>CM057810.1:69064825-70350454 GCA_030067965.1 Latrodectus elegans | reverse complement strand
TATACATTCCAAGTAGCAAACTTTCATGTATTACCCGTATGTTAAAATATCTAACGTAAGCAAATGCTTCAAAATTTTGAACCAGGTAGTTAAAGATGCTTTATACTTTTTAACCTATTCATTATAGTGGTTAGCACTACACATATTCATATGATATTCTAAATTCAAATCCTTGTGAAAAACTTCATTTCCTATCAATATTGTATTTTGTCCAATATTTTATGAAAGCTATCACCTTGTGTTTTCTACATACCATCACCATCAAAGTAAAGCAGTGAACACAACAAAGTTTTACCCATTAGTTAAATGCTCAGAGAATCTACTGGCTAACATCTTTTCACATTCTGCCTCGAACTACTTTTTTTTAGAAAATATTCAAGATCATGTATCATCATGAGGAAGGTAAATCATCATAGTGACATAGCAGATTTTAAACTAAAAATTATTGAGATAGTAATTTAAAAAATTACAATAAATGTGCTAGTGTAAAGTAAACGCAAAAGGCTGTAAATTATGAAAAAAAATTTTATATCGTAAAAAAGGCTTCCTGATAATATGCTGCTGATACGCGAGTTACTCTGAAACTTTGGAGATACGTGCAAACAAGAATTTACAAAATAAAAATAACTGTTTAATTTTAAAATACAAAGTATTTTAACACAGAAGATGATTTTTTACTGACTTACTTCAACTTATTTAGCGTAGAATAAATTTTAAACAGAAGAGGAAATGGAGTAGACGCAAGAACATTTTCGCACTATGATTTTCTATGATTTTAAAGCAGGATTAAATTAAGAAGAATGCATTCAATGGTTGCAATTAGCATTTAGTAATGAATCTCCAGCTCGTGCTACTGTATTCAGATGATTTAGAGAATTTAAAAGAGGTCGCATTTTTCTTCAGGATGAAGAACACACAGGAAGGCCGCCATCGGCAATAATCCCGAATAATGTGTCTGCCATACGAAAAATGTTAATAGATGATAATCGCTGTACCTATCAAATGATACAGAAAGAACTTAACATTGGATCCTCAGCCATACACAAAATCATTCATGAAGAATTACATATGAAAAAAGTAGTTTGCCATTGTGTTCTCAATAATCTAACTGAGCACCAAAAAGAGGAGCGTGTCAGAATCAGTAAAGAAACTATTAAATTGCTAAATGATGGTGGTCACTGCATCATTTCTAAAATTGTAACAGGTGATGAAACATACATACCATTTTTTTGACATTCCAACACGTTAAGAAAGCAAAGTATGGGTCTTTGAAGATGATCCCACGTCAACAATGGTGGAAAAACAATGAGCACTGAAAAAAGTTATGCCCTTTCTTCAGAAGTACGGGATTGGTCAAAGCCACCAAGTTGGAAGGACAGAAGACAGTAACAGCAAACTGGTATACCACTAAATGTCTTCAAGAACTGAATGTTAGGGGACTAATGCTTCACAATGACATTGCACCTTCACATACAGCCGGATTAATAGTTGAGTTTCTTAAACAAAAACAAATTAAAGTGATCGAACATCTGCCATATTCACCTGATCTAGCTATGTGCGACTTTTGGTTATTCTTTAATCTAAAAAAGAACTTACGTGGATGTTGTTTTCATTCAGAAGAGATTGATGTGGCTATAAATGCATTTTTTTGATATATTCCAAGAAATGAATGGCTTGAGGCATTTAATCTGTGGAAAATTCGTCTACAAAAGTGCATTGATGCTGGAAGAGACTACTTTGAACACACATAAAATTTTTTAAGTATAACTTACAAAATTTTATGATTTTAATTAAAAATTTTAATTGAAAACCTAGTTGTATCTCAAAAATTTCAGAGTGATCCTCGTATTATATAGGAAAATATGACACATACATAAGAAAAATTTTATAAAAATTAAATTATAATTTAATATTTATACTAAAATATATGATAAATCTAAAAATTCACATTTAGAAGATAGTTGTTCAACACATTTGTATATGATGTGAATATGTTGCTTGATAATATATCAAGCTTTCTAAATTTAATTTTTAAATTTGCTATTATATAAAATAAAAGTTTTATTGGAAATAATAAATAAATCCTTTATAAAGAATAATAAGAGTAGAAAAAATAAAAATATATAATAAATATTAATAATTTCATACCTAGATCTCTCACCCATCCTTTAGTAATTTTATGAGCTTCTACAATAGTTACAGTCAGCACATGACATGGATCCGGATTAACCTTTAAAATATTAATGTAACAAACTATACTTTAATTGGCAAAATCAATATAGTTAACAAATTTAATAACTATTTTATGTGAATCATTATACAAATGAAATTAATGTAAAGTTAAAATTAATGAAAATGTACAACTTATATTAGGAATCTTATATAAAATATAAAGGAAACTACTATACAAAACAATATGGAAAATTGAAATACAAAGAATAAAAGAATACATAAATTAATATAATATTCTCTATAAAAATATTTTTCTAGAATTAAATCTTTAAGTTTTCAATTAACTTTTTATATTTAGATTTGCATTTAAGAAAAAATAGTTAAAAATTAAGTAAACAGTAAACAAAATATATGCAATTAGTAAAGTAAAAGTTATCTGACAAATTATTTTGGAAAAATCTTGATCTGTGATAATCATTTATGAATTTCTTTTGCAAAAGAATTGTTAATACTAGCCATTATATAATTAACAAAGCATAAACAAAATCTTTATATTCTTGAGAATGTTTGGTATGAACGGTATTTGTATGATGAAATGAAAAAGTAAACAATAATTGTATGAACTAAATCTGAAACTCACAGCATAAATCATATCATCTGTACACCTAAAAACAAAACAAAAATTATAAATAAAATCTTAAATAAAATTCAAAAATAAAACAAAACTAAAATTTATGAAGAAAAGTCAAATAAAAAATCATAAATTAAAAACCAACAGAACATTTCAAAGAAAATAAATGAACAATTTTAATATATAATGAAAATATTTACAACACTTATTATTTCCCACAGACTTACTCAATCATTTTATGAATTTGCTTTCAGTAGAAATAGAACAATAAAGAGTAAAATATTTTGAAATGTTACAATTTAAATGATATCTTTTTACTAACTGATTTGCAAATTTTTAATTTATGAGCAAAGGTATAGTCACTAATTTCAGGTTATTAAAATAATCAGATATTTTATTAATACTATGCATCATTTAAAATTTGAGAGATTAATGAATAAGGAAAATGTTAATAACTGAATTTCTTTGACCTTCTTCATAGAAAAAAAATCCAACTTTTAGCTTCCTGACAGGATATAGAGAAGGAAATAGATAAGAAGGATGTTAGTTAACATTCAGGTTTTCATTATGTGACTTAAAATGTTTAAAATATAAATATACTTTAAATGGAACAATCATTTACTTTTTTAAATCTTATTTTTACTCTTTTTAAAACTAAAAATTAAAAAGAAATAGGAAACAATAACATGATATGAAAGAACAATTTAATAATAATTTTTGAATTGAAATTATATTTTTAGAATATATATATTTTAGATGGTATATATTTTTAGAACTTTTTAAAATAAATTTTTGAAAAAAGGTTACTACATTAATATTAATGAAATTAATTAATGAATTAAAATTATTAATGAAAATAAAATAAAACTAAAATGTTATAAGTGGAATTAAAAATTATTAGTCATAAATCTTACAGTTAGTTATAATAAATGTATATTTAATGAAAAAAAATTGCTAACTTGAAATACTTGTAGAGATGGAAGAGGAAATATTTCAGAAGCTTGCTTGGCATCCACCCTACAAAATAATCAATAGATTGAGAAATAAACTACATCACAATTTACCACATGCAAAACAAAGGATTTAAATAAAAATTATTAAAATGATTATTTTAAATCACACAATAATTCATGAATTAAAATAATTCAACCAATTCCTATTTTTTGAAACTTATGAAATTGGATTTTAAAATAAGTATGCATCAAAGTTGTAGAGTATTTATTTGTAAATATACCTTATTTATCTGCATAAAATTTATCCATAGAATCTAATGTGAATGCTTATGCGTACATGGAAAGAAAATTATCCCCCTTATAACAAAGTATATTAGTTCTGCTTTATAGAAAACACATTGTACAAGCATTCTCGTAAAACACACTTGTATGACATTATTAAATGCATATTAAACAAATGATTCCCATTTACCTTTTCTCATTAAGGGGGATTAAATCGAATATTGAGGGAAAATTAAATATTAAGGAATATAATGTTATGAGTAAAATGAAAATCAAATTAAGAACATTTTAAATAAAAAACTTACAAATTTAATTAACTACAGTTAATTTCAAATAAATCTAATAATTCCAAAGACAGCTTTATTAGATATTCATTTGCTATAAGAGCTATCTTAAATAACATTTCTCCGAAATCTTTTTTCAGTAGAATGTTTAAAGGTCAATAATATAATTTTATTTTATAAGAATACAATTGACTCAATATGCAAACATAAGCTAAATTGATTGTGAAGCATACAAATAGTTATAAATTTTGCAGTACAGAAATATAACATAGAGGGAATGAATGCATTTTATGCGGAAAACACGTTATATGAAAACGCGTTATAAAGTAAAATGTGTTATAAAGTATAAGTTGTAAGCTAAAAGTATTAGAAATGAATAATTGTATAAAGTACCTCATAAAAATTCAAAAATGAAATTTTAATATAATGTGAAACTGCATTTTGTATTTCTATTAATGATCATTAATTTTTGTAGAAAATAATTGATAAGTTATTAGTACATTGATGAGTTATTAGTATACTAATAATAGAAAATGATTTTCATAGTCAATATAATAATTTAAAATTTTTATTTTAATGCAGAATTAATACAAGAAATTTTTTAAGATTGCAATCAGAAAATTTTTATTAATTTATTAATATTGTTTCACTTTCTATGTAACTAGATATTTTGCATAACTGATTTCATTAAAACTTCAATTTTGAATAAAATGTGTGAAAAATAAAGAAAGCTAACAGATTCATGAAACTTAAATCAGAAATATTTATGTAGATTTAAATAACAAAATGATGAAAAAACAAATTAAAATAATTCCATACATAATCAAAATATTGATGTAATACAAAAGCATAAAACATAATTTTTATCAGTTAATATTTTTAAGTTATTATATAATATTCTACAGTATATAATCATAATATTTTCACACGTTCTTTTAAGACACTAGATCAGGGATGAGCATTAAAATGATTGTGATTGACCAGTTGACCAACAAGATATTTGGGAGGATCTCAAATGCTAATTTTTTGATTCACATATTTAAAATATATTTAATTTAGGTTGTCATTGAAGGCCATTGTGATACAAGTAAAAAATTAAAAGCAGCTCGGGACTCAGAAAAGTACTAGATGTAATAAAGAAATATTACACAAATATATTTTCTTCAGATTTACTTCTTAAATGCTGTTATCATTAGGGATTTAGTTTATAATAGATAAATTTTTAAGTGAATATTATGGAAAAACATTCATTACAGCATTAAAAATGCAATAAAAATTATAGATATATAAATGGTAAAATGCTGAATAAAACTGAAATATTTTACCCAAAACTAAACATCATACTAAATTACAAAAAATAAATAAATCAAAAAAATCAAATGCTAGAGCATTTTAAGCTGCATAGTAGCTGACATCATGGCATACAAGTTTTAAACTTCAGTTTAGGTCGCAATTAGAAGTATATTTTTACACTGTTCATAATGTTTAACTTAAATATTGCAAACTTAAATATCATAAAAAGTAAATATTAAACAAAATCTACCCTTAATTATTCAATTTCTGAAAAAAAAAATTCTGTCATGAAATATTACATTCACAACTTAGTGTTTTATGAGATGAATACTATTATTAACCCCCTTTTAAAGGAAATTTTAAAAATTGAGGGAATTCTTTTATATATTAACATAGGTAAAAAGTTATTCCTATGTCGAAAAGTTTAGAATACAACAAAAATGCCAAGGCAACTGTACACAGGCAATCTTGTTTTGAACTTATATAAATGCCATTGTACTCAAAAACAGTATAAATTTTGCAATAAAACTAATCAATTTAAAGTTGATGCATCTGTACTTTAATAATGTTAACCCTTGTTCTGTAAACTTTTTTAAACGCAACTTTATTTAAACTTATCACAAAAAATTGGTTTTATTTTGTAAGCATTTAGAAATATGCATTATATAATTTGTCTGTCAAATTATGATTATTTTTAAATATTAGAGGAAAAATATATTCTTTCGATATTTGAAAATTCTAAATATATTTTATAATATTGATTCCCAAGAGCTGAAAGTAGATAAATGTTTACATATTATTTTGCATTATTTCCATATTTTTCATTTCATAGCTTTAAAATTTATCTGCCAAAAAATAAATAAAAAAAAATTATTAGGGCTGTTGAGGGATTCTAAAAACTACCAGTTTTGTCAAGTAGATTATTTTTATAATTTTTAACCTATTTATATAACAAGCATTCAATTGTAGAATATTATTTTTCCTACAATGACTGTTTCAATATCGTTACTGTTACATTTTAAAGTTATTTTCTCGTAAAGAAGTTTAATAAAATAATTGAATATCCTACCACCAAAAAAAATTCATATTAACAATATTCAGTAATACTTTTAAGAAATTAATCTCTTCAGATATAACATAAAAACATCTGCAGAAATTAAAAAGAAACTGGTAAGTGAAGAATTAAACAATTGGTGGCATATGAAGCAATTGGAATTACACAAAGTTATTACTAAAAAAGAAAAACAATTTCTAGAATAGAAAAGCATCAGTAAGGAAATTTTGCTATTATTAAAATAATGTTTTGAAAAAATATTAAATTAAATGCTAAATGAAGGCAGTGTCATTATAAGAATATATTTGTATATTTGGTAACACCATATTATTTTATACAAGTTCCTAACAAAAGATCAAATTTTGGAACAACATTAAAAGTTATGCTTAGACTAGACAACATAAAATAAACAACTGATAACCATTTTTTTCATGAAATTTCATACTTAGGAACACTCAAATCAAAGTAATGCCACTAAAAATGCTTAGCTCAAAAAATATTTTTTCTAAGTCATACATTTTAATCAGTAACTATTATTACTGTTAGTGTTAAATTTTTTTATACTTAATCAAAAGCACTGCAAATAAAAAAAATCATAATAGCTAATTTTTTAAACTCTCATAATCAAAAAGACAACATAAAAGTATCATCACAATAAATTGCCATTATACTCACGAAAAATTAACCAACTGAAAGGTAAACCGAAACAAATTCTACTTGCTTTCTATTTGCAGAATCTGAAAAACCATCTGTTACTGTAAGAATCTTTATTTAATTTAAGGAATGAAAAATAATTATATTTTTGCAATTATCAAGCAACAAGATTAAGTCACTTTGTCAAGAAAAAAATTAACATATAAATATATCAATATAATGGATGCAAAATAAAGTTATATAAACTCAGAGGCATTATTTTAATATCAGCAATAACGAAAACAACTAATAAAAAACAATGCAATATCACAAGTATCAAGGTTAAAAAAAACATTAATAACTACTGTAAAAATAAAATATATTTACATAAGATTATTAATACATAAGATTATTATAATTCCTTTTTCTTGGAAAAAATAAAGTTTATTTCACAATACCATAAATACTCAATATTTTTTGGGGTTAAATTCAACAAGTCAATGTATGGGTGCCCAAGTTGTAGATTACTGCATAAATATAGATACATGTAATAATTGTATGACTTATTCCAATGTTTTTAATTTTTATGAAGTTTTTATAACACATAAAGTTTATGTTATGGGCTTATTTTTTTCTAAGTTTATTTTTAAATTGTGTATATGAAATTGTGATTATTTTTAGCAATTTAAAAGTTATGTGGATGTTATAATTTCATAAAGCTTTTTAATTTGGAATTTGTATTTTTGAAAATTTCTTAAATTTATACCTTTGAAAGTAATTTTTAAAATAGAATTTAATGTGTAGCATGAATGAAAATAATGATTAAGTGTGTGCTTTTACTTTGTTTTCTTATTTGATATTTTATAAGCTAAATGATATAATTTATTAAGTATAGTGTATAAATTTAACAACTGTGTATGGTAATATCTGCTTAATTAAAAAGCAAGTTTTCATAAGAATGGATGTTTTCTTTCTCATTTATAATTTTGATTTAGATATATTATCCCATTATTCTCCCATATTAGATGGCATAGTAAAGTATGTTTTTTAGAAGATGAGTACCACTGCTTGGTTAATTAGAAACCCAAGTTTTTATAAAAATTCATGTTTTTTATGATATTGATTTCCAATTATTCCCTATCATTCTCCTGCTTTATATTGTTTTACAACGGATGTTTTATTAAGAGAGATATCACTGCCCAATAAATTAGAAATCAATATTTATTTTAATGTAAGTGTCATTGCCCTGTTACTTAGAAACCAGAGTTTTCATATAAGTTTATATCATTAATGTAACTCATTTAAATTTATATTGCAGTCAATACCTTGCTTGGTATTGCTACTTATAAATTACTTAAATAATTGTAATCTTTTAATTAATAAAGAGAAAATAATTTAAAAAATATGTATATTTTATTGACAAAGTACAAATGGCAGAATTGATTTTTAGAGTTTTAATATTTGTTTTGTAGCATGGGGTAATCTTTGAAATATATAAGAAACTAAATTTTAATCTTTAGTTTTGTAATATTTCTTTAGTAAGAAAAAAATATTTAAAATTTGAAGGGAGAAAAAATAGCTAGAGATTGAGATAATCAAAGTTTGAGATTAAGCACAATCGATATTTTGAAAACCGGATATGGGCAAAGTGATGTAATTTAGGTTGGCAAGATAATTGTGTATGTGATACCAAACCCATATTCTCTTAAAGGATTTTAACCTTTTCTCTTTCAGAAGACTGTTAGAAAAATGATTTTCCCCAAATCATCAAACGAAAACCAAGCAATGAAATTTTTTAAAGAAATTCCTTTTGTTTGGAACAAATCTATTATATCATAAGATTCATAAATATTTCGGTAAGTAGAAAAAAAAAAGAAAAAGAAAAAGAAAAAACAGCAAAAGTAGTTAAGAAGCAACACAAAAATAAGCACCAACATTCCAGAAACAATGAAATTTTATATACGTTGTCAATTATCGAAAAAAAATTCCACGTAAGGTAATCAAAGAATGTGTTTTATTACATGTAGAAATTTTGCATTCCAAGTGTATTTTTTTTAATTCACTGCAATATTGTTGACTACTGTTTCATGACACTATAACATGGCAAAATACCTATTTTATTTAATTAAAAATAAACTCAGTTCACAAGGAATGAATACAAAAAATCATACTTCTTCAATCAGTTCTCAAATTCTTTAATAATATTGTTTTTACTGAAATTAACCTCAGTGTCATAACAGCTCAATGTTGGCCAAGACCTATAGTAGCTATATCATTTTTCCTGAGAGGGTCCTGAGGTTTGAAGCATATGTCCGGGTTCAGTGGTCAGCCTAGCACAAATCAACCAGTGCTTAATTCCTAAGCATGCTTGGTACTCAATTTTATTAACCCATTGACAGGATGAATGGTCACGTCAATATTGACCAGTCTAAGGATCGAAACTTGCATGTGTGCCGAGGAAGAGTGAAGTGCTATCACTAAGCTACTGGGCTTCAATATCATTCTTAGTGGTATTTTTTAAATTAGAAGTAAAATGTTTTTCAAATATTTTACATAATCTTTGCAAAATATAACACAATCTTTGATTTATTACATGTGTTAACATTTTCTTTGAACATATTTAATTATAAATCAAAATAATATGTATCATCAAAGGCAGCTATCTAAACCTTTAGCCCTATAATTTTTAACTGTTTAATGAATTATAGAAATTAAATAACTATATAATAATTAGTATACTTGAAAAAGATTATAAAATTTAGTTGCTTAATATATTAAAATAGTTCTCTGATGCTTTGAAAAAAAATAAATATAATGGCAGCATATTATCAGTTTTAATAAACAGCTGGGTTAATTTATTAATAACAAATATATATAGAGTTTTAAAAATTAAATTAGAAAATAAAAAGCACAACATTAATAAGGAGTTATCCAGAAATATTCAAACCGCAGTTTCGAAATATCAAGAGTAGATTTTACATTATGGGAGTTATTCTTATCGGCGTTAGCCAAATGTAACTACTCTCAGTATAAATTTAAAATTTCATCTTTTCTCTAGTTTTTGAAATTTTACTTATCAAATATTGCCAAATTTTACACGAAATTTCAACCATACGGAAAACAGCGATATCAATTAAATTATTAATAAAAATCAAAGCAACAAAGTTAAAGAAATTCTTATGATCTACAAAAAATTTGACAAACTTCAAATAACAATTTATAAGTAATTTACCAATCTTCTAAGGACAAGGATGCCTCTAAGTTAGCAAACATTGCAGCTTCATCGGAAAACATCGGAATTCAGAACTCGCAGCTTTCCGAAAACTGACAAGTTTCGGAATTGATAATATGCGCCACATCAGGTTGAACTGGAGTACAAGCAATTTTACTCATGATTTTATTCAGATAGTGGAAATAATATTTTAAATACAACTCTAATATAAAAATTATTCACAATATATAAGTTTAATTATACCATTATGTCTTATAAAAAGTAAGTATGAATCGTTACTGCACATCAAAGTAGTCTATAATGTGGAGTACTGTAATAAATATTTTGGTATTTTTGAATAGATTGAAGTTTTTATAATTATTGTTAGTATAAATTTATCTTTGAACACTTATCTCATGAGATTACGCAATCGAAAATTTGTTTCGGTTTCATCGTATTTTAAATTGATTTTTTATATTAAATTAATATCAAATCATTTTCTTATTTAATATAGTTCCAAATTATGTAATGTATGCATAATCTCAATAAAGCAACTTTGCAGAGAATTATGGGTTATATTGTTAAAATTCCTTAGAATTTTCATTTCATTAGTTTCATAACGCACGCGCAGCAATTTAACAATAAAAATAATACTAAAATGCATTACACAGCAACCAATATCAACAATTACTTCTGTAATTGATTTTTTGTGCTTGCAATGAATGACGAAATGTTTCCTTGTAATGTGAAAATTATTTATTTTGATCATATTTTACATTGAAAAGTGGATTTATCAAAGTAATTCTATTTCATTTTGGATTACCTGAATTTGGTCATAAATATAAATTATTGTAATAAATTTGAGTTAATAGTGTTTAAATCTTAGTTGAATGATTGTTTCTTTTATTATTCAATTGTACTACTTTTAAGGTTGACAAATTTTTTAACTAAAAGTTTGCATTTGATGTAAGAATTTGAAAATTCACTGTTTATTTAAATTTTGTTGAAATATCATTATTTTATACTTATCTTTTCATCAAATATATTTTTAATCAAATTTTAACAACATTCCTTTATACATTGAGCATATTAAATCTCGAAGTAAAGTTTGTAAGAATATTTTACTTTTATGTATAAGTGGAGAAATAAGGAAGTGTATGTGAATGAAATATACATAAATTGATTTTTTTTTTACTTTTTTTCTTTCTAAATTCATTGAAGAGGTATTAATTTTCACAAAATTAGATAACTAGCTTAAAAATTCTTTAATTTAAAATTGTTACATTAGAACTTTAACCGGGAATGTAGACAGAAATATAACTTTTTTCATGTAAAATACATCAAATTATAATTTGTGTTGCATGTGGAAGTTAAAATTGAAAATATAAAAAAAGAAAAGCTGTAAATTTATAGTTTCATTGAAACAAATTAATGAACACTTATTTGATATTTCATATTCTAATTATAACTTTATTAATTTTTTTTCAAAATAGGAGGAAAAACAACTGTGAATTTATATTTTCATTGAAATAGATGAAAACTTCATTTAAAATTCTTATAGAAATTTTTTAATGACTAATTTTGAACATTAAGGAGCTAAACATGAAAAGTAGATATGATATTATAATAAAACTTATACACATTTCATATTAACTATAATACAAAATGTATGTTGGTTCACACAGAACCACTATGTTTGGCATTAAATTGCAATATTTGGCACTATATATTTTGACATAATAATCAGCAAGATATAATAAAATATCTGAATCTAATTTTACAGAAGGGGTTAAACTAAAAATAATATTTATATTTGTACTGAAAATTCAGTAAATAATAAAAGGTAACATTCTTGTAACATTTTCTGTTTTGATAGTATAAGGAATTTAAAATGACGTAGTTTGGTTTATAAAAAAAAAAATAAATAAATAAAAAATAAAAAAAAAAAACTTGATTAGAAACCAGGAGAACATCATTAAAAAGTTTTGCTGTAAATTCTGTGTAAAATATAGTGTTTATATCATTATAGTGTTTCTAGTATATTTTAAATAAAATAAATTAAAATTATATGACAAATTTCATTATAAATTATAAATTTTGGATTAGTATTTAGATTAATTAGTATTTTATTATAAACTTTGTTTAAACAAAAAAAATTTTTTTCTCAAAAGTAATACAAAATACTGAATATTTAATAAATAGCATTTTAGTTAGAAACTAATTTAAATATGCTGGTTTATTAATTAAATAATAAAGTTACTGATTTAGATTTTATTAATACAATATTCTTTGTGATTATAATTAAAATTTAACCATTTGGAGAATTGTCACTTTTAAAGCTTTTTATTAATATGGCTTAGGATTTAATTAATTTAAATGTGATTTGAATGTTAAAGTTTTGATTCTTGATAAGTTATAAAAGCCAAATTTAGTTTAAATCAATAATTTACCAATGATATACAATGATCTGAATAAACTAAATGAAATTTATGTTGAGTATATAACCATTAAAAACACAAAACTGCAAATTTTTTAACTTGTAAAATATTGCAATATTATGTATGATACTTTATTAAAAACAAAGTACAAACCGACTAGATTAATATGGTAAGTACATATTTAGTATCACCACAACTAATTTTGAACAAAGCCAAATTAGAACCACAGGAAGTGTGCTTCATATTATGGTTATAATATCAAGGGTAGATATAATAGCAACAAAAGTAAACAATAACATGAAAACATTCTTAATGGCATATTTTATTTGAAAAATAATGTTGCCTTGATTAATTGTTAAATTGGCTGTGTTGATACAAGAACAACTTGTTGTGTTCTACAAGTAGAAACAAGAAAACAATTTATGAACCAATTTATTTTTCTTATTGAAACATGTAACTTATTTGCTAATTTTTTATAAGCTTCATAAATTCAATAATTTTAAACTTTAATTAGCTTAAATTTATTAAAATTAATTTTAAATTTTCTAACATAATAAAAATTATTCATTGCAAAAATACAGTGATCCCTCATTTTTCGCAGTTAATCAGGACCAGAACTTCACAGGAAAACTGAAAAACTGTGAAGTAGGATTTGCCCCCAAGAAATATTCATGTATGTGGGAAATAAATGTAAACAGTATTTATACTTTACAATTTAAGAGAAAAATTACAACAGTATATTTATTTAAATGTATCAGTGCTAGTTAATAAGGTTACTTACAAAACTTTATACCTTAATAAACATTAATGAACATTGATTTTTGAAAGAGGCGAAGAGTCTTGTGTTGGTGGCAGAGGAGAGGTTCTCACTTGATTGATAGAAGCTTTGGGCTCACTCAGAGACTCTTCTGCTGGAGGTGCTGATGATATATCCAGGAACTTTACCTTGGAAAGAAACATGGAGATGATTAGTTGTTGTCTTTGTTTTTTCTTTTCATCTGTACAAGGACATTCTGTAAAATTCCTCTGTACAAGGGCATAACCCTGTCAATGTGATTGCTGAACTCATCTACTCAAACCATATTGTTGTCAATGTCTTGGTCAAATTACTGCCTAGTTCTTGCAAGGTTGCACAATTTTTGCAGATTTTACTGGATAAGACCATGTTTTTCAGTTTCTTCTTAATCTTCTGCTTTGTTTTCAGCCTCACTTGCAAACTTTGTCATCTCAAGGGGGTCTTCTTCGGTGAGTAGGACCGAGTAGCGATCAATAAGGCTGTTAATGTTTTTTTTTTCCATATCGACAAATCCTTCATTCCTTATGATGTGAGCCTGTCTCACCGTACTTTCATGAGTTGATGTCACATTGAAAACCAAACATCCACCTTTATGAGAGCCCATGATATGTACCATGATTCAACTCCTGTTTCTGTTTGCATGCAAATGTCCTTCTCTCTTCGGGCATCAACATGAAACAATACTCCTTTCTGCAATGCGGCTGCTGATAAGATTGTATTTTTGTTTTTTGATGTGTAATTTGCAAAAACCTGCGAAGCACTGAAGCCGCAAAACATGAACTGGAAAGGGGCGAGGGAACAGTGTAGTCATTTTAATTATGTGATGAAAAGAAATTAATGTATAAAATATAAAAATATAGAATAATTAACAATATTTTTTGTTTTGTATTTTAATTCATTAAATGTATTTATTTTCTCTCTCTCTGAACTTTGTATGAGGGTTAAAATATAATTGACTTGCATTACAAATTTTACTTACCTTCAAAATTATATCTATATTCTGTACAGAGGTTTCAAATGTTAAAGGTTATAGAGTATACCTAGATGATATGAAATCACATATCAATAAATGATCAGATATTGTTTCCTTCCTTGCATGGTAGAAATGACTCAACAGAAGAAAAAGAATAGACATAAGTGTTAATTGTTCTTGGATTTAAAAAACATATTTATTGTTTTAAGTACTGCAAAAAGCTAAATAAAAAGAAAAGAAAGGGATGACAATCTTCATCTAAGATGTTCAAAATTACTTTCTGGGCTGTGATACAAACCTGACTGCTCTAACACATTGAAGATCTAATGTTTGCTAAAATACCACGTGCAACATCTACAAGTGTATATTTAATGTTGTTTGATACTGCAGTATACATTGCAACATCAATTACTTACATCGGCCAAAGGCATCCCAGCATTTTTACTGTATTAAGAATAGTTGCTGTATATGTATATATGTGTGTGTAACCACCGTAATGTTACGTTCTGTAAATATATATAATGACATGCAAAAATTATTTACAAAAAGTGAAATTAATTTTATATCCATATTTTGTATAGAAAATATTTTTAATATAAGTTTAATTTTAGATGCCTTTTTGGAGTGGTGATAAAACTGAAAACTACAAAGCAAAATTAGAACACAAAATGTGCATTGTAAGTTTAATGTTACTTTATTAGAACAACTCTTTTTAATATTAATATGCCTATTTACAAATACATTGCATTTTATGTGTCATTCATTTTGCATCAAAAGTATCTGATAAAAATGTTTAAAGTTTATAGAATAAATGTATATCTTGGGCAAATTTTCAAGTTTTCTGAAATAGTTACCACATTTTCTGTATATAATCCTCAGCAGCATGTTATCTGCAAGCCCTTTTATTCAAGCAAAAGCAGAGAAATTGTGGCATAATCCGCTGCAATTTTTCCAATGAATGGTCAAAAATTTATACTGCTGATAATTTGGTGCCAAATAAAATAAAAAATGTTCATTATAATTAAATATATAATAAATTCTACAAAAAAACAAAACCATTTATAATGATAAAGATCTGTTTGAATCCACCTCAACTCTAAGTGCAATTAACTGAGATCAAAGCACGATATTGATCAATGTCCGAAAATATTCTAATAAACCTTATCAATTTTTAGATTTTAAAAACTTTCAATACGATGTTAAACATATTTTAGAAATAAACTATATTTGTTTCATTAATAGTTAAATTCAAGAAATGGATTACTTTCTAACTGTGCATGGAATATTTTTTCATTTCAACCGCGCCTGCTTTGTTTTTCACCTTACATTACATGTTTGTTGACATTATTTTCATTTGGCTTTCAATTTAAAATTTAGTCTGTAACTTAATAATTTTCGCTTCCCTATGACAATATATGAATTAGAATGCTTTCAGAGTGAATTAGTTCAGGTCAAGCCAGAATGGGAAATGATATTAACGAATTGCAACTTTAAGTACTGTTTAAAACTGAATTTGTTCTTGAATGTAATTGGACAGTGCTGATTATAGTTAAAATAGGTCAACTGAATATTGGCGCCATTTGTTATTTATTCTATGAAACATAAACAACATATCTTTCAGAACTTTATTGTAAATTTTTTGATGAAAAATATTTTTTTGTCAGATTATCCGTGGCAGCGTATAATACACACTACGAAATTCAGAACTTCTTTTAACATATAATCCAGATATTATATACAGGAAAATACGGTAATTAATAAGAAATTTGAATGTGTATAATAAAAGTAAAGCATCTATTTAATATTTGTAAATTTTTAGTGAATAGAAATAATCTTAAAACTTCTAAAATATGCAAGCTAATTTTGATAACATATTATACATACATACATAGCAGTTCAGATGAGTTCTGGACTGTACCTTTAGGTTAATGTGTTTAGAATACTCACCCATCCCCAATTCTCTCATAATTTTGAACCACAGTCAGGTGACAAGGTCACACCTGAGCTGGCACTTTTCTCTCCACATCCATGCCATACTAGTGGTAGGACTTTGGATCTCTCATATTATCATGGACACTTCCCCAGCCCACAGATTTCCAACACACTAGTGAGAAAAAGTTCATGTTTCCTTCCCAATCACTATCAGTGACTAATGATGCTTCACTTTGCTGATCTTAACAGGAAGCAACATAAAGCTACTAAGCCACTAGAGCTCAATGGCAAAATATAATAATGTAAATAATAACAATAAAAAAAATTAAACCATATGTATCATGACAGCCCAGTGCGGGCCAATGCCTACTGTGCCATATTTGTTTTCTTGACCAATGGCCCTGAGGTGTGATATATATGTCCTGGTTAGGTGGTTAGCCTAATAGGAAATCTCCAGTGTTTAGTTCCTAAACATGCTTGGTACTTAGTATATTGACCCACTGGATGGGTAAAAGGCTGAGTCGATTTTTCCCAGCCTTAGGACTTAACCTATGCATTGGGGGAAGGTAGTGCTTCCATTAAGTCACCGGGCTTCATATGATAGCTATTAATTCTTTATCCAGGATCTAATTTAAGAGAAAACTATTCTAATTTAAGTGTTTTGTAACTTCTTAAATATATTTAATAAATGCATAATACCATTTTTTTTTTTTTTTTTTTTTTTTTTTTTTTGCATAAGTTGCAAAGGATGAGTAAGTTTTGTCTTTCAAGCTAGGATTTAATTAACAATACAAACTTATGTTCATGGTAAGAAACATTTATAACAATTGTAAAAGATCTTTTCTTCCAGTACTTTAGTTAATTTTATTTGTTAAAGATTGCTCTAAAATTACATGTAAAAGTTATATATTTTACAAAAGTGATAAAACTGAAATTTTAATAAAAGTCTGTTGCGGGTAAACAACAAATGATATATAAGAAAGCAATAGTTTTATTACCTGTTTGTAACATGCATTAAAAATTAAATGGAATATTTTATAATTTTAGATGATTAAAGTTTTGCTTCATTTTTTTATATTAATAAAGTTGTAATGATATTTTTATTGTCATTTTCTTTGTCATATTTCAAAATACAATTAAACTAAATGTACAAAACTTTGCTTGCATGTGTAGGTATGCTACAAATTATTTAATATTATCTATATGAATGAATATCTTAAATTGCCTTTTATTTTAAATATGAATTTAAAAAATAGAATTGTTTTCCTCAAAATGAAAAGAATTATCAAATGACTGATTTAAAATGAATGAAAACTATATTAATATTTGCAATTTTAGAATGCATTAGTATTAGTATATTGTATTAGAGCCAGTATTTGATATTTCTGATTGTAACTTATCTGTAGTAAGTACATTCAACTTTTACATACTATAATATGATTTATTATGTAAGTATTAACACTATTTTAAACTTTATATGATTGTATTAACATTGTATTCTAATGCATTCTAAAATTGCAAATATTAGTACAGTTTTCTTACAAAAAATTTTTCATTCATTTTAAATCAATTATTTAATAATTCTTTTCATTTTGAGGAAAACAATTCTACTTTTTAAATTCTATTTAAAATAAAAGGCAATTTAAGATATTCATTCATATAGATAATATTAAATAATTTGATCTTACAGCTATTTTTTGTAATATGATAATATTATGAATTGTATTTATATTTTTTATTTTACTGACTTAATTCCAAAAATTTATAGTAAAAAAAAGGAAAAAAAAAAGAATATTTCTGGAACAGTAATGAAAATTTATCAAAATTTAATAAACTTAAAAGGCTTAATTTATATCTTTTTTTAAAAAAAAAATGCATATATATAGCTGTTCTCATTTTTAGCCCCCTTAGGGGTTTACCTTCTTTAGGTAAATATGGGTGTCGCAATCCCAAGGTACCCTAGTGATCTGTCCTCTTCTTTCTTTTCTTCTCCTTTCCATCCTTCAGGGGTTTACCTTCTTTAGGTAAATATGGGTGTCGCTATCCTAAGGTACCCTAGCGATCTTTATCCTTTTTTCCTCCTGTCCTCTACTTTTCTTTCTTTCTTTTCCTATTTTTTGTTGTCGTCGAGATCAAGACTTCTTGCTTATGTTGCATCTTGCTTTTCAATGGGCTTTACGTCCATTTTTTTTCCCTTTGGTCTTCCATCCCATATGTTGGTCGTGTATGGCATCCTGTAAGGGGGAAATTGGTGTCCTGGGGTCCCTTAGCATTCCCTTTGGCCCAGTCTTCTCTGTAGACAGGTGGCTGGAGTGAGCCCGCTCTCAGTCAATCGGCTGGTGCTATGTTAGGATTTTATTTTACTCCTTGCATGGTGCTGTAGGGCTAGTCCTGCATTCTGGGTTGTGCGGACATGTTCGCTAGATCCTCAACCCAACATGTAGTACTATATCCTGGTGATACCTCTAAGGTAAGTGCCGTGGATGGCTTTTGCCAGAGCTGGTAACTGCCTTCCCTTGTTGGGCCCTGTGATGGGCGGGGGCCCACTGGGATGAACATTTCTCTTTCTCATGGGTCCAAAAAATTCTGGCCACGGTGAGGGCCTTAACTCGTCACAAATTGATAATAAGTTTGACAGACTTGGAAATTGTTACCCAAAATTCATATTAATATAGAACAACGAGGGCATGCTTAAGCAAATGTCACCTTTCAAAATTCTCAAGCAGATTAAGGCAAAATGCAGGAGAACCTAGTAATGTAAAAAAGCTAAGATCAAGAGATTTACTAATCGAGAGTTCATCTGCTTTACAATCAAAGTCTCTTTTATCTTTAAAAGTTTTTGGAGAAATTCCAATCATAGCCTCAAGTCATAAATCACTCAATCAATGCTGTGGTGTAATTTCAGAGATAGACCTTTTATCAGTATCTGAAACTGAGATCCTGGAAGAATTAAAAGACCAAAAAGTCTGCAATGTCCGTCGAATCATCATCCATCGAGGTGAAGAAATTTTCCCTACAAAAAATTTGATACTAACTTTTGACTGTCCCAATCTTCCCAAATCAATAAAAGCAGGTTACCTGAACTGTCCTGTAAGACCTTATATCCCAAACCCCACACGATGCTTTAATTGTAACAGATTTGGACACTCTAAAATGTTTTGCAGATCAAAAGCTACATGTACTCGATGTTCAAATCTGGAACACCAGGAATCTGACTGTAACTCTGAACCATTTTGTATAAACTGTAAAGAAAATCATAGCGCATCTTCTAAGACCTGCTCCCACTGGCAACATGAAAAAGAAGTTCAACGGATTAAAATGACGCAAAAGATCTCATATCAAAAAGCTAAAAAACAACTGCAAAATACAGCAATTAATTTCAAGAAACCATATGCCCATATACTGAAAAAAACAGTATCAACTGCTGTACAAACAGACACTTCATCAATTATCTTTCTTAAACCTGAAACACAAAGCAAACCTATTACAGAGAAGTCCATATTTATAAAGCCCCAAAAAAGAGTGACTCTGATAACAGAAAAAAGCTTAAGATTAAAGATCAATCAAATGTAACTGCTTTCAAAGCCAGCCTTCCTACAGACAGCCATAGCGATATGGATACTGATATTGATAACTTTGAGTTGATTACGAAGAACAGATCACGTCACCGTAAAAAGAACCTTTCATAATGGTGGTTCTTATTTCTTGGTATTGCCATGGACTCTGCACGCATATATCTAACATTAAAGACATAATAAATTTATACTCTCCTGCTTGTCTAACACTCCTAAAAACCAACTTGAAATCTCATACTACTGGGAAAATAAAAGGTTACACGCCTTATCAAATGGACATACCTGATGATTCTATATCAGGTATGTACATTCTTGCTTCAATAACTACCCCCACAATAATATTCCCATTACGACATTTCGCTGCAAGCTGTGGCAGTTGAGATGCATATTAATTTTCGAATCACTGTCTGTAACATTTACCTACCACCACATAATGTCATTTCCCAAAGCAACTTAAATAAACTATTGCAACAACTTCCCATTCCTTATGTATTAATAGGTGATTTTAATGGACATAGTGCTCTATGGGGAAGTACTAATACAAATTCTCGAGGACGACAGATTGAGCAACTGATAACTGATCACTGTCTCTGTCTGCTAAATAGAATGGTCAGCGCTCTTGCCCTCGGTTCAACAGTTCATGGGTTCAAATCCCACCTTAGGCATGGATGTTTGTAGTGGTTTGGAGTCCACTTTAAACCGTAGGTCCCGGTCTAATTAGCCCTCGTGTGCAAAAAATGACCGTTGAGCGACAAACAAACCAACAAACCAAACCTGTCTGCTAAATGACGATGAAAAAACTCACTTTCATGCTCCTACAAAAACATTTCATTCCATAGATTTGGCTATTTGCTCTCCTATTTTATTTCCTCATCTGGACCTGACCACTGAGAATGATTTGTATAACAGTGACCATTTTCCTGTAATCCTTACTTTTGCTAATCCACCTTCTAATGGCTTACAACCTGCCACCTATAAGTATCATAAAGCCGACTGGCATTCTTTTGCAGAACTGGCAATTATTACAGAAGAAATGATTACAAACACTGATATAAATGATGCTGTTATTAAAGCCACAGATACTATTATGAAAGCTGCTGAAATATCCATTCCAAAATATTCCTCTCGTCCTCGAAAATTGCTGAAACCCTGGTGGAATGAAACCTGTGCAAAAGCCTACCGTCATCAAAAAAAGTTTTGGAACATTTTTCGAAGATATCCTACTACCAATAATCTAATTATCTTTAAGAAAGCAAAGGCTGTAGCCCGCAAGATTCGTCGTCAAAGTCAAAGGGATTCTTGGATGCGATATACATCAAATATTACATCTAGCACTCCTAGCAAGCGTGTTTGGAAAAAAGTGAAAGCAACTAATGGCTTGTACTAAGAATTCTCTTTCCGGATATTGAAAACTAACACTGCAGTTTATTCTTCTCCCGAAGAAGTAGTTAATAAAATTGGCGAAACATTCTCTGGTGTGTCCAAATCTGACTCTTGCACACCTTTTTTCCAAGAGTATAAGAGTCGTACTGAGCAGATCATCATAAATTTTAATAATTCTGAACAGTTGCCCTACAACTACGAACTTCACATGTATGAGCTACAAAAGGCTCTATCCAAGACTCATAATAGAGCCCAGGTTCAGATGGAATTACTTATCAAATACTCTGCCATCTAAGCCCAGTCTCTCTTACCAATATCCTGTTCCTCTTCAACAGAATCTGGCAGGAAAATATTTTCCCTTCTATGTGGCAAGAAGCAATAGTTATCCCCATCCTAAAACCAGGAAAAGATTCTAAAGACCCTTTAAGTTATCGTCCTATAGCCTTAACTAGCTGCTTTTGTAAAACAATGGAACGCATGGTAAATAACCGTCTTGTTTTTTATTTAGAAAACAATAGATGTTTACCTCAGCAGCAAAGTGGTTTCCGTCAGGGTAGATCTACGTTAGACAATATTATTAATTTGGAAAATGACGTTAGAACTGCTTTCGTTCGTAGGAACCATCTTGTATCAATATTCTTAGATATTGATATTCTTAGATATTGAGAAGGCCTATGATAGAACCTGGCGCTATGGAATTATTCGGACCTTACATAGCTTTAATCTCTGTGGTAACCTACCACTTTTTATTCAAAACTTCTTTCAAAAAAGAAGTTTTAAAGTGCGCATTAGGTCTGCTTTATCTAGATCATTTGTTCAAACTGAGGGCGTTCCTCAGGGTAGTGTACTTAGTGTAACATTATTTATTGTTTATATTTCCAAGATTTTATCTGTATTACCTTCTTGTATTAAAAGTACACTTTACGTGGATGACTTGCAGATTTCCTGTCAAGGTCCAGATATACATTCAATTGAACGACAGCTACAGATGGCTATAAATCAAATTACTGACTGGTGTGACAAAAATGGCTATACCATTTCACCAAGTAAGAGCAGATGCATCCATTTTTGTAGGAAACGTGGCCTTCACCCTGATCCCAATATCCAACTTCAGGAGGTATCCATTCCTGTTGTTAAAGAGTTACGATACCTTGGGGTAATTTTTGATAACAGACTTACCTTCTTGCCCCATATATTAGATTTGCGCAAGAAGTGCGAAAGATCTCTTAACATACTAAAAGTTCTTTCCAATACTTCTTGGGGTGCAGATCAAACCTCATTGTGCAGAATATACCAGTCTGTTATATTATCCCGTATCGATTATGGGAGTGTGGTTTATGGCTCGGCTTCAAAGTCTGCCCTAAAATGGTTAGACCCGATTCATCACGCTGCACTTCGTATCTGTAGTGGAGCGTTTCGCACCTCACCTGTCGACAGTCTCTGTTAACTGCAACATACCTCCTTTAAAACTTCGACGCATCAAGCTTTCCCTTAATTATTATTTCAAGAGTTTTTCTACTCTAAACCATTCACTAAGGTCTGCCAGAGTTGACTCTATGTTAAAGAGACTTTTTAACGCTCGCCCTTCTTGCACTCCTCCCTTTTATGCTAGGATTCAACCTCTTATAAAGGAAGCTGATCTTTTAACTCCAGTTGAGATTGCTGACTACAATAGTATTCTCCCATGGGCTTTTCCACAAATACGCTGTTTAAGCAACTTTGCTCTGTTTAACAAAGAACATACTGATCCCATAATTTTCAAACAAATTTATGCTATTCATCGGAATCAATTTCAGGATTACTTCCCAATCTTTACTGATGGATCAAAAACAGAAAGACACGTAGGCTGTGGCATAGTTTGTGGCACTAATATCTATAGTTATTGTCTTCCGTCAATCTGTTCTATTTATACTGCTGAAATTGTTGCCATTTTGAAAGCTCTTTACATAATCAAGTGCTCTCGCAACCACAAATTCTGCATTTATACTGACAGTATGAGCATTATGAAACAGCTCAAATTTCCTCAACACTTTCATCCCCTGATTTATAAAATCTTAGCTTTGTTAAATGAAATCTCTCATGATGGTTTCGAAATATTGTTTTGCTGGATACCTAGTCATGTAGGTATTACTGGCAATGAATTGGCAGACTTAGCTGCTAAAGAAGGTAAAGACCCTATAGGCCAAGCAATCACTTATGCTGATATCAAGCACTCAATCTTTGTATATACACATTCTATTTGGCAGAATTCTTGCAATACGCAAGTAACAAACAAATTTTTCTGTGTTAAACCTCTCATTCGGAACTGGAGTAATATCTCATACAGACGTGCTGACGTTATTTTATCCAGACTTCGAATCGGTCATACTCATTTGACACATAGTTATATTTTATTTAAGGAACCTGCACCTCTATGTTCGAGCTGTAAAATAGTTTTAACTGTATATCATATCTTAATTGAATGTCCTAATTTTAACTATCTTCGTCTTACGTTTTTCCACAACACTGTCTTAAATTTATTGGACTTGATTGGGGAAATACCTCATTCAAATCTCTTTGCTTTCTTAAGGACTATCAGAATTTTGCACTGCTTATAACGCATTCTCTTTACTCCAAATTAAATTTTAAATAAGATTCAAATTTACAATTTTTTACTGCAAGAAACTTGTTTCGCCAATTTTATAATGGGTATTTTATTCTGAACTGATAGAATTTTAAACTTTTGTTCGGCGCAGTATGTCTTTTTTGGATTTTGCGCCAGAAAAAAGACAATCACTCACTCACTCTCATTTTTAGATTAATCTATGTTTGTACTTTTTCCTCTCTGATTTCATAAGTACAATTTTTTTGCAAACAACCATTCAAATTTTCATGAAATTTTTTTTTATTTTTATTTATTTATTTTTTTTTTTTTAACATTTTTAGTGTTAAAAAATTCTTTGTGTGATTACAAATAAGATTTATTTTGCCATAAATATGACAGATTTATAATAACAATGTACTAAAGATGTAATATTGAATTTTCAGTAAAAAATTAATTCACTTTCTCACAACCAGGATTTGAAATATACAATAAAAAAAGACCTTTTAATCACAAAATGAAGAACTTATTTATTATTAAGTTACAAAGAATGTTATTTAAATATTTTCTTTCAACAATATTTCTGATATTTAGGCTAAAGAAACACCTGAGCCAGTATTTGATATTTCTGATTGTAACTTATCTGTAGTAAGTACATTCAACTTTTACGTACTATACTCTGATTTATTATTATTTTACTTTAACTACAATTATAAATTACAGGTTCCTCCTGGTGTTTATTCTATGTGCAGAGTTTTTCGAAAAGAAGTAATATTACATTCATTTTTTAATACATTTTTATTGTTCTAATGAATTGTATGAATTGAAAAACAATAATGAATTGAAAAAAATAATGCATATGTGATTACATATGTTTAATTATTCCTTTTCCACACATTTCTATTATTTCACATTCCTCTGTTTTATTTATGTGAAAAACAAATTTTTCACATATTTTTTTTATTTTTCTAATGCAATCTTTACCCATTATTGTATACAATTTACTTTATCATTTTTCATCACAAATTTTTTATTTAGAATTAAATATTTTTCCTCACAAGACATTTAATTTTATAATAAAACCTTAAAAAAATTTTTTAAACTGTCATTTAAGGAAAATAACTTGGAAAAATCTTGACTTTGCTTAGAATTTTATAATTGTAAGCCAGTTCTTCTCTTGCTATCTTAAAACTCACTTTTAATGAACAAATAACTTTCTAAACCTTACAGAATATATTGTGTTGCTGTAAAAACATGTTAATTATATTAAAAAAAACAAGTCTAATATTTATTTCACCTGATTTTTTAATTTATTTTTATTTAGATATTTTTCTGTATAGATTTTCCTATTTTTTATACATTTAATATTTTATTTCTATTTTGATTGAAAAAAAATGTATTTTGAGATATGTCATGTTATTTTTTAGCTTACAGTTTTTGTTTCAGTAAATTTATTGAGGAAAAGTTACTTCTACAAGTACTGTTTTTTTATTTTTCTATGATAGTTTTAATTCTTTTTCTCATTGTTCAACAATTCATTCTACAACCAAAAATAAAATTCAATATTTCATTTTTATAAAGCCATTATTGAGGGACTTTGCTTTTTATGAATAATAAAGTTTAGGAGTTTTCGGTAACTTAATTTAATAATCTTATTATTATAGATCTATTTTCATTTTTTTTGACTATATATTCTACTTATTTTGGTTATTACTTAATCACCTAATTACAGGAATGCCACTTAATTTCTTCTTTAATTATTTTTTAAATAATGTAAACGCTGTTTGAAAAATTAAATTAAGAAATGCTCTTTATATTTAAATCATAAATTAGAGAAAGCAAAACAGTGTTAATTTAAGAGTACACTAAAATGATAAACTCCTATCTATTTTGGTATAGGTTTGGTGCGATTTCCAATTTTTGTATCCACCAATGCACAGTTATCTTGTTTATCTAAATTTTGTTTCTCTGTGCGCTATCAAGTTTTCAAACTCCTGGTTATTCTCAAATTTCTGAAAATTTTTTAACAACACAGTTTTGTTTTATTTTTGATTTCAAATTCTAAATTCAAATATTCACTACAATTTCTATACACTAATTATAGGTTAAAAAAATTTCAAGTTTCAATTTGTTTATTATATATAACAATGGGTAATCTAATAAAAAAAAAGCTATCTCCATTAGAAAATAATAAATTTTAAAAAATGACATTTTATGTTTTGTAAAATAAATAACGGATGGTTTCACACTTCAGCTGATGTATTTCTCTTGTAATCAATTGTATTCCATTATGATCAAGAACAAATTATCTCCTATGATAATTCATTCTTTTTTACCTAACTATTAACTTTGCTATATTTTCTGTCGTCATTTTTCCTTGAACTGAGCTGTTTTGTCCTGAAAATATTCTGGTTCTAATATGGACATATGAAAAAAAGGTATCTCAGTTACTAGACTGATTTAAAACTAAAAGTTCTAGAAAAGGTATTTGAAATATGCAAATAATTGCACTAATGACAGGAGAACGCAAAGCAAGCCAGTGCACAGTTTGAAAATAATCTATTTTTTTCATTTAAACATCGACCAAAAATATGTTTAAAATTGTTTTTAAAATTTGTGTAGCCTTGCTTTAAAAATCATTAAAAACTAAAAAAACGATTAGTTTTAATAGGAAAGTCTTGGGATTCTTGATTGATATGGTGGTTTCATCTCAGATTTACTGCAATGAGATGGGTTCAAATAGTTTCCAGTCATAGGTTTTCAAAATAAATATTTTTTCTGAACATATTTTATTTTTAATCATACTCTGTGTATTTTACTTAAATGTCACTATAAATCAGCATTTAATATTTTGGAGTATTCACAAAAGTTGCTATAGATTATGTAGCAATTTTTGCTACATAATCTAATTGCTTTCTTTTTTTACTTGAAAATAGCCTTTGTGATAATACTGGAAGATAAACTTAGTATTAAAAGTAATTCATTTGAATTACTTTTAATTTTGAATATTCATTATAATTACTCAGTATAATTAGAAATTAATTTCACAAATTTTATAAAACAAATATAAAATTAATAATAAATCTACTCAACCAATAAAATAAATATGTTTATTTTCTTTTGATTGATCAAAAGAATGTAAATAAAGCCACTATATATATATATATATATATATATATATATATATATATATATATATATATATATATATATATATATATATATACACATTTTTCAGAAATACGTTTTTCAGAAAACCCAGATTGTAATTTAAAAAACATTATGAACACAACATAGATGGAAGACAACTAAACATGTAAATAACACATTTATTTTTTAAAAACTTTGTTTTTTTATTAACTGGGCAGTGGTGCCAACCTTAAAAACATCAATATAAATGTAATCTTGACTGAAGAAAGCTAGGTTATAAAGCTAAAACCATAAAATATACATCATACATTTTTATGAAACCTCAAGTTTATAATTAACAAGCATATCAATTCAGAGTAAACCTAAATACATATGTCAGATATTTCTACACAGTTCTAAATAAATTAATACATACAACAGGAGTTTTAATCGATTAATGCATACATTAAAAGTGTTCAATTAATCATCACTTCCAAAAAATGTTTTTAAAAAAATACTCAAATTCAATTCATTATTATCCATATTTTTCACTTGTTACACGTAAATATTAAAATTCAAAATTTTCAGTTTGTGATTTATTTCAAAAAATATTTAACTTCAAAAAAACAAATTTCAAGCATGAATGCTTTATATCTGGAAATCTCAAGTTATGCCATAAAATTGCAAGAATCCCTTCTGACCCTGTAGTCAATTAGTTTGGGTGCACTCGTCACCCATATCAACTTGTAGGGTTTAGTCAGAAAAATATTGTTTAAAAATGTTATTTCAAGCATTCTTAATAAAAATTTAAATTGTAATTATCATCAGTTAATTGCAACACAAAATTATAATCTGACAACCTATTACTGGAGTTATTCAAAAGTTATAAGAGTCATGAAGAAAAGCTATTCAAAAGTTAAAATGACTTACACTGCAAGTGGGCATTCTTCAAACATAGATTGTAACAGTTTGTTGAATACTCTCTTCCAGTTTTAATCTGATTAAAAGAATGCCTAATTAGATTAATGTGTTATTTTAATTAAATGTAGATAATTAATAATTTCACTTTATAGTGAAATAATGAAGTGCATACTTGAAGTAAGCCCCTTTTCTCTACTTCACATGTGTAAAGAAAAAGTTGATCCCAAAACTATTTCATCTGCATAACTTCTTTATAATAGCTCCCCTTTATTAGGAATAAGAAAATTCAAGTGAGATATATATATATATTTTAAACAAAGATCAATAATGTCATTAACATTCAAGGAAAATTTTGCTGTGAGAATATGTTCATTCTCTCAAATATTTCTTAGAACGAGGGATATTTGATTTTGTTGTTCTGTTAAGATTATCAAGTCATTCTGAATTAAGAGCCTGTCATGCTTGTTTGACATAGTTTTAAATGATGTCATGTCCATTAAAAATGTGCAAAAATCCTAAATGTCCCCGAAGCTGTTGAAGACAGCCCTGAGTAGGAATAATTGCCACAATTCATAAAGAAAAAGTTGCCAGAGCTCTAAAGTGGTTGAACTTCTACCTGTTGGTCCATAAAGAGTATTTTATTTCCTCTTTATACCATCCAAAGGAAATCAATGGAAGCATTCCTCTATCCACCACCCGGGAACATGCTCTCTAGGGTTTAAAGGCTCCTCCAAGAGTTAGCTTGAAATATTCCTCTTATTTAATTACTTCAATACTGTCTTGCTAAATCTGTTAACATTTAGCTGTTAGTTCTTGATCTTCATAATTTTATGTTTTGAATCCCCTTGAATAAAGTATATTTTATTCTTACTTATGAAATTTATTTTAATAAAAAATATTATTTTTCAGTTATATATCTGTTATATAACTAGAAAATACTATATAACCTGTCTGTTATATACAGTTATGTATATGTGTAATTTATATATTTTTTAATTTTTTACTCTTTTTTTATAATTGTATAAAATTTTATTTTATTTTACAGTCTCTTAATTTAGAAAATAATCAGCTTACTAGTCTTCAAAATGGAGGCTCTTTAAAAGATCTCAGGGAATTGCTTGTAAGTGGAGCAAATAGTTTTCCATTTTACTAAAATTTAATTACAAAATTTTTTCGATACTTTCATCTTTTTTGCTAAAAATTCTTTTGCAGTTTTTCCCATTATATCAAAATTTCTTCTGTAATAGTTTGCATGAAATTTTTTTCTTTATATAATAATAAAATTATATTAGATTAAATATTTTAAAATTAAATAAATTATTCTTTAATCATAGTTATAAATTTATATGACTTTGCTCAATTTAAAATGAAATTAATCAAAAGCATTTTAATTTTTGTTTTTGAAAGTAGTTTAACATATCTATAAATCCATTCAATATATTTACTCACTATTGGATGAATTTCTGTTTTATAAGTAGCTAAATTATATAATTACAAAAATCAACATACAGCTATACAATCTTTACTATTAAGAAACTTATTAATTTTTATTATGTGGTGTGCTATATTATAAGAAATCAAATCAAATCACCATTTTCATTAATTTAATAGTTAAATTTTTAAAGATGAAAGTTAATGTCTCACTTTTATGTTCTCTAGAGTTCTATCTATTCAATTATCAGTTTTTTGTACTCCTTTCAAATAAATCAATAAATTATTTCTGAATGTTTGCTTACATTTTATAATATACTCACAAATTACTCTTAATAAACCACTTTGTAACTCTAGTATTTTAATTTACCAAGATTAATAACAATTAATTGATATTGTTTTTCAAAAAATATTATTCACAATCAAATTCATCAAATTATATTCTTTATCAGTAATTTTTAAATAAAGATTAAAAAGCAAATTCAAAATTGAACACTTTTGCAGTATTGAAAAACAGGAAATTTATGTTAAAAATGTTATCATAATTTGCAAAATTATTGAGAAATGTTTTTTTTAATATTTTCATAATAAATATTTCTGTCTTTAATTTTCCATTACCTTACATTTAAATTCTATTAGTAAAATTTAAATGTTTTGTATTTCTTAAATGATTAAAATTAAATTTCAAATTTTGATTGTGTCTGTGTTGAATATTTATTGCTATAAATATTATGTAATTTAATTATAAAATATTAACTGATATTGTAGGAGAAATAATTATTATTGAAGGTTTTATTATCTTCAATAATAATTAATAATTGAAGGTTTTATTATCTTCAATAATAATATTACATTGATGTTAAATTATATCTATTTATGCATTATCCATAACGTAGTGAATTATTTAAACTAAATTCTTTATTTTACTATGCAAACTATTTGAAATTTTGCTATTTTAAATTAAATATAATTAATTTTTTAATTTACAAGTGAAGAAAATATTGGTAATAAAGATCACACACACACACACACACAAACACACACACACACACAAACACACACACACACACAAACACACACACACACACACACATTTATATATGCTTCCTGGGAGCAGATCCAATCTTCACTCTATCTTCAGGCTGGAAAAACTTAACTCAGCCTTTCATCTTTTACTTCGTTGATAAAATTGCTTGAGGACTAAACTCTGAGTGTTTTACGTTGGGCTGATCTCCTAACCAGGATATGCTTCCCCTTGATTCCTCAATCAAGATATAACAGATGTGGGTAATGTAGTCCTTGACTCCATGCAGACCGTTGTGCCACTAAGCTTATATATAATTATAATTCATCAAAAAGAAACAAATGAATCTTACTTTACAGATTTATTGTACATAAAAGTAAAGAATTAGAAGTAAAAATTATTTTTACATAATTTCCATTTATCAAAAAGCTAATTTTTCCCTACCAGAAAAATCTACTTTTTAAAAAGTAGATTATTAGTTAGAAAGATGTTATCAATTATAAAAATACTTTAATTGGGTACTTGCATATAGAGGTTTTATGTAATAATTAGATAAACTTGAATAATCATGCAATTACAGTAAAAAATTGTCTGAATTATCCTAATTATTAAGATATTCTGAAAGATAATTAGCATAAACTAGAATTTCATTGTTTCAATTATTCTATTTCATTGAAGTTTTGAAGACAGATTATTTTTTAATTAAAATATTTTTCAGGTTTTTAATGTTAAAAACAATAAACTATATTCATTACCTGATGAAATTAAATTCTTGATACAATTACAGGTAATGATTTTTTTGGATTATTACTTCGTTTTTGATATTTTTTATTTTTGTTAAATCTTTTATTAATTTCTTCATCAATTATTTTTCAGGAATTTCACGTTGAAAACAATCGTTTGAAAAAGTTACCCCCCTCATTTGTGGAACTAATTAATCTACGTTATTTGAATTTAAAAAGCAAGTAAATACTGTTGTATAAAATTTGTACATTTATGATCATAGAAACAGTTTTATTGCTATGCTTATAGTTGAATTATAAATTTTCAATAATTGCAAAATTTTGGTATTTTTATCCATCATTAAGAAGTTAATATTTTGAAATTTGCAATTCTATGGTATTTAATATTAATATTTTCCCACATTGAGATTTTTTTAATTTCAATAAAACATTCATTTTGAAAACTAATAATTTTTTCATTTAAATATTTAACAATAAAAATTTTTAAATTTATAATTCTACATGAATTCTATTGAATAAGTTAATTTTTTCTCTTTCCTTGATTCATGTTTCATTTTTTAATTTTGCAATGTATCATTTTTGATAGTTGTAAAGTTTTGCAAGCTGCTTAATCTATTAGTGTACTCTTCCTTAGATTATCCATTTAGGAAACCACAGCTAATATGCAATCTCTGATAAATATGCTGCAAGAGTGACCACACAAAGGTCCTGTTTCTTCTAAATATTTTAGACATACTTCAGATAAACAGACAGTATCCAACTGGAATTATTGGATCTTTACCTTTCTTCATTCTTTTTTGTGAATGGAAATTTTATTGAACCTGGTTCACATAGCAATTCATGACTAAGATGAAAGAGCTCCACTAGGAGTATTTTATCCTCAAACATCAATATCACAATGCAAAATTTACTTCTGTGCCAGTAGCAGGATTTATAAGTTAGGAGTTGCTAATCATGCATACACCTTGCATTTTACCAGAACTCTGGCTTTGAAATTGACTTTGATTTCATGTGTGAAGTGGCCATTAAACATGGCGTAATAAAAATACTAACTAAATATTTTGTTTCTGCCAAAAATATCCACTTCATACAAATCAGTTTAATGTCAGTTTTGTGTAATTTCTTAAATTCTTTCACTTTTATGATTTTTTAAAGTATTTACAAATTTTTGGGAACCCCATATTTGATATTGCTATAAACTTATATGAAAATATATTTTTTAATGTATGAAGAATTAAACTACTCTATTTTTTTTTTTTTGTACATTAAAACTAACTTAATTCTAGTTTGAAAGAGTAAAAATAAAAATTAAGAAATATTTAATTTATATTATTTTAATTAATTGCCATTTTATAGTTAAAAATATTTAAATTTCTTTAATTTTTTAAATTATTTTTATTTTAAACAGTTTCAATTCCTATTTCTCAATATACAGGCTCTATTCAAATGCCATTTAAGCACTTTGACATCTATCTTGATTCTTAAATCTACTAACAAATAAACTTACATGTGTCTTCATTAACTGATTCATATTATGTTTATGAAATATTTGTTGATATGTTTGAAAAATATAATCTTCCTTGAAAAATTAATATGTTGTTCCATTTCATGTAATATTCTTTGAAAAATGAATATTTTGTATGTATTTTTCTTTAAAAATTTTTTTCTATTTATTAATTCACAAGAAACAGTATTTTAAGTGAGATAATGTAGTTATGTTTAACATTTCTTTTTAAATTAGTTTTTGAGAAACAATAAGAATCAACTCTACAATAGACATTTGTTTTTATAAATCTCTAATTTATGAATAATGACTTTGTGAATTATTCATGATCATTAATATGTTTCCTTAGATGCAATGATAATTTTAATTGCCATTTACAACTTAAAATTTTGAAAAATATTTTTTGCAAACTCATTTATATATAACTTTATTTGTATTTATAGTTTTTTTTATCAGATTTTCTTTGATTTTATAGTAAGGAAATTCGGATTGACATTTTTATTGAAGAATTGCTAATCTTTTCAGTAATAATAGTACTACTAAGATTATAGACTTTTTTAGTCATTTGTTGGAAATTTCCCCCATCTAATATAACTCTAGTATTACAATCCCATGAATCAGAATAGAACCAATAGCTTCAAATGTAAATATCGACTTGAAATTGCCTTATGACATTTAAATTCTTGGCATTGTACAATTGTCAATTTATTTTTCGAATAACTTTACTCATAAATGATATCTAAATCATCTTATCTGGTGGACTTTATAGAAAAAATCACTGAAGAAAGTCAATACCATTTAGTTGAATGAGTAAAAATTAGTTGTTTGTGAACTTTGATTAAAAAACCAGCTGTTTTCTATAATTTTGTTTCAGAGCCTTTTTTTTAATTTGGGTTTTGTTGTTAATTGTAAGCAGTAAGTATTGGATGATTAAATGATTGAGAATATAATGAAAGAAAATGAAATATATGTTGCCACTATAATGAAATAGAAGAATATCTCATGATTAAGGTACATATTTTTTGAGAAAAAAGACAGTAAAGTGCTTTTCTTCAATAAAAATAGGGAAAATGTATTATTAAAAATGTAATTTTAAAAGAGGAAAGTAATTGCTTTGTCAGATCCTACAAAAATAAAATTAAAGTAAAAATTGTTTTTAAATATGACTTTTTTTATTTTACATATGCTCTTATTTCATGAATACTTAACCCTTTTCTTATTTATAAAACTTTATTTATAAAAAAAGATCAATTTGGTAAAAAAAATAATATATTTTTATATTTAACAGTTATTTTTCTATTTTATAAAAATTCAATTTTAAGAACTGTTACTGGTTTCTGTGATTTCAAAAAAAGGAGTGTCTACTATATTTTCTTTATGTATGCTCACATATTAATTTTCACTGAAGTAGCAAAATTAACTCTCTCTCTCTCCTTTAACTTTTACTTACTTTTTACTTTTTTATTTGCCACTTTATAAAAATAGTTTTTATGTAGTAAACTTTAAAGTTCATTATGTTACTATTAACTGTTTTCAAATTTAATTTAAAATGGGATATAAGGAAATTTTATAAATATTTAAAAACCTTGATGTAAATTCCCATTTTGTTATATATATGTATATATATATATATATAAATATATATATATATATATATATATATATATATATATATATATATATATATATATATATATGTATGTATGTATGTATATATATAAATATTTTTTTTACTTTTATTTTTTATTTATTTATTTATTTTTTTTTACTTTAAGCTTCAAAATGTTTTATAAAGTATATTTTTACTTGCATTTCTCTTAAAAAAAATTTATTATTAAAGAATTATTTTATTTATTTTACATTTTTGATTTTTGTTTCATTTATAACTAGAAATAATTTTTAAGAATTGAAATAAGATTTTAAGAAAAAATAATAAGTTCGAAACATTTTTAAAAAAGTCATTCATAAGGAAATATATTTCTAAATATAGTTTGTAACATTTTATTAATAGTAATACTTTTAAATTAATAAGCTGTTTTCTTTTTTCAATTTAACATTTTGGTTGTAAAAAAGATAAATCCAAAATATTTTGTATTCCAGTTGTAAGAAACTTCGTAAATATGTTTGAAAGATGATCAAAATATTTTTACACTGCCAAAAATGTTAGTTGTCATCAAGCTTATTTACTTTCTTACTTTTGTGTTGAATGTTTCTTCCATTCACCATGGTTTCCAACAGTAATGCTTATTTATGCCTCTTTTTTTTCCGTCCATCCTTATCTATTAAAAATTCTGTGTTTGATGGTGAAAATAATGATAATAAGAGTTGTGCTTTAATAAATAATTTTGGTTATACTTAATTGATTTTTATTCATTATTGATTGCTTGTCTTAATGTGTTATTTGAAAATTATATTTTAATTGATGACTTGTTACATGTATTGTTTGTTAAAAACCAAGATTGTATTCTTTTGTTTAACACTTTTATATATAAATTTAAAATAATTTATATTTTATAGATAATAATTTGCAAGCTTTTCCATTATGCCTCTGTTCACTTTCTCACCTTGAATTCCTTGATATTTGCAATAATCCAAAAATCAAAGTTTTGCCTAAAGATTTATGCAAGCTTGTTACTCTAAAAACATTGAATTTAGATGCTGAGAAATTTAACTATCCTAGTTGTGGTAAGTTGCCAATCACTAGAAATATGTTTTTCACTAATTTTTATTGTTATTTTCATATTATTTATTAAGACTCATTTTAATAAATAAAAAATATTTTACTTTAAAATAGCAAACAAGTTTTTTATGAATGCACTTTATTTTGCAAACCAGCAAAAAATCAAATCAATTTTTAAAATAAGGAATTTCTGCAAAAAAGACTTATTTAATTATTAGTTACAAACTTATAGTTGACTAAGCTATCATATTATGTTCCAGAGCTTTAGATAATATTTCTTTTGCAGCATTTTATGTGCCTTAAACATTTTAACAAATATGACAATCAGAACAAAAATAAATCTTATGGCATTCATAATGAAAATAAATCTTGGCAGATAATATTGATCAATTTTAAAGTACATAAAAATGTTTTACTTAAGGATCTATAGATGCCAGTTGTTCTGAAAACATTGGATTTAGATATAAAGAAATTAAACTATCTGAGTTGTTAGATTGGTATTATAGTGATCAGTTATAAAGTATATGAAAATTTTGTCTAAAGATCTATGAAGCTTCCTATTTTAAAAATAATGACCTTATTTGATCAAAATATGAACAAACTAATTTATATTATTCAAAGTATAAGGCTTGTTGTAGGTTTTCATGAATACATTCATCACAGATTCTCTTGAAACATTTTTCGCTATTGCTCTTATGAAAGTCTGATTGTGTTTCCTCATTGTCATACAATGATTAAAGTGATAAGCTCTTGTTTCAATCATAATTATTACTGGAAAATAAGAAATAATTATTGTTTTTGATTTCTGTGTGCATCTCTGCTAAAGTGAGTGTGTAGAAATCTTTCTAGTTTCCGTCTAAAAAATGAGCATGACTCATCTATAAAAAGTTCTTCAGGCAGAATTCAGTTCTGCAGTTCAAGTTTTGTTATCGGCTTGGTGAAAGCGTCAGTTAAGTTTAATTTACTTCATACATAACTGAGTTTAAATTTTTGTGTATCATAAATATCGCGAATGAAAAATAACTTCACATCTATATGTTTTGACCAATTAACTTTCAATTGGAGATTTTATAAAATCTATAGCAGTTTGATTATAAAAAATAAAAAAAATTGGGATTTCTGGTTCACTTGTTACAATACCTTTATCATGACACTCATTTAGTATACCACTAAACCAAACTATTTCTTTAGCAGCCTCGGTCATAGCAACAAACTCTGTTTCCATAGTTGATAAGGTGACACTTTTCTCTTTGAATGTACACCAACTTATGGGAGAATTTCCTAGTAAAACCAGTTGACCTCCTAGAGACATTCTGTCATCTCAGTTTGCAGCGAAATCAGCATCTGAATTAACTCTTAATTTGGGATTGTTTACAAGAAAGTTCTAAGCAAAAATCTACCATGTTGATAACATAACCTAAAAGTCTTAATAAACCATCCCAATGATGCATCCCATAGTTGGACTGGAATTGGCTGAATATATTAACAGCATAAGAGATGTTAGGGCGAGTTCTATTAGCCAAAAAGGAGAGACAACCTTATACACTTCTATAGGGAAATTTTAGCATTTCTCTTTTTTCCTCCACTGTAGAAGGACAGGAAGTTTTAGAATAAATTGAACCTTTAGATATAAGTAATGATAAAATTGGTATTATAAATCATTGGAAATGATCACATACGTCTTTAATGTATAAGCGTTGATGAATCAAAACACTACCATTTTTCTTACTAAACTCTATGCCTAAAAGGGTACCAGTCTTGCCTAGTACATTTATGTCAAATTTGTTTTCCAAATTATTAATTGTTTTATCAATTGTCCTTTGATCTCTGTGAAATATAACAAAATCATCAGCATACAATATCAAAATTAAGTAATCTCCTAATAAATAAGCCCAGTTACCCCACTGAAATTTACAAAAACCCATTTTTAACAAAACACTGGATTTCATAGAACCATTGTCGACCACTTTGTCGTAATCCATATATAGTTCAATCTAAATGGCAGAATTTTCTCTTTTGACTAGTTTCTTCAATACCTGGAGGTTGTGTCATATAAATTCGCTCTTCTAAAGGGGAATAAAGGTAAACTCATGTTATACACATTGAAGGTGGTACCAACCTTTATATGATACACGAGTAATGCAAAGAAAAATCTTATTAAACTAAAGTTGACCACAGGGGAAAAAGTTCATATGGTATATCCTTCTCATGTTTATAACCCTGTGTTACTAGTCAAGATTTAAATCTTACAGTTTTTCCTGTATCATCTCTTTTTACAGTCAATACCCACCTACATGCAATAGGTGTAGTATTTTCTGGCAAGCCTTTGAAATGCCACACTCCCTGGTTCTTCATGATACAGAGTTCTTCTTTCATAGCTTTTAGCCACTTGTCCTTATATTCTGATTCAATTGCCTGCTTATAAGTCTTGGGTAAGGAATGTGATCTAGTCAGCTAGATATGCTAAGATTATTGGTGGTCCCATTATTTTTATTATCTGTTAAAACTGTATCATGACTGCTTAAAACAAGACTTTCTGCCTGATTTGTTCCTTTAAAATCAAATAAATTAGAATTGAAAACAATATTATTTTTATTGCAGTATTTTGCAATATCATTCAGGGATCTTAACCTTTTCTTCTTGCCTTCTTCATAATAATAGACATGTGTACGCGATCTATCTTTCCTCTGAATAGCCTTTCTTTTTCAGTTTACTAATCTAGGTTTTGATATATCATTATTTTATAATAAGTGGTATATTTTGGTACCCATTCTAGAAATCTCCTATGAGAAATCTAATCTTTTATCAATATCTTCATTTTTTAAATAAAGTTAGGATTTTTTATTTTTTACTTTCTAATTTAGTTTATTCATAAGTGCTTAAAGAATATAGATCCTAAAACTACAAGTTATTGAAATATATTTAATTATCTTATATTCTTAAAGTCGCATGAATACTGCATTCTTTCATTTTTCTTTAAAAAAAATAATGGAATTCTTTAAAAAAATAAAGAAAATGGCTAAAAAAAATCAGGTTGATGATGCTAACTCATTATCTTCTGTTAAGCAAAAATATAAATATTGAATCAGGAAATTTATAAATTAATAATGAGTGAGAGTTCAAAAGGAATAAACTTCATGATATTATGCCTATAAAGAATCATCCTCTTATAAATGGGGGTAAGTAACTATCTAATATAAATAAGTACAATAAGCATTATATTGAACTTAAATTACCAATTCTTAAAAATTTTATTTCAATTTGTTTTATAAATTATTATCTCCTGCTATTCACCATTGGGTTAAAGCAAATATTCATCTAATATTTTCCCAAAATATCAAAAAAATGTGTAGGAAATTATTTCATTAATTTAGTATGCACCATTCTTTTTAATAATTTCCCATTTCTCATAGCTGTGATTAAATTTCATCCGTAGATGCTTAATTTCATGCAAACTTTGTTTAAACTCTGATTGAATTGTTTGTCCTCTCGATTTTTCAAATCTTTCAAAAAGAAAAATTGTTCTTTTCACTGCTATTTTTAATCAGTATAAATAAAAGTTAGTCAGATGGTGTAAGGTCAGTGAAGTATAATAAGAAGAACTAAATATTTTAGCTATGATGCAGATATTTGTAATGAGCATTCCTAGTAAACTTGCGGAAATATTAATTTATTAACTCAAACTATATTATATCGATTTATTGGTTAAATTTACTTAGCAGTAATTCTAAAAATTAAATCATATATTCTGATCAAAGTTTACAAAAAAGAATACCTATTAATTTGACATGGTATAATCTTTGTATTCAAACAGGATTGTCACTGTTATAAAACATCTTTACCTTTGTCTATTATTTCTAATAGTTGATGTTATTACATGAGTAGCTTTTTTTTGGTAGAAACATCTGTTCTGCTTTATTTACATTATGCACTTTAAAAAAATTTTTTTTCACGTCAGAAATTTTTTATACATTTGATAAGTATTGTATATTATTAAAAATGAAGTTATTTGAATGTACTTTATAAAATATTTATCTGTATGTGATGTAATATATAATCTTTTCTAAAATAGAAAAATATTTGTGTCAAAAACTTTCCTATATTTTTTATTCTCTTTAATGCTTACAAATTTTTTAAAAATTAAACAATTTTTTCCTAATAATCTTTACTGAGAAGGGACGTTTTTCTCAAGTATTTATGTACTGTCAATTAGTATAATAGATTACATTTTTAATTCTGATGATAACAATTTTGATTTGTAGGTATTACTGTTACAAGCTTTAAGAAATAAGCATTTGTTTAACTTTGATTTCTACTTTGTTCCATGATTACAAAGATTTTTCTTTCTTAGTGTTGTAGATTAAATCTTAAAAAATATATTTTGTATTGATGTTTTATAAGTGTATTATTTTTTTTACAGAAAAGCATTATTTCATCTCATATAAACAATTTAGATTAGTAAATGATGTTCCTTTTTTTAAGCTTTAATATAAGAATAATTTAAAATATTCCTATTTATTCTGTTTATAGATATTTGCCTTGAAGGATTGGATTGTATAATGAAATTTCTTTGTGAAGGTATTTATATTCTGATTATATTGATACATACTCTATTTTGCTGCAAAATATATGTACTTCATTAAAAAATCACTATTTCTTCTATTATAAAAATATTAAATGTTTGTTATTCATAGTCCTTTTTTTTCTTTTAAGAAAGTGGCGAAGAATATTCACATGTTCTTTATTCTTCTGATACTCCTCAATCATTGGAAGTAGATTCATCTAGTTTCAAACCTTCAGAGTCATCTAATTCATCTGTAATTTTTCTTTTAAATTTATTTAAAAAACTTAAAAAGGGATTTAATTTTTATTATTTATGAAACATTTTTTTAACTACAAGCATTTAATAAGTTCACTTATATAATATGCAACTATGGAATTATTTTCATTGACTAATAATATATTTTTGTATTTAAATTATTGATAGTGAAAATGTGTGAATTTAAATAAAGTAATTTTTAAAAACTTCAATAAATTGTGTTATTGTATGATATTTATTCACCATAAAATTATAATAATTTATTTGTAAATAGGATGTACCAATAATAGATAAACTTGGATAACTATTATAAATAATGTATTAGTTATTGTTAAGTCTAATTTTAAAGAAATTTGTTACAAATTTCTCAATTTAAATTTTGATATGATTTAAATTTCATAAAAAGATTTTCTATGACTTATAATGCTAGGAAACTTCTGAATTCTTTAAAATATTATAATATAAATTATTTGATTTTTTATATTTATTACTTATATCTCTTTTTTGCATTTATTTATTTCTAAACAAGATTAATTTTCATTATTGGAGCAAATGGAATATACTAAACAAGGTATATGTATACACTTAGATTCTTTTTTAATATTTGTCTTTATAATATATCATATCAAATGATCAAAATTTGGAGACATTCTTTATTTGAAAGTACTATATTTTCCTTTATATTATCCATTCTCTATATAATCTGCATATTATGATTTAAAAAAAAAAACTTTTGAATTTCATTTTGTGTATTATATGGGTAATCTGAATAAAAACATTCTTCATCAGAAAAACTCTTATAATAAAATAATTTCACACAATTTATATATCATAAATTTTTAATTGGTATCTTTATAATATACAAATTGTACATTGAAAATTTTCTTTTTTATTTATTTTTTTTAAAAAAAGATTTTTAGTGCAAGCAATAAGTTACTTTTAATTCTAATGATAAAATTAATATTGTTTTATTTTTATTTATTTGGAAAAAAAATTATTAACATGAAATTTTTTATATCAGCATAATGTTGATTTTTTTCATAGTTTAGTTGAATGCTTGAGTCATTTATACCTTAAAGTATACAAAAATTCTTTTTTTTTACTGAAAAACTATAATGGCAATTTATTTTTGAATTTCTTATTTAAAGTTTTCAATACTAAAAATCTATTTTAAGAAGTGTTTGATTTCCAGAAATCATTGAGAACATACTCAGGATTTGGAGTTCATTTTCTATAACAACTCAGACTACTATTGAACTCAGAATTCTAATGATTATTAAAATCTAATTGATTAAATTTATGTGGAATCAATAAAACTATATAAATATGTTATTTAAAAAAACGTTTTAATACTTTAGTTGCAGAATGATACATTATAAACTTCTATTACATAAGGATTTATTACTGCTTTATTTCTGTGAAATATGATATTTGTATAAAAAATGTGTAATTTTCTTGGGTCACAATAAAAAAGTAGAATAAAAGCAAACACTGAAACACAAAAGTCAGATATTAAATTCATTTTCCTAATATTGTTCTTGATTTGAAGTAGTTTGGAAATGAAGAGATCTTTTATAATCTCATTCCTTTTAATTTACTTATTTTTATGTTTTGAAAAAATTATTATTTGTGAAGTTTATTTGAATACATACTTTATACTTCCATTTTCAAATTGAATAAACTGTTCATTAAATTTGAAAGTTTTCCAGGTGTCTTATAAAATATTTTACATGAAATGTCAATGCAAAATTTTAGTAACTCAAATTTTTTTCATTATTTATTTTATTAACATATTTTTAACTTATAATTTTAATCAAAATATTGCTTATATTATAAGTGAACTTATTAAGGGATTTATTAATTAGGATTTTATCAAATCATATTAACATAAATGTTCATTTATCAATCACACTGTTTGTTTGATACTTTTAGAGTATTATTTTGCTTTGTTTTTCTTTTATTTTTTTATTAAATTTATTATTTTGATTTGAAATAAAATAAAATTTAAAGATTTTTGCTATTGATTGCAATTTTGTTGCATTTGGTTTTCTCGCTTAAAAATAATAATTTTTTTTTAACAGATGATATTGATGTATATATAGTTGTATATTGCTTATATAGCTTAATTTGGATATTTTGCTTTAAAATGAAATTTAAAATATAAACAATTTTAACTTATAATATTTCTAAACTTTTTTTTAACTATTTACTAAATATTAGATAATTTACATTATAATACAGCTTCATTGTGTTATAGATTTACAGAAGCTTACATTTTTTTCCTATTGTTGTAGGCATCTTATCATCACTATCAAAGAGCAAAGGCATGTAGCAGCTTTTATACTTTTAATTTCTACTTTTTTGTTTTGTTGCATAATTATTACATCATAATGTAGTTTTCTAAATTATATTGGCATGTTAAAAAATAATTTATTGCTAGCATGATATTTTAGCCTGCTATTTTCCAAATTATATTATTTTGTTTATTGTACCTTTTTACTTGTGGCAATGTTTAACATTGTCTTTATATGTAAAAAATTAATGTGTTTTTGATAGATTTATTATTGAACTTTCATCTTTTCATCATAATTTTCTTCACTTAACAGTAATCAATTTTTTTATATTTTAAAGGATGAATGATATTTTTACTTAGTAAAGTCAAAAGAACATATTTTAAGCATGACATTTTACTATACGATTACAATTAATGTGTTTTTACAGTTTATGAATAATTTCAAACTTCATACAATTATTTGTCCTGGATTTGTATTTTTTAGATAAATTTTAATTTGATAACTACATTTGATTACCCTGTATTCTTTTGAAATCAATAATATTCTTTCAATGTTCTAATAATATTATACTTTAATTTAAATAAAAATGTGTAATATAAAAGTTATGCTTGAAAAAGAGCTTGTTATTTGAATAATCATTTGGATATAGTAATAAATGTTTTATCTAGTATCAATAATCAATATTTTAAATTGATCAAAAAAAGTATAGTTGAAAAACTCCTCTAAAGTGAAAACAATGCTTTTTATGAAAAATATTTTTTTTTAATTTTAAGTTCCTATGTTTATATCATTTTAATTTAAAAAAATTACCTCTGAATATTATTGTCTGTGTAAATTAAATTTTGATTTTCAATAGTAGTAAAAGTTAAAATTTAGTAGCTTGTTCAACTAATGTTTTTTTTTTTTTTTATTCTAATAATAATTTTGTGAAATGTTCTGCAAAGTTCTCTTTATGATGTTGGCATGAGCATGTTGCATTTTGAATAATTAACTACATAAGTTTCTCTAATTAAAATTTTATTTGTGATAAATATATTCCAAAATTTGTTTTATTGGGTCAACCTAGCCATAATTTAATAATGTTTTTGATTATTTAATTATCATTTTCATTGTTCCAACATAAAATATGAAAAGCATTGCAAATAATACTTATTTTATTAAGATTTCTTTCATTTCCCTGTTGTTTCTCCATCATACTTTTGAACATTGTTCCATAAAAATCAAAATTTTAATTCAGCTTAAAAGATATGATTATCTTTTAAATCTGTATGCCAGAAATTTAATTATTGGTTTACAGAATTTTTATAAAATGAAAGTGCAACAGAATAACAAATATGAAATGTCATTTCTCTCAAATCATGTTGTAAAATCTACACTAAAAAAGTTCTCTATAAAAAATTGACTTTATTCCTAATATGTACAATAATAATTTTGAAAAAGATTTAATACTTAACTGCCAAATTATATTGATAAAGCATGTCTCAACTATATTATATTGAAAACCCCATACATTATTGAGTAAGAAATTAAAATTTTGACTCAATATTATTATGCAAATAAACAAAAGCTGTCTTTTGTATATTAAAGCTTAAATAAACTATATGTTTTATGAACCACCTTAATTTTTACTTGACTTAAGAAAACTTTTTCATAAACCTTGTCAATTGCTAAATTTAGGTCTGGTTGTATTCAGTAATGTTTTAAATTCAGTGTATAAAAATCTTTAATATTGCAGTGTATTTGATTGCTTTGTGTTAAATGTAGTTTTGTATGAAATTAGATCTGTTTAATTTTACTTATGACTTTTGTTATTCACATTTTTACTTAATGTAACTTATGGGTAAGTTTAACTTACTTCTCATTATATGAATTTCTTTTTTAAATTGCTTAATGAATAATAATCTTTATTATAAATATTTTTATCCTTCTCTTTGTGCAAAAATATTAACATAGCCCTCACAGTCACTTTAAAAATTGTTTTAAATGTGTAAAGGAAAAATCTCATGTGAAAATTAAAAATGTTTAAAGATTAGCTTTATATAAAAGTTTCATTTAATAGGGATGATAATTTTAAATTTTTGAGACAATTACCCTTAATTTTGAATCATTTAAATAAAATTTTTAACCTTTAGCAAAGTACAATAAAATGACTACGAATAATTTATATAAAACTAGTGCTCTTAATATTATTGACTTTATTGTTTTCATTATTTATTCTCTATTCAATGTCTGCATATAGAAAAGGAAAAATCATAATTAAATGTTCTGTACCAAATAAAATTATTGATCTCTTGAATTAATTGGAGTAGCAACAATCATAGTGTAAGTATGGATTTATTATACTTCCTGTCTGTTAATTTTCATTAAAGAGATATGAATTTATTAAATTTTTTATGTATTTATAATACTTTTAAGTAAATTGAAAATTTTATAAATTTTCTTATTTTAAATTGCTAATATATATATATATATATATATATATATATATATATATATATATATATATATATATATATATATATATATATATATATATATATATATATATTATACCAAAAAATTTCTTATTTTTTAATGACCATACTTTATTAGAATTTTGATAATATTTTTGTAAATGAGAGTTTTTAATTATAACTTTTTAGGCATTATAATTAAATTAAATGAAGTGTTTTAATGAAGTTAATATATTTTCCTTATGTCTATGAGTAGAAATCTAAATTTTAGCTAGCTCAAATCAAGTTTAATAATTAAAGACAAAATGAGCAAGATTATAAAAACTAATGTCTAATTTATATAACAGCTTTATTTAGACTCATTTTGAAAAAAAAAAAAAGCATTATAACCAATTTATCAAGCTTTAAATTTCTTGCAGTGAATGCTTTAAATAACCTCATGAATTTATGATATTATCATTTGGATAAAACCTAGATTTATTTTGAAACTTTAAAGTGTAATTGCTGTATTTTTCTTTGATGAAGTATTTCATATGAATATATATGAATTTTCATATCATTACATTATACTTTTCTTAAATTAAAAATATATATAAAAATTTAAGGCCAGTAGTTTAAAATTGATTTAGCTTATAATTGAAACTCTTATTTGTCATAATAGAAACACATTTTCAAGGTTTAAGTTATTTTTTAAGCAAATATATTTCTGTTCAGCATATCTTGTATTATATATTTTTTAACTAATTGTAATGTATTCATAACATAGGAACAACGGCAAAAGGAATTAATACTCATGGAAGAAGCTTTAAAAGAAAACTTTTCAATCCAATCAAATGAAGATACTACACAACGTCGAAAACAGTTATTAGTTGATATTGCTCAGGTATGATTCCTGAATTTATCATACTAATTTTTGTTAATATTTTTTATTTTGAATTTTCGTAATTCTTGGGCTATTTTTAAAAGTGTATTAATGTTGCTCATTTGTCTAATAAGAACACAAAAATGTCTTTTAAATTTTTTATGAGAAAAAGAAAATAAACATTATTGTTTAAAATCAAAAATATAGTCTCAGAATTAAAATTCCTGATGTGTTTAAATATACATTTATTGATTTATTTAAATAATTATATTTTTATTCTTTAATTCAAATATAAAACTAATTAAATGTTGACTTCAAAATATTTCGTAAAAGGTGCACTCTACTAATGAATTTGTACTTTTGTGAATGTTAATATTTTTTTTTTCTTTTTAAGTATGTATATGAAAACACTATGTTGTTCAAAATCAGTCTTAAGATACTTTAAAATTACATTTTATCAACATTCTGTAACTAAACACTTTAAATAAAAGTGAAAAGTTCTAAGTTACTCTCATAAGCTCTATCACAATAATTTTGTTAGAATTGTGCATTGTTAAGATTCAGATAATTAAAATAATTGGGAAAATGTCTTGAATAGTTAAATTTATAAAAAAATCAAGATTTTATTCCTATGTTTGGAATATTCCAATTTATAAAAAAATCAAGATTTTATTCCTATCTTTGGAATATTCCAATATTTTGATTTTTATATCATATTTTTTCATTTTTTTAAAAAATTTTATCTTTAGCATTATGTATTTTAATGAAGTATATTAAGTCAGTCTCTGGTATTTAAAATTTTAATGAAATGAATATCTTTTTATTTAAATTCTAATTTCAATGATGCAAACAATTACAATTTAGAAATCTAAGCCTGTGTTAAAATATCATTTATCTCAACAGTCTGTAGAGTTTCTTTAATTTCTCTAAAAGTTTTAACTAACATTTTTTCGAAAATTATTTTCTATTGTTAGTATATTAACCACTAAAATTGTTTCATGAATGTTTCAGTAAAGAAGTTCAAGTTATTTAGTTAAAATATTTCACATTTAATTGTTTTTTATCATATTTCTTATGCTAAGTTTTTTTTTTTTTTTTTAAATTAGAATTAAATTCAATTTGTTTATTTTGAATTTTTATCTAATAAAAAATGTAAAAGCTTTCTACCTTTTTGTAATTGTAAAATATGTTGTTCACAAATACAAATTATTATATTTCTAAAGGAACAAGAAAGAATGGAAAATGAAATTTTGTTATTGCAAAAGAAAAAAGAGAAAGAGAAACATAATCTCCTCACAATTCTTTCAAATGGTAATTCAAAGTTTTCTTTTTATAATAATTTTTAATAAACATATAGAATTTAAGCAAAAAATAATCTTTGAATTCAGAGTGAAATTTAGTAATAATGTAATTATTAAAAATTTCATAATGATCCAATTTTTATGTTAACAACACACTTCTTAATTGCTGTAATTTTTCATATTATTGGTTGCATTTGTTGTTTTTAACCCTTTTACATCAAGAGATGCAAAATTATGCACTTTGTTGAAGCTGGCAGAGATTTTTGCAAATGTCAGTTAATGGCCAAAAGGTTTCCCTCTACTAAATCTGAATTCATGAGACTCTGGGCTGAGCAAGTAACCGAATGATTAGCGCTTTTGACTTTGGTTCAAAGCTCATGACTTTAGAAACATCCAAGCCCCAGGTGGAATTCAAAGATTCTAAAGAAACTTTAAACCATAAATCCCTTTGTAAATAGCCCTCGATGTGCAAAAAATGGCATTTAATTGACAATCCAAACCTAATATGTAATTATGGGATTGATCAGTAAAATATTATTATTAATCGGTAAAATATAAAAATATAGTATGTTTTTATATTTTTTATTTTCTTTATTTGTTAAATTATTTTTGGTTTAAAATCATTTTTACACATTTTATTTTTATTATCTACTTATCATTTAATGACTTATTATACATTTAGTAACTAATACACCAATTCAAAATAATTTTATATATCAAAAGTTTAAAAAAAAAAAAATTACACTCTGTTTTATGGTGCAGTCAAATCTCTCGAAATGTAATAATTCATTTCCCATTTTGATGAATTTTTGCAAGAATTTAAAGAAGTATTGTCTTTCTTAGCAGTTTTCTTTCCTTCTTTTTCTTTTTTTAATCTTAAATAAATTTCCTTAATTGTTTCAAAACATGAGAATCAGAAATAGATTTGGCAATGATGTGTTGGAAAAATTATTCAAACGATGTGAATTTATTTAAATTTTTCAAAACTCTTTGAAAAAGAGGGCTACTTTGAGTTACATTTCTTTCTGTGAATAAAAACTTTTTATAATTTTATAAAAAAATAAAGAAAATAAATGAAAGAAAAAAGGAGAAAATATTGTCTCAGTGTTCAGTTAAATTTATAATATTTTTCAAAATATTTCAATCAGAGATTAAGTTTTCAACATATGTAGTTCCTTAATTTGTTGTTTTTATATAATATCCCTTTGCAACCTACTATCAACCTCAGTTGCTCTGTTTCAAACTAGTTTCTCTCTGCAATTCCTAATAAATTTCTCCTTTTTAACTAATAGAATCTCATAAATTTTTTTCCTTCCATAGTTAGTTATATATATCATTAATTTTTATTTTAGCATTTCAAAAATCCTTTGAACTCATAAGAATGAGAACATATAGTATTAACTGAGCTGTTACTATATAAATTGTTAATTAACTTTCATTCAATAAATATTTATTTTTATTATTAAATAGGTTATCTACTATATAGATTTTTTTCACAGTTGAAAATCACTCTGCTAAGCTGATTGATACTTTAATGCAATTGAATGATAGAAGAAAAAAATTAGAAGATATGGCTGCAGTTTTAGAAAAAGATCGGTAATTAAATTGTTTCTTTTTTTATTTAAAATATTATTATGAACATCATTAAATTTTAAAAATATCCAACTGTCATATATTTAATGCAGTAGAGAGTATTAATTGTATAAAACTTGGTTCACATGTTAATTTCTTAATCAAAGCTATAAAATCGAGGAAAAGAACAAAATGAAAACATTTGTATTTGGACTTTTATGGGATCCAAATACTGATTTGATCGCTTACAATTTTAGCACTGTTTCAACTGAAATCACTAAATATGTTCTAAAAAACAACTTTTGTCAATTTTCTAAAAAGATATTTTACCTGATTAGTTTTACAATGCCAGTTACACTCATCCTAAAACTTCTGATGCAAAAAAAAGGTGGTAAAATTATTGGTTGAAACAGGAGCAAAAACTGCCTAAAATTGTTGAAAAATTAAAAAATTGGCTAGTAAATAAATTTGGGATTTTCAAATTGAATAAAATCCCATGTTGCTTTGGACAATTTAATTGATGAGTTAACTGGTACCATGTATATGTTTAATGATGTAAGTAGAAAAGCCTTTGCATTTTTAATATATATATATATATATATATATATATATATATATATATATATATATATATATATATATATATATGTATATATATATATATATATATATATATATATATATATATATATATATATATGTATATGTATATATATATATATATATATATATATATATATATATATATATATATATATATATATTGAATAAGGTCATGAAGTTCAGTTTAAATTAATGCATTCCAAATCATACATTACTCCTGTAAAATAGATCCCATCTCCAAAATTAAATCTGAAACTTCATCCCAAAACTCGACCTCTTGTCTGTATTTATCAACGCTTTTCTAATCCATAGTGTTAAAACATTGAATATCTATAATGTTCAAACATTCTTTTGGACTAACTTTTGTTGTGAAGTTTTGCATTGGTTGATCAAAAATTTAGGAGTTTGAAAAACATTCTTGCATTAAAGAGATCCTTTCAAGCTCATTGAAAGAAAATTCATATTATGTACCATTACAGATGAACACTGCAGACATTGTGTCCAGGGGATACAACCCTCAAACTCTCTCCAGTTCTTGTTTGTGGGAGGATCCTATTTGGTTGAAAAATTATGCCTCCTCACCAGACACCGTGGACTGATTTCATATATACTCATAGAAAAATCTATAGTTTTGACATGACATGACATCTATAGATTTGACATCTCTGAATGAACGTAACTCTAATTTCCTTGAATGGACTAAATGTATTTTGAAGCTTTTTCTCAACATTCAAATTTTGTGTGAAATTTTCCTTTTAAAACCTAAATCAGTATCAAATTGTTAAAAAGACTGATCAAAGGAAACCTTAATGTGGAACTCTGAGCTTGAAATTCTCCTTTTAATATGGAAGGAGATTTGTTCAGAATCGTCAACTCATATCACCAAACTTTGTTGTTTACCTTGATAATGATAACCTTCTTATATTGAAGACAAACATTTTTCTACTTATTCTGCCATGAACTTTACTCTTAGTCTCATCAAATTTATAATCATGCATGTGTCCAAACATTAGTTATAATCTGACAAAAAGTATTGGTTATTGAAATTAAGGAAAATTGTCTAATCAGGCAAGTCCAAATGTGTAATATGTCAAAGATTCAATTCAAAACATTCCAAATTTGTATTCACTCCACTTCCATATACTTTTATAGCTTCATGTCATTGCTTATTAAAAAAGGCTATGCTTGCTACTAAAATGTTACCGTTCTGGCTTTTAATTCAGTAGTTTCTGCTGCTAATGCTTGTAGTTCAAAATTGATGTTTAATTTTAAATCCCAGCCAAATATGTGAAATGTGATTCCTGAACAAAAAAAAATTTTGATAATAATTTTATAAGTAAAATAAATTTTATAAAATTCTATCAATGTTTAGCTATACTTACATTTATGATAAAAATCATATGCTCTATTTTGTATTTTGAAGTTTTAAAATATTAATGAATTAATATTTTTGGTTATATTTTTTCTTTTCCTTGACCCAATTGAAGACTCAAATAATAATATATGTAGATATTAAGTATTTATAAAACATGCAGAAATAAAATTGCTGACTTCACTTGATTAATGATATGAACTATCAAATACAATCAAAGGCTCAACAATGTATTATTATGTTTGTTATGGAAGAGTCAGAATTGATTATTTGTTTTATTTCATTTTAAGGGAATATTATATTTATATTTTACATAATTTATTTCAAAATGTTAGAATATTAAATAATATTTCAGAATTGACAGTGAAGAACTTTTTACAATAAAACAAGAAGAACTTGACCAGCTTAGAAGAAAAGAAATTTTAGGTAAATAAAATTTTAATAATTATTTTATTGCATATTTTTATCTAATGTTTTTGTTGAATATATAAATAATCTTTATTTCAAAACTTATGATGTTAATAATTAATTTTATAGAAGCCATGACTGAAATGTTGTTGTGTGAAGAGAAGTTTGGAAAGTACAAAGCTAGAAAATCAAGTATAGCTGAAGAATTACAGAATGAGTAACCTGAATTTTTATTTATACAAATGAATATTTATTACAATGATTAAAAATATCTGATCTCTTATTTTTTAAAAAGAATTAGACAAACACAAATTCTAAGAAAATTGCAATTTTTTCTATTTTAATGATTAATAAAAGGTATGTAACTCTAAAAATACAAATTCTCTGAATTATATAGTATTTCTAATTTAAAATATTTCATTTGTATGCCTTTCATATTTTCTTATTCAAATTAAATCTTTTACATTCTATCTGTTAATAATTTTAAATTTTAAAATATGTTTTTGTAAAAAGCATTAGCTTTTCATATGATCTCCTCATCCTTATTGTAGTATTTAAAAGACAGTTCTTCGTATGTCTTTTTCCAATTTATTTCTTTAAAATCAGTGAAAGATTTCAAGGCTTTATTATGGTACTTGATCTACATGTTTTATGATATTTAATTTCATCACTAAAGAGAGGTGATGGAATTTTAGAGATTTTCATTAATGCTTTCTCTCATATTATTCTTAGATATTTTTTTGGTAAATGCAAACACTTGTGTAAATGTAATCAAAATAGTGGACACTTTGTTAACAGACAACTATGCTATAGTTATTGCTATTTGGTTTGATTGGATGATAATTATTTGTGTTATAGATTGTATGATGTGGTGTATTTTCTGACATTGCTGAGTGCTTCACCAATGTTATATAATTAATATGCTTATCTTTCTTTGCTAAGTGATGATATAAGAAAATGATTTCAATAATTCTAATTAACCAATTTTATTTTTCCACCACTAATTCTATATTCATAGAATATTATATACAATTATTATTACAACATTCTTGGAATGATATCACACATCTGTAGAGTACAATATTTCCTTGATCAAACTCAAAATCATGCTTAAAGAAAATTAATTTTTTTCATAATGCATATTGAATTTGCAAGTGCAAAAATACATGATAAACAATTCAAATTGACAATTGTCATACCATCTTTGCTTATAATTTTTATATGCTATTTGTATGATTCAAATTTCTGTCTTAAACTATTCTTTTTACATTTTCTGTGATCAAAAAAGTATAAAAAAACTTTTATTCAGGTCAATCAATATAAAAAAAAACTTTTACACTATCTAAAACATAAGTGATTGAGGCAATATGTTGTGTAAATATGGCCTATTATGTTTTTTGAAATTATGAAACATTTTTAGCCACAAAATAAAAAAAGATAAGCCAAGTTTTTATAATGTCCATTTAGTGTTTCAAAGTAGTTAAATGCTGGATTAAAATTAAGTATGAGTTCTTCTAATAATAACTTTAATAAATCCCAACATATCTCAAATGTATTTTTATTAAAAAGTGGTTGTTTAGGTCACTACATAAAGAGGCAGCAAAATTCGTTGTGGAACTGTACTTTTTTTTTTTTTTTAATATCAATGAGTAACCAGAAATCAAAACAAATGTTACTTTAAACTAATGCTTAGACATCAAAAAGGGATTAAAACAATTATTACAATGTTTCCAAACATTAACTAAACTATTTTCCAAAGTAAGGTAGCAGTTCAGTTGAATACTGTTATTAATAGCTAAGAGTCTAAATTAAATTTATTTAAGTTGATGGTAATTGTATTCTTTTATAAAAAAAAAAAATAGAAGTATTTGCTGTAGCCTTGCCTTTTATATGATTATGTATTTTTTGCATAACTATCTTTTTTATTTTTTTCATTTTATCAACCTTAGTAATTACGTAATAGAATTTTCAACTCAAATTCACTATTATGTCATGCGATTATTGGTGTTTCTTCAAATGATACATTCCTATGAATAACATCTAATAAAACAATTTTTAGTGATCAGTAGTCATTAGTAAATATGTTGTAATATGTAGTAAATATTAAATACATATTTACTACTCTTCATGATCCACAGACACTTCATACCACTGTTTCAGGATGCATTGGTGAAATTGCAGTGTAGTGAGCATTTACATTGAGTGGATGAAACAAAGTTCTGAAATCAGCAATGATTTATTGACTTTTTCAGCAATAAGTTGCATTCGTAGTTATTTAATAATATGTTTGTATCAATTATATCAAAACACACATAAATTTTTACTAATTTTTATGGCTCTTTTTTATTGTTCAGTATAAATATTCAGCAGCAAACTATTTGATATTATATTTATTATTGTTTTATGTAATGTTACATATTTAAAAGATTTTTTATGTAATATAACATAATTTATGTTACATAGTTTAAAGATGTAAAAAAAAGTATAATTTGACATAGTTGTGAATAAGCATTCTTAAAAAAAATTAAACCTGTGGCATAACAAGTCCATGTGCGCTAAGACCTACTGCCCAAAGATGCAAAGAATTTGTCCCAGTTAGGTGGTCAGTCTAACATAAAAACTCCCGATATTTAGTTCCCAAGCATGTTTGGTAGTCAGCTTATCAACCCACTGAAGGGATGAAAAGCTGAGTCAATCTTGACCAGCTAGGGGATCAAACTTTGGATTTGTGCCTTGGATGCATGAAATGCTATCAAGAAGCCATTGGGCTTCTAATTATTCTTTGTTTTGTTAAAAAAACTCATACAGTAAAGACTTGGGAAAATTCTGAAAAAATTTTTGTTATAAATCTTAGCAGTAAATGGGGCACAGCATCTTGAAATTCCCTACAATGATCATATATAATTTTATATCTTGGTATTACATAGGATTAAATAATATAAAAATACTTATGAAGAATACCTTGTAATTCATTTATTCTCATGATTTTTTTCAATACTATAATATTAATCTCAAAATCATGCATCTTATATTATCGGAAAAATTAGCTCTAATTACTTGTATTCATCTTATTGTATTCTTCTGAAGTTGTTTTTATCAACTTTGTATTTATATTTAATCCTCTTTAATTTTTTTTTTAGCAAATGTAAGCCTTTTTATGGTGTTAATAAATTATTAAATTATATTTTGTTAGTAAATGCACATTTATTGTACATAGTTTCAAACATGTACAATAAATTTCACCATAATTAGAAACTATTTCCACATAATTTAAAACAATAAAGTTCAATGTTTGATTTTAATTTGCCACTCCTAAAGTTGTTTCAATTTGAATTTTTCAGCGAAAATGAAAGTAACCAGAGACTCCAAAATATTTTTGAAGAAAAAGAATTAGATCAACAAATTTTAATTAATAAATTACAAAAAGAGGTAATTTATTCAAAAATTTGCACCAATGAAATGTTTAAAAAGCTTTTTACAAGTATTTAAAAATGTTACAAATATTGACTTAATTTAGGAGCAATATCAAAAGGAAGCATTCAAAGTCTTACAGCAGCAAAAAGATCGTCAACATCAAGAAATTGCTCATCAGGTAGAAAATTGAATTTCATTGTTATTTATTTATTATTTCTGTTATAATATTTCAAAGTTATTTAACCCAATAGGGCGTATTATAGGAATATATAATCCACAATCTCTATAGGCTATTTTTCTTTGAAGGAACTCTCTTTCACATCTGAGAAAATTATGTCATTATTAATGTGTAACATCTATTTAGCTTTTGTCTTTATAAAACTGATTTGGGATTTATTTTGTGTATAAATTATCATTTATCAAAGTTTTAACTATAAATTACATTTTAAATTTTAGTTTTTTTTTTAAATTGCAGATTAAAAATTTTGTAAGCTTTAAAAAAGTTAACAATTCTTAACTATCCCAATCCGCATTTCTAGTATAAATATCAACCACATGATACATCCATATATGATTTTCCATTTATGTATATATTTATATGATAGAACTTTTCTTTTTCTAGTGAGAATAAATATAGAAATAAATATTTTATATAATGTTAATAATAGTAGTCTAAAATATTTAAAGCATTTATTATAAATAATAAAAATGTAGTAAAAACTCTTCAAAATTAGCATATTTATTGTTTAATATTACAATATCTTTAACATATATTCATTCATACAAACTCTCACTTTATTATCAAAATTTGGTGAAACAGAATAGAAATAATAATTTAATTTCCTATATTTCACTTTAAATTAATTTATTTTTGATTTTGAAAAACATTTACTTAATATGGAAACATTTCCTGTTATTTAATATTATAACAAATTAGCATGATAATGTATGGAAGAAAGGTACATGTATGTATTTTTTTCTTGTAACATTCACAGCAAAATTTATGAGAATTGTAATATTATTGATATTATATGTTTAACATCATTCCATATTTGTATATTCTCATCATTCCCAGGAAAACCAAAGATAGTGATCATAGTGGCTTTTATGATCTTTAAAAAAACAATATTAAATTATCAGTTGTTATTTTAAGATTTTCTTATTTTAAACTAATTACTATACTTTATTTAAGAAGGTTCTCGTTCTGAATTATAGAATTTATTCTTATATTATTAAATACATCATGAAAAATTAAGTATTTTCATTCTACTTTGCTCAATTTAATTATAAATAAGATCTGGACATTTTGTCGTTGATTCTGGTGTACGTTCTTGTGAAGCTTATAAATCTCAAGTATTTCCTTTAAATGCTGTGTCTCATGAAATTGGTTATAATTTTATGAACATTTTATTTGTTTATACAATATTTTTATTAATATATAAAAATAATAAAAAATGCATTATAATTAAAGTTGTCTTTAAAATGTTTCTTTTTTACTTTTAATTTAAGCAAGTACTTAAATTACACACACCAGATCAGTGATGTTACACAACTCTTAGCAAATGTCTTAGTTTTTGAATGTAAAATCATACTTTATTATTGATATGGACAATCAAAATAAGTTTCACTTAATGCAATTTTTTTCCAATTTTGAAAATGAATGCATAAAATTTAGAGTCACATAAACCTGTTACTCTGATGATTTTTCAAGTAAGTTAAGTAACATTTCTAATTTGTGAAATATTTCTTAAAATAGGGAAACTAAAAAATATTTTTCTGTTATAATGTTTATTAATAAAATAAAAAATAATGGGGATTAACTAAAAACCTTAATACAATGTGTTCTGCTTTTAAACAAATCATTCCCGAGAACTCAAAAATGTGCTAACAATGATACAAATAATTGATAGCATTGTAAAAGATGTGATATATGAAACGATACATTTATATATTTAATATAGTTATGCCATTTCAAACAACACAAGAGAAAACAATAATGATATCTTAATGTTGAATAATAGTCAAGATCATATGTGCTTATCATTTAGATATCAAACATTTAATTTTTAGGAAAGTAATATTATCGAGTACATTCTTAAAATTTATTTATTAAAATTTTATAAACTGCTTTTTTTCATATTTAATCTTTGTTGTGGATAATAGGCACTTCCTGAGAGTTCTTTTTGCCTTAGTTCAGGAAATATGTAACATGAAAAATTCAGAATATATCGAAAAATATCAAATCTGATATATTCTTTCTGTGCTAGTTTCAGAGATTAACTTAAAACTATATATAGAAACCATACATAATTATCATCGTTTTTATTATAGAAATTTTAGTCCTAATTGATATCTGTAATAAAGTTTCAAATCCAGAATGAAAATACATCTTTAACTGAAATTGATTTCAAACCAAACACATATTTAATAAAGGTTGTATTTAATAAAACACATATTTAATAAAGGATGGTTAGTTGTTATATTACTGTTTATTTGCAAACAGAAATAAAACTGGAAAATTAATGTCTAACGTGGTTTTTACTGCAAGATTAGTTTTTCATAACAAATGAAACGGATAACTTCCTTAAAAAATTATATTTGAGAATTTTTCTCTCTCTACAGTATGCTGCATTACGTTAATAGTGTCTAACAATTTATTTCCTTGAATTATTTTTTAGTTTCTTCTTTTTACTAAAAGTACCTAATAACCCTTGTACAGGAACAAAAAGAAAATTTGGAACTATTAGCGTATGTTAGACATTTATTCACATGTTATTTAAAATTTTTTAATGAAATATGTCAATTGTCAAAATCAAAAAGAAATCAGAAATTGTCAATGGTTCTTCAATCAAATTTTGTCAAAGAATAACAAATAAGGAATGTTCAAATAAGGATAAAAAAAACTAACTTTGCTTTTTCTAAATAAAAGTAATTATAATAGCTATTATCCTAACTGCTACCTATGCTGAACAATCCAAAATGGAAAGCGTAAATTTATCAAAACTTATTTATGAGATTGATTTGCCACAGTTGATTTATTTTTACTATGAAATTTAGATGGTTAGAAGTTGATAAAAGTTTAATTTATATATATTACTAACTATTACATCTGCTATGAATATTTTCTAGTATTTTATAATTTTGCTATTTTCTCTATTATAATTAAAGGTGCCATGGTTACATTTTTTACTGTTAAAAATAAATAATAAACATTTTGTTTATAAATGGTCCCATAATTTTATCAAGGCTAGAATATTCCACTGTAACCCTATGTTATACAATCAATAGATATTTATCTGAAAGGATATAAATTATTTATTTCTGAAATAATTGTTTTTGGCAATCAAAACTTTATTTTCACATTTATGACATGAATGAGTATAGAATTATGATTTCTTGTTAAACTCTACATTTTTAAATAAGTTATGTAATTGTGAATTTTATGACTAAGTGTTATTATCAAGTGAATTTGATAGATATTAAAAATCTTCATCTAAAGAATATTTTAGTGGCATTGCCTTTGAATGATTTGTACAAAAAGAAAAATATTAAATATGAATTGTAATTTTCAATAATTTTTCTTATATTAAATTAATTACAGTTTTTTAATAATAATAATTAATAATGACACTGCAATTTTGGGATATTTTCATGTCTTTAAGCTAAAAATATTAAGTATAAATAATGTTATAAAACATCACAATGTTGTTTTTAATTCCTAGAATTCAAACTAAGCTAAATATAAAAACTGGTGTATTTAATTAATTCTGTTTATCTTCATTTTATAATCTAAATTATAGTTTTAATACCAATTTTTTGTATTTGATATTAATTACGTATTATACTGTTTTCAGATACAATTAATTGAAAAAGAACTTTCCAATCTTACTGTTGCTGAAATGAAGAAGAAGAACTTGAAAATTAATTCTGATCTAGTGAGATCCTTATTTCTATCATTCACATTTCTTTGCTTATCGTATATTGTATTACAATTTCTATTATATAAATAAATACAAAAACTGTAGAAAAATATGATTTTTTTTTCTGAAATTTTGTTACTAATTTATTTCAGTTTTTTGAGAAATCTTGATATTTATTATTTTATAAATTTATATTATATCTCAAACCTTATTAAATGCAATAAAATTCTTCTAAATATATTAAGGGAATTATCTTTTTTTCCATAGAGTATACTTTAAACAGAAATGGAATTTTAATTCAAATTTGAAAAATCATTTTCTTTTTTAAAAGCTCATATAAAATATAGTATTGTGCTGGTAGAATTTAGAAAAAATGTACAGCAAGATTATATTACTTACTAAGAAATTTTTCTATTGGTGGTTTATGTGATAATATTGCTATATAGAAAAAAAGGATTAGTTGATTGTGGAGATTTTATAATATGATCATCTTAAATAACACTGAGAATTGCAGAAATGGCATAACTTTATTTTGCACATATTGATGTTTTCCTAATAGCATATTGCCTCTTGGAGGACCCTGCTGACCTCATGTATCCCCATAGATTTACCTAGATCTATAGGGGTCTCCTACTTCAGGTTACTTACTGGGCATGATTTTCTCCATAAACATCTATATCACATTGGGCTTGTGGATCCACCCAACTGCATTTTATGTAGAGAACATGTTGACATGGATGGAGAGCATCTTTGGAAATGTTCTGCCCTCCAGGAAGCCCGTTCTTCTTCACATTTCAAGACGCTCTCCACTCCTGGAGATACTTCTTTTCTTTATTGGACTGCAAGACTTATTATGCTCGAAAGAGTCAACATAAGGACATAATTAAAAAAAAATAATAGCATATTAAATTTTTTTATAATGTAGACTTATAGTACATATAAATGTTTTTCATAAGAAACAGGCTTTTTTGTTCATAATACAGCTATTTATTTGTTCCATAATAATCAAATTTTGATTAAATTTTATGTCTAAATTTTTCTCCTAGTGATTTCATCTAAATTTTAATAGAGTATTTATAAAAAGTGGCTTATATAAAAAATGAATGTAAATTGTTTGATACTAATGAACTGCAAAAAGATTCAATAACTGAAGAAGAATCGGAAATGTAGACCAGAAAGAAATCCTTCTAAGTATAACTTCTAAGCTTCTTCACATTATAGAACAGAAAGGGATTAGAAATGAATTATTTAATGATAATATATTAAATTAAAAGAATAGTATGTAATAAATTACATAAAGGTTTTATAAAAATTCTAAAATGTCAGTAAAAATTGTTTTCTATGTAGAAAAATTTCACTTTTTAATTTTTTGATAAAATTCAAAATTGCCTTTATCTTTTTTTATTTTGTTTAGCATTCAGGTTTAATTGCAAATTAAAATGTTATCAAAAAATAAAAAAATCTTAAAAAAAACAGTTATTCATTGCCTAACATTTTTATTTCATTGACTAAAAAAGACATCATTTTTTAAAAATTTACATTTAATTTAATTTAGAAAATTTTTATGTAACACAATCTTGCTACCAGTGTATATAAAAAGCTTCTAAGAGCTGGGATATAATTTAATGCTTTTAAAAACATATTTTTAAAACTAAAAGAAACCTGTAAGCATGTTAAAATATATAGGAAAATTACTTTAGTATAAATTTCAATTATTTAATTCAAGTATTTCAATTACATTCCACATTTTATAATCAACATTAAACATTCAACTTATTTCAAATCATTAAGCCTTATATGAATACTTGCATATTAATAAAAAATACTTTTATTATTTTAAAACAAAAATAATTAGGAGATAATAATAAAATGGGAACTACTTAATACTTATGAGTTTCACAATACTGTAATTTCAAAAAATGACTTATTTTCTCCTATATTTTTATTTGTTGCATAAAGAGATATCAATGAAGAAGTAATTTATAATTTAAATCAAATTAATTTTATTAGTAATTAAGTTATGGGTCACATTATTTTTATACTAGATAGTGAAAGCCAGTATATAAACATTTCTTTTTCTTTCTTTTTAGATTTTAAAAATTTCTTTATTAATAATTGAAGTTTTCAAATGAAGTTTTAAGGGAAAATAATAAATGGAAATAGAAAATTTGATGTTATAATAAATTGCCTTCTAAAATGTCTTATCTTAAATACTTTTTTCATTAAAAAAATTTCATTTCATCCATTCCTTCTAGATAAACTTATATTATTTTCCGATAATAATCAAATAATGCATGTTGAAAGTTGTAGTAGGGATTTTATTAATAAGGACAAAATCTTCAAATAGTGATAATAATATTACTATTTGTATTAATAGTTATTAATCGCTTATTAACAAAAAATGGTTAAAATGTTAATAAGCGATTAATTATTAATCGCTTATTAACATTTTAACCATTTTTTGTTATCATATCAACCATTTTTTGTTTTTTGCATTTAATCATTCATTAATAATATTACTATTTGTATTAATAGTATAATGGCAAAAAATACTAACTAAATAAATAGAGTTGATTTATAAAATTTTTACCCAGTTGATTTAATAAAGGAAGAATTTGTTTAATTCAATATTAACAGCATTTAGGTACTAAACTATTCATGAAGAAAAAAAAGTGAATTTAAATATGTTGAGAAAAAATAGCATGCTATCAATATGTTGTATGCTGTACTTATGAATACATACACAAACTTAAAATCATACTAATAATCTATTGAAAATAAGCTGCTGAACATATATTTTCACCATGTTAAAATAAATACTCAGGGCTTTATTTATTTTATTTATTTATTTATTTATTTATTTGTAGTTTTTGTAGCTGTTAACAGTTTTACAAAAATTAATTCTTATTTAAAATCACTTCAACAAACTTTATGTTTTAAATCAATTAAAAGAATATATAAATGTAATATTTCTCCAAAAATGTTTCAAATTAAAGTAAATTAAACTATTGATAATATTCTCATATTTTTTTCCTTATAACTATTTTATTTTTTTAAAAAAAATTCCTGTATATTTTCTTAATTTTGTTTTATTTTTTGAATTCAATTATCATATCTGATCATTTTTAATTTATTTTATTTTGGTAGAAGATAGTTTTAAAATTTTGCAGTATTTCTATTTTTATTGAATTTTTATTGTATTAAGAAAAATATATCACTTCATTTGTCCTAATGCAATAAACAATGCATTTTATAAAATTTCTTGTACTAATTTATCTTTATTTTTAGTAATACAGAAATTATTTATCTAATCTAATTTGCTTAAAAATTATTTAATTTCTTTTCCTGTATTGAGTAAAGTTTATGTATTAAACCAAAATGATTTTGTAAAATATAAATTTTATTTACAAAAGGGATTAATATTTTTGAGGAATTACAAAATATTTAGTCTTAAATGTGTTGTGTAACATGTTACATTTTTTTTCAAAGAATATCTTGGCAGATCATAGAATAGCCTTAGCATGTCTGTTAACAGAGTTGCTCTCTGCTAAAGAGCGACGAGAAAAGGAGTTAAAAGAAATCTTGGTAATATATTGTTTACATTAAATATTCTGTATATAAATTAAAAATTATGTTTTCTTGAGGATCAATTTTTAGTGTTTCCTTTTTGTGTTAAATGAATATTTGTATTATTTTAGTAATCACTATTAATTTAAGATAATTATTGTATAATGCAAATTATACAATGATTTACCATGCAATAATTATAAAACACAAATCATACACTTTTCTTGTCATTTCAATAATTTTATTCAATTTAAAAAATAAATAAAATGAAAAATTTCCATTTATTTAAAACTAAAAAGATTTTTTCATATGTCTTTATTATTTTTTTTATTTATCATGACTTTTTAACTCCAAATACTTTATTTTAATTTTAAATATTAAATTGATTGACTTACTTTGCTTTTAACTTCTCTGTATATGTTAAAAAAGTGGGATATTGTAACTATTTATCCTGTTTTTAGGACGCTTACATCTGTTAAAAACATGAAGTGGAGCAAATATTTTATAATAACTTTTTTAAAAAAATTAACTTCTATTATATAAATATAAAATTTAAATCTAAAACATATTTATACTTGTTTGAATGTTTTATTGGGACAAATGTTTAATATGTAATGCAGATTTCTAAAATTTCATATGCATGTGGAAATGCACTATTTATTAGTAGCACAAAATAGCTTTGTGAATCTTAATGTTTGTATTTGGATTAACTATCAAGTTAATGGAATTGTGAAAATGAATATTCAGGTTTATAACTTTTGAAGTTAGTATAATTGGAAAAGAACTCCATCATCTTCTAAATTTATTGCAATTATGTTATTTTCATTAATTTTGAGTTAAATATTGATAATACTGTTCTCATGTAAATTCAACTGATAAATTGTCATCAACAGGGAATAAAATCATGAGTCATATATATAATTAAATGATATTAATTTGCAAATGACATCCAAAACATAAGATTTAAACTCATTCTTATTAGTTAAAATAGTACTGGATTTTCTGGGTAGTTGAATTTAATCAATTATTAAATTGTGAAAAAATAATTAGTAAAATAATTTTAACTTAGAAAAATCATTACATAAGATCTAAATCAGCTTTTTATAAAAATGTATCTTACAATTTGACATTATTTTTAAAGTAAAATTTACTACATTTAATATCCACTGCTAGCTCAGAAAATGTAAAAATTCATGACTTTTCAAGGTATCTGGTTTTTAATTTACTCTATTATATACTGTCACAAAAATGTAAATATAGAAGATTTGTATTATTTATCAAAATTTATTTATTGTATTTCTGTATTTTCCTGTATATAATCACCGTATTATGTATTAAAAACAATTCAAATTTTCTTATGTATATTTACACTGCCAGAGGTAATTTGATAATAAACATTCTCTATCAAAAAAGCTTACTATAAACTTTTTAAAAAATGGAATGGCAGATGTAATAATAATACACAATAACTAATAATAAATAATAACTAATAAGCACAATGACTCGGCTAACTTATTTCATCTACAATCAGCATTGTCTAATTGTATTCAATAAGAAATTTAGTTCATTATAAAGATAAGGCAGCTGAAAATCGATTGTTATAATTGTTTCAAATTTTATCTTAAGCTGAGTTATTTTATTCTAAAAATATTTAAATTTGTATATCATTATGTGAGAGAAAAAATTTCTAAGTTACAAAGCAGATTTTAAACTACAAGTTATATAGAATGCAAATAAAAAAATGGTGATAAATATGTTAAATAAATCATGAGCAGAACAAAAGAAAAAATTATCCAATGTGCAATTCAAAAATAATCTTTCATTTAATTATTAATGAAGTAAATTTTGTTTTTTTAAAATATGTTTAATCTCATTTTAAAAGTGACTACAAAATGAAAAACAACAAGTTTTATTAGCTTCTCGGAATTATCTCTGTTGATCAGTATCACGCTTTCATCTCAGTTTATCACATTTTGTGATGAGGTGGATTAAAACAAATATTTTTTATAGTAATTTCATAATTTATGTTTTTTCTGTACAATTTATTATGTTTTTAATCACATTGTGTATTTTTTTTTTATTTTACATTGCACCCTTATTATTAGTTGTATATATTTTTAGCTATTCACATACAAAATTGCAATGAATTATATGCCGCTGCAAATTATGCGATACTTTTTTTCTTTTAATGGGAAAAAAGATTAAATTATATACAGAAATATACAGTAACTAAAAGGAAATCTTTAATTGTACAAGATTGATATTCACTGTTGTAAAAATTTAATAAATTTTTCTATTTGTTAAAAATTTCAAATTTACTCATTTTTAATTCTTGAATTTTTAAATATAATCAAAAAAATTCTAAACGAAATTTTAGTATTTAGTTCTTATATTTTATTAATATTTGAGACATAAAATTTTAGATGGTAATTAAAATGTGATCAATACTTTCCAGCACAAAATGGAGAAAAAACATTCACATGAAATGGAAGATTTTTGGTTAGTACAATACCAGAAATTGCTTGATAAAAAACCAAAAGGAATTGCTACAGCTGTAAGTTATTCTGAATGTTTGCCTGTAATTGAAATAGAATTGTTTATGAATTTTAAAAAGTATCCTAATGAGATAAAAATTGAGAAAATCTATGCAATATTGTATCTTGTGTATATTTGTTTCTTATTATTATATATTTAAATTATAATATTGTTTTTACTTCTATATGATTAAGAGAAAATTCAATTTATCAATTTAAAGGATATAATTATTAACATAAATAATGCTAAAAAGTTGTGTCAAGTTTATAAGTTTACATTAAAAATTTCATATATATCAATATAAGAACTTAAAACATAATCTTAAAAAAGTTAATTTGTTAATAGAGTATTATTTTATGCATATTCATAAAAAATCATGAATTCTTTTAAAAATTAAGATATGTTTCCCATGGAAGCTTTTATTATGTAATCAAATAAAATGCATTTACATTTTATATACAAAGTGTTATTTACACATTTTGAAACAAATATAATGGCTCATCTTAATTATTTTTTGTTTATAAATCATGCTAATTTGTATATAGTATCATTTTGCTATATTGACATTATTCTGCATTTAGAAGTACCAAAAAGTGTTATTGAGAAATTTGTGCTCACATTTTATATAAAATGTCCACATGTGAAGGTATCCTGTGTAGGTGGATCGGTTAAGAAGGAGAGAGAGAGACTTTTCACGTCACACACAACAGTTATTCTTAAATTCTACTCAAAATGCTTCTAAAATTATATCATTTTTTAGGAGGTAAACTTCATTTTTCTCAGGAGATCTTTATCTCTTATCATATCTTAAATGTATAATTGAATTATTCACTCATTTTTAACCTCATCAATATTGCCAAATTGTTAACACGTGAATACAGTGACTATAACAATTGACTCTGTCAAGTCTTGTGATTTTTTAAAACTGTCCCTCAAATTTTAATTTATTGTCGTCGTATTATTAATTATTAAAAGTCGTATTATTTCATCATAATATTTCTCTTTATTTAATCTACTTGCATTTGTAAACTTATTTTTTAATTTTTTTTATTATTTTTTTATTCATTTTTTGTTATTTGGGAAGACATTTGGCTTAGCTTGTTTTTTTAAATCATTAACAAATCCACTCAGTTCTATTGTTTGATCTTTTGTTTTCAGTTATAAGTTCAGTTCATTAAAATGGCTTATGATGCCAATAACGAAATCTAAATCCATAAACCAAACGCCATCATTAAGTTCAACATATGTTTCTTTTATTTCTAAAATTTTTTAACTTATTTTAATAGGGTAGTAACTTTTTGAATATTTTTTAAAATATATTCTGACTTAATTGATGAATATCTCTATAAAATAAAAATTTTCTGTAATCGGATTCCTTTCTCCTAGTTGCACCCAAAACATTCTTTGAAGACTTCCTCAAATTATGATAAAAATTTTCATTCATAATGCATTCAAAATTCCCATTACATAATACATATGTGGAATTTTATAACATATCCCTGTTGGAGTGATATATAGTGATAAGAAAGAAAATGTAGAAAGTCCTCTCTGAAACATATCGCCAAAAAATTCATTGACTGCACCGATTATTGAGGCAGCCTCTATCAGTTGTCATCAATGCAACTTAATAAACTGGAATTTTTTAAGGAACAGTTAATATCTTTACCTATTTCTTTAGAAGTAATATTGTTAAAAATTCTATTGCTCTCATATACTTAAATACAATTCTTATAGAAATGTTAAGTTAAAAATATGTCGACCATGTCCATAGATTCATCAAACTACAAGGAAAATATCATGCATTTAGCAATATCTTTAGTCAGATGAACAGCCAGATCAACTCATCTAAGAAGTATGGTAATATGCAATGCACAAAAAAGTTTATATTTTGTTGCCTTAAATATAGTATTGGATTTAATTAATTAATGAGTATTGTGTGGTTACTTGAATTATTTTAATATTTTTTATGCCATTTGCTTTTTAACAAACAATTATTCGAATTTACTTGTTTTTTTAAAATGCCTTATAACATTCCCCCCCCCCTTTTTTTTTTTTTTTTTTTGAAGTGCCTGCTATGCACAAAATGAATGACCATGTATCACATTCATTTTGAGCCCACCATTTTAAAAAAGTTATTCTTCCCATTTTGCATTAAAATTATGTTTTCCTCTCCTGAATACTTGTTTTCAAAATTATACCTTTCTTTTAAAGTATAACAAATATCTATTTTTATTATAAAAACACAAGTGATACAGTATTGTTAAGTTGAATGTTTGAATGACCATGAGTGACTGTTTGACCATCGACTTATTCATAGCAGAAACTAGCTAACAAACATGAAAGAATGAATTAGTAACTAACTTATGTACTTGAGCATCATTGTATCATGTAATATATTTTCCAATGTAAATACTTCAAATATGGTGTGATTTACATCACTTTTTCAGCTTTTTATTGTTCTGTGAACTATTAAACTAGATTCCGAAATAAACATTTGATTAAATATTTTAAAAAACAAATACAAAAAACAGAATTTGCTTAAAATAGAGCATGAATCAATTAATAATATCTCAAAAAACAATATCAAATAAGTCATTAAATGAGCAGAATAGGATGTTAGTTGTTGACATCAAAGCAGAACAAAGTGTTTTGAAAAATGTGCCTTAATCATGCACATGCATATTCTCTTCACTACTGTCAGTATGAGTATTTCTTAAAAAGATTGTTTTAATCCATTAAAAAATATGTATAGTTGTGTACTATTTATTGGCACCAATAGTTATTATTCTCTTCTAAAGTAAATAAAATTTAAAAGTAACTTATTTAGACATATAAAGTTTATTTTATTGCAGAAAAGGTTTTTTGTGAGCTATATATGTACACTACGATAATTCTGATACTTTTATTCTATTTTTGGTCAACATTATAATCTAATAATTTTTTTTTTTTTTTAAAAAAATCTTACCTTTGAGTTTTTGGCAGAGCTACTGTGAAAGATTTGAAAAGGGAAAAATGTCTCAAACAAATATATAAATAGAAAAGATAATTTAATAATTAATATAACCTCTTTTAAAAAGATCGCATTTCTTGATAGTAATCTAGATTTAATTTCTAGAATATGTTAAAAATCAATGTTGAATTATTTCCAAATGAAATTGGAATTGAAAAAAAAATTACTTCTTAAAAAATTTGACTTTATATCAATTGAAATTCCAATATTCACGATCATTGGTTCAAATTCGTATTCAAATAAATAAATAAATTTTCAGAAAAAATGAAAAATGCATAACATCATGGTCTGAAATCAAATCTGTTGACACACAAATATGAGTAGTATAAAATATGAATTTATTATTGTGTAGCTGAAGAAGTTCAAAATGTGCAAATGTCTTCATGTAAAATGTCCACTGTTTTCCCTTATTTTGTTTAAGCTCTGTATAATTTTAAATCATAGATGCTCATCTCTTTCATTGGGTTATCTTTTTTCATATATTTATTAATTATGATGATTGATGATTGATTACACAAAATATTAGTTATTTATATTTACCTATTATTGCTCTGTAAATTTGTTTTACTTAATATATGACTATTTCTTTATGTACTAGTTTTCATACGCAGTAATGTATATTATATAATTTTGATGTTAAAATTATTATAAAATTAAAATTAGTTTTATATTTATTTAGGAATTAGCAATGGATCAAGTTGTGAAAAATATTCTGTTAGATATTCCTGCTATAGATCTCATGCCATTATTTGCACTAAAAGGAATAACTATTAAAGATTTACTCAAGTTTACTGTCAAAGATTTAAAAATGGTATATTTCAACATCCTTAAATTTTATATTAATATATATTAAGAAATGTATATGCCTTTTATATTATATTTTTATCCCTTTCTAAACAAAGAGAAGGACACTTACAATTGAAAGACATGAATAAATGTTTGAAAGGTCCCCCCCCTTCCCCCGTTGATATCAGGTTTTTGTGAGGGTTGCGAGGTCAGTTTAGCCACATAAAGAAAAAATTTGGCTTATATGGCTTGTTTTTTTTTTTTTTTTTTTTTTTTTTTTTTTTTTTAAAAAAAAATATATATATATATAATCTATGTGTAAGGGAAAAACAAATATATATAATCTATGTGTAAGGGAAAAACATTACAAAAGTTGCAAGCATACTTTCTTAGAATCAACATCTCAAAAGATTTAAATTTTTTATTGATTGCTGTAGTGAAAATATATATCTTATCTTATAAATAACTTTCTCTTTAATTTATTCAATTGATAAAATTTTATAAATTAATCTTTAAAATTATTATAGCAAGCCTCTCACTATTTTTTTATATCTATATATATATAGAGGTTTTAATAAACTTTATGTAAGAAAAGAATCCAAAACTTACAAAATAAATCTTAAAATAATTGTTTTTTTCTAAAAATATAAAGTGTTAGTTGAAATAGCTTGTGAGACAATGGAGAATGTATCTGAAAATAACTTAGTTATACAAAATATTATTGATGATTTTTTGCTTACTGAAACTTTTAACCTGTACTAAATTACATTATCCAAAATGCTGTATACATTTATCACTGTTTTCCCTTAACATCGAAGTCTAATTAGCCCTCGTGTGCAAAAAATGACCATTGAGCGACAAACAAACCAAACTAAATCCTTAACATCAGAGATATTTTTAGAATTTCTGAGATACAAATTGAAATTAATATTTTATTTCATTTAAATATTTTCAATGTATTCTGAATAAAATAAAACACTTATGAACACTTCTTTGTGTGCTAGGGAAAAAATCCACAAATGACAAAACCAATAAAATAAACTGGATTAGAATGTCTATCTGGATTTGTATTTTGAAACACGTATTAAATATACAGTATTTTTTAGTCTGAAATAAAAGGTTGCTTAAAATAATGGGAAAACTTCATTGAAAACTAAGATTTTCATATGGTATAGTACAAGATTAAAACTAGTGTGTAGCTAAGATTTTTTTTCACTAGTTGAAAATAATGGCTGCATACAATGGTAAATGACTGCTGAGCTAAATGAACATCTACCGAATCCAGTATCAGCTCATATAGTGCAATGAGAAGTAAATAAACAATATGTTAGGCTGAGCAGTGATTGCAAAATCTCTTGTGACAGCTTAAATTAGAAAATTCCATTGAATCCAATTTCACATTATATCCCATCACTGGGCAGATTTAGGTGTGATAAGTCATCACAAGAGTCTACAACTTAAGACTGTCTCCTTCCTAAAGTAAATTTGGAGAGTCTCTATGATGGTTTGAGTCTTCTTGTCACCTTCATGGACAGGTCATTAACAATGACTATATCACTCGTTTGGTCGACCTACCACATTCTGTAATGCAAATTTTGTTTCCATTTAGGGATTGAATTCATAAAGATAACAATTTCCCTTTTAACCATAGTCCAACTGTTCAATCATAGTTTTGAGAACATTAATACTCTATTACACACCTTCTATGGCTTGCCCAATCACTGGATTTAAACATCATGGAATCCCTGCAGTCTAGTTTTGAAGAAATTTCGCTATCCCATTATTCTCCTGCAACTCTTTGGAGGTTAGAAAAGTTTATACATGAAAAATAGTACAACATTCTATTTAGTGTCATACAGAACTTATATGTGTTCATTTCAAGAATTCAAATTGTATTGACTGCCAAAAGTGCTCTCATACAGTATCAAGTGCATAATGCATCTTTTTGTATGAATTTTCCATCATATATATTGGACAACCCCTATAATGTCATACCAATAAAACTATTTTCCTTTTACCATAATATGAAATATTTTAATCACCAACTTTTATATTAATAGCTGTCATTTAGAAATGTCTTATATTTGATAATATAATCTTTTATTTTTAATATGATTCTAATAAAAGAAAAAATGTTCTATTTTTTATATATTTATTTTAATTTAAAATAAATTTAAAGTTTTCTTTTAACACCTTTCAACATCATTTATTTATCAAATCACAATAAATATTATTACATTATCCTTTGTTGCAGCAATTTTTATCTCATTTAAATTTTAAATATTTTCACATTCTATATTACTTAATTAGTTGTGTTTCATCTTTAAAAATTGCTTTCAGAAGTGTAGATGAAGTATATTTTAGTGCAATTAATAAAATGACATCGAATAATTGTTGCCAAATGCTCAATAATTTCCATACCTAATATCTTAAAGTAACTTTATATTCCTTAGAATAAAATAGCTCTATTTTCACTAGAGTAATCTTAAGTTATTGAAATATCTTCTTTGACAACAAATATATTTTTGGAATGGGGTGATTTTTGTTGACCTCTAGGATAGTTATTTTAAGGAAAAATTGTTACAGGAATCTTTGAAATATTTAAAAGTAAAAATTATGGTTCCAATTTTACAGGCTTTAATTACAGAAATTATTAATTAATCTAAACTCAGTAACACAACAGTTCATATGTGGCCAAGACCTACAGTGCCCATGTTTTCTAATCTGAAAAAACAGATAAGGGCACTGTAATGGGGTATGAAGCATATGTATCAGTTCGGTGGTCAGCCTAATGCAAAACTCCTTGTTTTGTACCCAAACATGCTGAATACTCATTTTTATTCGCCCACTGAAGGGCTGAGTCAACCTTGCCTTGCTAGAAGATTCGAACTTCTGATCTATGCCTGCACAAAGTGTTACCAATATGCCACTGCCTTTAATATTAATAACTATTGTAATTGTTAATTTAATTTATGAAATTAATTGAAATTTGATATTATTTTGTTGTTTTCTTAATAACTTAGTTAATTACAAAGATCAAACAAAACTTATAAAATTAAGTTATTGCTTTCTATTTTTTACATATATTTGAATATGGATGAGTAAATTATCAATTAATTAATTTTAAAATGAATTCATACGACAGAAATAAATTTGATTTTGAGTTCAAAATATATAGGATTTCAAGAATTAATTTTGTGTTACACATTTAATATTTAAAAAACAGAAATATATAAGTAGACAAGAAAAAATATCAGTTGGAACATAATATTTCAAATGCTTCATTGTTCGAATCTCACGTTATATCCATCATTTATACCAGAAGTAAAATGGAATTTGAAGGTATTTTTGCTAAATTTTATAAAATTTTCTTAAAATTACTTTAATAAAAGATGTACCACTTCTACATGATTTTACTACAAAATTACGGTTTTGTGATTGTTCTCAATTATAAATTATTATAAATAATTTTCCTTTATGTATTTTATATTTGCTATGGAACTAAAAAAAATTCCATAAAAGTTTATTCAGTGGATATATTGTCTACTATCTTTAAATTTTATTTCTTTATAGATCGGTGTTTTAGATGAAGATATTTGTGAAGTTATTTTGCAAAAAGCTCATAACTATTCAAAATTAAAAGAGGAAAGTTATTCATTGCCAGAATTTCCTGGTGTTCCTGAACCATCTGCTCCACCAGAACCATTTGAATTTGCTGCTGCAGGCGCTGAACCAATCGAATCAGAGATTTCAGAGTTAGAGGAGTTACTTTCTCTTGATATTTTAACTCCAAGTGCCCCACCATTTTCTCCAGATACTGAGGCTAAATTATGGTGTCAAACAGAATGCGTTATTTGTTTGGATTTGCAAGTAATATATTATTTATGCACAATAAATTATTGTGTTTAATGAAATGATGTGATGTTTATAGTTTCTATATTTTTTTAGACGTCTACTGTATTTTTGCCTTGTGGCCACGTGTGCTGTTGCCAAAACTGCTCAACTCATGTGGAAATATGCCCAATGTGCCGAACAACCATTGCTTCAAAATTTATTCTAAGTGTATCTTAATCTTATTGTTAACTTTTCTCCTGTTAATTATGCAAGTACACATTTACCATTGTTTACATCTGCTCCAAAATTATTGGAAAATCATCTTTATAAGCTTACAATTTAATATTATCAAATGGTTTTACAACAAAATTTTTCAGTGATTTTAATTATTCTTGTAAATATGTACATCTAATTTTTGGGAAATAATGTACACATGATTGATTTAATTAGCCATTAAATTTTTGAAAATAAAATATGTATGTAATAAAGCATCCTTTTCTTAAAAATGTCTTTTATTTTTACCATAATAGGTGTTTACAATATTTAAAATCTTTTAAATTAATAAATAAAATGATTCACAAAATATATTATAAAACACCCACAATTTGAATAATATATAGAAAATCGAAAGTGCTAGATTCATAGATCTTACAAAATTTAAGAATGTAAATTGCATGATTTATATTTTGATTAATTTATCACATATGTATTTGTTTGCAATGGTAATTTTATGTTGCAATAAAAAATATGTTAAAGTTTTCAAAAATTTAATTTCAGAACCAAAATATACAAAGTGAGAAATTATCTAATATAATTCAGCAGTTATAAATTTATTTGAATAAATATAATATAATCAATACAGACTACTTGTGAAGAAGATAAAATTATGTGAAATTCAAAATAAAGTAGTCCACTTTCTTTATATAATGACTAAATGCAAAATTATTTTTAAAAAAATTTAAATTATATTTTGAACAATATGCTGATTTTCTTAAATCTGATACATTGTCTGCAAAATTTTCACAAATAGGCATTTCTTATTAACTATAGTATAAACTTATGAATGAAGCAGTTTTAAAATTACTAAGTTGTAAAAAAATATATATACTGCTCAATCTTGACAAAAATCAAATTAAATTTCTGTCTACAAGTATTGTAGTTAAACAAATAATCTGTTGCTATAATTGCACTGATTAGACTAATTGTAAAAGTATGTAAAACATTAATACATGATTTGTCATTCAGAATTTATTTTAACCTCAATGGGATCTTTAAATTATTACCTATGATATAATTTCATCTGTTACACCACATTGATAGATTTTTTAATAAAATTATCAAAACTATTTGCTTAAAGTTGAAAGCATGAATACTTTTAGGAAAAAATAATAAATTGTATAATATTCTTGATTTCTATGCAACGTAATAAATTTAGTAAATAAAATCGATGTAACTCACATTAATTTTGCTTATAAGTTCATAATAATCTTCACACAATATACTATAAATATAGTTTGCATTAAAATAATTATCTCATTATTATACAATTTAGTCTAGTATATTATATCTTTTCTAAATGCTTAAAGCAAATGTTCTATTTACAAAATTTCATTTGAATAAAGGTATAGGCTACATATTTTAGACCACTCTCAACAACATATTTACATTTATTTTTGTAATACCCTTTTAAGAATTATTTATTAATTCTTAAAAGGGTATTACAAAAATAAATAATCGGGAAATTACTAGAGATTTCATAATTGTAACATTGTTTTTAAATAGATTTCATTATTCCTTTAACTGTTAAGCCCATACAGTATGTGTATATGTATATATATATATATATATATATATATATATATAATCTTCTCATAAATTTACTATTACATTTAAACCATGCAATCTATTGAGAAAAAAAAGGAATGTTTTGTGAGTATTCTGTTTGTTTTATATTAAGTTTTATTCAAATAACAGCAAAAATAGAACTGATTCAAATGTGTAATTCATGTTAGCTTCTTATAATTCACTCAATACCAAAAGATGTTTTCTTAGGTTATTTTTTAAAAGTAATAAAATTTCTCTCACGTGATTCATTGATAATAATTCTTCATACATATAGACATCTTACTGCTATTTCAAAGTCCTATTGTAGTTTTATTAGATTATTTTTAAGAAAGAATATTCCACTAATATTAAATTTTTCAATTGCAAAAATACATGCAATTATTGATATAAAGAACACTTTTTACTGTTTTAGGAACAATATTGTAAACAAATTTGTTTAAAATTAACAAGTTTTTATTGATGACAATAAATGGATGATTTGTAAGATTAAAAAATCATATGCTGTACAGATCAATGTGTGTGTATATATATATATATATATATATAATATATATATATATATATATAAAGAAAAATTAGTCTTCTTCAACTCCGCTCTCACTACTATCTTCTTGTGTACTACCACTTTCATCATCAGATTCAGAATCCAAAGTTATTACATCATAATCAGAAGTCGCAGCTGGTATTTCCATGTTTGTTTCTTGTTCCGGCTCTTCTTGAACATTTGAAGTTCTTTTACTTTCTTTTATTTGTTTTTTAGTTTCCAAAGTACTTCTATGGGCTAAAAGTGAATAAACATTATTATTTATAAATTTCTTAAATTTTACCTTATACAATTAATTTCTAATGAATTTCATCAATTTTTAAAATTAATGCTTAGAAATAACTATAAAATTTAATTATGTATTGCCACTACAGCCCAAAGTGGGCCTTGCCCTGTTATACAATATTTCTACAGACAGCTTTGTCCCTGACTTTGATTTCTCCAGTCGGAGACCTTAAATGTTTTAAGATCACTAAGCCACCTTTTTCTTGGTTTACCTCTAGGTTTATTGATATGGTCTTTCAATGCAAGATCTTAATATATCAGATATCAAGTGATCTCTCAATGTGCAAAAGTCATGAAAGTTTGTCCTGAGGAATGTTAATATTTTTTTATGATTGATAAGACCTTCCAAATCATCATTAGTTCTAATTCTCCAGCAATTATTATTTAACTGTAATGGACCAAAATCTTTCCTAAGTATTTTCCATTCAAAAAGTAGTAAGATATATTTTTGTGTCAACACCAGTCTTACAGCTATATGTTCCCATTGTACAATTCTTTTGAATAATTTTCAATTTAATTGCCCTCGAGATCAATTTATTTCTCATCAGATAATGAATGATAAGCAAAATAACAATGGCTTCAAGATTCTGCAAATAATTTCTTCTGAAATAATATTTGAAAAGTCTGTATCCAAATACACAAAATTATCAACATTTTTAAATTTAAAGTTATCAACTATGAAATAGTCGCTATAAATGCTGCCAAATTTAGTTTCTTTTTTTCATGTTTTTTGTTATTAAGTAAAAGAACAGTTGTGCCTTTTTTTTTTTGTTATTTTAATTAATATTTGTTTCTCTACTCAGTATTACTGTCATCAGCAAATGCACAAATTTGAGTTCTTTTACTAGTAGTAAGGCCTGTGAGATCCAATTTTCTAATAACAAATTCAATTATTTAATTAAAATTTAAAGGCAATAATGCATTACTCTGTCAGAAACCAGCATTGATATCGAAAATTTCTGAAAAATCATTCTGAATTTGAATGGTGGCTTTAGATTCCTTTAAAGTAATTTGAATTAATTAATTTGTATTGGTACCTTTAGCTAAATCAATGCTTCAATCATTTTGGATATATCCATCTAATAAAAAGCCTGTGTTTGAAATCCACAAAATGAGATTGATATTATACTCAGAAAACTTCTTAACATTAACTAAACGAATTTGGTGGACAGTGGAACAGTTAGCAATAAAACCACATTAGTTGCAGCCTAGAATTTGTTCAGCAATTGGTAAAATATTTTTGTAAATTAAGTTGGTAATTATTTTGTAAGTCACATTTAATACATTATTACTTTTATATTAAATATATTGGCCTTCTGGACTACAAGTTAACTATTTTTATTACAATGTGCTTGTATACTGTGTGCCCTTATGGCATCTCTACAGATATCATTTAAGCAATCATATCACCAAGAACAATTACAGTCTCCTCTATTAGTAGAGTCATAGGCACCTGGATCTCATTATAAGATTGTTGTTTTATTGATTCTTCAGACTCGTTAGTAAGCATAAAAATGTTAATGAGGAGTATATTACAAAAACACACTTTCCACTCTGAATTTGCATTTTGGAATAAAACACGTTGCCCAATATAGATTGAGAAATCTTACAAACAAAAAAACAACTCCATTTAAGCCCTGTTTCTTCAGATAATTAAAATAAAAAATAAATTCCTTTTTCTTTATTACTCCATTATTTTCCCCTTAGTTTCCTGAAATGCATCAATTGCAGTTTCATATTACATAAGTTGCTTGGTCACCTCCAACATTTTCCCAAACGATAGTATCAATCTAACATTTCAAGCTCCAATCAAAAATTGAAGTTAACTTTATCCTTAATCGTTTTAAATCATCAACCATTAGTCCATCCTGAATTATATTGCATAGCTTTCAAATCTAGAAGTTTTTTACAAGATGAAGAAGTTAGCCTTATGCTTAACTCTCTTGGAGAATAAAGCATCCCTTATTAGAAATCCCTCAAGGAAACAGGGATGTTCAGCTATATCCACAGACATTGGGTGTCCTGTAGTCTCTTGCGACTTGCTAGGACTACATTGGGACCATTCTTTTACATTTATTCACCTCAAATAATAATTTTTAACTAAAAAAGAAAAAAAAAACATTTTTATAGAAATTAAAAAACATAAAAAAATCTTTAACAGTTTTGTTAATAATTTGTAACATATAAATAATATCAAATTACAAATGAGTATCAATATAAAATCAAGAGATCAATACAATGTTTTTAAAATTTATAATTTCTAAACTAGAAATATCTATACAACATAATTATTGGGTAAAGCACTAAAATATTTATGAGCAATGAAATTTGAAATATTCCATTTTGAATAATTGCACTTATCCTACAATATGCATCACGATTGTATCATTTAAGACACTAAAAAGATAAAGTTAATAAGACATACAATCTTTTAATAAAATATAAATGGAATTTATATAAATAATTAACTTTATTGTAAATTTTTAAAAGGAAATTTATTATAACATTGAACATAAAGTGCCAACAATTTATACAAAAATTTATTAACTTCAAATATTATTCAATTTAATAACATAAGCCAATCATAATTAATACCACTTAAAATTTAATTAATTTTTATTTTCAAAAGTCAATAATCATAATAGTAGACAATGACTTAATAAAAGCTATTGAAATCTATATTTTTGATAATATTTAGTAACTGAATAATTTCAAATTATAAGGAAAATATTTGAAAAATTATTGCTAACAAAATGTTTTTAGTTTAAAGTAAATATGGCTTTTACTATTTTAATAAATAATTCTCATCAAAAAAATTCCATTCAAGAGAAAATTTTAAAATTCTACAAAATCTACTTAAAATTAACAAGATAAAGCATGTGCTCAAAAATACGTTTGAAATACCTGCTAATGCATTGTGAAGAGGATGATTCAAAAATTCTAATTTCATATCAGTCAAAGCATCAAATACATCTTGAGCCATAATACGTTTTCGATTTGCAGCATGGGAAAAATTATTTGCACTGAAATAAAATATAATTTGTTAATATCCAAATACACTTTTAAATGTATTCTAAAATGTTACATCTTTATATATCTACACAGTTTAAAAATAAAAACAAATTATTTTAATAAAATTATGCAAATATTGATAAATAACAGAAAACAAAGACAAAATTTTGTAATGGATGAATTCATCAATTTTAAGATTCATATGCCTTTATTATTTCATTTAAAAAAGAAAGGTAATGCAAGGTTAGCTTGATTATTATTAATCTACTTTTCTTTTGAAAGTATGAAATTACTTCATATATATGGAAATACTTATAAAATAGTCAAGTAACTTTACAAATCAAACTTCTATGAATATTTTATGAAACTTACACATATCATTCTACATGATAAACAAGAAAGTTTTTGTCACTTTTTTGACCCAAAAGAACATGACTTACAGAAAGTGTAGCTTATTGTTAGTTCTTAAAGTAATCAGCATCCAGCACCGTCTGGCAATATATCTCCAATTGTGAAATCTACTTGTACTAAAACTCAGGAATTGTAGATGCAAAGTCTATGAGTGTTTGAAGCAAATCTGCTTCATTGGTAAAAGAGATTTCATAACTATAGTAGTCTAAGGAATGGAAGAGGTGGTAATCTGATGTTCCAAAGTCAGGTTAATAGGAGGGGGCACAAAGTCTCTCAACCAAGTTTCTGTGTGATATTCCTGGCACCAGTGCAACATGTGGCCTCACGCTATCAGCTACGAACAGTACATTCTTGCAATTAATCAGTTCTGACTCATTCTGTTGCATACATTCCAATTACTACAAGTACAGATCTACAATGACTGTTTGGCCAGTTAGTTAGCAGCTTATAGTGAACCACATGGCGACTAGCCTACCAGACACAAAGCGTAATTTTGAATGGGTGCATATGTGACTTTGCATAGTGTAGAATATGGTCCTGGTGGGGCAACCAATGTTTGGAACACTTGGGAGTGCCATACAGGACTCATTTTTCATCACTGGTCAGCACTTGATTGAATATGAATGCACTAAGGTGGCAAGAAATCAATGTTAATCATGCTGCCCCTCATTGCTGCTTATTAACTTCCAACAACACCCACTTGCTCAGCCTGGATATCTTACCTAAGCAGTATTGATAATGTAACTCTATTTCACTGGATATGTTGAATTGTCTGGCAAATTCGCCATATGTTTGACTACTATCCTCCTCAATAGCCACATGCAGGGGATTGTCATCCAAGGTTTATGGTCGCCCACTACAAGCTGCATCACAGAGGGACAATTCTGCCAACCTGAATTTGTAAATGAAATGCCTTGCCATGCATTTGTTCACAGCACTATCCCTAAACACTCAACATATTTGCAGACTTGATGCAGAAGCTGATAACCCTATTTTGAAGTCATAAAGCAATCAACATGAATAAGTTTCTTCAAAACCTATATTTCTTCTTGATACTGAGCAAGTTGCGATTGATGAATGTGCACAGTGGACTTGCTTTCATAACAATTGATATTTTTAATCTCAAGCAACAGGTGTCTCAACCACATCATATACTAATTTGCATGCTAATTTTCACTTCACTCAATGGCAATGTGAAAACGGCAAGAACTTTTTTTGTTTACTTTATATTTATGATTCAGTAAAATTTATGACCTAGAGAATTATTGGATAATATAAATCCATGAAGGACTGAGAATCAATGACATTAAAAAAATTATAGATGCAGCAAAAATTATAAATCCAGCAAAAGTTGATTATGGTCTACCACAAGAAATTGATGACTTTGATATTGTACATTAATAAACAACTAATCAAAACAAAATAAGCAGTGTGTATGCAAGTCAAGTCTCCTCGCATATAGACCAATATTGTATTCAAATACAAAAAAACTTTGAACCACTTGAAGAATTAAAAGGAAGGAAACCAAAACTAATAAATATAATTGATTAAAAAAAACTAGAAATTTTTTAAAGTAATTGGAATTAGATACTATTCACTAAAATTAATTTCTTTTAAATTTTGAAAATGAAATTTTACTTGACTGTAATGTGCAAAAAGTGCATTTATTTGTGGAAAAATTATAAATTACACAAAGAGAACAGATGGTATGGGAAGAAATCAATATAGTGGTGGACATTTGTATCTGTGCATTATCTACAACAGTACACAGCAAAGATATTGATATTTTCATCAATCCCTATTGATTAAAAAATAAAGTACAATGTAGTCACTGATAATTCCCATCTTAAACTATAATATTTGACCTTGTACAGAAGGCAGCTGAAAAAGAAACAATACAGGATGAGAAGTGGCCCGGCAAAATGCATATCCATATAATATGCACCCAAGGTAAGAATTTAAGCCATTAATAATGCCATTTTATGCTACTGGCTTGGCTATTCTAGAGAATTGAACAAAAAATTGTATTTATCAAATAGAAATGAACATAAATTAAGATACTTAAAATTTTGTTTCTCTTTATTTTGGTTTCCAGGGCAATTTTTTAAAACACATTAATATACATAATATATTAAAATTAACTAAGAAAATATCAATTCTAAAATATTGATACTCAAACACATCAAAATTACGTAAATGACAAAATTTTGCATTCTAAATTAAAAATATATGTATAATAGCTGTAACAATGTAACAATAATTGAATAAAAGTTAAAGAGAGACTGGAATGCATTTGTTATGTAATAAAACAGACATTCACATAAAATAAAGTACTAAAGAAAAAATAGAAAAAAAAGCAAGAATAAAAACAAACAAAAAACTATCCAATTTTACCAATCTGAAGCAAATATGATAAAAATATGGTCTTTACTTGCTTAAAATTTAATAACAAATAATAAAGGTTAATACAAACAATAAATGTTAATAAATAAAGAAAAGAAGAAAAAATACACTAATATATAATGTAGTTTTTATAATTAATTATTAAGTAACTGTTTTACAAATTATTTCAATAAAAAAGTGAAGCATAAAACAACTAAATATATTACAACAGTTAAGAGTAAAAGAATATATAGTCTTAGTAAAATTATGAAACATTTCCAGGTTATGAACTATTAAATAATAACTAAGCCAATACAGATAGTACTAGAGTCAATCTCATAAGAATGCAGATTAAAACTACGGAACACATACTGAAGTTTTTGTAAATAGCATTTTCATATAAAGAATCACATAATTCAGATAAAAAAAATTTTATTCACAATAATTTATACATATACAATTCATAATATTAAATTATTCATGTTAGTTGTAAAATTTGTTATCATGTCATTGTTGAAAATTAAATTAATATTTAAAAAAATAATTTCAATAGATTAATAATTTTTTATTAATTTGATTTGCTTTATGACAAAGCATGTGAAAATAACTTGCTTTTAGATTTACTTCTGTGTATTCATATTCTAAAAATTTAGCTTAGAAAATGTTTTAAAGAATCTTAATAACTTAAATGAGTAAGTAATATGAAAAATACATAAACATAATATAAAATTAATGTGACAAAGTATTAATAATATATATTTATATAAAAAATATTATTAGATATGAAAAAATCTGCAATAAGACATTCATTTAAATTTATTGGCCCTATTTAGAACTCAATAAGTCACATACAGCTTTCTGATCTACTTTTGTGTGCTAAAAGCATTACAGCAAAAATGAAATTCATTATAAATTAAAGTAAAATTTAAACTATTATTAATTATTTTATACTAGAATTATTAATAATAGTTTTACATATTTAATAATTATTTTATACTAATATTAATACTTATTAAATTCATTGTATTTAAAATTCCAAGACAATACAAAATAAAATATAAAAAAATAGGTAATAAATTTGTACATCTGTATGTATTATATGTATTTATTGTATTGATAAAACTTAAAACTTTTGTGGCTTCCTGATATTAGGAACTTCATACACATGTTAACAAAACAGTGCAAATAACATTAATAAAATCATATGAAAATTTTAATGCATATAAACATGCACACATGTGCATGTCTGCATGTATGTTCTGAATAAATATTTGACCCAAGTAATCCAATACATACTTAAACCAAAGTAATTCATAGAAACCTATTTGATTAAATATGTCCTTACATAATTTGAAATTTTATCAATATTTTTGTTATTAAATTTCAGTGTGTAGTAAAACATATTATTTAAACAAATGATAAATAAAAATTTAATAAATAGCAATTTAAAAGCTACTTTTATTGAACACAAAGCATCATTTAATGTGAGATCACAGTGAAATTAATTATTCTATAAGACAGAACTTCACTTTTAATTTCAAATATAAGATGACATAATAGAAATTATATCTTCTCAGACTTAAGAATTATTAAAATGTTTTTGTGTTTTCATAGTAAAAATTGTACTGCCATATTCAACAAGATTGTGCATGTGTGAATGGATTAGTGTAGACACAAAGGTTAGATATTAAGACATTAAAATTTCTGATTTTATCCGTAGTTGTGACAATTTCTTATTAATAAAGAAAAGTCAGAATTATAACTTGCATGCAGTTTGCATTCATTTGAGAACATGATAAAATTCAACAGTTTCAATGAAATGGATATTTAATTAAATTTATGTGTAGTTTTGTGATCACTTTTTAAACCCAAGTTTATCAAGTTTTTAAAACCAAGTGGAATATGTAAACAATATAAAATGAATAGAATTAACTAAGAAATTGCTAATGCAAAATGATATATTAATAAAAAGTAATGAAAATTTCATTCAATATATAAAATTTTTTATTTTATTTTTTTAATTAGTAGTTAAAAAAATTCAGCAAATAATATACACAAATAAATGTTAATTTCCTATAAAAAGTTACTAATTCTAAAATTTTAGGTCTTATATGAAGATTAATTTTATATAGTTAAAAATATTATTAATAAACTTAACAATAGTTAAAGTTATCAACAATATTGTTTTTATTATAACTTAATTATACTAATTACAACTTAATAACATTGTTAAAAAAATTTACGTTTATTATATTTATAATAATTCATAGTTTATACAAAATACATAAAAATTGCTCATACCTGGATGTAGAATATAATATGAATACACTGGCTGCTTTGGACAAAGCAACTTTAGCAACTTCAGTGACCTGAACACCTTCAGGAATCTGTAAGACGTGTTATTAAGAAAGTCATTCATATATATATGTTTGTCATCAGAAACATACCTGCTGAATTTTACTATTTTTAGATTTTCTAATATAAAAAAAAATTACACAAATGAATAAGCTATTTTACTAGGAAGCATTCAACACGATTCATAATTATAAAAAAAAACAGTTGCTAGTATTGTAAATTTGGATCTCAGATACCAACAATAAATTATCTAACAATTTTGATAATCAGTAAATTTAATATATTCTATCTTTTTTTCAAATACATTTCAGAACATTGTAAAAACCAAGGAATAAAAACCCCAAATGAACCATTTAATATAGAATACAAAATGAAAAATTAACTAAAATATTTTTATGAATCAAGATTTCAAGATCATTTTTTAAATTCATGTAATTAATGTTTCCTCAATACCTTCTTTTGTAAAGAAAAATATCTTTATTTCAACAGCAATAATAATTATTTATTCGCTGGGAATGAAATGTGTAATGGATTAAGTCAATAGATGCATTAATAAATGGAAAAATCTGAGCTTCTTTGTAGATTTTCTAATACATTTTATTCTTTATTTCTAAAAATAAATGTTTTATGTAGAATTAATTTTCAAAATATAGTAATTACCTATATCTAACTGGAAATTTGCATTTAATCAGATAATGTATTTCATAAATTTACTGAAGGCTTATGTTTGGGAAAAAAAGAAAAATAAAAGACACAAATAAAATATTTTTATTATATTTTTAATTATATACAATGTGCAAATAATTTCACAACTATCAAGTAACTGAAATAGCTGTTTTTGAAATGATTTTTAAAAGAAACTATTAAAAACATAAATTCCTCTCAAATTTTTTTAAATTAAATTAGTTTGAAAATTTTGAGAGGAATTTGTGTTCTAAATATTCTAATTAACAATTAGATAATCAAAACTTTGATTTTCTATAAATTATTCATAATTATTTGATAAGATTTTTTTTCCTATACATTATTTTAAGAAGTCAAAAATATAAAGTAATTTAATTATTCTTAAAGAAGAAAAACAAATATCAAAGCTTTACATAAGGAAAAATATGCATTTTTACAGGTAAAAATTTCAGATACTTTTTTAATAATCGAAGTAACTTGATGAAATGTAACACTGAATAAATTCGAAAAATGCAACTCAACCATATTTTCTATGCATAATATGCAAGCAAATATTTTCAAAGATACAATCTAAAGAGTGAGACCATACAAAAATGCAATGAAATCCATCATTCTGCTTCAAAAAAAAAATAATAATTCATAATATTAGACAAACAAAAATATATGTTCATCAACTTATAGAGCTCACTAGTACTTTTTTTTTCCTTGAAAAATTTAAAAACAGCTGTCACATGACTAAGATATAATGTGTTTTCCATATCATGCTTCATCATCATTTTGGGCAACAAAATCTGACCCATTGTATTAGCAGAAATTACTGTATAAGCAGATGCTCAACTTGTTTGATGGATTAAAAAGTGAGATTTTTAAAATAAATAAGAGTCAAATGATGAAAAAAAACTGTCTTAACTGTAGAAATCAACTTCAAAAGAGAAGATCCTGGAAAAAAAAATATATATATATATATATATGCATTTCTTTGATTTTAGAAACGCTTTTAAAAATTTTATAAAGAATATGTATTTTACATTGTAAGTTTCAGTCAAATATTAATATGTAAAAAAGATCTTTTACATTTTTTTCACACGAGTTTGGTTTGGTTAATTCGATTCTCAATGGTAATTTTTTTGCACATTAGTGCTAATTCTACTGGGATTTATATTTTAAAGTGGTATCCAAACTATTATAAGTATTTTGTTGAGATACGAATTAGTCACAAATTGTTGGACAAAAGGCAATAGCATTTTGCAACCAGATATCAATAAATGAATGGGGGAAAATAAATGGGTATGTGCAATTGTAATATGATGAAAATAATACAAAAGACAAATTACATAAAAAAAAAAACCTCCAGCATTTCTTCATTAAAGAGGCCCTTGTGCTTGAGATTTGAATCACTAAGCAACTGAAATAAATCACTAAGAAAGTGGTAATGCCTTATTACATTTTCTTATTAGCATTATATTACATTTTAGCTAAAATTCTCCTAATTTGCTTAGTTTATTTTTTAAAAAAAATCCATATTTTTTTTTAATATGCAGTTAATAATTTTCAATTTATCAGATAAATTAGACAATAATAAGAAAGCCAATTTATTTTTCAAAGAAGAAGTTTTTAATCTAATAAATAAATTAATAATGAACACAACATGAAATGATAATAATAAATTCTATTAAAGGAAAAATATTAAAATTTTCTAGAAATCTACCATATTGGAAGTCAATTCAATATGACTTACCACTGCTTTTAAATTTATGTGTTCTTGAGAAGAAAATTTGACATTCATCAAATGAGTTTGTCACAAAATATATGTTGCTGTCAAACAGCATACCTTTCTTACCTAGCCCAGAACTGGGCTCTGTCAGGTGGAAGCAGCCGGGTGGGAGTCTTCATAATTTAGAAACAAGAACCAAGCAGAAGACTTTCAATACTTGACCTCCATCCCCATAGCTATCATTTCACTTGGAACACATAACAATTGCAACTTATTTAGCATGGCCCAGTCACCTTTAGTGAATACAATGGATCTTCAGTTAAGCCAGAATACAAACTTACTACTTTCTGATAAGAACGACGCCCTAACTAACAAGGTCACCACAACTTACCATAATATATGAGAAAATGATACAATTAAAGGAAACAATTACATGAAAAAAATTAAATATGAACTATGATAAGACTTATAGAAATGCAAAACAATTTCGAGCTTTCAAATATATTACACATGTACAAAATCAACACTTTGACCTTAGATAAAAGGTAATGAACTTATATATTAAGTGAAATGAATAAAAGGTTCTTGGCATAATACTTAAGTCACTAAATAAAACAAAATGCCACTATAACATGGAAATATAATAATTGAACACTCAACTAAATCCTACAAGTTAATGCAGATGCCAAATGCAACAAAACTAGACATTATTGAGCCAAAATATTCTTGTGATATTTTGACATAACTTGATGTGTGCATGAGCAAAATTTATTTGTAGTTGCAGTAACCATTGAAGATTTTGCTAAGTGATTTGTTTATTTTTCATTTATGCTTGAAATGTGTGTTTCAAGCTGAGAAAAAGAAATGAAATTGCATTTTTGAAATGAAAAAAATTTAAACATTCCAAATTTATTTGTGTGGATACAATGATAACCTGCAATTGATAATAATGTCGTTTATTGTTAGGGAATGTATTTTTTGGTTTTACGACGTAACCTGATGTTAGCATGCACAAAATTAGTTTGCAGTTTTAGCAACTCTTGAAACTTTTGCTTGAATGAAATATTCAATTCTTGAAATGAAGTAACCCTTGAAATGAAATATTCAAAATTTAGATATTTGAAGCCAAAAAGAGTATGAGATTGCAAGTTTACAGCTCAAGTTTGCCAATGATCTGGATTTTGAAAATTGTATATTGAGAAAGGTGACATTATTTATGTTGTTGAGATAACTGTAGTGCTTGCTGAGGAAAAAAATTTAGAATCACTTTATGTGCTATTCCTTCAAATTGCTGTTCTGTGTAAAATTGTCTTTTATTTCTTTAATTTATCGTTGAAATTTAAATGATTGATATACTATCAAAAGAAAACATAGCATTCAAACTAAAATTTAAGCATTTGAAGTTATATTTTGAAATTTGAAAGTAGCAAATTAAAATTTAAGTTTTTGAAGTTTATTTTGCTTTGAAAGTGAATCAAATTGAAAATTTTGAATTTCAGTAATAATGAATAAGGAAGTGAAAAGTAAATGATGATTAAGAGAGTATTTTTTTGTGTTATTTGATTAAAATTTTTGTTATCTGCAATAATTTATGAAGTGTTGAATAGAAATATTTGACATATATTTAAGTTGACCATTAATTGTTATGCAAACCATTAATGTAATTAGAAATTCAAACTTTCATGAAAATGCATAATTTACATCATTGGTTTTTCTTTATTCTTTAGCTCCTTTCAAGATACATTGCATTAACACAGATGTTTTTTTAAGGTGGGCGTAATTACCCGCTAAATTAAAATCCAAGTTTTCATAAAAATGTATATGTACATTGTATTTTCAATTCTTTAAAAATCAAAAGTTTTTTAATTTATTGATTTTTTTTTAATTCTGCAAGCAGCTTTCCTAAAAGTTAAATTGCCTTAAAAAAAAAGCATTTATAGCAATATGAATCTCATCTTCGTAACAAAAATTAGGTATGCCTAAAATGATTTTTAAATTTAAAAATAGTAAAATATATTCTTATTTGATCACATGAATAGAGTAGATGTTTTGTCACTATGATATTTTTTTCAAAAAATTCTACAATTTCGCTGTATGAGGATGAAGCGATGAAATAAGTGACCTCAAACATTTACTCATTTAAGATTTTCTGGAAGACAATTAAGTGTGACTACTTTTGTAATTCTAACTTGAATATGACAAATCTTACATTTAGATAGAAATGCAGAAACACATTATTAATAACAAGTTGTCTTTTTATCATTGTAGATTTTAAATTACTTTCAAAGATCTTTAACTTCTTGATGTGTTTGAACAACCACAGCATAAGAACTGTGTGTACACCAATTATAATTTCAGAAATTACAGTCGTTACTATTAGGAAATCTGATGGTATGATTAAAGCACACTCTTCTCTTTTTTGGTATTTCAATTTATATTATAAAAAACTAAAAGTAAACTATTTTTTCAAATGTAATTCTTCACGAAAACAATTTTATGTGTAAGAATAAGTTCAATGTTAAGTTGTTTCCATATCATTTAATACCTATAAAGTTTACCATCAATTCACTTTCTTGTATGGCAAAGATTATCTGTGATTACAGTTGATATATTTGCCCATTTATCCTTCGCTCTGAAGAAAATTGTGACTTTACAGGCTATCTGAATACATTAATACATATATCTTTATTTCCAAATAGTAAGTTATCCCCATTTTTCTTTCTGTTTAACATATATGCATTGAGCTTGTACACTGCAAATGAAAAATAATCTAGAAAAAAATATAGTTCACATTTTTAAATCTAATTTTCCAACCAGTTTTTATTTTCTTGTATCTCAAAAATTTACAAGTGACCAGAGTAATCATTAAAAAACTTAATCATTATAAAAATAGCATTAACAAACTTACAGCTTCTTTAACAATTTTAGATATTGCAGAAAGAGGTAGATTGAAATCTTCAGCTTTCTGTGCCATATTTCTAAAGGAAGAAATAAATATTTTACACAAAATGACATTTTAGTTTGGCAGTATATTAACAATGGGGAACAATTTTAAAATTATTTAAATTACAAATAAAGAGTGATCAGATAAAATCATCTGATTTTGCAAACTATATAAATTGTTTCAACTTTTGAATGAAACTGTTTTTAAAATAGCAAAGCACTCATTAAATTTATAGGATGATTTAATAAATTTTCTTCTTTACAAATGTTTAAGTAAAATAATGTAATTTTTCATAGCAATTTCATTTATCATTCTTTAACTAATAAGACAAAATTTTTAAAATGAAAAACATTGATTTATCTCAATACTAGGTCAAAAAATATGTAACCAAAATTTTAGCATTATATCCCATGCTTCAGATTTAATATAAACAGTGAATTTGAATCCATCAAGTAGAATTCCATTTTAAAAATTAACACAATTATATTAGGTGAAAAGAAATATTAAGTGTTCCTTTCATAACTGAGAATGAAATCAGAAACTATTTTTTCAGTAAAAGAAAGCAGTTTTATCTCCATAAGTCATTTACGTAAAATTGGACTTGAAGTCTAGGAAAAAGGACATTTATACACAGCTTTATTTGATATTATTTCACTACATAGTTCATATAAAAACAACAATGAAGGTTGAAATGAAAAGATATTTTCTTTATGAAGTTCTTTATTGTCAAATATAATAAATTGCTTGGTAAATCAAATAGGAAAGCTATGCAGATTCAATGAAGAACATATCTGCACTTTTGATTGCTATGCAAATTGGAATGTACATGGTACTACATATGTAGATGGTACCTGGTTATATTTATTCAGAATAAATTAACAGTTTAAAATTATAAAATTCCTCTATAGAAGATAAAAAAAAAACTATATTAATAGTATTTCCTTAATCTAGTAACAATAGGTTGCATGTAATTTAAAACTAGTTAGAATAAATTATGCATATTTATAAAAGATTTCATTTTTATTTTATTTCAATTATGATTATAAATAACTAAGTTGATTTTAAATGACTTTTTGGCCCTCCAGTTTTTGATTTCAAAGTAAAATACAAATTTCTAAAACCCTTAACAAAAAATCTTAATAAAATGGCTAAGTCTTACAAAGCCAACACCAAAACAAATTGATAAATCTGAAAAAAAAAAATCCAGATATCATTTTTTTGGCAAGATCAAAGTATAATATGAAAAATTAGGAAATTTTACATAACTTGTCTCTTTTATATTTCAATCTATTTTTTGCAAAAATTTAAATACTGTTTTGTTCAAAAAAATATTGTCTTAATATAAAACTAGTCAATGAAGGTATTGACCTGGAATGAGTTAATAGTTATACTAATCAATCATAATTTATCAAAGTTGTTAAATAACTTAGTAGATATATAATTAAGCAATCCAGAATGACTAATATAATGGTTAGAAAGAACTTCTGAAATATAGTTGTTTGTCCTTAAACAGTCCCTTAGCATATAAGGGATAATTGGACAGGGGCCTAAAGTTTAAGGTGGATTCTGAATAAATACAAACATACCCAGCATACAAACACACCCACACAAAGGTTAATTGCACTTTGCACATGAGGGCTAATTGGGTAGGGACCTACAGATTAAGGTGAACTGTGAATCACCACAAACACGCCCAAGAAGGGATTTGACACAAATTACTGAATTAAAGGCAAAAGAGCAAACCATATGGTTGCCAGCTCAGCAAAACAAAGGTCAGACACATATATACGATTTATATATCTTATTAACATTCTATAATTATATATTATGATAGTAACTATATGTATGAAATTCCGTAAATGAAATGGACCTTATTCCAATCTTACATGAATGTGTCTATAATCAGAGTACAGTCAAACTTTATGAATTGGGAGAATTGGATGGCTTGTACTCATTTAGTGGTAAAGTTATAATAAACAATATCCATGGTTAATATGGTAATATTTGTTATCCACTTTTGATATAGAAAAGAAAAATATTAACAATTGCTGCAGAAAACAGCAGAAATGATAAAACTTAAAAAAAAAAATAGTCAATTGACAGTTTTTTCTTATAAAGAAAACAATCGTTAAGCTTTATTTGTTCTCACCTCATTACCAAAATCAAAGAACCATACCAGTAGATTACAAAAACAAACAAGATACCTTAATACAGCAAATTTTAAACTGTGTTTTTATTGGTTGTGATTCTAAGACAACAAAACCAAGAAACATCTTTAAATAAATAAGCAAATTAAAAAAATTATCAAAAAATACATTTTTAGTGAAAACTTTTTTATTTGGTTGGAAGTTTCAATAAAAAAATAATGATGCCCTCTTATATTTATGGACCAAATATTTGAAAAATAATTAATCAGAAACAGAAGAAACAATTTCTTTTTAAGCAAGTTCAAATAAGCAATTTTTGTTCTAAGTGACAGTTAATGAAACAAAAACAAAAATCAATACAATGTTTAAACATACTGTTTTGGTATCTTTTCAAAAGATAAATGCTGTTTTTTAAAAGGTATGAATTTTAGTTAGGTTAATAGAATGAGTAAGTAATATTATTGTTCCAATTAACTCTGAATTTAAAATTACATTGGAAAATTAAGAATTATATGTTAGTGCATTGCAAATAAGTGTCATTTAGAAAATGCTTTTTCAAAAATAACTTACTCACATTTAGTTAAACAGCTAAGTTTAAATAACATATTGTAAAAAATAATCATAAATGTTTAAATGACCTGGCAAATATAACTGGCATTTTTTCCCTATTTTACCTTTTATAATATTATAATACATATTCTCATAAATAAAAACAGCATTTGCTTAAAAGTATAGGTATAATAAATTAAAAAGAAAAATATTCAAAATCACAATAATCAAAATCGATTGGCAAGGAAATGTTTGCCACTATTTTTTTCAACACTCACAAAGTGATAGGCTGAAATAAGATTTTACTGAAAATATCTATTATGTGGAGTTTGAGAAATTTAAGGAACATTGTGAAAGATTTAAGGTCTGCATTCTTTGAAACAACACATTGATTTTATTCTATCTGATCTAAAACAAAATAAATGTCAATAAATAAGTTGCCATTGAAGTAGGATTGAGTAGGAAACATAATTAAAATAACATTTCATGATCATGAGCAAAACAAAATTATATTAACTTCTTTAAAAATAACAGTGAACAAAATTATATGGACAGTAACAGGAAATAAAAATATAAGAATTTAAAATGCAAGAATGAAGCATTTTAATATAATAATATATATCAATACAAATAACAGCTATCAAAATGGACTGTAAATTCTATAAAACCAGAAAAAGAATTTATGTACTCAATTTTTACATATTTAAACGAAATATATGGAAAAAAAGAGCTGTATATAAAAAAACTTAAATGGTATCTTAATTTAAGAATCAATCGATGTGTAAATAGTAAATTTAAAAATTAATAATAAAAATTAGCCGTACCGATCGAACGCAAAAGAAAGAATAGTAAAAAAGCTTTCATTTCTAAAAAAATAAGTTAGTATCGTAGGTTAAAACAATTAAAAATATTTAAGTATTTCGATTCTACTTTAGAAATATCAAAATTGCATAATATTACATTTATTATTAGTCAAAATAGGCAGAAATATAAGAGATATACCAAAAAAATTCACAAATATTAAATTGAGTTAATGGAATTATAAGTCACTTGTAATGACGATATATAATAAAAAAATGTATGCATGAATTCAAATTACATTTTAAACAATGAACGTATGCGTTATTCGTGAGTAATATGGATTTATCTTCATTTAAATATATAAGATACACAAAAAAACTTGTCTTTTACAAGATCATTTCATTTAATTAAGTTAACATACTAACACGTATAAATATAAAAGGAATAAATTGATTTCAGCGTTCCACACAAAATTATTTATTTCGAAGAAAAATTTAAATTGTTAAAAGTTTTTTTGAAAAAAATGTGGATGATTATAAGTTTTTATATTGCTTTCGTAGTATTAATGGTAATAAACAAAACAATTCAAATGCCATCAGTATGGCAATAAACATCTGCTTAATTTTTGCCGGGAATTTTTGCCGGAGTTGAGTCGATTTGTATCTACATCTGAAATTATTATTTCCGAATTTAAAAGGAATTGAATAGATTTTATTATAAACTTTTATATTTATGCGAGAGTTTATGTTTAAAATAAGTGAAATCAAAAGTAATAGTTTCTTAACTGACATTCATTAATCATTTAATGAGAAAAGTATAAAAAAAAAATCAATTTATCGAGTGTAATTTGACAACACTAACTGAGAAACTCTTTTAGAATTCAGAAAGCCAAAAAAATTTTGGTATGTTAATTGTCATAATAAAGACCTTAAATTATCTCGGTTTTTGAGTTTTTTTTACTTAGGAATTACGATTTTTTGAGCCTCTATTATATGGTATTGGTTTGCTTTATTATAGGGCTGATTTGTTCTCTATATACTGAGTGCGAGCCTGTCGGATAATATTGCTTGGTGAGCTGGGAGTATAGCGTAGCAGTGCATTCCATTTTAAATATTGTTTTCCTTTTAATCTGGTAAGAAATATGTTTACTTTATATTCGTCTGTAATATTGTTATTATTAAATATTTTTTCAAGAAACATCAAGGATATTTATCAAGAATCTCATTGCAATATTTATAAAATTTTTAATAATACTTTTATATGTTTTTGTATTGCTACGATTATTGTAGTGCAAATATTCCTAATTTTCATTAAATCATGATAAACATTATACAATATGTATAATTCAAAGAATTGTGCGTATAGAATCAGCATCATATTATATTATTCTGCAATCTTTTGCGGTATAACGTACCCATATTTTAAAAATGTTTTATAACGAATGTGGTAACTAAGCTAAATATTGATTCAAGAATAAACATTCATTTCATAGATATTGGAGATTATTTAATATGGTTAATTCTAAATTCCTTTATTCCCAATGTCAAATATATAATTTTATTTTAATCATTGTTCCTTTCATTTAAAAAAAATTGAATTCTTGCACCATATTTTTAATTTTAAAATAACTTTTTCATTGATAAGTTTTTTTTAATTAAACTGATTTAATTTCATTAATGCATTTTTTATTATAACTTAATATATGTTTTTATATGAATTTGAACATTATTATAATTGTAAATTAGTTGTTTTACTACAAGAATCTTTTAACTGCTACTGACAGCTGAATGGTTAGCACTTTCAGGTTCAATAGTTTATGCATTCGAATCTCGTCTAATATGTGAATGTTTCCAGTGGGTTAAAACAATCTTAATTGTACTTACTGACCATAGAACAATAAACTGAACTTGGAATTCAAATTTGAGCTAAAATAAAATATAAATAAATTTTTGTATCACTGTTTCCATCACAGCTAAAAAAATTGTTTCTAAGTTACTGTTCAATTTCAGTAGCCTATTCGGAAAATGTTTTAGCCTAATAACGAAACAAAATATATTCATGTATTATTTTCATTCATTAATAATCATGTTTTAAGTAAATCTATTTATATACTTTAATGAACAATTTCTATATTGTAAAATCTAAGGATAGTAAAAAAGAATGGCAAAAATCAACGACAGTTATGAAGATATAAAGTGAGAATGACAAACATGAAAAAAAGATGTATCAAGTTGTAAATCTATGTCAAGTTATGAAAGGAATTTTGCTGTGTTATGTTTTATATATTATATCTGAACTAACTGTCAATTTTGTTGATGCCTTCATCTTGAAATGTATTTTCTCATTTGTTAATGAGAAATTTTTATGGTCTGTTAAATATATCTTTTGCTGACATAACTGTCAAATCAATGTATTAGAACTGGATATTTCAATTAATATTTTTTAATATTAATAATTTAAATTAATGTATGAAAATATTTTCCTTTTTTTACAATATATTTGTATATTGCTTTGGGTGAAAAATCAATTTATTTTACTATTAAAATAAACTTCCAATGTGAAGCAGTAAATAATTACAATAATCCACAAGAAATCAGGGTTTTAGTTTGGTTGGCTAAAAAATTCATTTGCAAAAGTATAATCCAGAAATTTGAAAATCTGGTTAAAAAGAAATTGTAGCTTAAAAATCACTTTAAGTAGAAGGCTTGTCAAACCTAGTAAAAGGATTTAAGCTAGTATTATATCCTTAGAGTCCAGTCAGATGGTAATTTTGACAGTCTATATAATTGCTACAAATAACTGTGTTATGGACTAAAATTTATATCATGTTTTTCAAATAATATCTAGAATTTATTATATATAGTTTAGAAAAAGAATTTTAAGTATTTTGCAAGTCATTTTAAAAAATATCTTCCTAGAAAGTTTAAATATATATTATACTTTATCTTAGTGATTATAGGAATTTTCATTGTTTTGTGAAGAATGTCTTTATATATTCCCGTTAATAAAATAAGGAAACTTCTTTTTTTATATTTAATATTGGGAATATCTTACAAGCCAGGGTTAAACTGAGTATTATGGTCTCACCTCGTTAAGCACAGAAAATTGCCACGGTCTCAGCGAAAAGTCACCAAATCTGTCAAAATTTCAAACAATTCATTATAACTATAATTACTAAAATAATACTAAAAACTAATTTCTCAAGGATTATATATTAATATATATAAACTAAATATCATGCTGTCTGGAGCAACAGTACAATAAAACTAAACAAATCAGATTAAAAAAAAATTTTATGATTACTTGAATTTTAATTAACCAGGCAATAGGGGCCATCTTGACACATTTGCTACCACTGATCTCATAGAGCACCAGCATAGCACTTTCTAGCCTGCCTATGACAATCTGTGATTAAGATTGACTATGATAAATTATATGCTTTAATCAAAGTTTGTATAATTCCTGGAATTCCAAAATTCTGTAAGGGCTCTTGAAACTCCTAAAATTTTGACATGATTCCTTGAAAATCATGAATTATTCCTGGAATTTTTACTTAAATCTTGATGCATTTGTTTTTGTTAGTAAATATTTTTTTTAAATTTGTTTTAATATTGAAAATTTCAAAGAGTATGTTCAAAAATGAAATTGAGTATTAGCTCTTAATGGTACCACTAGTTGGTGGCACTATCAATTTGATTGTTATTGTTAACTAAAATAACGATCTAGTTCAGCTGCAATACATTTATGATAATCGGTTAAATCCGGACCAGATGTATTATTTAGAATTAGGTGTGTGAAGTGATTAACAATAAGATTCATCATGTGATGCAATGAGCAGCTGGTTTTAATTGATTCTTTTTTTCTATTTGTTTCTGTTATCCTTATATTTTATAAAATTCACTTTGAATATTGATATCTAAATATAAAACTTCTAAGTTAAAATATACTTTCTATATCTTCCTTGATGAAAATTGTGTATATTTTTATTGAATGCATGTGAATTTTGTTTATCAATGAAATAATGGATGAAATAACAATTTCTGACTCTAAAGTTTGAGGAAGGAAACCAGAACAAAAACTGCCGATCTACCAACACTGATAAAGCAAAACACAGCACATGCTTAGCAACAGGTGTTTACCATCTGTTTGTAAACTGGTTCAGTTGTGCATCATTTGTGTTTTGTAAAACATTTGTCTTGCACAGTGGTTGCTTAGTGTTTGGTTCTTAATTGAAAACAGTGAAAAGATTGAATAAAAGATTAAAGTTTTTGTAAGCTTGGCATGACACTGTAAGAAATTCACACAGTGTTAGTATGTGTGTTTATCTAGTACAAACTTAAATTTTTTATATTCAGTGCTTGTAAGTTTTAGTTCAGGACAGTTCTATTTAATTATTTGTATCACTAATATATATATATATCATTCATTTAAAATACTTGTGCGTTATTTTCAACTTTATTTTTTCTGCTATGCTTTACCGGCATACTCCTATACCATTTATTATTAACATACTTAAAATTTTACTTTGCTGATCTAGCATTTCTATATTCATAATCGAATTATTAACTTACTGCATGCCAATTCGTCAAAGGGGGGCGTATCCCAGATATTTTAAAAGCACCTCGTATAAAAAAAAATCGAACTCTGTTGTCTGATAGTTTTGGTTAAAAACTGTTATTGTCTTTGGTATTGTGATTTACTTATTTTTGTTAGTAATGATAATGAGTTATTTAATTGGGATATTTTTATTCTATCTATCCTCAAATTTTTAACTTAATTTATGTTATGTCATTATTTTATGTTTAGTAACAACAATAAATTAAACTTACTATTTTGATGCAAACCTGACTATTGGCATGTTATTAGTTTCTTAATTATTAAAGGTTCTATTAATAGAACGAAATGCTAGCTATTGGTTTAAATACCTATAAAGTGTTTCTTTAACTGCATTAAAATTTAATATTTGTATCTCTGCTTATCGTAGTAATTATTTTGGCACTCAGCCTAATGGTGAGTATTGGTAAAATGACATCTTCCCACAGATGCGTAAAAAGTTGAACAGACTGATGAAAGGTTACGTATCAAATATCTTGAAATTTATCTTGGAATTATTAGTCAGTTAAAATATTCAAAACAAATTTTTACCCATCTTAAAATGTATTAGATTATTTAAGATGGGGGGGGGGGAGGAACTATATTGATATAAATTTTTCAATTAAAATAAATTAATCTTGATTTTGTTTTTCAATTGCTACTTACGCAATTACTTAGTTAAGCAACCAAAACTACCAGACATGGACTTCAGACATAAAGTTCGTTTTTATTGACAAATGTGTGGGAGGTTGTACAAGGAACTGAAAAAGCTCCCATTCCACCGATATTAAAAACTGAAACTAGTTCATTTGAAGATTTGAATGATACTGCATATCTCAAAAATCTTAAAGAATTTGACTAAAACATTGCTTTATCTCTGATATATTTCAATATTGATGAAGGTCATCGAGGTCTAATAGATGGAATAGAAGATCCAGTAGTTACTTGGGAAACATTGTTGAAATACTTCCATCCAGATACCAGAGCAAATCACGTGACTATATTTTCAGATTTATGTGGTACTAAAATGTTACTTGAAGAAAGTATTTTCGTGTTTTCAACAAGATTGTTGAAAGTCTACAACAGATTAAAAACTATAGATCCTACTTTTAACGAAAAATATGCTAGTTTTAACTTCTGAAATATCTTCCTATGCTTTTTTACAAAATAGTGCAAGTTGTTTTTGGTTGGCCGGTTGTAAACTTTATTTACAAAGCTATTACAGAAGCTCTGAATGCAGAAGAGGTTTGTCTTCAGTTACTAGAAAAATGCTCTCTAACACAGACTAGTGCAGTAATATTTGTGAGGAAACAAATTCTCTGTTATGGTTGTCAGCAGCCTGGGCATTGTAGAAATTCATGTCATATTAAAGTAAATTCAGGGAAAGTATCCAGATGTTTTAGACCAAAATACAGGAGCCATTCCGGATGTTCTAATCCAGGATGTAGGAACCAAACTAGACGTTTCAATTCAGAGTACAAAAAAACCCAGATCTGACTCTGTGGCAGAAAGGAACCAGTCTCGTATTTTAAACTCCACTTATCAAAATCAACCTCGTTTCTCACGGTGTAAGGACAAGTATAAACGTGGTATGGGATTAAGAAACACCACTTCAACAAATAAAAACAGATATTTGCCATGTAAATCTAATTTTTCTATTACAAGTTGATTTAATCAGACTAAAGTAAGAGTGGATTGGGTTTTTGACACAGCGGCTTCACATCACTTTTGTAAAGAAAGAGACCTCTTCATTAGTTTTGTACCTTTAATCAATGAAAAAATATTAGTTGCCACTGATGTTGTTGACTTTTCTATTGTGGGAAAAGAAACTATTAAATTGTTATTTGGTTTACAAGCGTATACATTAAATGATGTAATATACTCTCCAAAGTTACGGATAATTCTTATTTCAGGTCCAAAACTAGATATTCAGGGTTTTGTGTATCACAGCGGTAACAATACAGTGAAAGTATCAGAAAAGGGGAGAAAACGTGGTTTTTAAGGCCATATTAAAAGAAGGTATTTACTAAGTTTCACCCTGTATGGTTAAAACCAACAAAAATGTTTCTTTGGTAAGATTTCAAATTTTAGCACCAAGCACTCTACAGATCTGTCACCAACCTAAATTATGTCACAACGCGCGATAGCCGTCAACCAATAATGATCGCATTCGAACTTCAGATTTGAAATCGCACATTTTTCTTAATTCCAAATATTAAAAATTTTGAATATTTCATAATTAAATACTTTAGAAGCTTTAAAATTCTAATAAATAGAAACGAAATTTTTAAAACTTGATTTTTAATGTACCGAGCAATGGCGCCCACCTTAAAAAAATCATCAGTGTAGCGCTACCTACTACAGTTTCAACCGGGCAATAAAGCTAAGTTTCGAACGTTGACAAATGTCATTTTTTGCTTAAACTCAAATTTTAATATATCAAGCTGTTACAATCACATTAAAGAAATTTAAGTAAGCGGCACATTTTAACACTAACATGAAAAACGCAATACACACAACTTAAGCATTCATTTTTATAAAAACTTTAGTTTCTAAATATGAGTAAAATTGTAATGAAAAACAAAATAACTCTCCTAATCTACATCGCTTTTAAAAAATCTTTTATTATGTTTTCTCGATGATTCTTTCTCCATACGTATTCTGCAAAAATGTAAAATCAGTATATCCTCATCCATACTTATTAATTTTTGCAAGCAACACACAAACTCGAAAAATTGAAACTCAATGCTTCAAGATTATTCTGTAATAGTTTCAAGGATTACATACAAAACGCGCAGGTCAATTAATCATGTTACAGTATAAAGCGAAAAACATGTCATACTTCCGTAATCCAAACCGGTAAACCAGTCTGGCACAATTTATTACATGCTTGGCGCATTTTACCCTCTGTATGTTTCTCTACTCTTTAGCAGTTTCATTTACAACTAAGAAATTAAAATTTAATATTTGTAGCTCTGCTTATCATAGTAATTATTTTGGCAATTAGCCTAATAGTGGGCATTGGTAAAATGACATCTGCCCACAGATATTTAAAAAGTGCTACAAACTGACAACAAGTTTATGAAGGATCGAACACAGACCATGAAGTGTGTGTATGAGTGGTTCACCCATTTCTTAAAAGGCTAGGAAATTGTTTTTGACAACCCCCTTAGTCGAAGACCTGTGACCTCAATCATTGATGAAAACACTGAGATAGTGAGGAGATTAATCACAAAAGAGTGTCAATTAACTGTGGGCATGATGGCTGAGTTAATACTTTAAAATAATTGTGATTCTGTCTGATAAACTACTAACCAGAATTTAGTGGTGAGTAAAACATGATACCATCTTGTGCCACATCACTCATGGTCAAATGCAGGCATCTTTACAAGCTTCTAAGAAGTTTGTCAAATAGTCGGAAATAACACCAAATTTGGCATAAGACCAGGGAACTGTATGATGGGTAAAATGTGGCAAGTATGCAACAAACATGATTGTAAGCAGATGGCTTATGCATGTCTTGCTTTTCATTTTATGATGTAAGGTGATCATATGTCATGTGCATTTTGTATGCAACTCTTGAAGCATTTAATGAGTTTTGATACTATTTGAATTTTAGAATTTGTATGTAGTTTGCAATATAAAGTATTAGAGTTTCATTGCTGATCAGTATATATGTATTAAATGTGGTGAAACTGTGATTTTCCGTGATGCTAATGATGTGATAGTTGTATTTGGATATGTCAAAAGGAAGTTGAGAATGCATATTATATTAAAAGATCTATATGAAAAAGTTCTTGGTTTTCTCAGAGTAGGTTGGAAATGAGTGTTTGTTTATTGATGACTGATATGTGAGTGAAAAAATGTGTATTTCATTTTACTGTGAAAGATTTGCTATTGGCTAATCAAACTGTGACTTATCAGATGAGTTTTGTAGAGTGGTATGTTCATGAAAGTGAAATGATGGTTGTTAAAAAGAGCAGAGTTTGTATCGAAACAGTTTTTAATTTTTGAAAAAGTCTTATGTTTATTAAAACTATTACTTTTAACAAGGTAATTATTACATTAGCTATAATTCAGAATGCAGAAAAAACTGCTGTTATTATTCAGAATAAGTTTTGATATGCATTGAGGCCTCTTAAAATATAATTGCTTGTATAAAATATTCATCTTCATACACTGAATAAAAATAAGAGAAAATTCACTTATCTGGCAAATATATTATGTAAAATTTGGAGCCAAGTCATTGAACAATGCCTTGATATTGATATTTTAATGTTTGGCCATGGGAATACATATACTAAGATTATTTCATATTGTAACATAAGAGCCATTCTACTGAGCTCTCATTCTAAACTTTACCAAAACACTATCATTTATAATCCACACTAAGTAGCAACAAAACTTTTATAATATTACACTAACATTCTATTAATACTAAAATAAATTTCCATTGCACATCAAAAAAAAATGAGCTGCCTGCTGTTTAATTAAAATGCTCTTACAGAACATAACAAAACCAAACTACTCGAAGAAAACTTAAGTAAAACATGGAATCCTCCTCCTCCCACCTGCTAAGAGATTTAGTCTTCTCGGAGCAGTCTTTCCTCTTTGCCCTAATTTGTTAAAGCATGTTGTCATACCTACAGCACAGGGACATGATTGATAACGAAATATTATTGGATTCTGGCTGGAAAAGACAATTATTCTGAATGTTGTGAAGAAAAAAGGAAATGAGAAAAAATGTTTTAATGATAGCTCCCCCCCCCCTCCATCACGACATTCAAAGAAAATTTAGACACTTCTTTATATAAACAATCACCTAAATGAACCTGGACCTATATCTAATATAAAACTTATAACTTTAAAGCACCTATTTAGTTGGTTTCAACTTCAATACATGATTACATAAAACTTTTTTTTTTCAAACTAATATATATATATAATATAAAATAAGACATTTTTTAAGTATTTTAATGATTGTTTTACAAACATTTTCTTGTTGCTGGAAAGTAAAGTTTTCATCAAGGAAAGTTTTAATCTCAATAATTGTCATTTTACTGTATTCATTTGAGGGTAATTAAAAAAAAATTAAATGAATAATACTTTAGCAATTGAAACATCAAATTTTTAAATACAACTCAGTCTTGATATATATATATTTTTTTTATACAAAATTTTCAGTACTTGATTACAAAAATTTAAATATATATGATTCAATAAAGATACAAGATTTGAACATTTGTATATTTTAAATTAATATGGGGAATTGCAATGTATACTCTATATAATACTAGAGTATATATTGCGAAATATACCATAACTATATACAATTCACAATTTGAAACTGTCATAAAAGTTAGATTATAATACATTTACATTTCATAAGCACAAATACATATAAATACAACTTTTAAATAAAAAATAGTTGATGTGCAAAAATAAAAATATAGTTTACTTTATTGTTTTACTTAAAAGCATAGAATATAAGAGCATTTTACATTATTTACAAGATTTGACATATATGTACAATGAATAAGCATTTTAATATATTTACAAAAAAGAACTTTTTATTTTATTTATTTAGACACAAATGATAATTTGATTTTACACAGTTTGACATTTTTTGTTATCAGGATGCAAATAATAAATCAATGATTTTCTTGAGATTTTTCTTTGTAAGAGAGTTTAGTGAAAAGATCTGAAATATTGTTTTTATCATGTAATATATAGCAAGTAAACTCTTCCCTGAATTATTATGAACATCTTGAGGAAAAACAAAATTAAAAAAAAAAAAAAAAGGCTGGTAATTGACAACAATTAGAAACTCGTTTTTTTAAAAGTGTATGTTTACATAAGTAAATACATCTTTAAATAAGTTTTATTGCTCAGTTGTCATTGTAGTAAATAGCACTACACTGAAATTTTTTTAAGGTGGGCGCCACTGCCTGGTTTATTAGAATTCGAGTTTTAATTTAAAAAATGCAATTTGTTAATGTTAGAAATTCAGCAAAAATGTCTTATGACTTGACTGCCTGGTATAAAGTTCAAGTGTAAGGCTGCAAAAAATTATTTAAAAGATACTTTTTCAGTATAATAAAGATTGCTGGAATAATGAAAGTTTATAATGTAATTGATATTTTTATTTTAATTTAGATTATTTCTCTCCGATAATTGAATTAATTCATATCGTTTATAAATTTTCATTTAGTTTGTGTTTATCTTTTTCGATAATTTTTTTATAAAATGAGCTCTTTTATTGATTGTGCAAAATGATTTATAATTATGAATCAACAATATGTGTTATTAAAAATATGTATTCATTTATAAAACTGATAAAAATTCCTTTTATAGCAAAAATTGATTCCCCAGGGAGTGAAGAAATGAGTTCTTCTGAGGAAGTGTCCTGGATTTCGTGGTTCTGCGGTCTACGCGGGAATGAATTTTTTTGTGAGGTAATATATATTTTACTATGTATGTATACAGATTTTTCTTAGTAAATTTTAACTTTTATATTTGAAAAAGTATAATTTACTATAGTGGTTTAGATTAAATTGAATTAAATATATATAATATTTGATAATTATTATAAAAATAAAATTATGTGAAAGAAAAAACTAATTTAAAATTGAAGCTTTTTCTCTCTTTATTTTAGTAGTTAATATTTTTATTGATTTTAATCATTAAAAAGAAACAAATTCTCACTGCAGAAGAGATTTATATTTTCAAATGAATTTCTTTTCTAAAGAAAAATTTACATATAAATAAAACAAAATAAAAATTTTTAAGAATATTTTAAATATTAATAAATGCTAATTATGTTTTAGACATTGATGTGAGCTGTAATTATTCAATATTCAAATTTTATTAAAAGTTATAGTGGTTTCAAAAGGAAAATTGCAAGAAAATATTTTAATATTCATGATTAATTGAATTCAATGTGACTATATTGTATTTAAAAGATTCTAACTAATGAGGTAACATTAAGCCTCCACTGCATTTAATGTATATTTATCACTTATACATTTTTTCTTGGTTGCACATTCCTGATGGTAATTTTAAGATTGCTTATAAAAGGCTTGATATAACTTCAGGTAAATGAGTCTAAAGAGCTAAGGTCAAATAACGTCTTAGCCTAGAGATTATGAATATCTTTTAAGTCCGTCATGAGTCAATATTGTTGAAATAATTGTAATAGCTAAAAGGAGTATTCTGTTCTGCTGGTGCACAATTGCAGTAGATGCATGTATATACATATATATTACTGCAGCAAAGTATAAAATGCTGTATTGTATATAACTCGTCTTCATGTTGGGCACACGTTTCACACATTGGCGTTTGTTCTTTGTTGAATTGAATCCACGTGAAACATGTGACAAAACTTTACACAGTATATCATATTTTAATTTCATGTCCTTTTTTTTTTTTATTTTAATAACCATGTTTAGCAATTTTTTAAAACAGTTATTTTAACATTATTAGATTTATTGGGGGAACCACCTCACAGAAACCTTTTTGCCTAGTTAAAGGTTATATGTTTTATGCAATTTATTTAAACTTTTTATATTTTACATTTTAAAATTATATTTTCATTATTTATTTATTAATTTCAATATTGCTTGGATTTTTTTCTACAATTTAATAAATAAATAAATAAAAATATTTTAAATCCAATGCTTTTTCGCAGCTTGTCTTTAAACCTTGAGCCATAACAGTTATTTTAACAATTTTGCTTGTAACCAACCTCTTTTAAAACACCTTCAGGTAGAAAAAACATTGTAAGACTTCAGGTTTTTTTTTTTTTTTTAAAAAATCCCAAAAGAACTTTGTATGGTATTTTGTTTCCCGAATGGTTAGCTTTTTTTTTCATAAATTATACAAAATGCAGTCCTTCACACCAATGGTCATATTTATTATCTTTATTAGCTCTTTTAACATTACCCTGACTTTGTGGATGGTGAGGCTTCCCGTTGCAGATTTTTAGCATTAGCTAAAATTCCTTTCATCTGATCATGACATTATTGGCAAATTCCCTGCCTTTGTCAGTCTGTAATATAGATGGCATTCTAAGCAACAAGAATGTTGACTAGATTGCAGGCTACTTCATCCTTTTTTGACGTTAGAGGTTTGAGAATCACAAACTTTGTGGTATCTTAGTACACCAAAATAAATTTTTGTTCTCTATCTGATTGAGACTGAAAGCCAAGATCTACCTGACAAAAGGAATTAAATTTGCAGAAAAAATTATGGGTTTCATGACAAAATCCTTTTTAATACCTTTCTGTTTTTTCTAGCAAGAATCGCAAAGATGAGTGCACAGTTTAATATCATGGCAAGTAATGCTTTTGTATCATGTCCTCTGTCTCTAATAGACAAATGAGTTACATAAAGCATGTGAAATAACTCAGAGTCCATGACGCAATACTGTGTAGTATTGATATCTTCTGTAACAGAATAAATTAGTTAATTTTTGTTTTCCAAAATCATCACATCATAGCTATTCAGTAACTAATATTCATTTTGGCTTTTTGTACATCATTTATTTACTTTTGGTAAGTAGTTTTGATTGAGAAAACATTTTTTGCAGCATTAACTCTAGATTTGCACAGTGTGTTATCGAATATCTTTTTGATTACTATAAACCTTGACTCCTTCTCTAATACTGCATATTTCTCCTCCATTTTCATGTAGCAAATTAAAAAAATTTAATTTTTGTTAAACAAAATTATGTAAAATTCCATATTTTGTCACTTCTATACAAACTGCAAAGTGTTATACAAATTTTAATCTTGATGTGCACATTTGAACTCGTGTGCCTTGCAGCATGATATTAAAAACAAATTGGAAGTGTATCTTATACTTTGCCAGTTTCTCATTTGACATGCTATAGAATGCAGGATTTCAAACGTTGCTAATAACATTTGTGTATTATAATATTAAAAATATTTTAATAAATATATTAAAAAATTGTGTGTATGTACATATACATTATTTTTGCAATTCATCTCAAAAGTAGCTTAAATAGAATTAGCAAACTAAACAAAGATTTTTTTTTCATTTGAATAAATGCTAAACGAACAATAAAGCAACGACAAAATTATTTACATACAACCAATGGATGAAGAAAATTTAAATAGACTTACAAAATAAAAGGAAAATGGGGAAAAAAACATAATGAATGAAATGAAATACCAACAAGACCAGCTTTGTCTAGGAGTTTTGACCACATTGGCACAAAGTATGGCTATTCTGCAATGCCTGAGACTAGTCTAAATATAGCCATTACAACCCCAAGCCCTACCAAAAAAAATTTAATATTGAAGATTATTCATTACATTTAATTTCGGATTATAAATTCATAATTATCAAGCTGCCAATATATCATATTTCCAAACTGCAAGGAAGTTGTAAGACTAAATGTAAACAGTTGGCATTTTAAACTTCTTACGAGACCATCAAATCTTGGGTGATGCTTCTTTTATTGGGGGGACATTTTTTAATTATTTGTTGCTTTTGGTACAATCTCTTAATATTATACAAAGTTTTTCACCATTTATAATGATGTTATAGAATTATTTTTTAAATGGATTCAAACTAATAATTTTTTAATGAAAGAAAATTATACTAAATTTAAAGATTTGAAGTGTGTATTTAATAAATTAATAATTGATATAGGATATATGTAGAATTAATTGGAGAATTTCTGAAATATTTTTTTAAAAAACTAGTCTGTTCTCTTCTTGGTGTAATTCTGTTGTTGATACTTAAAATTAAACTATCGTAAATTGTTGTGTAAACATTTAAATTATTTATTGTAGTTGGTTTTTATAAATATTCAGAGCTATTTAATATTATAATTAAAAAAATGTAATTCTATAATTCAATTGTAATATTATTAAATAAAAGCTGTGTGTTGTATTATTAATTTTTATTGTGTATATAAATAAAAAAAATTCTTATTCCAATTTTGAAAAGATAGGTTTTTCTTTATGTAAAAAAAGAGAAAATTATATATTACAGAAAATTTTTAAATTTATGTATTCAGCCTTTCAAAATTCTTGCAAACCATGTTTCCTGGAATTTAAATGGAAAGTTGAATATTTTTTTTAAACAAACAGAAAAGAAATAGTGTACATGTCTTGCACAAGCGAAATTCATTTTAATTTCCATTAAATCAATCATTTCATTTACTATAATATTTACTTTCAAGATGTATGCTATTTTAATTTTTCTCAAGTGTCTTAATGCTATTTAACTAAAATGTTTGGTTAGGAAGCATAATGAAATGAATTCAATTTCTGTTAAGGTTTTTTAATCAAAACTTGTAAATTTAGGTGGATGAAGATTACATTCAAGATAAATTTAACCTTACTGGACTTAGTGATCAAGTACCTCATTATCGTCAGTCATTAGATATGATTCTTGATTTAGAACCTGGTAAGTAATGTAGTTCTGATGAACAATTATTAAATATGCTTTATATTTAAGTTCAATTGTACCTCTATCCTTATAAGTTTGTTGCAAAATTTAAATATATTGTTTTCTTTCACTTGTTTGCATACCTCATCAGTATTTATATTATATAACTATCAGAATTAAATATATTTGCATGTGAATTATGAATATTTCCAAATAAATAGTTTAGAATACATTTCATTTTTGCCTATATAAAAAGATATAAGTATATAAAATAATAGACTTGTTAATCTGTGCACATATCATAAAATTTTGTAATTATCTTTAATAGAATAGATTATACTTTCTTTGTCATATAATGTTGGGTTTGTATTTTGAAAATTTTTGTAACACCCTTGCAAATATTTTCTTACCTAAGAAAGGTTATATTTAACTAATATGTTCTTAGACAAAACTTAATGTGTATTACATGAAGTAGAATTTGGTTGTTATTGTTGATCTTGGGTTTATATATCTGGCAGAGCTAAACAATCCCCATGAATCCAAAAATATAATTTGGTGTAATAATATTTTGTTAAGAATGTAAAAAGAAATTTTAATCTTTTGCTTTCTTAATACAAAGTCACAATTGCTTCCAAGACATTTTTCTTATACTTTAATTTATTATAACTTGGTTTTTACTGAACTCATTATTTCATATATTGTAAGCTTATTGCATTGTTTCAATTATATTATGCTATACTATAGTGTATCTAGTTCTTCATTTTATTGTGACCTGATTTTTAATGAATTCATAATTATATGTAATGAACTTGTGAAATATTGGCAAATGTAGGAACTTGAATATTTATGTACTTTTTAGATGATGAATTAGAAGAAAATCCAAACCAAAGTGATTTGATTGAACAAGCAGCTGAAATGCTATATGGCATGATTCATGCTAGATATATTTTGACTAATCGTGGAATAGCGCAGATGGTAAGATTAAAAGAAAATAATATGATTGGGAACATAATTAAATCTACTAAGATTTTTCCTCCATTATGTATATATGTCTTTAATTATAGCTAATTTAATTGAACATACTTGCTATCATAATGTCTTTATAAAGAGTTTCTAAATGGAATCATCTAAGAAAAACAAGTTTTCTGAATTTCATTAATGATTTGACTCTGGGGATTTGCCTTCTTTAGGTAAATACAGAATACAGGTGTGTCACAATCCTGAAGTGCCCCAGTAATGTCCTCTGCTTTTATCCCACTTTCTCATTGTGGTTGTCTTGCAAGAAATTGAGGGCTCCCCTTGAGTAGCTATTGCTGCTCTGTTGCTATTAGGTTCTCTTGGGGACTAAATCACCCATGTGTTTGCTGTATGTGGAGATCCCTGTCTCTGTAAAAGAGGGTCCTAGTAATTGAGGCCTCCAGAGATCAGCATATTACTTTGGTCTCTGCTTCAGGTAAACAGGTGTGCTGCAGTCCTCATCACATCAATCGGCTTTATGGATCAAGCTATCAGTATGTCTACTGAATGACTTGTTAAGAGTGGATGACATATTGGGAATATACTGTTTGCAAATAATGCCTAGCTAGCAATGGCGCAACTGATCTGCATCTCCTTGTTGGGCTCAGTGGTGGGTGGTGTGGTCATGTTTTGAAATTTTAACTAAAATTTGTCGAGAACAAAAATTATTCTGTTCTCCCTTTGGAGCAACAGTTAAATCAATTAAATGCAAAATTTTATATTATATCAAGAAAAGAGGGAAATTTTGAAAATGTTTTTCCTTTCCTTATTCAAAAGAGAATATGAAGTATTGTGAGGGAAGTGAAGAGCGTAAAAAAACTGATCAGTGATGACCTTCTAGTACAGGTTGCATTAGCTACTCAGTCATCTGTTATTGCTAATAGGAGACTGTTGGTGAGCATTAAAGTGACTGTCTCATTTCATCAAAATTTAAATTTTTCTCGGAGTAATCTCAGTGAGGGATTTGCTGACAAATGAGATCCTTGTAAATTTCAAGGATCGTAATTTTTGTTTTATTAAGCAAATAACTGTCAGAAGAGAGAGCAAAATTGTTTATACAAAAACTCTTATTCTGACATGTGCCCCACCAGACCTTCCAGGAAACATTAAAGTTACATATGTCCATTTGTCCTTTAGTATGTATGTTCCTAATCCCTTGCATTGTTTCTAGTATCAATGATTTGAACATTCTAAAACCTCATGCTGAGCCAAACATACTTGCACTTGTTTCACAGCAGTTTGATTCATACATACTGGTATTTACAAATGGATCAAAATCTGTACAACATGTCTGTGGAGTGTATGTTGATAGCATGTCCTTTCTTCTTCAGAGAAACAGTCCGAGGTGAGCCAAGGTTTTCCTCAGAACACTTCTCCATTGTGTTCTCCAGGAAGTGACAGTTCTCTATATTGTCACTTACAGCACTTTAAAGTCCTCCTCTACACAATAAGTCCATCTAAGTTTAGGCCAACCTTTGCTATGTTTGCAATGGGCCTATAATTAAAAATTCTTGAAGTCAAAGACAACAGGTCCATTTAACTGATATGACCCACAAATCTCAATATTTTAATATAATTTACGATGTCAGCTTCCTTAAAGTCTGTAAAGCTCAAAGTTGTACCTGTGTCTTCAAACTCCATTCTCATTTACAGCACCAAAAATCTTTCTTGAGACTTTTCACGCAAATATTACAATTTGATTTGATTGAGTCTTTGTTAGAGTCCAAATTTTGCATTCATAAGTGAGAACAGGTCTTATGATGGTTTTGTATAGCATGATTTTTGTATATCTTTTGATCAGTTTCGATTTTAAGAAAATTCCCAGTCCATATAAGCAGTGATTAGCAGCAAGGATTCTTCTCTTTACTTCAGAACTTATGTCATTATGAGAATCAATGTTTGAACATAGGTCTGTAAATTGTCTACCAGTTCAACTTTAAGATTTTCAACTTGAAAGGTCCCAAAGTTCACAAATGAATTCGCCACGCATATACATTGTTTTGTCTTCATTAATGTTAAGATGCATTTTTTCTGTAGATGTCATGAGCGAGCTGAAAGCCCCTATTAGAACACTTCTTGTTCTTGTGATTATGACTGAATCATCGGCATAAACCAGGATTTCTACAGATTTAGTGAAAATAGTAGCCCATGTGTTTATGCCAGAGTCAAGAATGATCCACTCGAGAGCTAAGTTAAACAGAAGACACACAATGGTATCACCGTGCCACATTTCCTTTACTACCTCAATATGTTCTGCTATATCTTATTGGCTGAAGCAACTGCAATACTGCGTACCCTTCAACATATCAGTACAAAAAAAGTCGTAAAAATTTAGCATTTACACTGATGGCCTGAGTGTTTTAGAAACTGAAGAATATTAATATTGTCATCCTATTGCGTCACATAATTTTTATACATTTTGGTACTCCCATATCATTAATTTGTATATTTTATTCAATGGCAATGCGAAAATAGCACGAGCTTTTTCTTTGTTTACCTTATAAATTCTAATTTCAATTGATAGTCTGGAGTTTGATTACTTTCTAAGCTAATTCAAATTCTTGAAAACCTATTTTTTTATATTTATTGATTAACTTTTAATTTTGTCTTTTGTTGCAACTTGAATGGTAATTTGTATTTTGAATAGAAAATTTTGTTTTTCTGCTTATACTATTTTATATTTTATTTATTTTAGATTGAAAAGCATCAAAATGGGGATTTTGGTGCATGCCCAAGAGTGTATTGCGAAAATCAACCTATGCTTCCCATTGGTAAAGAATTTGTTGTTTTTTATGAAGAATACCATTACTTAAAAAATTTATTTTGTTATATTTTGTGTACTAATTTTTAGTTAAACCAACTACATTAATGTGCTGAAGTTTCTTAACAGATTAGAGTCAGATGATAAACGAAACTTGTATTATAAATTAGCAATATTTACAGTAACATATTTGCACCATTTTATTTGTGAATATTTTGACTACATTGATGTATTAGTAATTAAAAGATGTCAAAGATTAGAGAATAAATAATTAAATGAATATGTTAAGTTATCTGAGTTTGATATTTTGTTTGCTGATTTGTCCTTATTTTAAAATAGAAATTTACTAATTTTCAATCTTTCAAACATATTAAAATGCTTTGTAAATAAAAAGAAAATTTAAGGATTTTACTGACGTTTCCAAATGTTTTGTTGAAATTTAAAATCTCAAATATTTTAATTTTTCAATAAATTTTCAGAAATATTAAATAATATTTAATATCAAAAATTGAATAATAAATAATTTTTTTCTTCGGTCACTTTAAATCTGACGCATTGTGTTTTGATTATATTGCCCTTGTTGCTTTATAGTATCATATGGCATTCTGTATTTACCTCCTGTAACTTTTATTATATACAATTACATAGGTGGCAAATCTACTGATTTTTAGTAGCTTATGTGAAAAATTTAAAAACAGCCAAAATTTTGCTGGAAAAGTCTATTGAATTTTTGTAGCAACTTAAATAGTCAAGAAATGGCGCACATTCATATATATGTATTATTATTTAAATATGTTCCTCTGAGTTTTGAGTCCACTGGTGGGGGATAAGCCAAGACTCCTATAGTTGGCAGTCAAGACTCCTATAAGTTGGCAATCATATAATCAACATTCAGAGCACAGACACTGGGTGCCTATTAACATTAAAAATTCAACTAAGAGAAATATTACTAGTTATTAATAGTGTAACTAGAAAAATATTTTCTTTAAACAAAATATTGTCACTGAATTAAATTGATTTAGTAATGTATTTTATGTTTTTATGTAATTTTATAAATTTAATACTCATAAAAACTGCATTATTGTAATAAAAGTTGCCCTATAAAATAAATATTACAACTTAAAGATTGAAGTTTATTTCTTTATATGTAGTATATTCTAACTACATATAAAAAAATAAACTTCAATCTATTTTCTATTTAGTCTTTCATAGTCCCTTTATAAAGTTGATGAATATTTTATTAAGAAATAAAGATTAACACAATATGTTTTACATAACTCATTCTCAGAATGTATAATTTAAAGAGTAAAACTTTTTGTGGTACTGCTGTTTTAATTTTGTTTCAAGCAAAAATGTCATAATAATGTCTCTTGATTTTTTTTTCCCCTCAAAATCAGTAGAATCAACTGATTTTCTTTCCTCCAAAGTTGGCAACTATACAATAAATTGCCCCCACATTTTTAAACATTTTTCTATTAATTGTAAATTAAAAAATTTTAAGAAACTAAAAGAAAATTTTAGATGGCAACAGACAAGTATATCACTTAATGTAAAGTGTTGAAATATGCTTAAAATTGAGTTTTTTCCACACCAGTAAGTTGTTTCGATACTCTGATTTGATTCATAAAAATATGATATTAACAAATGGTTTTACTAGAAGTTTTATAAATGTTTTACTATTTTTCACATTTTTAAACACTTCTAAATAATATAAAATATATTTATGTTATAGAATGTTTTATAATATTTGTTGATTAATGGATTCTATTTTAGTCAGTAAAATGAAATATTAAATTGGAAAGAACAATTTATTAAAATTTGGGTTTAATCTGTTTTAAATCTTCCTCTTCTCTCCTAATTTATATTGCAAGTGATGTGAAATTATGTATTTTGTTGGATACCAAGGCATATAGATTTTGATGGAAATGGGAGGGCTGATGCCACTCCCAAGGCTACATCAAATCCACTTATACAATCTGTCCCACTTTCTAATCAGTGAAAGGATATAAAGTTAGTATTCCATTTGTTGGCAGGAATTGGGGATCATTCATATCAGCAATAAACTATGTATGAATTTCCTATATCACATCTCATTTTCAATTTTGCCATTACAAAGGACTAGTGTTCATTTAAATTGCCTTCACATTGGTCATACACATTTGAAAACAAACTAATCCATGATGGGAAATATGTAATAAACCATTTACAATCTATCATGACTTTATTTGATTTCTTGGGCCTCTCCACAGAAACCTTTTTTTAATTTTTAAAAGCAATAGATTTTTTTTAATATTTTATAAAATATAAATTTTTTTCTTAATCTTATTTTGTAATTGTACTTATTGATTTTACTGGTGTTTGTGGGTTTTATGTTTTCTATTTTAAATTAATTTCTCAAATGTTTTTTATTAATATTTTGTTTGTTTTAAAAAATAAAAGAAAAAGATTATTTTTCCTCTATAGAAGTTTTGGTATAGGTTGTCCGTTTTTTGAACATTTCATCACAGCACAATCTAATTTAAATCTTTCCATATTAGGATAATTATATATATATATATATATATATACAAAAAAAATTGTTTAATTAGTGTATGTATATATATACTAATATTTAAAAATTTTTTTTTTTTTATGTAAGGTATTGTTTTATTTCAAAAGTTCTTTTTCAATTGTATGCTCTTATCTGAAATTTTTATGCAGAAAGATCACAATTGTTTTGGTTAAGTTTCAATTAACACTTTTATAGAAAAATTACTAGTTTTCCATGTACAATTTTTTTTTAGGTTTGTCTGATATTCCGGGAGAATCAATGGTGAAATTATATTGCCCTAAATGTACTGATGTTTATAATCCTAAATCTTCTCGCCACAACCAAACCGATGGTGCATATTTTGGAACCGGGTTTCCTCATATGTTATACATGGTGCATCCTGATTATAGACCAAAAAGACCTACAAATCAATTTGTTCCAAGGTATTTTCTTTTTTACCCCATGTTAGTTATAACAAATCCATCTATTAAAATGTTCTTATACCTCTTTAAATATAAAATTTGTATTGCTGTGACAACCAATGATCTTATAATTTGTAAAGTTATTTTGATTTTTTCTCCTAAAAACATTTTGTTTCTACTTTTTTTTTAAATTTTTAAAAAGTTAATAAGTATTTAATTGGCAACAAAAAGAGTAGTTGAATTTGTGTATTTATAATAAAGCCTTCAAATCAATTCCATAATGAAGAAGGATGTCATGAATAAAATCAAAGAAATTTTTTTCAAACTAATAGGGTAAACTGATAGAAATAGATTGCTATTACAATTTTCATGATTAAAACAGTTATTAGTATTGTAGATTACATTTTAAGCTTATTCACTAGCTTTATAATATTGAATAGCCTCATGATCATCTCTTGTAGTTTTTTCTAAACTTTTTGTGACTTTTTTTAAAGGTTAAAGGATTTTATTTTATTTTATTTTATTTTTTAATAAAGTAATCTATTTCTTTATAATAGTCCATTTGAAGATATACAAATGCTTGTAGTTTTGATGACTTAATGGTTAGCATTTTAATCATGGGTCCCAAGTCCCACCAATAGCATGTAATATTGCATTGGTTCAGTATCTACTTTAAACTGTATATTGATTGTGTACTAAAATGACCATTAATCAACAAACAAGCCAATTTTGGTAAAATAAACTCCACTTATTAATGTATTACTATCTAAAAGAACTAATATAAAATTAAATTGTTTCAAAGTTTATTTCAGTAATAATGTTGGATTACTTCTAAACGTTATTATAACAAAAATTATAAATTCTTATTTTCAAAGAACCAATCATAAGGATAGAACATTGTAATCAAAAAACGAATTTCTATTTGTTCTACTGGCCAATTATAGTGAAATGTTTTTCATTGTATTTATGGTAAATGTTTTAAATAACGAGTTTTTTATTCTTTTTAATGTAAATTAAGCTTTATTTTTTTTAATATTGGTTTGATTGAACTAATGAGTTAATTTGTATAAAGTCTCATAACAACTCGCAACAAAATAGTAATAAATTTTAAAGATTTATATCTGATTTTATTTTCTAATTAAGAAATTTGTTGGTCTTTAACTTTTTTATAGCTTATAGGGTTCAGAGTTTTGCTGTCAAATATTAGATAAGCTGGAGACATTCTTTTTTACAAATTAGGTTTTAAAAATTGAAAGTTCATAAAATAGTTGTTAGACCTTAAAACTTTTTTCACCACACTGCCCTCTTTATAGATGAAGTACTGCTTGAAAAAATTTAGTATGTATGCGTGTGTTATATGAAAAACTTGTAATGTAATGTTCATAATAAAAAGTAATTCTAATCTTCATTTTATTCAGAAAAATCTGTTAAAGCAATTACTTTTCTCTATTTCAAAACCATCTTTAAAAACACATTTTTTGTTTTATTTTATTTTTTCCCCATGTAGAAAAGCATTCCACTATTATTTCCCTCATAAAGTTACTTAATCTTATCAGCCTTTCCTCTACTTGATTTGCAGATTGTCAAAGCACTAAATCGTTTTTTTCATATATATCTGAAAGTTCTTACTCATTATATTCTCAAACATTTAATACTTCTAATGTAAAAATTAAATTTGAATCCACATTTTAAAAAACTCTGATATAAAAATCTGTGGGAGTAGTAAGTTACTTTGTCAAAGTTCATGGATGAATGATATATCTTTACTCAAATTATCACTTTTTTTTTTTTTATAACTGAGTAATTTTTAAAATTTGAATTTTGGCTTTAAAAAAAAAAAAAAAAAAAAAAAAAAAGTAAGCCAGTCATTTTCAACAGACTTTAAGTCAGTTGAAAATTTTACACTTTCAATTTAAGTTTTTATTATTATATAAGGGGAAAAAATTTTTAATGAGAATTATTTATTTCATTAAGCTCTTTCATGTTTATTTCTTGATGATGCATTATTTATTTTACATCTAAAGTCATTTCCTTGTTGATATCTCATGTTTTTATTTTAGATTATATGGATTCAAAATTCATCCTTTGGCTTATCAAATTCAACAACAAGCTAGTGCTAATTTCAAGGCTCCTGTTCGGGCGATTCCTTTCAACAATAACAAACGATAAATGTCACATGAAAACAATTGTGCTTAGGACTTATTTAATACATTTAGTTCATGTAAACAAGAAATTAAGTGAATCTGATTTCTGTTTAAATTAGCTGAATGTAAACTTGTTTTAGTAAATTTTATTAAAGAAGTATCTCTTTGAATTACTGATTTGTAATATTTCTTTTATCATTCTTTAATTTGTGATGTTATAACAATCTGTAAACACAAAAGAATACGAATTTTATTTTTATTACAATTAATGTTATATAAAAAGCAGCATTATAGGTGTACAGCTTGGGCTGTCCACTGTGATTTTGAAAGCCCTTGCATTTTCAATAACGTTTTCACAAGATATTCAGTAATGGTAAAACCATCAATAAAATTTACATAGATGTGCATCCTTATTACTCTGTGGTCTCATCCAGCTGTATGCATTCATTTTCTTGAAAAACATTCACATAATTTATCAATCATATGTATATGTGTTGTTTAAAATTTCTTGCTCGATTTACTTGTATTTTTCTCTTAAATGATGAAACTTAAGAATTGATTATGCAGTGCAGTCTTTCTTCAACATTGACTTCTATTGAAGTGAAGCCAAAATCCAAGGATCTGTCTCCATATTTGCAATATTTTTTCTTTGTCTGTACATATTACTTTGTTGTGATATTAATTATTGCATTATAAATTTTTTCCTCAAAAATCTGTTTTAGTCAAAATATTTAAGCTTTTTCGGGTACAACTTCTATAGTGAGTGATTGCCAGGCGATCAGAATGCACAACAGAAAATGATGGATATCGCTACTTCTCTATTATTTATTATCAAGAAGCATCAGCAGTTCAGATGACTGGCTCACAAAGGGGGGAAGTTCTTTAGGCAGGTGTCCTGTGAATTTTGTCAACTTCATATTTCTCATTACCTTTCAACATTAGTAAACCTTAGCTTCCGAATGAAAAAAACGTGTGCCTAACTTTGGTGAGAAAATAGCAGTTTAGAAAAATACTATTTTTATGTATTTTTTAACATTCTTTGCTGATCTTAACAATGTCATGTGAAGACTCGTTGAGAATTTTTTGAAATTAGTGTAATATTGAGGTTATGAAGGCAGTACTGTCTTTCTCAATTTTAAGGAGGCATTATTTGCCCACTAAATTTCTGTCTGGTATTGAGTTGAGAGTGACTGCATGGAATGAAATGAAACTTACATAAAAATGGGCTGTGTAGCTGACTTAAAAACTGTACCATTTTAAATTTTATGGGTATGTTTATCATTTGTTTCAAACTTTGTAAATGCTTATAAAATTGCACATATTGTGATGAAATTAATTTAAGCAGTGTAACATTTTCCTCAACTTTTCTTGCTTCATGAAGTGTTTTTCTCCTTTCAAAATTGTCATGTATTCATAACCATTGGGAGCAAATAAGGGGATCTGATGCCATAAATATTTTTTTTCTGGCTACATTTTCACTGTGTAATATTTAGAAATATTTAGCTTTTAAATTTTTGAAAAATGTTTATACCCGCTGCAGCAAACTTGATTTCGCCTTCCTTATATTATGCATTAACGTACTAGAACAATGATTCTCAACCTTTTTTGTCACTGCATACAAGAAAAATATAAATTTAAAAGTTGTTAATTTACCTATCATACATTATGTAAAATAGTTTATGATAATAGTTTTGATTGCAAAGTAAAATAATGTGTTACAAAAGCTACAGTATGTTTATTAAGAGATTAATTACAAAATAATAAAATAAGAATATGTTTAATGAGAATTAAAAGCATTTTTGATCGCTTCAGCAAGAAATATATACACAATTTATACGTTTAAATTTTCTTAATTACAAATTTAGATATTTACTGGTCGTTGGAAATTTATTAAGTTATAGTAATGTTAATAACTATCCTGAAAATAATTAGAAAAACATTATTTTATTTGGAGTGAATTTTATATAATTCAGATTTTAATGAAACTGAACTCTGTAACAGCAGGATGTTAACATATACAATAGAAAAGAGAAATTGAACACAAGGATCCATTAGAGCTCATTACCTTTATAACCTCGAGGATGAAGATGATTCTGTACGAACATAAAAGTCACACTTCAAATATTCCTTACTAAAATAGGCGCTGGTTTTTACGATTCTCTAATGTATGAATTTTCAAGCGTTGACGAACTAGTCATCAGTCCCTACTATGACACCATAGACAGAATGATAACTCTAACTGCATTTACGAACAAAAATTTTGAAAAATCTTTTTATTGCGAAATTTCGTTGCTGACAAATAGTTTTATTTGCTGTTTATATATATATAAACAGGATTTAGAAAAGGCGGCTTGTTTCGAAGTCTTCCTCTTGTTTTGAACTTTTTATCAATTCAGAGTTTCATTAATCTGGCTTAGTCTAATGTTTAACCAGATAGGATACCAAAAAAACAACAAATAACTTGCATCGAAGTTACCGAGTCTTCCAATGAATCTCGTTCTAGAATGTGTGATAAAAATTAATTTCCTTATACGCTACTGGCCATTAAAATTGCTACACCAAGAAGGCGACATTCTACAGACGTAAAATTTATACGAGAGGAAGAAGGTGCTGTGATATGCAAATGATTAGCTTTTCAGCGCATTCAGACAAAGCAGGCGCCAGTAGCGACACCTACATTGTGTTTAAATGAGGAAATTGTTCAGCCGGTTCCTCATACACAAATTGCATTTGAACGTTGTTGCCTGGTGAAAAGTTGTTGTGATGCCTCGTGTAAGAAGGAGAAATGCGTACCAGCACGTTTCTGACTTTGATAAAGGTCGAATTGTAGCGTACCGGGATTGCGGTTTATCTTATCGCAGTATTGCTGCTCGCGTCGGTCGAGATCCAATGACTGTTAGCAGAGTATGGAATCGATGGGTTCAGGACGGTAATACGGAACGTCATGCGGGATCTCAACGGCCACCTATCACGTAAGGTGGCCGTTGAAGACAGGCATGGCCGTAATGGATCGTGCAACCACGTCACGAGCCGTGAGTCAAGAAACGGGGTCGTTTGGAAGACAAGTGTCTGCACGAACAGTTCGACGACGTTTGCAGCAGCATGGACTCTCAGCTCGGAGACCATGGCTGCGGCTTCCCTTGACGTTGCGTCATAGACAAGAGCGCCTTCAATGGTGTGATCAACGACGAACCTGGGCGCGCGAATGGCGAAACGTAATCTTTTCAGATGAATCCAGGTTTTGTGTACAGCATCATGATGGTCGCATCCGTGTTTGGCGACATCGTGGTGAACACACACTGACCGCGCGCATTTGTCATCGTCATACTGACCCATCACCTGGCGTGATGGTATGGAGTGCCATTGGATACACGTCTCGGTCACCTCTTGTTCGCATTGACGGTGCTTTGAACAGTGCACGTTACATTTCTGGTGTGTTACGACCCGTGGCTCTACCCTTTATTCGAGCCCTGCGAAACCCTACGTTTCAGCAGGATAATGCCCGACCGCATGTTGCCGGTATTGTACGGACCTTCCTTGATACGGAACATGTTCAGCTGTTGTCTTGGCCAGCACGTTCTCCAGATCTTTCACCATTAGAAAACGTCTGGTCAATGGTTGCCGAGCGACTGGCTCGTCACCAAACGCCAGTCACTACGGTTGATGAACTGTGGCATCGTGTTGAAGCTGCATGGGCATCTGTACCAGTACATGCAATCCAATCTCTGTTTGACTCAATGCCCAGGCGTATTATTGCCAGAGGTGGTTGTTCTGGGTACTGATTTCTCAGGATCTATCCAGCCAAATTTTTTGAAAATTTAATCAATTGTTATTTCTAGTATAATATGTTTGTCCAATAAATATTATTTTGTTAACTGCATTTCTTCCTGGTGTAGCAATTTTAATGGCCAGTAGTGTAATTAAGTCACTTTAATTCAAAGCCTTCCACCTGTGTAGTGATCAGCGTGCCTAACTGCTGATAGAAAGGTCCTGGGTTTGAATCCTGGTTCAGGCATGAATGTACTTTTACTCTCTCGTCTTTGTCCTTTCCTTGCATGAATGGATTGTGAATGGTTGCCAACCCTGTAAACGGGTACCTAAAGCATGTATATTCTGTCGAAGTCGGACTCCACGAAAAATTACGAATCAGTTAGAAAAATAGGGCTGTGCACTCCATATTGCCAACAAAGTTGGCATTAAAAAACAACTTTAAGTTACATTAATAAAAACTTAGTAGGACCTACGATAAATTTTTAACCATGTTCCTTATAAATTACTGCTTTCCTGTTGTGCCTCACGTGAGTTTTTATTGTCCTGAACTTTGAAAATAAATTTGGCATTTGTTCAAAGGAACTAATCCTATACATGCAAACTATTTCGCTGATCGAGGCTTTCAAATGAAACTGGCATACTCGAGAAACTAAAGGATTGACTGTTTCTTTCTAAGACCATAATATTAATATTACGATCTTATATGAATTCATATAAGTTAGAATTTTTTATTTTATTTTATTTATTTATTTTTTTTTTTTTCGAAAAGAAAGTTTCAGCATACAAAATTAATGCGATAGAGAAAAAATAATGGATAATGATAGAAAAAATTGTTTTTCCTCCATTAATGAATACAAAATCACTAACGGAAATAAAATTTCACGTATTATATTTATACCTTTCAGAGGGCAAGACTGACAAATAAAATCAAAACTAATTCTTATAAAATGAAACTTCACAACATTCATTTCGTAAGAAAAAGAAATTTCGACTGATCTATCAAATAATAAAAACCTTAAATCTATATGTGCTTGCATAGATTTGAAGTTGTGTTAGTAAAATATACAGAACATAGCGGTGCAGGCGAGCTCCAGGTTTGTCATACTCACCCATCACTAAGCTACCAACTCAAAAATCACTGCGATTTTGAATTAATAAATTGTTATGAAATTTTAAAGATTCTCCAATTTATTCAACGCATAAAAGTTTTTATAAGTAGAATTGAAGATCATTGTATGAATTAGCTCTTGTAAATTAATACATTTTTTTTTCTTCAGATATGATTATAAATTTTCAGAATGATTTTGCAGCAAAGCTTAGCTTTTTTTTTTTTAAGTTCAAAATCATTCAGTTGACCAAATTATTTTACCCTTTACTGAATTGAAAAGTTGCAATCTTATATTAAATCATTTGCTATACTTCGAATTTTGCTAGTAATTACTTTTTAACTTTAGAATCTTAGCTTAAGGTTTTCATGTCAAAACTTTTCTAGAGTTTTTAACTATAATTCCGCTTGTAATCACGTACCATATAAAATTTTTTATATAGTATTAAAAATTGTTTGCTCCAAAACTTGTCTGATTGCTTATTATAACCATGAAACTATAATGAAATGAAAATGTTATAATGATGAAGATAGATTTTTTACAAACATTTTTCACATTTTTATTTAATAAAGATATGTTTTTATAACCATTTTTTTTTAATATTTTCTATTTAATATGTGTGCTTTTGTACTAAGAGAGACATGATGTATCCCTTACTATAAAAAATTATTATAACACAATTTTTCATGTATACAGAAGATATTGGTTCATTTATATTATTGCTTGCGAGTTGATTTGAAAACAATATATTATTAGTCAAGTAATATTTAAAATTTTCTGAATGATAAGATGTATCTGATAGAAATTTATGCTGATAATTGCATGCAGATTTGGGTTTGAAAATATTTCTGTTGATGCGGAGTTAAAAGTTTGAGCTACGAAGTATTTCATAGATAGTTTTATTTTTATTAAATTTTATTTTTCTCTTCATAGAAAAATAGATTATTAATTACAAGCACTTTATTTAATTTTTCTTCAAATTAGTATATTATTAATGTTTACACCATATTTATGACAAATTTGTTCACTTTTGTGCCTTTTTTTTTTTTTTTTTTTTTTGCCTTTTTTATGGGCTTTATACTTAGAAAAATAGTTTTTAGACAAAGAAATGTCAAAATATTATAAACATTTCTGGGAATATTAATCATGTTCAACTCTTGAAGATAGTTGGGAAAGTTGTTGACATATAAGCAAACCAGCTAAGGGTTACAATAGGAAAAGTATTAATAATCTAAAGAGACCCAGGCATGTGTCAAAAGCATCATTTCACTTGGTGGATTTTGCGACCATGACCTATTTAACGTGCCCTAAACTAATTGACTTAAATAAGACAGATTTGTGGGGTTCTCCCCAAATCCTCATTCATCCCTATATTCGATACCGTAAGAAACGAGATTCATCAAATTAAGGAAAGTTTAATGAATAATCTGGTTCTCAGCAAGCAATTAGCCCTGGAGACTAGAAACAGGATTCCACAATCTTCTTTGAAGATATACACTGGTGATAGTAGAGGTAATGAGGGAATTTCTGGCAGTGGAATGTACTTCCCAACTTTCATTGGTTCTGTAGAAATTAAAATTAATTTGTACGGTTCTTATATCAGAACTTATTGCTATCAGAAGTAACTTACAATATGCTCATCAAATAGAGAGACAACTGCACAATGTCTGGATTTTGACTGGCAGTCGTGCTTCATTATAACTCCTCTCTAACTGGGCTATGATAGGGAATAAATATCCCTAGCCATTTTAGATCTTCTCGTTCGACTTTCTTTCGGGTAGTCTATCTATTTTCAATGGTTTCCATCTCACGTTGAAGCCGACGGAAATGAAAGGGCCAGAATATGATCAGGACTGTTGCTGATCTATGTGAGTGTGTACGTGGAGGAGGTGAGCCCTTGTGGGGTTCTCAAATATAGCGAGATATTCTCCCTTATGAAGAAGGAAATAATCCGACTTGGAAAGCGTCTTCCCAATCATCTATGGCAGTGATCAGTAACCTGTGGCTCCCGTGAACCGCATGCAGCTCTTTGCTCTTCGGCTACAACTCTTCTCGAAAATGCTTAGTCTAGGCACGGAATATTACTTATTATCTTTTTTTGTAAAAGATGAGTAAAAGTTTTGGAATGTAATGCAATAATTATATAAAGCACATTTATATAAAGCAAAAACAACACAGAGTCCAGGCAAATGATGGAAAAAGATTTTGCAACCATTCCTTTAAAAAGTTTGATTATTTTGACGGTGACATCGTTTCTCCATCAGTCATTTCGTATTATTCATTAAATTACATATATTTTATAAATCATACATACTTTGCCCAACACTGAAAATGCAACATCAAGAAGAAGTTGATAAAAAAAAAGTAACGAAACTCGGCAAACAGAAAGAGGCAGCCATGAACAATAAGTAATCTTTAATTCAAAATGATATGCATAACATTGCGAGAATAGGGTCGGATCAATAGCTTGTAGAAATGGACGGCGATACACGAAACACGTCTACACACAAAGTCAATGAGAGTACTTATGGCGTCCTGAACAATGATTCTCCATTCCCTGTCAACCATTTGTTTAAGTGCGTCTACGGAAGGAGGCTGTAGCAGAGTCTGCAAATAGCTTCCAATATATCCTAAACATCTTCTGGTGAGGAAAGAACAGGCGAGTACATTCGCCGGTGAAGAAGCTATACACCTAGTAGGGCATGTTGACTGATGCCAGCAATATGCGTTTGAATGTTATCCGCTGATAAAAAAAATAAAAAAACATTGGGAACCATCTGAAGGTAGAGGAGTGTCACCAGCCACAGAACATCATCCACGTAACGTTAGGCTGACACAGTGCCATAATATATGTGACTTGAAATCGTACGCAATTGCATCCGAAACCATGATGCCACGTTGTCACGTGGTGGGGCGTTCCACAACGTGATTGTTCCACAATTGCTGCAAGATTGTACTTGTCTCTACGTGGACGCCACATTCGTATGTGGTGATTGTCACTGATGAAACAAAAGAGTGACTCATCTGAAGAGATAATCCTATGCCATCCTATAATTCCCATCTTTCTAATTCGACATTAATCCAGACGTTAGTGTCTAAGATTTCTGGTCAATGGCAGTTTTTTTAATGGACGCTATGATTACAGACCACCAGCAATCAATTGACACTAAATGGCTCTGTTCAATATGAGAGCATCCAGAGCGTCTTGATCATGTTGCAGAATTTCTATAAACGTGCTTTGTGGGGCTTTCACCACCTTCCTTCCAATGCGTTGATCCAAGCGTACTGGCGTAACTCTGACTGCATTGGTACCAGACAAACGTTCCATAGTTACTTGTTCCAACCATCTTCTCCACAGCCTATACACTGTGGATGCGTACAAGTGTCTGTTAGCTGCGATTTGCCGTATAGACTAACCTGCCCTTCTCAATCGAGTCACTATGACCTTGTAAACTCATCTATCTTCATTGGCGATGTCCTGGCAATTTTAAGACAAGGAAGAAAGCGCAGATCGTGAGTTTGAGTTACAAAAATTATGTTTACAAAATGAAAATGCAAAAGAAAATGCCGGTAATGTTAATAATTTTAATTCAGAAAAGCGCGATTCTTGCAATTTGCAACATCTTATGCAAAAATATGATGTGAATGAAGGTGATATAAGTTTTTATTTTATATTATTTGAAAAACAAGCGCGACGAATGGGTTTAGATGAAGCTCATTGGGTTTTCCATCTTTTAGGACTTCTACCATATAAAATAACCCACTGTATTGCCCGCGAACCGGACGATGAAACAAATGATTACTATTATGTGAAGGAACTATTATTAAAAAGATTTAAATTAAGTCCAGAAAGATTTCGGCAGAAATTTTATGAACATTCTCATAAATTAAGAATACATGGAAAGATTTTACTTATGAGTTACGACATTATTTTAATAGTGGTTAGATGGTCTTAAAGTTACTAATTTAGAAGATCTTAAGGACTTAATTATTACAGAACAATTAAAGAAAAGTGTTTTTCCTACCATTTGTAATCACTTTATAGATGAATGGACCAATTTCATTAATCCAGATAAATTAGCAGAAAAATTAGATGCTAGATTCGGAGTGATTCGTATGAGAATGCTAGATTCGGAATAAAATCTTGTATTTAAAACAAAAGCGTGAAATTTTTTTTAAAAAAATATCTTATTTTGATAATTATGTAAGCAAATTTAATGATCGCAGTAAAAATGAAACTTTCAAAAGTGAAGTAAGAGAAAACCGCGAATTAAAAACGTTTCCTAAGAATGAGTGTTTTTATATTCTAAAGAAAAGCGTAACACGAATTTTAATTCTCGTAGTGATAAAAATAGCATTAAATGTTTCAACCGAAATGATTATGGCACATTTCTAAAGACTTTCCAAAAGAAAGAAAAATTTTAATTTGCAGAGAATGTGGTGAGAGGGGACATATCAGACGGCATTGTTCGATAAACAAAGATAAAAATAGTTTGACGGTAAGTGTTGAAAACCTTACCCCATTAAAAGCTTATATGAAGGAAGCAAAAATAAATAATTCTGAGCATTCGATAAAGAGCTTAATAGATACGAGATCGAGGATTTCTTTAATGAAGAATTCGGTTGCAATTAAATTAAAACTGAATATGATTCCGTTAATGAGAAAATTGTTTGGATTTGGCTCTACTGTTGCATCTGCTTTCACACTTGGAAAAAGTCAAGTGGAATTAAGAATCGACGACGTCAAAACAAACTCGAAATATTCGTTGTGAATGATGATACTATGTCGTTTGATTAATTGTAGGAAGAGACTGCCTAGACAAAACAGAAATCGCTTTCGCCCGAATTGGCTCCAAATTACACATCTGGTATTCGCATAGTATTCCGTTTTCTGAAGCAGAAGTCGAATCGAAACATCAACAAATAAAACTAAAAACGGAAGAACCCATTATAATGGAAAAAATAGCATAAATTTTATTCAGGCAAAAGCAGAAAATATGGAAAACAGTCTTGTATTATTAGAGGGAAAAGAAAAAAATTTCGATTCTGTTTTTGAAATTAAAAATGGTAAAACGGTAATTCTTATTATGAATAATGTCTCTTTTGATGTTAGGTTAAAAGAAAATCAATGTCTGAGTAGGGTAAAAGATATATCGCAGGATTGGAATTTAAATTCTGAATCTATTCTTCCATTTAATAATCTATGTAATGCAACTGAAGATACAACATACACTGTAAATAAGGATAAATGCGCGATTAAAATAGACGATATTAAATTTGATAAAACTATTTCTTATGGAAGTTGGAAATTGTGAAATTAATTAATGATTATAGAAATTGTTTTGTCATGAATATAAGTGAGTTTGCATGTACTACATTGACTAAAATGGAAATTAATGAAGTTCAAGGAATCAAACCAGTTTGCTTACGTCCTTATAAAACAAATGCAGCTGAGAGAAGATGTATTAAAAATATTGTTAAGGAATGGTAAGGAAACAAAATAGTTTCCGAAACAAGATCACCTTATGCCAGTCCAGTATTGTTAGTTCGGAAAAAAAAAAGTGAGGATAGACTTGTTGTAGATTACAGAAAATTTAATTATCAGGCAATTAAAGATGAATTGCCTTTGCCCAGAATTGATGATTTATTAGAATGTCTTGGTGAATATAATATTTTCACGACATTAGATTTAGCTTATTTTTATCTCCAAATACTATTAACAGAGGAAGCTAAGTTAAAAACTGCTTTTATTACCACAGACGAAACAGGTCAGTTTGAACGTATGATTTTTGGTTTGGCAAATGCACCTTCAGAATTTCAGAGATTAATGTATCAAGTATTAGGACCATTGTTAAATAAGAAAATTTTGTGTTATTTAGATGATATTTTGATACCAGTGAAGAATTGGATTGATATGATTGAACGTATAAAAGAGGTATTTGACAAACTTAGATAAGCTAATTTGACTTTAAAATTGCCAAAATGTGAATTCGGTAAAAAGGAAGTAGAATTTTTAGGATTTATTGTTTATAGAGAAGAAATAAAACCAGGAATGAGAAAAATTAGATCAATAAGAGAATTCCCAACTAATAAGAATGTTCATGATATTCGTAGATTTTTAGGTTTAACTGGTTATTTTCGGAAATTTGAGGAAAAATAAGCACAAAAGGCAGAACCTTTATCACGACTCTTGCAAAAAGAAGAATCTTTCAAGTGGGAAGAGGATCAAGAACAGTCTTTTCGATTATTGAAAAATAGCCTCTCAGAGCAACCTGTTTTAGTCCATTATAACCCTCAAGCTAAAATGGAAGTACATTGTTGACGCAAGCTCTAGTGGTTTAGCAGGCATGCTTTTACAATAAAGATCAGACAATAAATGGCGGTTGGTTTATTGTGTCAGCAAAAAGACAACTGAAATTGAAAAGAAGTATCATTCAAGCAAGCTCGAATTGATGGCCATTGTGTGGACTTTCGAAAGATTAAGGCGGTATTTATATTAGGCATAAAATTCAAAATAGTGACAGATTGTCAAGCACTGATGTACATGAATTCAAAGAAAACAAACAATCCTCAGATTGCAAGATGGTGTGATTTAATTCAAAAATTCGATTTTGAAATAGAACATAGGCCTGGAAAGAAAATGGCTCACGTAGACGCAATGAGCAGAGCTCTACTTTGGGAATATGAAGATACATTGACATCCCTCATCGAAAATAAATTAGAAATTTGTTTGATCTAGAGTGAAGATGAACAAATATTGATGATACAGCAGGCTGATCCAGAAACATAAAAATTAATAGGACTATTCAGAAAAAAATATCATGATAGAACAAAAGCAGAAAAACAGCTTATAAGAAATTACGTGTTTAAGAGAAACCGATTTTTAGATGCATCAATGAAAATGGAAAAGAAATAATTCTCTATGTTATTCTAAAGAGTATGAGAAAAAGTACAGTAATAAAATTCCATGATCTTATGGGACATTTTTCTGTTGACAGAACTGTTAATAAGATAAAAGAATTGTATTGGTTTCCTTATATGAAACGTTATGTACAAAGGCACATTTCAAAATGTTTTTAATGTTTAATGAACATTAAACACATTTTGAAATGTTTTTAATCAAACAACTGGTATGGAAGATCATAGTTACAAAGATTGGGATGTTAAAATACATGAAGTTGAGAGGAACTTGAACAAATTTGTAAACAAATCAACGAACAAGACACCATTTGAATTGCTCCATTGTTATTCTATACGATTCAACGATGGAATTTTGAGAAAGTTAGCTGATGCTCATTAGATGTTCATAGATGATGATTCATATTTTAATTTGGTTGAATTTTAAAAAGGACGAGGTCCTTCAGGACACTTTATCGCTTTTAGTCTTTTGTGCATTTTTGGATTTATGAAGATGGCTAGTTTTGCTAATCTATGATTAGTAGCAGCACCAACAAGCAAAATGTTTTACGTCAACAGTTCATAAGCAGTATTAGTGGGTCTACCATGGAATTGTAATTATAACTGGGAAGTGTCGTAAAATTTTGTGCTTTGCAATCAGCAATGGTATGTATGTCGAACCTTGCAATCAAAACCGGTGTGAATCGAAGATCCACATATATGTGTACGTCTTTGCCTTCGAAATTCTCAATTAACTGTTACCATGTGAACAGTTCCTAGACTGACGATCGTTGATGCAGAAACACATGCTTCTGCATCAACGATCGTTCGGCATACCACTGCTGATTGCAAAGCACAAAATTTTAGGACACTTTCCAGTTGTAACTAACTGAAGCCTACAACTACATAAATCTTAAATGATTCGTTCTTTTCAAGTCTTTTTCTGGCTATACTTTAATGTTTAATTGGATTATTGATATTCACGATATATTTGTGAAAATAGTCGCTTACGTAATGTCTTTCTGTCAGACCAAATATCATTTCTGTCTTCGAGAAACTGCCCTATCTCTCGTGTGACGAGTATTGAATACCAGGTTTGAAATCATTTAAATTTTCATATATGTCCATTGTAACACGAATAACAGGTGTAATAGCTTCTCTATCATTTGCTATCTTACATAGGTAATGCCTATCAACTGGTTACATGCCATCATTATTTACATATATACCAATTTTTCTGGCATTTGACGGCAACTATTATATTATTACAATGATAATTTAAAATGTTAAATGAAGAATCAGAAGAAACTTGTGAAATTGTCATTTATAAAGTCTTATAAAAAGTACTGTTCAACAAACATACTTGAATAATCTGTGAAATAAAATCTAAAGTTGAATAATGAAACGTAATCCAATAATTCCATTAATCACTTGTTTCTATAGTTAGATATGTCTTCATATTTTATCATTCCTCGAAATCAGTTGAAATAGGAAAGGAAAAGCGAATAGGCAACTCCTCCTATTTTAAGGAGCTGGTAGAATCACTTGCATACAGTACCAGAATTTTAGATTGACTTTCTTTTCTGTTGTATAAAAATTGGCAGCCATATAATAAACGTGAAGCAACAAATTTATGATCAAAGATTTATATCCTACTCACCTCTCTGAGCTGTAGTAAAATCTCCAAACCACTGGAGGTAGCTTTGTCAGAAACAACAGAACTTTGAGAGCATTGGCTGTTTGAAAAGAAAAATATTCTAGAAACTTAAAATGATGGTGAACGGGTTTAGTTATTGAAATTCATCAACCTTTGGTAAATAATCTATAAATATAAGTTTTATAGTAATCAAGCAAAATGTTGTAGATACTAATTTCTTGAAAACTAAATTGTAAAAAAAAAAAAAAAAAAAAAAAAAGAGAGAGAGAGAGAGAGAGTGAGAGGGAGAAAATTAGCCCTTATTACTGATTAACAGAAGTCTTATACAATTTATGAAAATATCTGGTATTTTTTTAAAAATAAATACGAAAAATTAGGAAATTCTCATGTTTAAGAAATATATTTTGTCAGAAATAAGTCAAATTTTTTTTAGTTTTAAATTATAGTTCCAATGATTGCTTTTTAAAATTTGCCAATTTTTAGAAAATAATTAAAATAAATAAGCTTTTTATATAATGTTTAAAAAGTGGAATAAAAACAAAACTTTTTACATGACTAAATTATAAAAGAACATATTTTGCTTCGTTTTTATCATCACAACGATTAAGCTGCATCTTACCTCTAAATCTTCATGAATACTTTGAGGATTTGTAAAAATATCCTTCAGTAATATAAATAATTCATAAGAAGTAAGATTAATTACTATGTTTGCAAATTATTAATGTTTCCTTAAATATGAGTAAATAATGCAAACATAAAGAAAGCACCAAAATAGCTATGAGATAACTTTGAATTATTTAAGGAATGCATTTCGTGTATTGATTTGTGCCTAATTTTTTTCACAAATAAATTATAAGGATCATTAAAAATTTTCATGAACTTTAAAAAGCCTAGATTGCCATCAAGGGTTGGTCATAAAGAAGAACTTCAAAATATTTCTGAAATTTATATGTACCCAAGATCGTAGTAGAATTGTCAAAGTACTGCCTATCAGTTCACAGGACGTTGGTTCTAATCACATTTCAAGCTAGAGTGTTTGTTGAGATTCGGTACCTAAATAGATTTGCAAAGTTTCAGTATTCATTTGCTTAGGTTTCAATCAAGTTAAACTTCAAGAGTAGAATAATAAATTAAATACAACCTTCTCCTAAAATTATATTATTTTAAAACTAACTATGCTGCTTAAACATTGGCATTCCTTTTAATAGAAAATAAATGTGTAAATTTTCAGAACTTGCAGTTCACATATCTTGCATCATTGTTCTGCATATACATTGTCTGCATTTACTTCCTAAAGATATTGTTTGAATAAAAATGAATTGTTTTAGGATTTTTTTTATCAATATATAGTTTTCCGTTCTTTATTTTTTAAGAGGATTTGTTGTTATTGAGAAAAAAATATTTAATGAATAATAAATAATATGACTTCAATTAATAGGCTGTTACATTTCTCCTTTACTATTTTACTTTTTATGACATATTAGTTTCGGTTTCAGACTCCTTGAGCAGACATTAAACTTAGTTATTTTATAAATGCTTTTTGAGAATTAATGTATCTGCTTATTAAATATTTTTTAATTCATTTGTTTTTTTCTATAGTAAGAATCAATTCAATCAAAATTCACTTTCTGATTCTGATAAAGAGACAGCTCGTAGATAACTCAAGAGGGCTGTAGCGACGTAGGGGTTGAAATGAAAACCGTGAATGTGTTGTTTCTGTTTGAGTTAGTTGCTGGTAATCATAAAAATATTCCTGGTATTTAAAGAAATTACATTGTTCAAAGATTTTTATCAACTACAAATATGCTCATCGAAGTTAAAATCAGCCATTTAACACGATTTGTATTTACAATTTACTGTGAATTGTAAACTCTAATGATATGTATTATCAATAAATGATTCTCTGTCAACAATTCATTCAGCTGTCAAAGATGAAGTTCTAGTGATTGAAACATATTTATCTGTACAAATCCTGGTTGTAAGAAAGGAGTAATTATGTAGAATTTTGAAAGTAGATAGTATATCTTCGCGCAATAAATGTAAGTATCTATCATTAGGCTTACATTTTGATTTGATTGTTTGCATTCAGAATTTTATTACATTATTTGGATTATTTTTAAAATCGAATTATATGTTTCACATATTATTCAAAATTAATCTAAAACTTGTTTAATTATTTATAAATATACGGTATGTTATAGAAATATATGCTTCTATCAATGGGGCGTAAGAAACGTAAACAAATCTATTGTAAATATAACCATCATGTTATGTTTTGGAATTTTTTTACGTTTGAACATTGTTCTTTTGTAAGTGAATTTTTTTTTGATAAAGCACGTAATCAGCTCTTATTTAAAAGTAATTATTCCGATTTTTATTTGTGAAATGTTTTCCGAATGCTAATTTACACTTCGATTTAAGTAAACGACTGCTGACATTTATTTTTATAACTATTGATTATAAAATGTTGCAATGGCGTTTTTTGCAAAACTTTCATAAAATATCAAATAAAATACAGAATTGATTGTTTATTTAATTTATTTGTCGATTTTAAAATTGTCAGAATGACTTTTTTGGCATTTAATGAAGTTGATTACATATATTTAGAAAGGTTGAAAATTTTTGTTTTGAAATTTTGAATTAAAATATTTTGTTTCTTAAGTTACTTTTTTCATAACATTTTCTTATTTTTAAAACTCTTTTAACGGATATAATTTTTACCATAAAATATAAACTGAAGTGGGAGCGCAAAATATTTTCGTCTATTATCGACTCTTTCAAGGAATTTTTTTTATATCTACGATTTTTAAAAATATAAATTATGAATATTTGTTAATTTTTGATACGTTATGTGATCTAAAACGTAGTTTTTAAGAATATTTACATAATAGTTTTTTTAAATTTATTGTTAAGAATCATATTAATAATTATGTGTTGAAGATATTCGATGTTTTGCGATATTTTTTAATTTTATTATTCTATGCAGAAATTATAAATAATAAAGATTGTATATTGTTCCTTTTTTTATTTTTGACTATTATGAAGCATTTATTGAATTCTGGAAATTTGTATAAGTTGGGAAAAATAATTGTTGAGATCATTGTTTTGTTTCTCATTTAAATTTATGAGAAAATATATTTTTGTTAGTACCGCAGTTTTATTCTTATTTGCAAAAAATTATTGCATTCATACTCTCCAAAAAATTGGCACAACTGTTGAATAATACATCACGCCAGTTTCTGAATTAGGTGATTTTTTTGATATATTTTCTTTTATATTTCGCAACTAGGTTTTTTATTTTGCCATAGAGATGTAGAATAATAAGAATTATGACGAAAATTCTATTTTGATAACTACTTACGTCATTGCGAGGAAATTTAAAATTTTATTTATTGGCAGTTAATATTTAAGAAGCTAAGAAGAATTTAAATTTTATTTATTTATATACTTAGTTTTCTTATAAACATGACTTGACATTTCTCTTATAACTTTTTAGCAAAGACCAAAATATATAGTTAAAGCAACTATAAATTGCTGTGGTTCATAGATTTGTAGCATAATATTTTTTATACTTATTTTATTCATTATACAAAAAAAATATAATTTTGTTAAAGTTTTTTCACTTTTGATAAAGATAATTGTGTCATTTAGAAATCAAGTTTGATTTTAGATAATTTTATAGTGTGATATACATGTGGGAAATTTATAAATATACATATCTAATTAACTAAAATTTAGCAAGTTACATTTATCTATTTGAATAATTCTGTCATCAGGAGTGAGGATATTTATGTATTAACCCGTCAACCAGTTTTATGAAGAAAATTATGTATCCAATGATTTGATTTGGCACTTAATATTGCATTTTAATAAATGCATCATTTAAGCTTGTAGTGATGTGTTATCAGTGTAGTGTTCAATTTTCAGAATTGAGACTTCATTTTTGTTTGCCTACACCAACACAAAGCTGGTCGCTTACCCAAGTGGCTGATAATTGTTTGAACCAATATCCTTAGTAAAACTAGTATCTTCTTTATGTAATATTTTTTCTCAAGCCTCCCACTAGGAGGAAAAGGGCGTTAAAAGTGCATTTCCTGCCTGTACGTCACATCTGCATTTTAGAGCAAAGGAATTTATTTCTTCCCTTTCAGATAGGTTGAAAAGGAGAAATGGTTAGATCCATTACTAATTAGAAAATATCACTACAAGCTATTTCATAGAGGATTTAGATAAAGTAATGATTTTTATCATTAAATTGTAACATTTGGTAATATATATATATATATATATATATATATATATATATATATGGTGAAAGTGGTCTGGGATAAAGTGTCAGTAAGCAAATAAGTTACTTTTTCTTTTAAATTACTTTTCTCATTTTCATGTTAAAAAAATTGTTGAGATGGTTATGTAATAATAAGTAATTTTAATCATATTAAGAGAATAAAATGTAACTTCTAAAATACCTTTAATATTGGAGCTTTAAATATTTTAATACATTTAAAATATGCTCCTTGTAAATTCAAATTAATTTTGTTATATCTTGACTAATTCTATTGTGAAGAATGAAAAAATATTTCAATGAAATAATTTCTTTAAAAAAAAATTTTTTTTTTCTCTTACTTTACATTTTATTGAAAAGATTGACTACAATACTAGAATATTTCAGTAATAGGAATTAGTAATATGCATTACTAGTTTTGATTTTTCTCTCAAAGTGTCTATTTTTCATACTATGTGTATTAATTAAAGTAACCCATGTGTGAGAGAAATAAACATAGGAAAGAAAACAAAACAATCCAGTAATTTTGGTAGTTAATTTTCCTTTACTTTGTAAAAAGGTCATGAACTTTTCTTATAAATTATTGAGATCCTACAATCAGTGTAAATTAATTGTAATTTAAGATTCAGCAGTTAAATATGAAATATAAATGATAACTGTTTTTCACAATTTCTAAAATTTTCATTGTTCTGAATTTGGTTTCAATTTTATTAGAAAATTTTATCTGTGAATGTTTAAACTTTTTATTACAGTTATTATCAATTAAGAGATTTCCTTTTGTATACTTTAATTGAAATGCTATTATTTTCAGAGTCAAATTTATGATGAAAATTATATTAATGGTCAGTGAAAATTCTAGTTTTCTAAATTAGATTTTTTAAAGTATGTGTTGCATCTTCATGTATGAAAGTAAAATTGAAAAAAGACCAGAAACAACATTAAAACTTAAAAATGTTCTTTAATTCATCATTATATATGAAAGTTATACCTGATCCCATAAATATGTAGATAATATTCAATTCAATCTTTATTTAGTCTCAATGGTTTTTCTCTGAGATAAACTTTTTAAGTATCAATATAATTCAATGAAAAACTAATAATTGCAATGTATCATAATTTGAGTGTAATTATGTACTGGTTATATACTTATGTAATTGTTACTTAAGTAAAGTTTCTTGGTAGTCAATATGTATTAATGTTTTTCTGATTGGGATTAAACTCTGGCTAGGAAAGTAATATTAATTATTGAAGTTAGCTTTTTTCCCCTCTGTTAAAGTCATTTTTATTTTCTCCCATGAAAGCTTTTTTACATGCTTATTTTAATTTTATTTTTGCACTTAAGTAAAACATTTTGCAGTGTTTTTTCTTCTCTTTATTTCTTACAGACTTTTTTTTCTGTGTTTTTATTAAAATTATATAAAAAGTGCTAGAATATTTGAGAAATTTTAAAATTTTGATTTCAATTTTAAGTCTTGTAATTGAGTTAGCTTAATTCAAAATTATTTTATATTATTGATGTACTATTGAACTTTGATACCACTATTCATATAAATATTTAATTTTTTCCTTTTACATTAAAATATTTTATTGTATTTGAAAAATTAAAATTAAAGCAATACATTATTTACAAATTTCTGATTTTAAAAAGTAAACATTTTTTCTCACCAAAAATAAAACAAAAATTATTTACTTAATGTATATATTATATATTTTAAAAATAACTCTTATGTATTTTTTAAGTGCTATTCCATTATTCATTATAAAAGCTTCTAAAAATATAACTTTAAATTGGAAAGATCGTTTTGAAATGGATTAATTATAACTGTTCATTTACAATGTTAAAAGAGAACTGTTTTGTGCAAAATATATATTTTTATTCAAGCCGAAAATGTTATGATAATTAACATTTTTATAAGAAGTGAATTATTTCTACAATTTTTATAGATGTGTTACATAATATGAAAGAGTGTCAATTTGAGTTTTTGATATTAAGAATTATAGTTGTCAGTAATGTTAGATCAAGGAAGGCAAATTTCTAATTTGACAAAATATTTCTTATTTTGCTAAATTTGGTTTGAGGAGTTATTAGAGTAATAAAATAAAAATCTCAATTATGACTAAGATTTGCCATATATAAATAATGTATAAATTCACATTTTTATTTTCATAATGTTCTTATTCCCTAAATGTAATACCTTTTCTCCTTTTTTTATTTAATATAACCTGGTATGAATGAATATTTTATATTGATATACACACATATTCCTCTGAAACCATTTTAAATGTAGTTATAAAAAATATAATATTTTCTTAAATCTTTAGATTAATCTAATTATAATAATGTTGTGCGTTAGTGATTCTTACTCAATCAGTTTTCATTATTTATATTTTTGAAAGTATTAGTTTTTACTTTAATAATTATTTGCTTCAATAATTATTTTCAGGTGCCAATTCTTTGTAAAAAATATTTCTATGTGTGATCAATGGACTATATTGTTTGAGAAGAGCAGCTGTAGAGCAACACAGTTCTTTATGTAAGTTTCCAAGTTCACTTTTCTAAACATGTATAATATGTTTTTTACATATTTGCCCTTATTAGTTCATGTTAATTGCATTGAAAATCAATGAAATATATTTAATTATGATATAATTATAAGATTTTATAGATTAAGTTTTCTTGCAATTATTGAACATACAAAATGTTTCTCCCGAAATGTTTATTATTAAGTGGTTAGGGAAAATAAAATGTCTATCTATTCATCAATATTTGTATTTGAAACAGTTTATTAAAATTATAATATTCTAACATACTAATTAAAAGCCAGATATTTCTCATGTGCAGATAAATTTTAAGTTACGAAACTAAGTGCTGAAAAGGTTTCTTTTGATATATTTTTATACATTGACTTCACTGAATTTGACTAGATGATGTTGAGAGCCAAACAAAATAAAGATTGATCTTTAGATATGCAAATTTGTTTATGTTTAGTAAATGTAAACCAGGGTTCTGTAAAGACCAGAAAGATAGTAAATTTGTAAGCCATTTTTACAATTTATTTATAGTTTGACATAAGATATGTGTGTCAGTTCTATAATGAATGGTGTCATCTGTTTCTGAGAAATTAATTTGTTATAATGGTATGCATAATCTTTAAAACTGAAGATATTTAAGTTAATCTATGCTAAGTTTCAGTCAACCAGTAGTTGAGTGGGGTTAGCATTCCTGACTCCGAGGCAGTTATTCTGGGTTTGAATCTTGGTTTGTGAAGGGTTGATTCTTTCTCCCTGTATTTCTTTGTCTTTTCTTTTGAGTTGATGGATGAATTTGGACCGCCCTATAAACAGGTTTGTGGTGGTATGACATGGGTAATGCTAATTGCCTCCATGACATGCTTCACAGGTGCTTACCGTGCAACAATATGCTAATATTTGTTTCTAGCCTTATTGTGCCGAAGGGTTAATCACCCAGTACCCACCATTTTTAAAAAAATAGTAAATACTGCGTTTCAATAGATATAAATTGATAGAATGTTTTATGATTATTATCTCCATCCTTACCTTTCTCCTTTTCTTGTTACCCAAGTTAATAGATTTTAAATATTTGTTTTCTAATTTGTCTCGAATTATAAATTTCTGTTCATTTATTTAATGACAGAGATTATTTTTTGTGAATATTTGACAGGGAAAGGTATTGTATCAGCTTTTTGAATGAGAGAATTTCCCCTTGCTTCTTTTTCTACTTTGCTGTTTTTATGAATAAAAAAAAAAAAAAAAAGATTTTGTATAAATTCCAGAAGCATTATCATCCTAAAAAATTGGAGAAACAATGAACGATGCTTTCATGACATCCCATATGTGGGTCAAGCCTTATAGTGTTTATATTGTCTTATAGTGTTTTTCTGATCGAGAGCCCTGGGGTGCGAAGCATATGTCCCGGTTTAGTGGTTAGCTTAATGCCAAACCCTGTGTTTAATTCATAAGAATGCTTATAGTACTCAGTTTATGAACCCATTGAAGGAATGAAAGGCGCTATCAGCCTTGCCCAGCTTGAGGAATTTATAATAAATACAGGTTGTAAATACCATTTATGAAAGTTTGTGTATTCATAATTTAAAAAATGCCCTGCATTTTATTTGGCTTGAAGTATAAACTTAAAAAGCTTTATATATATATATATATATATATATATATATATATATATATATATATATATATATATATATATATATATATATATAATTTAAAAAGCTTTTTAAGTTTATACTTCAAGCCAAATAAAATCAAACCAATTATTAACCTTAAGATTAAGTATATATATATATATATATATATATATATATGTATATATATATATATATATATTATTGAAAATATCTTTATGTTGCTATTTTAATTTGGATTACCCTTTAATATACTTAATGAGTGGATTTGCAAAATATCCAAATGCATATAATTTTATGCAAATTCAGTGCTTGCACATGGTTTATGTAAATTAAATGCAATATATGAATTGGGAATGTTATAAGTTCTCTATGATTTTGCAACAACATTTCTAACTACGAAGATCTTAGAAACTAAAAAAGATGTAGTTGATGTCACACTAATAGCAAGTTTATTTGTGTAAACATAATAAAGTTATCAGCCATAAATGGTGGGGTCATTAGAAATTAGAAGACAATCTAAATTGTGATACAAACTGTGCACATTGACCATTCTTAAAAATTGATTAATCATGATTGCAAGCCTTGAAGTGTGAGATTTATAAAAAACCAAAAGAACTCACTACAAATCATTCTTAATGAGTTTTTATTAACAGTAGGGATTAAAATGTAGACCATTACTTTCTTAGAAGAATGTTCCATTCTCAGAATCCATAATCCACTGATATATTGCTGTACACAAATAAATTATTTCATTATCTAACAAACCAACAAACTTGTCTAATGTTGTAATAATGATTTCATAGGTAATCAAAAAATCTTAATCTGTTTAATGAATTTTTATAACAATGTGTGGTCGTTTTTAAAGTGTGGTCGTTTTTAATGTAAAAAAAAGTGTGGTCGTTTTTAATGTAACAAAAGTGTGGTCGTTTTTAATGTAAAAAAAAAAAAATGTTTCTTTCATTTCTTTTATTTTAACTAATATGGTTTTATTTTAGGTTCTGGCTTCATCCTGAATGATCAGGAATACTTTTTTTCTTCTCCTTGTTTACTACTTCTTGATTGATTTTTGCAAGGGAAAGGTCTAAATGACCTTCTTTGATTGGAATCAGTAACTGATAAAACTGAATACTGATAGCTTTTTCTTTTGGTAATCATTTGCTATTGTAAATGATCCATATCATTTCATTACTTTAGTCATTTTCATGATAGGAATGAATCATTTTATTTTTTTACAATATTCAAAATAGTCCAAGTAGTTGTAATGAAACCACTATGCAGGAAAAAGATAAAATAGCCTTTTAAATATTTATGTTTCGTTAAAGTGAGAAAAAAAAAGCTACTAATTTAAAATAAAATAAGTACTAACTTTTAACAGAAATAGCAATCAATTTTGCAACATTGTAATGATTATAGTAAATCTTGCTTATGAAGTAAAACTGAAAAATTTGATTTGCATCAGAAGTATTTTCTGATACTTTTGTGCAAATGATTTTTTTTTTTTTTCTGATGAATATCCTTTTACATAAATATTCTGATCATCTGTTTTTATTGTCTATGTTGATCAATGAGGATGATTTTTGAAAGACTATATTATAGAATTGGTATGTTGATAATATTACAGAAATACTGTATTATTTGGAATAAAGTTGCAGAATATGCTGCTAGATACCTTAATAAAATTTTATCAAAATAGCAAATCTAAAAAATATTTATCAAAATCCAAAGAATATTTTATCTTAAATTTACGATTGCTATGACTTGATAAAAATTAAAGAAAAGTAGAAATATCAAGAAAATCCTTAATAAACTATGCAGACGAAATGAATGGATTGTTTCTTCTTTGAAATATTCAAATGTTGTATGTATGGAGAACATCTCATTTGTATTAATGTGATCAATATTTTTGTATATGGATCTTGTTTTCCTTTTCACTCATTTTAATTAATATCATAATTTAATGAAATATGCATCCATTATATTCTTATCTAAATTATAAGAACATGCACAAATTTGCTCAGTATTTAAATTATAACAATGTTAACCAAATTTATGACGTTTTTATGTTACCATATATTTTTAAAAATCTTATTGTGAGTTATCAATTAAAAGAAATGCATATTTTTTTAAAAAGAAATCATTTGTTTATTGCCTTTAAACTTATTTTCAAGTTGATATGGAATCCTTTTACATTAAACTGAATATAATGAAAACAGAGAATTATACAGAAGAAAGAAATTGTAATGGAAGTTAGTAAAAAATATTAAATGTTACAGCAAATTTTTTAATTAGATTTATTAACTTTAATAATGAGAATATAAAATTCTTTTGTCTACAATAAATTTTTGAGAGTTTAGAAAATGAGTAAAAAAACTGCCATTTGAATATACTTGCCTTAATATCATTTTGACTTGAGTGACTATTTTATATATTTTTAATAAATTTCTTATTGGAAAAAGAAATGTCACATGTGTTGGGCAAAATATCATCTTCCCTTTGAGACAACTCTGGCTAAAACAGAAGGTTTTTCTTTTTCAAGAAGATGCTAAACATTTTGTAAACATGAAAAAAATAATTTTACACGTAAATAATTGTGAAAATCAATAAATTTTAGTTATACTGCCTTGAAAATCAAAACACTCCATGACACAAATAAAGAGCTCTAGTGTCAATCTCTATGGAAAGTTGTTTGATAAGTTGTACAGCATTTGAATCATTTTGAAATCTTTGAAGCCCTTGTTGAATTTTTCGTCTCATCTGAAATTATTTCAACATATTTACTGTTGCAAGAAATAGGAGACCCTTTTTTGTTAAAGGCTTATTTCAAATAAATAATTCACTTGGGATATTTTTCCTTACAGTAAAGCAAGCAACATCAGAAATTGTTTAACCAATATCTTAACCTTTATCTTGAAATTCCAAGTTAACGATAATAAGCTTTTTTGTGTCTAAGAGAAAAGTAAATTCTTGCATTTAAACTGGATTTTTTAGTTCATGGAAGGATTCACAAGTCTTTTGAAAATTCAACTAAGGTAGAAAGTGATTCTTGGAAACATTGTAAAACCTAAACTTTCTATTTAAAAGTCTGCTCAATAATGAAAACAAAGCTAGCCAACTGGAATGTTATTGCAATCTACCAAAATGTTTTTGCTAGTTATTAGTTGCTCATGATCGACTGTTTGGCAATCATTGTGTGATATTATTTTGATAAACTTGAATTTTTTTTATTGCAGCTTATAATTTTTCAGTGCTTTCATGACTTATTTTGCATTTATTATGTTATTATTACTTATATAAAATAGATTTTTAGAAGTTATTTCTAATATTTTTTCAAATAATATATCAAGAACTTTTAAATATGAAATTGTATTTTTTGGAAAGAAATCATTAATATTATTGAATTTTGAATTATTTAGTTTTATAATTATATTGCTATGTGTTATGCAATGTTATGTACCAAAAAAAGATGAATTGGAAATAATAAAGTTATATATTATATATTTAATTTCATAAAAGCACACAGCCGTTTATAAAATTAAACATTCTTGTCCTGTGTATTATGTATGTATAAATCAGTTTATATTCATGAAGTGGATTTGGTATTTTAGGTATGCTTATCATCACAATGCAAACAGGGACCACCAGTCTTCATCATGATACTACTGGTTCTCCGAAAGCCTCTCAGGGCTCCTCTCAAGTCCATGGTGTAATTGAAAATCCTCTTTTTGACAGGAGTGGTGAGAGAAATGCCACATCTACTTCCTCTGGATCCTCCAGAATATTAAAGAAAATGTCTGAAAACCAGAGGGATCGGAGAAAAAGTTTTGTTCAGAAAAGCTTACAAAGATCTAAGTCTGTAAAAGAGTAAGTTCATTTATATGAAATCATTTTATATATTGTTTTTTTTTTTTTTTTTTTTTTTTAATGCTTGATAATATGATATTTAATGATTATGAATATTTACTTGCGTGTAAAAAGTACTTTTTTCTAAATAAAAAAATTAATTCTTTTTTTACAATAATTTTTTGAAGAAGTATAATAAAATTATGAAATATAGCAACATAATTCAGTCTTTCAATGATTACATATCTTATATAAGAAACTGAAATAGTATGTATATGTTAAAGGTATGTAGCCAAAAGCACAGCCTCATTTTTTGGTGTTGATGAAGATACAGAGCACAACAGTTATCAAAGATGGACAGAAAGGAGAAGGAGATTGTTAAGTAAAAGATGGGGTGAACTTAAAGTATGTATCGATTTTTAATATATTTTTTCTGTTTTATGTCACTATTTTATCTTTCTAATTTAATATTTGTATGCATATGTTTATTCAACATTTTGTTCTTTGTAATGAAATAAATTATTATAAATTAAATTTTGGTTATTTATAATCAAATGTATAGCTTTGCTTTAGTTCATGTTGTCAGTACATCTAAATAATAGAGTTACAGAACTGAATTTAAATATTTTTTTAAAAATTGATAATGCTTTTCATGAACTACTATATTGATTTTTTTATTAGAATTAAAGGAATTACTTAAGGTTTTCTGTGGAATAATATTTACATTTTTTTTAAAAAATTTAAGTGCCAGCCTTATTTTTTGATAATATTTATGTGTTAACAGAGAAAAATCTTACTGATTGCATTTTTGTTTATTAAGAAAATTGCACTTTTAGAATTACTTACATGTTTTCAATTTTTCCTAATCCTCTTAGTAACTTTTTCTTAAGGAGAAATTGATGACAATTTTGTAACACATTTTTAAACTCTGTTATAATTTTTTTTTTATCAAATAATGCATTTCATTTATTTATATTTATTCTATTCTGTATAATAAATGTTTTGCATGTTGTGATATTTCGTATATGACAAAAGCACTTGCTAATATAAGAATCTAGAAACAAAATATATCAAGATTTTTCTTTTAATTTTTTTTTTATTATCGAATCATAAGAACACATCTTTAAATATTGAGCTTCATTCTTGCTCTCCTAACTGTACTTTAATAGATTTTCAAATTACTTGTTGTACTACCTTCATCAACAAAAACTTCAATTTTATTTATGTAACATTAATGAACTTGCCCCAGATATTTCTTTAAAATTTTGTTATAGAATCATAAGGACACATTTTTAAATACTGAGCCTCATTCTTAGCCCCTAACAATATTTTAAAGATCTTCTAATTATTTGTTATGCTACCTTCATCAACAAACTTCTCTATTTTTATTATAGAACAATTGATATAGAATAATAACAATTGATATAGAATAATATAATTGATATTGAAATATAATATAACAATTTATTATAGAATATTTATGAGCTTGCACTACAAATTGGGTTCCAATTTGATTGTGTTAAGTTGATTTAAGAATTTATCAAATGTAGCTTATTTTCAAAAAAAATTTCATTCAGATTAAAATTTATTACAAAATTATTTTACTATTTTTCATTTTCATATAGAGTTATACAAGCTTCAGTAAATGTACAATTTAGATTTGTACGAATATAATTATAATATAAGCAATAAAATGCTTCGCATTTTAAATTCAGAATTTGAATGTTGCAAACTCTAAAATATAATTGATTACAATATTTGGTTTCTTTAGAAATATGCCAAAAAATTATAATATTTCATCTGCTATATAGAAGATTTATCTTCTAAATTTATATAAACAAGTCAAAGAAAAGAAAACAAGTGAAAAAAAGTGTTTGAGTTTTTTACTTTTGTAATCTACACGAATGACAGCGACATAATTATCATTAATTAAATCTATATACTTGCAATGATAAGCATTTTCTAACTGGAAACTTCCTTATGCAACATCTTTTTTATTGATATTTTTAGATAAAAATAATGCAACATTTGTTGAGAAGTATCATTCACTGTTGTATAGAATATGATGGGAGAAAATAAATATAAAAATTTGATGATTAAATTAAGCTTATATATATTTGCATTAATACATATTCTTTAAAAGTATAAAAATATTAATTCAATACAATATTTAAATACAATGTAAAAGGAATTCTTTACTTGTTATATTTATATATGATTTCTTATCTTGAAGTTAAGGAATTGAAAGATCTTGCTATATTTTTAATTGCAGTACTTTTTTTCTGTTATTAAATATTATAAATAATTTACATGATACCATTTTATTTGGCTTAAAATAATAAGATCTACAATGTGTTTAAAAAGTGTAATTTCAGTTTAAGATAAATTTGTAGTAAATGTTAAAATTTTGAAAAAAAAAAAAATTGTTTCAAAATTATTATGATTTAGGTGTTATACAGAAATAATTTACATAGGATAATTATTACATTAAAATTTTTGTTTGTTTGGAAATGATTGTATTATAATAAAAGGGAAGTTATTTTTAAATGTGTTTGAAAATGTTTCAACAAATTGCTAATAAATAGAAAGCTTTTTTTTTTTTTAAATAATTGCACCTTACTATCAAAATTTTGTTACATATTAAAAGTAAGTAAGCATCTTAAAGCACTTTTTAATAGTATTTGAACTTTTATCAATTTGTTTCCATGTCAAGAATTATTATTGTATTATAAAAATCATCAATTTAAAAACCTGATGTAAATGTTATATGCTTAAAGTTTATAATGTTGAAATGTTATACTAAAAATGTTTTCTTATACTTTTTTAAGTAATATTTTTAAATCAATTTAACTTGATTCATTTTAAATAGTCTGAAGATGACTCTTTACCATTGGAAGAGATATTTTCTTGTCCTGCTGTGCCTCAACAAACTCAGAGTCAGCCTTCTCAGGCTGCTACTTTGAGAATACAAACATCGCTTGAAGCTGCTGACACAATTGATTCAGCCTCTAAAAGAATTGATAGTAAAGCAAGCCACAACTCCTCCTTGTTTTTAAAGCATCGGAGAAAAGAGCCCGCCAGCAAGATTATTGTGGATGGTCTAGGACTCATCAGCAATGTAAGTACATTTAAAATATCTTCTGAAATATATTGCCAATATTTTTATTGATCAAGTTTATTTTCATATTCTGTAATAGCAAACATTCTAAAGTCACAGCTTAAAAACATTACTCTCTGTCAAACTGGCATTTAATTTCTGGTTGAAACTTTTGGACAAAAATGTTTATCTTTGATTATTTTATTCATTATTAATGTGTACAAAAATTTACATAATTGTCATGAGCAAAGTAATCAGTCCTGTTTAATTTACTGCATCGATTATTTTTTCACATTTATCATGAGCAAATAAATAATCATTGCTCTAATAAAAGTTTTTCATTTCATTAATATCATGATGTTACTAGAATTTTTTGTGTCAAATTTATATTTGCTTTATATTTTAGGTAATTTAAAATGCTTGTTTAATGTGTAATTAAAAAAAAAATTAGAAATTTCATTTGATTTTTTTTTAATCATCAAAGTTGCTTAAAATGTGGATTCCATTATACTGACAATTTTTTAGAAAATAATAATTTATTATGTGTTAAAAAAACAATAAAAAAACTAATTAAAATATTTGAAAACTTAAGAAAGTTAAGATATTTTTCATAAAATAATTTTGTATCTATAAAATTTCAATAAAGATTTCTCACAATGTATTTTTTAAATACTGTTTTTATTAAATATCTAATTTTGTATAATTTTTACTATAACTAGACAATAGTTAGAAGGTGTTCAACAAGAAACTTTTGGCCTAGCCATTCAAGCCATGCAGCTAATTATTCTGCTACCAATGTTGATGGTACGTCAATTGATGACCAGCAAGATATTGGGCTTCCAGCACAGCAGGTATTGATTTTCTTTATTTCTCATCATTATAATTAATATTTGTCTATTATTCATTATTTACTTTATAATAAAGCTCTATCAAGTTAATAATTAGAAATTGACTTAGTTAATCTTTATTTACATAATTATTATAAAGTTTAACCAAGTTTAGTAATTGTAAGTATATCCATGGTTATAAAATATAACATGTATTTTAACAGTAATGAATGTTAAAATGAGTGTTGAATTAAATGAATGACTTGAATTTTTTATTTCAATTTGTATGTTTATACAGCAAATTTGTTTATATAGTTAATTTATTTTAGGATGTATATAAACATCAAGTTTTTAATGATTAAAATTATTGAAATATTTTGTAAATTATTAGCTGTTGAACTAAGCTATTAACTATGTTTTTGTTATAATTATTGTTTTCAATGCACCCAACAATTCTATTTTCTATTCTTCAAAAAATTTCTATATTTTGTAAATTTTATGTGTTTTATTTTTTGATTTGTAAAATTTAATTTACAAATGGGTGCAAAAATTATTCATTATCTTTGTCTGATGAAGATTAAAGAAATAAAAATATCTAGTATATGGTCTAGTATATGAATGCAAAATTATATAGTTTTAAAAGAGTTTTAAAGCAAACAGGAGAAAAATTTAGAGAATTGCTTTTATTAAATAATAATTAGGGAAAGAAATCATCCTGAAAACTTTATTTAATATTTGTATTTATTTTATTTTGTGTTGAATATGTGTATTTATTTGAGAAGAGGTTATGTGTTATACTCATCTTGAAATACTGAATTAATTAATAAATAAGAATCTATTGAAGATATTTTAAAACTCTAAAATTACCCATTATTTTATGCGGCACATGATTCAGTAATGTAAAAAAATATATTGGATCATTTAAATAAATTTTTTCTGTTATAACTGTAAATTCATTGAAGGCTTTTAATGTAATCATTAAGTATAATTGGTAACTTAAATAAGGCATATTTTTATTAATTTTCACTATCATTTATATTATTTACAAATATAAATGAAAAATGCTGCATTCACATACTTATATGCATATTTGATTTAGAACAATTGGTAACATAAAAAGAAATGATTTAACATGAATATCTAAATCTCTTAGAAATTTCTGATTTCTTGGAAAACTTTTGGAATTTGATTCTTGGAAATCTGTATGAACTTTGTTCCAAGGTATAGGTCTGAAGTTCTATTCTTGCATTGTAAAAGGTAGACATGGCCTTTCATCCATTTGGTGAGTTGATAAAATTGAGTACCAAGCTTGCTTGTGAACTAAACACTGGGGATTTTGCATTAATCTGACCATCTAACTGAAACATGCTTCACAGCCCTGTGCCTTCACTCAAAAAAATAGATGTGAGTGCTTAAGTCTTGGTCACATGGGTCATGTTGTGCCCCTGAATTTAGCTTAATAAAATTTATTAATGTATAGTTAAAATGTTGAAGAGTTCGATTTACCATCAATTTTATGTAATAAAAAGGCTAAAAAAATTTTCATTGTATTTAATTTTTGTCATATGAGTTTTCAGTTCATTTTTGTTATACTTAATTTTGAAAATTTTTTAAATTTTTAAAAATACTCAACAAGTTTATTTTATATTTTAGTATTTGTGTTAGGAACATAATAATAGAAAAAATTAGTTAGTATAATTGGTTCAAATACTAATGAAGATAAAATTCCGTTTATAATTGTGGTGCTTGTTTTTTTTTAGAAATTCAACCAATTTCTTCACCATAAATAAAAATCTATAAAATTCTTTTTCTTTATTTACTTTTTTCAAACTGTATTTATAATTTTACATTGTATTGCACATCATTTATATATTATCTATTGTGAAATATTATTTTAAAAAAACAAATGTTTATGCTAGTTACTGGATAATAAGTACTTTAGGCATTTAAAAATTTTTGTTAATATTTAAAAAATAATCTTATTTAATTTTAGTTTATCTGTGTTTTTTCCTATTACTATAATTAAGTATTATAATAGGAAAAAAATTATTTTATTAGTTGACATTGTTTTTAAATTTAACTTAAGGTTTAGAAATTAATGTTGATAGTTTATTTTGTATTCTTTGAATATATATTCTTCCCTGTCTAATATTGTGTTTAATTATAAATTTAAGTATTCTGTTTTTGTAGTCTTTTCCAGATACTAGTCAACTTGTAGATGATGTGTTTTTCGATCAGCAACCATCTAATTCTGTAGATATTCACAATGATAAGCTCTTGGCAGCCAGATTGTATATGCCTCCAACTCCAGGAACACCCAGTGTTGATACTGTAGATGTTGGAAGGTAATTTTATAATTAATAGGAAGTGCATGTTATTGATCATGAACTAGAAAACTAGTTCTTTTTTTTATTTTTATTACAGTGTGAGATTTATTTCTATAAGAATTTTATGCTGTCAAAAGTTGAAACACAGTACTTAGGAATGGAAAAACTTACTTCAATTTAAATTCAATTTGACAACGGTCATCTATTGAAAGTTCTACAATTAATCTTTAATAATTCTTTCCATATGGTACAATATATTGCCTAATCTGTTATAGAATTGGTATGATGTGTTATTACTTGATCATTTATTGTAGTCCTTTTAAGGAAGCCATAGATTATTGATATATAAATTAAAACAATATAACTATTTGTGTAGCTTCTCGTGACAGAGTTCTTAAAAGTAATTTTTTAGTAAAAGAATGCTAGCTACCATTTTCATGGCTATCACATCAAGATCTGAGAGAAGTGGAAAGTAATATATCTTTTATAATCTCTAATTTATAGTATTTATAGTTTTTTTCCTTAATTGAGTTCTTGGGGTATCATTTGGGGGTAGGATTAGAGATTCTACAATCTTATTGAGTTGGACATCCATTTGCACTATTTATTGTCAGTGGACATCCTACGAATGTTTTAGATATACCATAATAAAATTCTATGATTATCATTTCATATTTTTTTGTGTTTTTAAAAATAAATCATTCTTTTGACTTGAAATTTTAAATCAATTAACAGTTGTAACAATAAATTTTTAATAAATGTTTACATTTTTTTTATATTTTCATTTTAATGATGAGAAGTTAACTATATACAAAAATCCTCATTCTGTTATCTGTCACTTTTTTTTTGTCTAGAAATGAATTGTGAAGAATTGTATGGATGTTCATTGTAAAATGCTTTTGCAGGATGTTGGTCTGATATAATTTATCCAAAAATCGACATCATGAAATATGGAAGTTGGTTTCTAACTAAGGGGGAAAAAAACTTGTTTCATATCGATGCTGTCTTGACCCACTAGTTAATTATGAAAACCTAGTGTATCAAACTATGTGATTATCTCCTGAATATCTGTATTGTGTCTATGTGGTTTTCATACTATCCAGCCCAGTTTTTTTTACACAATTAAGTTATTTCAGTGAATATTTTTTCAAGCATTTTTGGTATTTTTTGTTTTTGTTTATCATATTTGTACTCATTAATTCATATCTTTCTTAATAATAAAATACCGTATATAATAATTGTAAAAGTTCCTATGATATTTTAAAACTATTTTCCTTTATTCTCATAATATTTTATGTAAAAATTAATCGTCCAATTTTGCAATTTTATTGATAGAAAAATTTGTATTGACAAATGTTAAAATATTTTAATTCATGTGTAAGTTTTGATAGAAGAAATTTTTTTAGAACTAATAGTCCAGCATGGCCTCAGTCCCCTCCGCAAGTTGAACTCCCTAGCTCCAATGTTGGAATGAAGAGAATTTGGAACAAAGTAAATAAATTTTTAAATGTACTTTATAATTAATGATACAAATATATATATATATGAATGTAATAATAATGTGTGTGCATGTTTAATTCATACAATAAGTTTGAAAGTGATTAACCCCAATATATCTCAGAATCTGCGATTTTCATTGATTTTCTGAATATGTTGCACCATGTCCCATGGTCTTAAAACTCACACTTAACTTCAGGTTGTGGCTCTACTTTTATTATACGAGTTGAGATTTGCTCAAATATATGAATGTTATTTTTTCAATTAGACATAGTTCAATTGATATAGTGGCAGCATCACTTTAATTGTAATTCTCTGGATCATATGGATAATGGAGCATAAAACCATAGTACCTATGCATGTATATTCAAAATTGGGTACAAGATTAGCAATGAGATGCTAACAATGGATTCAATGCATGCCTAAACAGTATTACCATGGAGCTCAATGGCAGGAAACATATCATCAATTTCTTGTATTTATTGAGGTTGAATGTATAATTTGCTCTTTGTTTGTATTTAACAACAACAGCAACTGGACTCTTTAACATATTATAAATATAAAATATTAATTATAATTAAAATATTGTGTGTGCATAATATATTTATATAATATAATTATAAAATTTTATAACTAAATTTTAATAATATGCTTAGTATAGATTTTGTTTCCATAATAATCTTGTTCTTTTAGCTATTGGGCCAAGAATTTCAGAATTTCGATCGTAGACAATATGGTATGGGCGTAATTGGTAAATTTTTACACAGAAGGATAAGGCAGGACCGTATTACTTCTGATGTAAAGCAACAATTAGAAGATATAGATGATCACAGGTACTTGTACTATATTTTTATTTTATTGATTGGCTCAATTTTTGTTAAACATTGATATATAAAAATAACAATTTTAATAATTATTTCATTTATTAGTTAAGTTTTTCAGTCAGTCATGTACTATTATTGGCATTGTATCATTAAATTGTTATTATGTATTCATAATTAATTTAAAACAAATATCACTTGCTTTGCTATTATTTCATTTATGTTTTATGTATGATGCCATAAATTATAAAATGAGAAAAAAAAGTTAAATGCATTAGACATTTTTTAATCTTTTTTTTTTTTTTTTGCATTGCTATTATGAAATTTATTAATAGAGGGTTTAATGATGTATGGGTTTTTTTTTTCTCTTTGAATTTTTTATGCAAAACTTTGGCATTTTCTACTAGTATCCTCAGGCTCTACAATCCATGAACAATTTTGGTCTCCTTCACTAAAATGGCATTACTTTTTTCTGATTTTTTAGTTTTGTTTACCAATTTTCGATGTTCATTTTTTACAATCCTTCTCTACCTCATCTAGTTATCTCATTTTGGGATGTTCAATTTTTCTTTTATTTCTTTAGTCTTTGTTTACATATTTTCTTTGTTGTGCTTTCATTGCTCATTCCTTTGAGATGTCTGAGCCATTGTATTCTTTTTGTTTTTATTTACTATATGTTTGTGGTGCTTAGTATGAATTATTTCTACCCTTCAGATATCTTCATCCCTTATTGGTTCATATATTTTTCTTTTAGTAAACAGTTTTTCTGAATGGTAGTACAAGTTTCTGCTGCATACATTTCAATTGGATTGATTACAGTTTTATAATATTATTCTTAACTTTCTTGATAGCACAGAAGATTTAAATAGCTTAATCATTGAAAAGTAACATCTATCTCTAGCAACCAGCCTACTTTTTCATTTTTTTTTGGTGATTATTGAACCAATATATTTAAATTCAGTCACCCTTTCAAAACCGAACTTAGTGCTTACTGCACTGGTGATCAAACCACACCTCTCATCCATAACAATATATTTAATTTTCCCACTTTTAACCAGAAGTCCCACTGTCTTTGCCTTTTTTTTCAAGGTCTTAGTTAGGCATTTTTCAGTTCTAGACATCAAGCCCACATCATCCACCAAGGCAAGAATTTGCAAGGATCAGTTTATTATTATGTCTCCTCTATTAGAATAAAATTATCTTATGATATATTCCAAAAAAAAAAAGTTTTTTAGATATTGCATCTCCTTGTCTTAATCCTGTATTAATTCTAAAATTTCTTGAAAACTATCTGTGCTTCAACCTATATCTGGATGGATAAAGTCATTTTAACAAGCCTGGTATTGATTAATTTTCCTAATATTTCAAATTCATGCAAGATATAATACAATGTCTTTTTATTTTTACAATCATATGCTTGCTTAAAATCAATTAAAAGTTGATATAATTTGATATTTTGTTCATGGAACTTCTCCAGAACATTTTTAATACTAGAAACCTGATCCATAATTGACCTACTAATTCTGAACCAACACTGATAGTCATTAAATATTTTTTCTGCATAAAGCTGTAATCTATTTGCAATAATTCTTGAGAGTACTTTTTATGAAGTACTCAAAAGTGATATTCCATGATAGTTTTCATAAATCAGTATATCACCTTTTTATGTATAGGGCATATAATTGCACTCTGTCTTTCATTTGGCATTGATTTTTTAATCCATATATTTTCCAAGAGGTCATGTAACATCTTTTTTTAGTCCCTTCTTTGTTTCAGTTGCTCGGCTGTAATCAAGACTTCACCTAATGCTTTTCAATTTTTTTAAAATTTTTTATAGCTTGTTTTATTTTTTCAGTGCTTTGGAGGCTCACGGTATTTATCATCCACGTTGTATTCATTTATCTCATCCTCCTCATTTTATTGTATCCTCTTAATTTAGTAACTCTTCAAAATACTCTGCCTATATTTCAATTATTTTACTTTTGTCACCAGTCATTTCTTTTTCTTTATTTTTACAGAAATTTATTTTTAGTTGATATCACTTCTTAATGTTTTTAATTTTTGTATACACTCTATTGGTATCTCCTGCCTTAGATAAGTTTTTCCACTTTTTGTATTCTATTTTTTCCTAAAGCTTTTTATTTTAAGCTCTTATTTTTTTTTCTAAAGCTCAATACTTTTGATACCACCTTTTTTTCTTTATATAGCTTTTCATTTTGTGTAGATTCATGGGAAAGCATTTTTCATCTGGAAATGTTTTTTTTTCTCTCTCTCTTATGAGTACACTGCAATCATCATTAAACCTGTCATTTGGTGTCTTTTTTCTCACCCCCTTTTTCTCATGTAATTACTTTAGCTGTTTTCAGTATGATGTTTCTAAATTTTTCCCATTTTTTTAGGCATATCTTTTTGAATGGTTCCCCAATATTCTTTATCAATAGTATTGCTTAGTTATTTCTTAAAAACTCTTTTTGTTTTACAATCACCTAGAGCTTTTATGATAACTTTTTTTCTGTTTTTTGACTTTTTTTAAAATTTGAATCTGGTTATTTTTTTGCTTAACTGCAAGTTTAAAAAGTTAATGGTCAATGTCAGCATATGCTCCTCTAAAACTCCTAACATCAATAATTTCCATTGCATGTCTTTTTTCTATTATGACATGATCAATCTGGTTTTTTTGTCTTGCCATAGGGTAATTACAAGTATGTTTATATGTTACTTTGTGTTGGAAATAGCTCATACTAATTTTCATAATTTTATCACCAACAAAGTTCATTATTCTAAATCCATTTATGTTGTACAAGTCATATAGACTGAACTTTCCAATTGTAGATCTAAAGCTGTCCTCCTTTTCAATCTTTGCATTCAAAACTCCCTATACTATCTGTACTTCACTTCTTTGTATGCTGTCATAATTTTTCTGTAAAGTATCATAAAATATTTCTCATCAACCTATTTGTTTTCCAATTGTTGTCAAGTTATTATTAGTAATTGATGAATTGTTCAGTCTTCATAAGTATAGGTTTTTACAATGTGTTGTCATTAACCTCACACCCACCCTCAACCTGTAGGGCTAGGATGTTCCTGTATGTCTGGTGTCTCCCTTTTGACCTATCTGACTTAGGTATCCATATCAAAAGCTGAAACTTTAGCCAGCATAATTCTCAGGACCTCTGTCACACGTAAACTACACTGACACAATAAGGTGGGATCACCTTCAGTGGGAGCTTTGACATTCATTTTGTTTAATTTAATGTTGCCATATTATTTGAATTAAAATTTTTATTAAATTTTCTTTAGAGCAGAAAGGGAATAAAACTGTTTTCTACTGAAAAATGTTGCTTTTCTACCATTATAGTATAAATTTCATTTCTTTATATAGAAATGTTTTGTTGCATTTCTGCTATGATGTAAATTTTATATTTTAAATATGTTTATCAGAGTCAAATGAAATGACAGCATTAAATTAAACAACATGAATACCAAAACTTTGAATAAATCACATGTGTGTGTGTTTTAAACACACACACCAAAATGTGTGTGTGTTTAAAACTACTTTAAATTATTCTCTATAAGAGAATACATTATAATTTAAATTTTTATTTAATTATAAAGAAATAATATTTTAAAATTTCTGGCTAAATAATGATTTTTCCCATAATCTTAAAAATATACCAAATATATATGGTAAAAATTAAGATATACACACTCATTTAAGTGACACACCTTGAATTTGCTTTTACTTTTGATGACTGCTGCTAGCTGAACTGTTAATTGTTTAACCTTCAGTTTGACTGTGACTTTAATTCCTATTTTTAATGGATGTTTGTTGCTTGAAAACCAATTTAAACCATACGTTTTGTCTAAATCACTCTTATATGCAAAAAAGGATTATAAAGAGGTGAACAAATATGACTAATTATTTTTATTTCATGACAGAAATTTCTTTGTTTTTCAGAGTATTCTTATGTATCTATTAGATTGTTGCAATGTAAGAAACAGAAATTATAAATTAACTTTTTAATGTTATTGGATTAGTTGTAGATGCAAATACTAGTCATTTATAAAAACATGAAATTATTTAATCAGTGTTTCATATTTTTATAAACGAACAGTTTTTTTGCAAAATAAAAAAAGGCTTTATGGATTGAAAGAAAAATGTTTTTTAAAGTAAGTCAACTAATAAATTTTTCAGTCATGAGTTTTTACTTTTCTTTATATAATAAATTAGTATTCTTATTTTAAGTTTTTAGTATATTTTATTCTCTTTGGTGTATTCACAATTGACCTCTCCAAAATAATTTAGGATATTACTGGTCCTTAGAAATATCTTTATATGTGATATGTTATTAACTTTGAAAATTGTTTTATTGTTAAAATTACTTAATTTGCATAAATGTGAAAAATGTTTATCAGTTATAAAATGGAGGAGTAGTGTTCATATATACTTACTCTGGTATAATTATCATGCAAAATTTAAATTTTGCTTGATTTGCAGTCATTTAAAGAAATTAGGTATATTTTATTATTTTAAAAGTATGGTAAAATTTCTCTTTTATGACAATTCATTGATTCCTAAAAGAAATTTAAAAGCATACCAGATAAAACAATGAAAATATGTTAACAAATAATAATTTGCATAAAAATCACTGGAAAATTGAAAAAGAATATGCTGTTTTATGTTCAAATGTATTTTTTCAAATATATAATTTTTCAAAATTAGTATTTGTTCTTATTATTTATAATCTTCTCTTTTTTAAATTATTTAATTTTCAATTAGTATTTAATTATAAATAAGAAATTTCATTCCAATAAAAAGTCTAAAGGAATGTGTTAATTGAATAAAATAATCCAATAAAAATATATTGTCCTTAATACCTTCTTCAAAATTGTATGATAAGGTTATTTTTAGTTTTTCTTAGTTATTTTAGTTTAGAAAATTTTTCTTAGAATATTTAATATTAATACTTAAATTGAAAGTAAAAATACTTTAAATTTCATGATATAAATTTACTATTTTCTTCAAAAATGTATGTCTTTGTTCAATCTTTTTAAAATCTTTAATGTGATTAAAATTTTTATTTGTAAATTAATATTTTATATTTAATTTATATTGTTCTTATGTTTACTAAAGATTATACTTTAAATTATATATTAGTATTTTTTGAATAATTGAGTCCTTATAAAGTTAATTTTTTTTTTAATTTTTTAGACCTTTCTTTACATATTGGGTTACAACAGTTCAAGTCTTAGTTTTGGTAATATCACTTGCAGTGTACGGATTTGGACCCTTTGGTGTCAGAAAAACGCAACGTAGTGGAGAGGTTAAAGAATTTTATATTTTTATTTTGTGTACTTATGTTTTACAGTAAAATTAATTAATTTCTTAAATATTTTTTAAACCTGTGAAAAATTTGAAGTACTGGAACATTATTGACTAACACATTCTGATATCATATAGGAATATGCAATAATAAATAATATAAAATTAACTCTTTCATAAAATGTTATATATTAAATATTGCATATAGAAATTTTTTAAATAAATTCTAAATAAAAGTAATTTACTGATAAATTCATATATAAAGTGTTAACTTAAGCAGTTCGGATTAATAATTTGCCAATAATTTTGATAGCAAAATTTTTTTAGAAATTTATGTGCATTTTTTATTTTGTTTTGAAAATTGAAATTTTAGTTTAATTTAAAAGCTGAGTTTTGGTTAAATTTTTCGATAATATTTGAAAAAAAATAGGAAACAATTTTTTTGTACATTAATTTTTCAAGAAGGAAAACAGCAGACGTTTTAAAAAAAATATATTTAAAATATTGATATAGCTATTAATTCATTTATTGAAGTTTTCATTAGATACAGAGGTAGAGTAATATGATAAACATGCAATTATTCTGTTGTGGAATATAGCAGATCAATTTAAAATGTTCTCTTTATAATCAAAATAATCAGGTATGTAAAATGTAATGATTAATATTTTACGATATGTTCCTTGAGAGTATTGGCTGATGAATTGATAAATTACTTTGATGATTATTAAAGTGAGATAACTATAAAAATTTCAATTCTAGTTATTGATTGCAGTTTATTAAGTAAACAAGAAGATCCATAAAAATATTGATTCATGTTTTTGAAAGAAAAGTGTTCTCTTAAATAAAAATTTAACTTAATAAAATCTGATTAATTAATTCTGATTAATAAAATTTGTAGATAACAGGAAGAAATGAAAACATATTCCTACTAAATTTTATTGTGATTTTATATATTCTGAATTAGCATATCTTTTTTTCATTATCATGTTGCTATTTTGTACTATGGTATACCTTTAATAGAGTAACAGAAACTTGATAGACGATTAATCCCTTGATATATATATATATATATATATATATATATATATATATATATATATATATATATATATATATATATTATACTTTTTCTCAAAGTAATTGATAACAAATAAGTTTCTCCATTCAAATTAGAATAAAAAAAATTAAAAATACTTGTTCATGGCAAGAGTTATTTGTAACTTTTTCAAGCGGATGTTTCTTCAGATATTTCATCATTTCTTGCTTATTATGAAATGCATAAAATGTCAGATATAAATATATTTTATGAAAGTAATGATGAAAATTTTTTTGGAAGAGAAAGAGAAGACTGTAGTTTGTAAATAATGAATAGTTTAAAAAAAGAAAACTATTTTTAATACCTATTAAACAAGAATTAAACTCAATATTTAATAATTTAATTTTAGATTATTTAAATTTTGTTTTTAGATCTATATTAATTGTATTTCAGATGGAAGAATTTCTTCAAATGAATCTTAACACAAAGGCTTAATATTTCCATATGATTTAAAATTTGTATGCTGTAAAATAAAAGCGCATTTTAATATATTTCATGTTGAATAACTACATATTTAAATTTTTGTTGTTTCTATTAAAATAAGAATATAATCATTCAAAATAGTTTTAAAAAATAGATTTTTGTTTTAATCATGTATTTTTTAATGTTGTTGAACTTAGCTATTTTTTGCTGTTAGCAATAATCAGTTGCTCAAATTTTGTTACTACTTCTTTATTTACCTAAAGCAAAGTTTTTGGTTACAAAATTTCAGAAATTTTAAAATTTATTTCTTATACTTAAAATGCTTTTTGTAATTTCAATTTAAAATTTATTAAATTGTCACACTAATCTAAAATAATTAAAAGTATAGAGTACAAATTGAATAAGTTTTGAATCAATAAGTTATTTGTACATGTTCTCATTATATTATATTTACTATACCAATTAAAATTCAATTAATTTATAGGTTATGGTTACAAGTCTTCATTTACAACAGGTAGATTACTTTGAGCCAGATAACTTTTGGCTTGGGCCACGATCAGTAAGTGGTTAAATTTCTTTTTATAAATATTTCCATTATAGTAAATGAAGTTCTTTATAATGTTTAAAATGTAAAAATGTTTCTTTTATTATAAAATGTTCGTATTACGGCATTTTTAATGGAAATTTCTTATTAAAATTTATAAATTGAGATTTTTTAGTGTAATTACCGTATTTTCCTGTATGTAATCTGCGGATTATGTGCTAAAAAAGTTCCGAATTTCGTTGCGTGTGATAATCTGACAAAAAAATATTTTTCATCCAAAAAGTTGACAATAAAGTGTTTGGGGAAAAAAAAAACGCGGTTTATGTGTGTTTTATAAAATAAATAACAGATGGCGCTGATATTCAGTTGACATATTTTAACTATTATCAGCATTGTCCAATTGCGTTCAAGAACGAAGTCAGTTCTAAACGGTTATTAAAGTTGCAATTCGTTAACGCCATTTCGCATTCTGTTTTGACATGATCTGTTTTGCTCTGAAAGCATTCTTTTGATAAACCTTTGGCAATATATTAATACAAATTAATATATTGTCAAAGGGAAGTGCAAATTATTAATTCACAGAGTAAATTTTAAATTGAATGCTATAGGAAAGGCAAATGAAAATGTGTCGACAAGCATGTAATGTACGGTGAAGAACAAAACCTGCGCTGTACAAAAGAAAAAAAATGTATTTTCATGTTCAGTAATCCATTTCTTTCATTTAACTATTAACAAAACAAATATAGTTTATTTTTAAAAATATTTGTAAACTGCGTTTTGAAAGTTATTAAAATCTAAATTAAGTTTTAGTCGAATCTTCTCAGACATAGATTGATATTGAGCTTTCATCTCAGTTAATCGCCCTTCGCTTTGAGGTGTATTCAAACAAATCTTTATAAATGTTTTTTTCTGTAGAATTTATATTTTTAATTACAATGAATGTATTTTTATTTTATTTGGCATCAAACTATCAACAGTATAAATTTTCGACTATTTGTTTTAAAAATTTCTGCGGATTATATACAGGAAAATACAGTATGTTATATTACAGCAATATTTTCTAAACTTTTTAATCATGCAACAAAATTGAAATTTTTAAATTTTTTTGATGTATCATTTTTAAAATCTAAAATTTTTATAATGAAAAACATTTTATATTTTTAGTAACTATAAAATTATCATTTTTAATAGCTATGAAATATTACAGTTTTGAAAGTATTTCTCCTTTTATTTGATGGGTATTCTACTTTAATGAATCTCTCTTGTATTTTCTCTATTTTATTTAATGGATTTATTGCAGTTATAAAAATTTTTTTTTTGGCTAATACTAGTATTATGATTTATTTTAATATATTTTATCATGGAATTTTATTTGCTGATTTAGTTAGTAATATTTTTTCTCATTTAATAAATTTTAGGCTGATCTGGTACATTTAGGGGCCAAATTTACACCTTGCATGCGAAGAGATAAACATATTTTTGATTCAATTACTAGAGATAGAGAACAAGAACGGGACACTGCCTGCTGTGTTCGGAATGACCACTCTGGTTGTGTGCAAACTTCTCGTGATAAATGTTCTGTGAGTAATAGTTTTTCTATTTTTAAACTTAATTGGATGGCTGAAACATATATAATATGACTTATTTTAAGTTTTTAATGATACTTTTTAATGTTTACAGCTCTTATTATTCATATTTCAATTAATTTAAATATATTAAAATCAAAAGAATTCAAATACATGTTGTATATACAATTAAAGTTTTCAGTTTTGACCTTATATCTTAAAAAAGAAAATCTTTATTAAATTATTTTTTTACCTTAAAATGTGAAACTGTGTTAATTTAATATTCGGATAAGGCAAATAATTATCTATTGACAGTTTTTTCACAAAAATCTTAACAATTTTTTTACCACCAGTTATAATGAAAATTATACATATTTATGTTTGAAGTACTAAAGTTTTAGTGAAAATTATAAATTTATAATATATGTATATATACCATTTGTTATATTTAAAGAATGGTATTTTATATACCTTTTCAATATTTTATGCACTTTTTTTCGAAATTTAAAATGGGGATAAATGTATATGTCATAATTTTCTTTGATTTATAAACCTTTTTTAATTTTGAATATGCCTATTCTATATCTATTATTTTCAATGTTACTAGTAATATTCTACCTTGTAAAGTTTTACAAGGTAGAATATTACTGTCCCGTTAAACATACCTTTAAAAATTTAATGAAACTTCTGTTAAAAAATTATAATTAAAGAATTGTTTGTACTATGCAATTAATAGTTATTAATTATTATTTAAATAATTCTTTTAATTATAATTTTTTAACAGAAGTTCATAAGCTTTTCTCTAATGATAACAATCTTCTCTGTTAATTGAGTGTGTAGAAGTTTATTTTCTATATCTAATGTACACTCAAGAATTTAGTTTGAGGTAGGCAAATTGATACCATTTTAAGAGCTTAAACACTATATTCTTTAAAATATATCTAAATGGGAATGTAATAGCTCTTCAAACAAATTTAAGTTCACAGGTTTGAGTCTTATCTTGGGTATGGATATTTTGAAAATGTTCGGAGTCCACTTTAAGCATTGGGTCCCGGTCTAATTAATCCTTGTTTGCAAAATTGACCATTGAGCAACAAACAATCAAACAAATTTAAAGATCTCATGTTTGTTACTTTTCATTTGGTGACATTAAAGTAATACTGCTTGCAAAGCAATATAATTTTAATCAAAGTTTTATCATGTTTGTATTCCAAAAATTCGAATTGGATATTGTATTCTAAGTGTATTCAATTTTTTATGCATAAGCGTAAAAAGAATAATTGATTTGCTCTGAAGCCAGATGACAAGCGTTTCAGGATATGGTGTGAACAAGGAACGTGCAATCAGCCCCAAAGCATCACCGAACATCATGCATTCTGAGACGGAAGCATTATGGTCTAGGCAGGAATTTCATTAGGATATCCCACTGACTTCCACATCTTTAAACAGGCTTCTATGACAGCTGTCTGGTATCAAGATGAAGTCCCAGAACCCATTGTGGGATTGTATGCTGCAGCATTTGGCCCTACTTTTGTTTTAATGGATGATAACTCACGTCCCCATAGAGCTGACATCGTGATGACTACCTGGGGAGTGAAGGGATTGTGTGTATGGCATGGCCAGCATATTCGCCTGACCTCAATCCCATTGAAAATCTTTGGGATCCTTTCAGCCATCCTATATCTTCACGTCCCACTTCCAGTCACTCTTATTGAGCTGGAAACTGCTCTATAAGAAGAATGGCTATTGCTTAATTCTTCGGTAGTTGACCACCTAATTGAAAGCATGATCACAAGATGTAAACTTTGTATACAAATGAGGGGGGATCCCATTCCTATTAATGTCCTATTTTTCATTTTATGCTGTTTATTTTCACTTTGTACATAATTCTATTTAACTCTCCAGTATGTCATTATCCGATAACTTACAAAAATTTAATATTGTTTTCTTTTCTGTACATAATTAGTGATTTTATTTTATGCATAAATATATATGCTACTTTCCTGCTGAATTTTGTGTCAATCAAAGCAGTATTTGTTGTTTATTTTGCATTTTACATCTTCGTACTTAACTTTTGGAAGTGAGTGTATATCTAGCTAAAAATGTCTAATAATTTTTGTTAAATTAACTTAGTTTTATGTTTAGTTAGTTCATCAAAAGATTTGAATAGATTTTATCAGATTAATCTGTAATAGTAGTTTAGAGTAAATTTTTGTAAAGAACATTTCCACAACCGTTAAGTTATCATATATTTTAAAACGAAAAATTAAAACTGATTTGTATTTTAAAAAATTTATTTGATTGCTGTGATTTATTTTCATATCTTTATTGACAAATTTTAGATATTTTGCAATTTTTTTTATTTTTAATTTTTAGTAAGTGTTAAAAATTATAATTAATTTTTTCTTCTTGTTGAATGGAATAAAATCTTTAACGAAATAAATAGTACACAATAGAAAAATATAGTTTGTGCTCTTAATTTAAATACTTGCTTTACAATGCAAAATAATTTGAATTTCTAAAGGTTGTTTATTAATGTTAAATTTTTTATTTACCTGCTTCTAAAGTTGGCTCAAGGACTTCATTCAGGGGTATGAATTAATTTCACTATGTTATGCATGAAACTGTACTTTTTTAAATAAAATATTATATGTCCTTTCATATCTCTTAATATTATGCATGCCTAATTTTTATTTTAAACTACAGATTTAGTGATTAATAGTAGGCTTATAAATACTCACATTTAGTTGTATATATAAAAAGCATTTATAGTTTATTTTATTACATCTTGTATTAAATAAGCATGTGCAACTTTTTAGCATTTATGTGCTTGCAAATAGATGAAAGAAAATAGTATTTGCTGTTAATATGCCTTTAAATGTGCTTTTTAAATTTAGTACTTCAATTTTTAGTTTTGTCATTCTAAAGTTTGATTTACTTTGTGCAATGAAAACAGGAATTGATATCTTCCTGGAAGAAATGGGACACTATGCAACCTGGTCCTCCTAGGTGGATGGGGAATCCAAATTCTATAGCAAAAGATCATCTAGGCACTCATAAAAGGCTCTCTGGTTCAGTATGTGGTCAAGATCCAAGGTATTATTTTTTTGACAATTGAAATTACTTTTTGTACTTGGTTTCTATATTTCCATGAGATTGATTAATTTTAAATGTATATTTAAAGCTGATAAAGGCAATAAATCATTGAACATTTGTCTACAATATTCATTTAAATTTAAAGTTTTTATCTGCATTTAGATAGGAAATTAGTTAATTATTTTTATAGTCAAACAATTAGTTTTTTTTAGCTGGCAGTCATAAACAATAAGATCTTATTTTAGTTTAACAAAAATTTTATTATATTTTCACTAATTAAAATAAAAATAAGAAAACTATTTTCATTAGAATAGGTGTTTTTAATACTGTTTTATAAAATTAAGAATTAGGACAATTTTGCAAATGAATCTTTAATTTGCCTTTGAATGATATAAATATTTTATGAGTAGGTGTAATATTGCTGTAAAAATACTTTTTCGTTATAAAGCAATATTTTATTGACTATGTAAAAGCATCAGTCTTCTAATAGAGTATTTGTTAGATTCCAGATAGCAAAGTAAAAAATATAGTTAATATTATGCAATTGTTTGTGTTACTTTATAGCTTATATTCTTAATAACTTTACTATTTAAGATCTAGAATGTTTTTTTTTATTCAAATGCATATATGTTATCTTTTTAGATATTGCAATGAGCCTGCATCAGTATTTCCATATGAATGGCCAGATGATATCACTAAGTGGCCAGTAAGTGTAAATTAATTTATTTTACTTATAGTTGATTACTTTCTTAAAAAAATTTGGAGGATTACATTAAAGAATGTTAATATGTTGTGAATGTACAATGTTTTATTCAAATTAAATTAAAGATCAATGTATTTTTATTCTGAAATTCTTTATTAACATATATAATTAATTTTCATTCACTAAAATTGTTACTCCTCACATGGCATAACCTTTATTTTTAGTGTATTTTTATTCCTTAAATGTTTTGTTTACCCATTTTCCTTACTTTAATTAACCAATTAAACACAGATTTATATATAATTAAATTATGTTTATTGCTATTCATTGGAAAGGAACAAAAGCCTTACCTTGAAAGTAAATGAAAGTTGATATGCACGTAACTCAAAATTTTACAGGCTGTAGTTTTCTTTTTGTTTTAGAATATTTAATATTCTCCCAGCAATGAAACTTTAATATTCTGTAGGAATGACTAATAAACTCATAAGTTTCAATGAAAGCTGCAAATTCTTAAGGAAAGGATTAAGGCAACTAGTATCAAGTTTTTGTTCAAAAATTTTTGATAGAGATAGTATTTAAGAATTGTGAAAGTGTAATGAAAAATTTATTTGTCTTTGAAATTCAGAAAAAAACATTTTTTGAGAAAGACTTATCTTGATCATTAATAAACATCAATGACTTTTTAGTCTTTGTTCTTTTTTAATATTAATTAAATAAGCAAATAAAATGAAAAGCATATTTTGAATCAATTTATTTTGATGAATTTATGAATTTAATAGAATTAATTTAAAAGATCCTGTAATTTTAAAATTATTTTAAGCATTTGTATTTATATTTTGAGTCACTTCTACATAAGAATAAAAGTTTTATTGAAAATACCTAGAAACTAATGAATTGGTCAAGTGGATTTTATAGGCATTAAAATTAATTTAAAGCTATATTTTTTATTGTAATGCATATATTATTAATGTAGCTCTTGCCTATAAAATATCATACTTTGCTAGGTATACATAACAATATGAATTGTACGAAGGAATGAATTGTTCCATAATATAATATTTAATATTATGTTACAGGTATGCAAGGCTGTGGTTCCAGGTCAAGTTCCTGAACCTCACATGTCTTGTGAAATTGTAGGTAGGCCTTGTTGTATTGGCATCTATGGTCAATGCCACATTACTACGAAAGAATACTGTGATTTTGTAAAGGGATTCTTTCATGAAGAAGCAGCGCTTTGTTCACAGGTAATTAATTATTTTAATTTCTGAATTGTATAGTTTGCTAATCTAACATTTTAAAATGCCAGGTTTTTAATTTTATGTTCATTTAAAATTTTAACTAAAGTACTTTGATACTCAGTAAGTATATATATATATATATAGACTAATAATTGAGAATATTTTAATTAAAACAAATTTCGCCATCTAAAATTTTGTTTTTTCACATATCACATTGTTTAAAATATTTTAGAGTTTTTTTAAAGTTCATATTACTCATTATTTGCATTACAATTTAATATTTTTGGCAAAATACTGCATGCACAGGAAAATTAACTTGATTATATTACATACATTACTAAATTATAAATATATATGGATTGATGTTTTTATATCACTTAAAATTTATATAATATTATTATTAATATTATTATGTTATTCAAAAGTTGGTGTTTATACTTTTCTTTTCTATTCATTTACTGAAGTTAACTTACATTTGTGATCATACTTTTCAAAATTTGATACCTCATTTTCCCAAACCGATTTTGATTTAACTTTCCCCTCAATAAATTGTACTCAAATAATTTGATGTGTCTTATGAAATCAATTGTTAAGTAATCCTTTATTTAATCTTCATAAAAATTTATAAATATACCATAAATATTCTCCATGTTAAATGTAATTAATGCTTTATAATATTCTTTAGATTTTATTTATAATTTTCTACTGAATAAAATTGAATAAACACTAAACAAAATACTGATAACCAATGTTCTATAACAATAGTTTACTAAAATATTTTATTTGTACAAAATAACATGCATTTTTAATTTCATTAAAATAAAATTATTTGGAAAACTTTTACAATAATGTTTTTCCTAGATATTAAGATATACTAGGAGTTGGATGAAAACTCTAAAAAGATTAAAAAGTAGAGAAAATTAAAGGAAATATGATATTTTAATGATATTTAGAATGTATAAGAGAATGAAAATGTTTTGGTATATTAAGTAAGTTGCTTATCAAATTGACTAACAGTTTTTGACAGTTATGTTATTAAAGTATATTTCTGTATTTATTATATATTATTATTTTCCAGAATATATTCATTTTCAATATCTTGAGAGCAAAAAATGACATTAATGAGAAAAAAAGTCTATCGAATATATATTCGTAAGGATAAAAAAATTGATGCATATTAAACTATATTTAATAAAAATTTATTTCACATACTTATCTTAACTTGCTAAGTTTTCCTCTTAATTTTAATAATTGCTAATATATATATATAGAGAGAGAGAGGGGGGGGGAGGGGGGAGCTATTGTTATTCGTTTTGACTTTTACAAGTGTGATTCTTTTAATTTTCTATAATTTTTCTATTATTATTTACTAATTTTTTTGTCAATCAGGTATCCTGTCTTGATGATATTTGTGGGATGATCCCTTTTCATAATCCTGATGTGCCTGACCAATTCTATAGAATCTGGACTTCCCTTTTCCTACATGCAGGGTAAGAATTGTAAATTCTGTTGTTGTTTTCTTAATTTTTCATGTTTAAATTTTAGTTACAAAAACTTACAAAGCTTTTATATTTAAATTACTATATATTACTGGATATTTAAACATTTGTCTCTAAATAAGTAGAATATGTTCCCAATATGTATATTTCCTTAAATTTTGAATCTTGTAATTTAATACACAATTTTACTTTATTGCTTCTTTGTAATTGCATAAAATTTTTATATAATGTTAAGAATTTCCATCATTGCTCTTTACTACAGAATATATAAGTTGCTCTTTACTACAGTATATATAAATTTAACTATATGGTAAATTTGTACTTCAAACTTTGACATAACAATTTTAAAAAAACCATGCATACCTAAATATGTTTAATTTGTTTGTAAGTTGATTGAATATTCTTACAATGGAAGTTTTCATAAAAAAATGAAATTCTGCTTTTTTCAAAAGATTTTCTGTGTTGGAAAATATTTTTATTTAGTTTAGAGAAAATAGACAAAAATATTTGAATAGTGTATGAATATGTGTGATCCTTTTCTGTAGTTCAAAGATTTGTTTTATTTATTTATTACAAAAGTATAGACAAAAATTGTGCCACATAATGCTTAAAAGGAAATCAAAAACACCTAAATTCAAAGTGGAAATTATTGCTTAAACAGTAAAATCAAACTTTTAGTTCTGATTGAAAAACAAACATAACATGTAAAGTTGGTTAACATAACATGTAAAGTTAGTTAACATAACATGTAAAGTTAGTGTTAGAATAAACAAGAAAAGTACAACTTCTGATGCCTCGCACTTTTATTTATTTGTTAATAACATAGTTATAATTAAAGTATTATTTTTGTTCAATTGCTAACTTCTCTAAAATTTTTTTAAAAAAATTTCTGAATCTCTTTAAAAGTTGTTTTAGGTTATAAAATTAGTCTTTTAACATTAATGATTTTCTTTATTGTTTGACTTTTTACTGAGAATAATTAATATGTTAACATACAATTTATAGCACAGTACAAAAGTAAAAAGCATTTTAATTTTCTACTCTCTTAGCAACAAATGTTGAATCATAACATTTACATTTATTTTAAGTTTTCGTGATTGACATTGTTTTTATAATTATTCTAGCTGAATAATCGCTCTAAATTTTTTGGCTATATTTATTTTTTTATTGATTTAATCTGATCACAAAATATGAATTCATATTATCTAATTTGTTATTTGTTTTGTAATTAGTATTTTGTTTTCTTGAATGTAATGCATCACCAATATTGCAATAAAAATTAATTTACTAAATTTTTTTTAAAACTGGAAATTAAAAAGTTTGTATTTTAAAATTTCCACTTAATATTTGAAATGGAATCTTAAAATACAAACTTTTTAATTTCTAATTTAAAAAAAAGTTTAATTTTAAATTCAAATTTTAAGTTTGCAATAATAATATAAAAAAATCAGTTATTTTTAAATTGAAAATATTACTTTATTCAAAATTTATTTAATTTATTTCAAGTTCAAATTTAAAATTTTGCTTATGTAATTTCTTTGATTAAATATTTTAGAGAAATATGAGTTTATGCCTGAGGGAGAAAAAAATATTTTTAAAAGGATTGGATTTAAAAGAGATAAGAAATTATTATGAAAAATATATCTGAAATTTTTTTCAAAATTATGTTTAAGCTATAAAGTATCACAAAAGTCACTTTTTCTTTTGTCATTTGATTCAATTTTAATATCTTATCTTATTGACATTAGTGTTAAATTTTTATATTTTTAAGTTAGCAACTTTTTGTCTGATTTTAATAACTTATTATAATGCTTTGAAATTTTTATTATTTACTCAGCATTATTTTAAATTTTTTTTCTGAAAATAAATTTGTTAATTTTTGTAAATCATCAAAAGACATAAATGAAAATAAAACAAAGGTTTAATTTGAAAATTTAAAGTTGGTAATAGCTTTTAGAATTTTACTAAAATTAAAAATAGTGTATTATTTTGTACCATTACTATTTAAGGTTTTGGTTTAACATTTTAATTTTTTTTTAAATCTTTCTGCATTATTTGCCTTTTTTCTATTATGCTGCCTTGTATCTAGAATTTACAGATCAATTTATCTCTTTTAAATGTTTTATCATATTTTCTTAGTTGATTATGTAGAGATCTAATCTAACATTTTCTTCCTGCAGCATCCTACACCTGCTGATTACTGTGATAATTCAATACTTCATAATGACTGATTTAGAAAAGCTCATAGGAGCTTTAAGAATTAGCATCATATATATTATGTCTGGAGTGGGAGGAAACCTAGCAAGTGCGATTTTTGTGCCGTATAGAGCTGAGGTTTGTATATTTTAATCTGTATATAAGAATTATTTGCATTACATTTTTAACACTCATTTTATGATATCCAATACTTCTAGAAATTTTAATAATTTATTTTTTTTATTTAATTAAAATTTTTAACAATCCATGTTTGCTAGGAATTCAATTTATTGTTTAACATGCATTCCATTACATTTGTTTTGATAAATTGTACTTCCTTTGTGCTAAGCAGACCAATGTTTAAGCAATATGAATAGAATTTTTATAATTTGCTGTTAAACGAGTGCAAAAAAGTGTCAATGGATTTTAATTTTTTTGTATCAAATAGAGTTGAGGCTTTATTTTTTTATAAGAATTTAATTTATAAACTTTTGGACTACCTTACAAAGTAATTTCTGATCCTAATGTGGATGATGCAGTGATAATTTTTATTCCCATTTATGAACTAAAATTTTGAAAAAACTCTTTTATGTGAACTATTTTCATATATTTGTCACTTGTGCTTATTTTTCATCATTTGATATTTTTTATTACAGAATTGTTAATTCTTCGAATTGTATACCACTAACTGTAATTTTGAAAATCTGAATTGTTTTTCCTAGAATACTGAATTTCTATCTATTTGTGTAGAATTTTCCCACCTAATGTAACTTCCGTCTAATACACAATATATCAAAAGTTTCAAGTTCAAATATTGTTAGAAACTTTAGCACTTAATGATCATGAGACTGGAGTCATCTTGTGAAATTGACATTCTCAACAGGCCTCTATGCTCTTGTGAACCTATATTTAGAATGGTGTTGCACAAAAACATCTAACTGGTACTTTACTTCTTACCCAGGGTTCTCAGTCATGAAAACAGTAATGGGCACTGTAAGCCTTGGTCTGCCATAGAGTCTAGTTTAGTTGCACAAAAAACAATATCTAGATAATTTTGATATGTAGAATTTATTATAAAAACCACCATAACTGAAGAAATGTATAGGCATTTATTCAATGACTTAAATGGAGATTATTTATCTGTGAACTTTGACTAAGAAACCCACAACTATATTTCACAATTTCACCTCAAGATTTTTAAAGGTGGATCCAGATTTAATTTGTATGTTAGAAATATTAGATTATTTAATGGTTAAAATCATTAATGAATAAGAACGAAAAACTTTCAGACAACAAACAAGATGACAGATCTGCAATCATCTGTAAAATGAACAGATGAACACCTTATGAGATTGAGGTACTTTTTGATTAAATCAGTGAAAACGAAGTTTCAATTTTTCAAATGAAATTGTATCCTTAAGGTTTTTAATTTTTCAAATGAAATTGTATTCGAGCTTAGTTTTGAGAGGATACAATGAGTTGACATGAGATTTCTGATTTTTATGCTTCAAGGTGAACAGACTACTGAATCGTAAATGTATATAAACTAAATCATTATTAACTGATATCAATCAAAATATTTTTGTTCGATTTTTTATGTTTAAAGAAGAAAATTTATATAATTTAGTAAAAAGATTTAATTTCTTATATTAATAATATTATATTAATAATTCTGTATGTATAAAACAAATTCATGAAATATGTGGATGAAAAATAGAATGAAATTTTTTCAGTTGAAAATTAATTATTGTTATTTTGAAATGTATTAATTTGAACTGAAAATGAAACAATATCTTTTCAGGTTGGTCCAGCTGGTTCTCAGTTTGGTCTTCTGGCATGCTTGTTTGTAGAAGTGATCCATTGTTGGAAAATGCTGAAGCATCCAGGCATGGCACTTCTACGGCTGGGTGGTGTGGCATTAGTTCTCTTTCTGGTTGGCCTTTTACCATGGGTTGATAACTATGCTCATATATTCGGATTTTTATTTGGTTTTTTACTCTCTTATGCTTTATTGCCTTTTGTATCCTTCGGAACTTACGACAAAGCAACAAAAGTTGTACTGATATGGGTGTGTCTCTTTGTCATCATCATCATTTTTGTCATATTGCTGATTTTCTTTTATGTGCATCCTATTTATGAATGTTCATTCTGTAAATATCTTAACTGTATACCTTTGACTGTGGATTTCTGTGAAAACCAAGACATTGTATTTAAGAGGCCAGAATACTGACACCAGTGTTTTATGGAGGACTTGTACATGGTGTATTGTTTTACTAGTCATTGGACCATGAAGGAGGTGATGGCAATGCTGTTTTTTAAATCTAAAAGGCCAGTTGAAGTGCTCTACTTTTTTTGTGATTTCAAAATTCAGGCATGTGAACTTGTCAGCAAGCCTACTTCAACGGACAAGCATTTTTACTGCTGTGATGTAACCTTAAATGAGGTGTTTAAAAGACAATTTTGTCAATTTATACTTAATTTTCGAGAATAACAATTGTAATATTTTATTAAAAATCTAGTAAAATCTTTTGTCTTATTTTTTCCCCATGAATAATTATGACAGATATTTTAAATAAATACATCGAAATATTTTAGTTTTTATTCAAGAGAGGCAGTTTTATAATATTTATTAATATTTGATGTTATAAATATTTTATCATTAGAATAATCAAATGAAATGTTTTTCAATTTTTTTTATTCTAACTAAAAGTACTATCCATTTAAAAAAAATTATGCTAATAGTGTGATAATTGTTAAATAACTGAACAACTTAATATTTATCTATTAATTGTAAGTCTCAGATTTCAAATGCTTAAATCTTTCCTAAATTTAAATTTTCAATTTTAATGTCACAGTAAAAATTGAGCTATCAAATAGTAAGTACTAATATAATTGTTTATCGGTATTTTAAAATTTTAAATATTTTGATCTTATTTATAAATAAATTAATTTTTATTAAATCATTTTCAACATATTGAAGTTTTTATGTAACAACACCTTTTTTCTAAAAGATTTTTAAGTAGAATTGCAGTTAGCTAAAAATATAATTTCAGCAATTTAAATTTGTAACGTATAAATTTTATTATTTTTTCCCAGAATTTTCTAATAGCATTGGTATTAATAATATGAAATAAAATTGTCTTGAGACTTATTTTAACAAATTTTCTTAAGACTGAGTAATAACCTGCCGCATAATTTTTTTTAAAAATTTTATCCTCTTTATTTTTTTAACAAATATTAAAATAGAAAGAAATATTCTTTTAATTGACAAATTGTAAAAAAGTGAATATTGTAAAATAAAAAAAAATACTATTTGTATAGCAATCATTTTTAAACATTCTGACTATACAATTCATTCAATGCTCATTAAATCACTTACTACATTTTGTAATGTTTACAATTAAAAATATCGTTATTCGTTTGCTTACATTATTCCTTTCATTCAAAAATAGAACTTGTACTCTTGTTACTTTTGCAATATGATTAGAAATTTAAGTAGCATTTTTATTGAAAAAAATAAGATTCATTTCAACAAAAATTGTTTGCTTACTTAAATGAAATCGAAGTAACTATAAATAAACAAATTTCACATGCAAATTTTGTTAAATGCTTATCAAAATCTGATGTTTATTTTAAACATACTTAAGGGAAGACAAATATTTACAAGATAAAGATATTTGGTATTATGCATGTAACCGAAATTATGTATCAATGATTTGATTGCAAAATATTTTAAAACAAAACTAATTTTAAAATTCAGAATTTGATTAATATTTATTGTTTCAGTTGTATCTGTTAATGAAATTGAAGGAATTCCTAATATACAATTGTTATATTTCTAGAAATCATCTCAATATTGTTTATAATCTCTGCATTTAAGTCTTAATTATATTCATGATGACTTTAGTGTCTTTAAATTAATAAGAACTGTTTTTTTACAAAGTTCTACTTAATACTGAAAGGCATTTTATTTTAATGAATTGACCAAAGAAGCAAGAATTGCCCATTGTTTAAAATGAAATTCGTCTAATTTTAGCCTTAAGCTTACCTTTTTAAAAATAGCTTTAAGATTTATGGTATATATTTCTTCCCGTTAATTAAACTTACTGACTCTATTACTACTAAAAAGCTGAATAAGGGGACTTTGGGTTTTTAGGTATAGAATTTAAAAACAATATGTTAGTTCATATTAATGTATCCATTGAAAATCATTTGGAAAGAACATTTTTCAAACCATGACATTGTTTGTTTACTATGAAATATATTCATAGTAAATAATATTTCTGTTATACTCAATACTACTCACAAAACCGATTTCACATTAATACTTACGAAACTGATATTTCTTCCATTTCACTTTATAACATTCATATTTGAACTTCTTGATGTACAATTGTTTATTTCCCAAAACTTTCTACAATGAAGTTAACTTATCGATTATAATATTATACTGTATAAATAATTAAGTGCACTAGCACTGTTATCTACTTAACTAACATACTTTTAAATTACATTTTATAGGCTGTATGTCTAATTCAGGTGAAGAAATTTAATAATTTGTCAGTAAAGATAACTGCGAAAAACTAATTCTTAAAAGTAAACTAATAACTGATAAATTGTCTGGTATAATGGAAATAATTGTAGAGTTTTTTTTTATTTTAAAATAATGTTTCTATTTATGTACCAAATTGTTTATGCTTTTAAAGAGCCTGTTTCTTGAGAAATTAAATTTCACAATATATTCAAAGTATCATTGATAACACTGTTTTCACTTAACCCTGGGCTAGAAAAAAATAAATAAATAAAGATATCTTTCGTTTATCAGAAATAAAATTAGCATCAGTTGAAACATAAACTTTAGTGAAATTTTACTGATTTATTCATTGTCTTCTCGTAGTGTATTTTGTTAATGAAGGATTTTCCAACAATTCTTTGTGGTCAGCTTCAAAATATAGCTAATCATAATTTCTTATTTTTTTTTATATTATGAATTCAGTGATATATTTATTAAAATATTGTGACATATCTTTAAAAAAAATTTTGGTTTGTGCTTTTGCACCGACCCAAATTTTATTCATTTCTAAATAAATAATATAGAAAGAACAATTTACTATTGAAATATGAATTCTAAAAACTTTCCAATGTTTTAAACATACACACACACATATATACGAGGGCCGTTCAGAAACTAACCTCCGGTTAATTGAAAAAAATATACCAAGTTAAGTAAAAATATTTTAATATATACATCTTACAACTACATCTTTGCACTATTTTTCGACATAGTCACCATTACGATTGAGGCACTTATCGTATCTCTTCACAAGGTTTGAAATTCCTTCTGCATAAAAATCACCCGCTTGTGCCTTGAGCCAGCCTGTGACCGCATCTTTGAGCTCTTCGTCGTCATCAAACCGCTGGGACCCGAGCCATTTCTTCATATGCATGAAGAGGTGATAATCGCTTGGCGCCAGATCTGGGCTGTAAGGTGGATGGTTGAAAACGTCCCTTGAAGGACTCAAGAAGGGCTGTTGTTCTGCGAGCAGAGTGAGGACGGGCGTTATCGTGCAAAAAAACGATACCGGAAGTCAGCATACCACGGCGTTTGTTCTGTATAGCCCGTCGTAATGCTTTTAGTGTTTCACAGTACACGTCTTGATTAATGGTCGTCCACGTTCCATAGATTCAACCAACAACACCCCTTTGGCATCCCAAAACACCGTTGCCATCAGTTTTCTGGCAGAAAAATCTTGCCGGGCTTTTTTTGGTTTGGTAGGCGAATCTGAATGTGCCCACATCTTTGATTGTTCTTTTGTCTCAGGGTTCACGTACTTAATCCAGGTTTCGTCACCGGTCACGATTCTGTTTAACAATGGTTCTCCTTCGTCCTCATAACGTGACAGAAAGTCTAATGCAGAGGCCATTCTTTGAGTTTTGTGGTGGTCGGTAAGAATTTTCGGCACCCATCGTGCACAGAACTTACGGTAACCCAATCTTGCTGTCACTATCTCGTACAAAAGAGTCTTAGAAATCTGTGGAAAATCAGTAGAACAACTCCGCCATTGTGAAACTTCTATTTTCACTAAGTATTGCATCAACTGTCTGAACAAGTACGACAGACACCAATCAAGGTCGAACACACCTCTCTACATCATGAACGTATTCTCGTCCACTTTTAAATAAACGTACCCATTCACGGACAACTCCTTCACTCATAACTTTTGGTCCGTACACGGCACAAAGCTCACGATGAATAGCTGCTGCAGAGTATCCTTTGGCTGTAAAAAACCTTATAACAGCACGCACCTCACATTTGGCGGGATTTTCTATTGCAGCACACATTTCAAACTGCCACAAAAACTAAACTAGCGTAGGTACGATGTTCACTCGACTACGGCTTGATGCCGACTGACCTGCTGAGCGCGTGAATGCACAGATGGCGCGCTACTCCCCCCACTACCCGCACTGTGACCAATCGGAGGTTAGTTTCTGAATGGCCCTCGTATATATATGGATGGATGGATGTTAATTTTCATTTTTTTTTTCATACATAATTTTGTATGTAATTAGTATCAAAAAGTTTCCTTTTGTGTTTTGAAGTTGCATCAATGTGGAAAAAATTAGTTTTATTTAAAAACCATTATAATAACCATAAAACCAGTTAAAAATCCTTCTATCTACAGTGTACAGTGTCTATTAAAATAATATTTAATCAATCAGCACACTCACATAGAATGAAAGTAATATTGATCCACTTAAATTTGATATCTTCAAAATGAAAAGTGTCATCTTATATTAGATTTCATAGTTATTTTTTTAAACATATTTTGTATAATGCGCGGGACAATATTGAACAACGGAAAAGGTTCTGTAATCTTAGATGTCTAACTCCAAATGCGAAATTTCATTCTCTTTCTTAATATACGATGAATAAATTTAAAATTAGACATATATTATTTTGTGAGATAGACTTATTGCTTGTAATTTTGGTATGAAATTTAAAAGTTTTTTTTTTTTTTTTTTTTTTTTTTTTTTTTCAATATGAGTATATTTACTCAATTCTGAATAAAAATTAAACTGCTGTACCTTTGTCAATTTAAATAAGAATTTTTTTTTCATATTTTAAGTAAATAAATAATTAAGTGAATGTGAGCAAAAAGACAAAAACAGCGTAAAAGTTCAAATATATATATATATTTTTTTTTTACAAATATATAAATTTTAACTTGAAATTATTTTTGAATAAAGTATTTGTCTAAATAGAAATATTTTTGCTTTTAGAAATGTATATAACAAACAGATGAGAAAGTATTAAGTTTTATTCATGATTGTATATGAGGAACTTATTTTCAGTATGACATATTTCCATGTTTGCTGGAAAAAGTCATTTTTGAACACAAACTCATTTAATTTTCACATCCATAATCATTGTTTTAAACCATAATTTTCATTCTTTTAAAACATAAAGAAAATATTAATAATGGCTGTCCTTTTTTGAATGATATCTCTATAAATAACAACTGTACTAAAAGAAGTCAGTAACTCTAATATGTTCTGGTTTAAGACAGAATATTTCTCTTTTAAAACATTTTGTTATATTATTTTCTAAAATCTGGGTAAAAAATTTGTAGAAATATTTTCTAAAATCTGGGTATAACATTTGTAGAAATGTTTTCTAAACTGAGTGCTAAGTGTGTATTGTTATTGTTTAGAACTTACCAATATAATTAATCTTATCTGATGTTCATATTTTATTGCCAGAAAGATTACATTGTAAAAGTTGTGAATGAGCAACTTTTACAATGTAATCTAAAAGTTGTTCATTCACAAATTGACTGAAATGTATAACTATTAGTAAAAGTACTTTTGCAGTGTCTACCCTCAATGTTACATTCTTATTGAAATATATCACATCTAAGATGATTTCTTGCTTGATCAGCAATTTCACATTTTCAAAAAATACATGATAAGCCTCTATCAAAGATTCTTCAGGAACAAAGAAACGATACATGTTGAAGTTTACTATAGTTAGATAAAAATGAATATTTTGATCACTATAGATGCATACTTATCGGTTTGATCTGCTGAACTCAAGATGTTGGGTAATGGAAGGTTGCTCAAAATATTGTTTTAGTTTACAAAAATTAATATTTCTATTATGAATAAACTATAAATACACACGCGCGTGAAATGCTTGATTCAGATATATAGGATATGCTCAACAGCTTCAAATAGGTCAGTGTACAGTAGTTGTACACAATGATTATCATGAATTATAGGAGATTAGATTGCAAACACAATCCAGGAGACCCACTAACTGTGTGCAGTATAAACAGATTTTAAATGTGATACAACTAATTTATCATGCAAAAATGTTATGACATTTTTCTTGATGATATTATTTTAAACGTTGTTCCTGTATATGTATATATATATATATATATATATATATATATATATATATATATATATATCTATATATATATATATATATATATATATATATATATATATATATATATATAAAATTTTCTCACACTTATTAGTAGTGTCAAGAGGAAATATTAAATTTTAATTTCTCTGAAATTTGAATTTTATTGATATTTAATCATAGATATTAAATCAAAAGATTAAAATAAATTTATAAAAATATTAGTTATTCTTTCTGCTCAAAATTAATGTAAGTAGTAATTCTACAAGCATGAAAATGTGCTAATGAGAGAGAGAATTGCAAAATTAAAGCATCCCATTAAATTATTTGTTCTCATTTAAATTTAAAAAAGAAAAAGGGACATGTGTGCATGTTACAGACAAAATCAATTAGTCACATATTTTTATTAAACTATACAGCCAGAAATCTTCTGAGGTTTTATTCTCCAAATATTGAGATTAAGTTAAAAATGATTAAATACAAATTTGTAGAAAATTCTTATAAATGTATTTTCAAGTGTATTTTTTTCAGGTCCTTTGCATATTTATATCATTTCTCGCTTGTCAAGTTTTTGTATACGCAGAACCAATATTTCTGCAATTATGAGAAATGATATATTTTGCATTGTTCGTGATAAAGCTCTGAATAATTTGCGGACTGGACATATTCTTCATATCATATTTATGTAACCTTCGATTCAACTGTTCGTGGGCTTGAAACTTACCTTAGATTTGGATGTTTGCAATGATTCGGAATCCACTTAAAACTGTAGGTCCCGGTCTATTTAGTCCTCGTGTGCAAAAAATGACTATTGAACGATAACCAAACCATAGATTATTTAGTACTCCATTTTCTTGAATCCTAATATAGTCCCTGGTGTTATTTTTTATTCCTTATCAGGAACTATAATGAATTTTAGATTGCAATGAATGCGTTTAACTTGTAGATTATTGTCATTCACCTTTTTTTAGCTACCAAATTTAATACTTCAAGCAGTCAAGTTAAATATAATACTGTAATCCAAAGACACAGTAATACTAATGAAAATTACCAATGTGCCAAATATTTTTATTAAACTTTATGAAGTCGGCAATCAATTGTATGCTTTTAAATAATAGATTTTATTTATATATTTTTATCTTGTTTTATTACTTTTTTTGCATTTTTAATAATATTATATCTTTTTGCATTTATATGCTTTTTTTTTCGAAATGGATGAATTTTGTCTTAATACCTTGTGTTATACTTGATACATATTTTTCATTCATGAAATATAAGCACAATATTTTTTAACCGCTCTCTGAAAGTTTTTATTTTACATTTTTTTAACGTTATGAGTTGTAAAATTTTGCTTTCGCTTTATCTTGGTCAATTGGGAGTTCCCCAAAGATTAAAATCTTTTTGCGACTAACTTTAAGTTTCTATTTAGAACTATTTCAAATTACTATGCAATTACGTATTCTGAGGTTGTGTCCTGAATGGAGATTTTAGAAAAGTATTAGGCATTTATTTTTCAATCAAAATTTTTTTAAAATAAATTTCATATATATAATAATCATTTACTTATACATATTTTGATTCAGGATTTAACAAACTCATTTTTATAGTATGTTCTATATTTCTAAACATAGAAATAATAAGGCTTTAGTTAAATGAAAATAATAGTTTTGCCATTTTTTGTAGTTGTTGTTAAGATGAATATTTAATTAGAGTATTTATTTTAAAAATTTAAGTAAATAAAATAAAGTTTTTACATAAAATCTACAAAAGAATAAAAAAGAAATGTAAGAGAAGGGTTTTGGTGATTTTCTATTTTTGGGAGATATGTTTTTTCATTTCTTTCACTTTTTATCTATTATAATTATATTTAAAATTATTAATCATGTGATGAACCCGGATTGAGGGCAATATATTTTTACTAATTATAAGTAATATTATTCCACCAAAAAACGTTAGTAATCTACCAGCAGTAGTATCCACACCAACCCTATAAAATTGAATTGAATTTCATAAGAACTCGTAAACATATGTATGATAAATTAGAAATAATTAAATTGTCACCTGTTCTCACAATTACTTTTCAACGCCGAGATCATACGTTTTGAAAAAAATGTTAATTTTAATATTTGATATATATATATATATATATATATATATATATATATATATAAAATTGTTCAGATTAAATTATATATATATATATAAATTAATCTGAACAATTTTTTTCCTGTTTCGTTGGGATATTTTAAATTTTTTCATGGCATGAATAAATTTTTTAAATAATCTACATTTTATAGGTTAATACAGTATTTTGTTCTAATAAAATAGTATTTTATTAAAATAAAATATAATTTAATTTTTTAGACGAAAATTTATTTACAAAATTCATTAAATTCATAAATGATCAATTATCAGCATTAACTTCACTCTGGTACCACATATGACTGCGAAACATTCAAACTTCCAAAATATTTTCGATTTTCATAAAATCTTGATCAAAAATATAATTCTCTTCATAATCCTTGTGAGGACTGAAAGCAGGATTTCATTCACTGAGGAAGTGGAATTAATGCGTTCATTAAATGTCACCAGCAGTGATATTACAGAAAAACAAAGTTGCGCACTTTAATTCCATCAATTAAGTCTTCAATCGACCCTCGTAGTAACTCCAAGAAGTGTAAGAATAATCGGAAATAGGAAATGAGATAGTACAAGAAAGTTATTTCCTGGAAGTTCCTGAGTGAGACCTTTAAAAAGAGTTTTTAGTATTGCTTATGTCGAGAGATCAATTACGATACAACGACAGGCATACCTTATCCAACAATCAGGTGAGATACTTTTAATCTTTTTGTTTTCTTATACTTTGAATTATTTCCTGTTATCAAATTTCTTTTATAGTTTTGAATAAATTTGGTTTTTAAAGCACGCGTTCAATATTTTCTTTAAAAAGTTGGAAAGTGTTTGAAATTAATGAACCTGAATTTTTCTAACTTTATTTTATGATATTCTATTTCAAAAAGAACCTAAAATGTTTTCTTATTTTGGGAAACCACTCCTTTTATATTTTTCACATTATCGAAAGTTTATTTTAATGGGGGTAAGAATCACTGGAGAGGAAGATATATGAGGTGTGTGTGACTCACTTCGCAATATAAAGTAAAGTAATTTTTTATTCGAATCTGACTTTTATGTTTAACCCAATGCTTTATACCAAAATATTACGGTTTATTTCTAAACAGAAATTACTGTTTATTAAGTATGCTCTTCATAAACTATTAATCCCTATTGGCAAAGCTTTTGCCGTCGAATCAATAGGTTATGAAGCACTCTTCACAAGCTCAGAAAAATTGAATGTGATTTACTCTAAAGCTTTACCTAAATTAATAAAATTGAAGTTGAAGTAGAAAGTTTTTCTTTATTCAGATATACTCTCTATATTTGCTTCATGTTGAAAATTTTTCTGTATCATTTCGAACTAAGCTTAATATTTACTAAGCGTGAGTTGCATGAAGTTTTATAAGTATTACTATAAGAAAATGTTGCGTGGTCAAATTAATAAATGTTGAAACAAATTTACTCAATGAGAAGAATTAATAATTTAATTTTACACTTTACTTGAATTTATATACATATGTATACGTAAAATAGAACTGGTAGTTCCCTGAGTGAAATAAGAGAATTTGTTGAGGATAGGAAATCTTGAAGGAATCTAAGAAAATGTCATAAATCTAAATCTATGTTCTTCATTTGTAAAGGAAATAGATTTTGTTATTAAAATACTGTTTTAATGAATAGAAATTTCGACACAGGCCCCCACAAAAATTATCAAAGTCATGTTTTCCAAGTTTTTTCCATCTATTGCTGTAGCTTGTTAGCAAAATCATCAGCGTGGATTGGTGTTCGAAAATTTTGCACATTGAGAATTTAGCTATCCCGTGATCGGTGTCAGTATGATAACAAACTTTCCGTTTGGAATGCAAAAATATATGCTTAATATCCTTTTTGTTTTTGTTTATGCAATATTATAGAAATTGAACATCATTATTGACACCCTATCTGTGCTAAATGGATTGAATTCAGATAGGGGGACTTGTATACCAAAAATGAAGCAGTATTCTTTTTATACAGGGCAGGCCGATAGTATTTGGATCCCCGAGTTACGATAATTATGCATATGAAACTTCTGTGCATACTTCATTACAATGAAAGAAAGAAATCAAAAATAGATAAATAATAAAAAATCCAAATAAAAGTGTTTGTTTCATATTGAAATAGCATGTAATGTAAATATAATGTTTTATGCAAAAGAAAAAAAATACTGTGGAAAATTCAAATAAATATATCCCATTCAAATAAATATTTGTTTTTTGTTATTCAATAAATGTTTTTTTTTTTTTTTTTTTTTTTTATCTTTAAACGAATTTTGTTAAACTCGTCACTGCTTTAAATTTTTACAAATGTGTTTCTTATACGACATCAACTTTTCTGCATATTTATTGTAGAAATTGCTTATATTGAACTTAATTATTTAAGATTTTATTTTATTTATGGAAAGATAAAAGTAGAAAGATTAGAGAATACATTTGTTATATATAATATTTTGTTATTGCTTATTAAAAAAGAAAAAAATTGATAGACTAATTAAATATAAAAAAACTCAACATGATGTAGTTGTTTTTTTTTTTTTTTTTTTTTTTTTCGGATTTTTCCAATTTTACTAAAAAAAGTTGGTTTTTAATGTTTGGGTTGTTAAACTTCATTTTAAATCATTTTCACTTTTAGTAAAATTCTTAATGAAATTTTTGAATTCGTCTTTAATTTTCAAATTTGGTACTCTGAAGTCGTATCGCTTTATTTAATTTTTAATCCTTTTCTATGTTATTATGCGTTTATCTAATATTTCCTTCCTGTTAAATATCTTGTAAATAGTTTACACTACATATGAAAGATTCGCTAATAATAATCAAAGATCACATAAAGCATTGGCAAATGTGGTAATATAAGTTCATCAGATAGAAACTATTAAAAATAATATATGGAAAAAAAGAAAAACGTGTAAAAAAAATCATAATTTCTAATATCATGAGAAATATTGCTATCTTTTTTATAAACTATTTAATTAATTCAATTTATTTAAGTTTAATATATATATATATATATATATATATATATATATATATATATATAAATTATGTAATTACATTTAAATTTTATTTATCTGTCAATAATTGATAAATGTAATATTGTTATTGAACATCTATGCATCATTTTAAATCTCATTTGTAAACGAAATTAAAGATTTTTTTCATAAAAAGAATTAAGTTTCATTTTAGTTTAAAAATATTATTGGAAAATGGGAAAAAAAAAGCTTATTAATATATATTTTTCCTTACTTTTAATTTTAAAAGATTTAAGACGTTTATTTACATATTTATTATTAACATATTCAGGTGTTACATAACATATTCAAGAAAATATGTAAAATTATTTAAAAGCAATATTCTTAATAAATCCTTGAAGTTAGAAATGGTACTTTAGTCATGGGTCCTGCTGCGTTAAAATCGCTCAGCAGGATATGCGGGCACTTTCGGCTGAAGGTCAGTAGAATGGGCGTTTTATGTGAGCATTCTCTTCTTATATTGAAACTGGATGTATTATACTTTGTTACTTTTATAGGAAGAATGACTCCTCGCTACATAGGAGTACTATGGGTCTTTTTGACACTTTTGTTTTTATCTCGGTAAGTGTATATTTTTCAGAAATGCTAAATTCAATTTTTGATTAAATATTCTAAGAGACTGAATTAATCTTATAAAATCGTTTGTTTTTTTAAATTCAGAAGTCTGCAGAAGGTAATTTTAGAAAAGTTTCAAAATTACATCCATGTTTGTTGAAGTATAAATTTCATTTTTGGTCAAAATTTCAAATGACTTATTAACAAATATTAAATTATTTGGATATATTTAAATTCTTTTGAAATAAGTAAAATGTGTAAGTATTAAAATTGTGTATCTTATAAAATGGTTTAATTGAAAATTTTAGAATTTAGCAGAAAATTTAGTTATTGTCATGGTTTCGCAATCTCGTATGCTGATAGATGTGCGCTTGAATTGCAGATGCTCAGCTGTAGATGATGATGATGAAGATGATCGTGAATTTCTGTGCGATGGCATCTTTTGCGAAGATTATGAATGTCCAGATACTGATGAATGCTTATTTGGAGTTGTTGATGATGTATGTGAATGCTGCCTTATATGTGCCAAAGTGAGTTCTTTTTTGATGCATTCATATAAAAAGAATAATGAATTTCAATTACTTGCGAAATAATTTTGAGATTCACTTCTTATGTTTCGTTTTCCTATTTTTACAAACGGAAGTATTTTTTTTTTTTTTTAACTGAAAGGAAATTATAAATAGAGAAATAATAGGATACATTTTTTTACGAATTTAAATTATCGCAAGTTATACGAGTAGCATTTCATGACATGCGTTATTTTCTATTGATAAACTTCTATTTTTCCTATAAGAAATGCTAGCTGACGATATTAAATATGTTTCAGCTTGTGTCGGCACTTTTTTGTTCTGTTTTGCACAATGTAATTAGAAGCCGAACAGTTGTAGTTTTTGTAATCAACTTATTTTTTTGGGCTTGATTGAAATTATTTTATCTCTGTATTCCATTTTAAATTCTTATGATAGCTCAAAATGGAATTTTTTTTTTTTCATTTTCGGTTGTATACGTATATGTTAGGTTAATTTGGGAAGCATTATATTTAAAGCATAGGTTTTTAGATAGCATACTGACATCCAAAAATTGAATTACATGCTTTCAGAATTCTTCAAAACAATTATTGTTATTATTTTGGCGTAAATTAAATGGAAAAGGGAGATTGTACATTAGGTATCTACATTCCGTTTAGCGGTTGTTAAACAGTTAAAAAGAAATTTTTTTAAAAAAAATTATAATTTATAGAATTTTCTAAATTAATAGAACTTTTTTCAAAATTATTTTAACTACTTATTTAAAAATATTAATTTTTCTGAGATTTTGTTTTTAAGGAAACAAGAGTAAAGTAGATGAATAATGGTTAATTAGAGTTCATTACTGTTAAACGAGGGATTGAAATATTTAATGGCTCAATATAATGAGCCATTAAATAAATACCATTTGGAAAATAATTCCAAATGACATTAAAAAGATCATTCTAAGTTATTCAAAACCGATGACTCTCACATGAGGTTAATACTTGGTATAAATATTTACCATGTCATTTAGATAGGATCGTTGAAAAATTCCAGAAATTTGCTTCTGTTTCAAAAGAAGTGCATTTAGATAAATTGTGTACTTTATTTCAACACAGAAAGATTTTTTTGCTAGAAACTAGTGCGTTTATCTCACCAAAAATGGCAAAAGTATAATGATTGGCATTAAAGGAATAGTACACACACTTCTTATAATATTTGTTAAAATACCTTATTTCTAAACTTGAGGACTCATTACAAGGTTTAAAAATTCTATATTTCACGAAGCATTTAATATTATCTAGTATGTTTTTCAAATATCTGGTTTTCTTTTCTGTTTTCTTTTTTATTTCATTTATATGTTTTACAAAAATGTATTTTTGTTTATTATAACTTAGTAATTTTGAATTAAATTGCAATAAACAATTTTAAAATAATATTGTACTACACACATTAGTATGAAAAAAATCCATGATAAATTCATTTCATTATTATTCAAAATATTTCTTTTTTTTACATTGTTTACAAAATGCATATTTTAAGTTTTTAATAAAATAATGTTGAACTCGTATATAACGAGAGCTAAGGGATTACGATATATGTTGTTGTTGGCTTATCTTCTTGAAAGATCTGACATTTGTCAGATCAATTCCAATAAATTATTGACAGTTAGAAAGTCAATGACTAGCAGAGGATATGAGGATAAATCCTCCCGAGAAAATCCGATGCAATCCAGAATATGTTTAGGTGAGGCTGGATGGTCACAGCATTTTTTACGAGTGGAATAATTTTTTGTACCAAGTTCAAACGATAAACATTTTAGATGTCCTCTTGAGAATATGGCCAAGGCAGTTGAGGTTTTCGGTCACATTTTATTTTCACAAGAGTTCCAGGAGATATTCCAGAGTACCATTGTTGTGTTGGTGGAATTTGTCACTACGATATATACTCGTAATCACCAAGTGCTTATAAAGGGGTCATGGAATAATCCCTTTATAATTTACACAATTCTTTATTTTTCACTTTTGTATCATTCAAAAGAATATTTAATCTTTCAACTGTTTTGTTGTCTATTTCTTGTGTTATTGTTCTTTGAAGAAGCATAGCAGCCGGAAAAACTTCGTCGACTTCATATAATTCTTGGCTAAGCATTTAAAGGCTAACGAGTTTGTTGGAAATAATTCAGTTTGAAATTCTTCAGTATCGTCATTGTTTTTATTATTTTTTAAATTCTTTAACTTGAATTTCTGATATTATCTAATTTTATGAGTTATTCTTCATTTCAGTTGACTTCGAAATGTTAAACGAGTTTTTTTGAGAATAAATATCTAAAATAGAATATTTTTGAGAATAAATATCTAAATAGAGAAGTGGAAATCAAAGTAGAAATTGTATGAATCACAAAAATATTACTCGCTTTAACTCTCTCTCTCTGGGTTTGCTGTTAAAAGCGAATTATGTTTCTATATATTTAATATTATCTCTCTAGTATTTTTTATTTTCACGTTAAATCCTAGTTTCTTAAGGCTCATCATACTGTTAAAATGGAGCAACTAGGACTTTATCAAAATTGTTCTGTTTTACTTTATTTATTTGTTTATTTTCTCTATTGTGATTTTAATTGATTTCTCTTTCAGATTCCTCTATTCTAAATGTTTTTATAGATCAAGAAAAATAGTATTTAGATGAAGTTTAGTCGAAATTTACTTTTTGTTATTCTTCAACCGTGAAAATGATATAATTGTTGCATTCATATTTCTTATTTCATTTCTTTCTGTTCTTATGGTGAATATTAAGAACAGCAAGGACAAATATAAATATCTATTGTCTTCATTTACAATAATCACATCAGTTCTGTTGAAAGCAGAACCAATGTTTCATCTGTAGAAAATAGATATTCGCTCAATTGCTAACTTTAATTTTAAAAGAGAATGTAAACCTCTATTTTGTTTAATTGTAAGAAGAGGAAGAAAACCAGATACTTTCATGGCATAGAAAAAATTGTGTCTCAAAATTCAATGATCACACTACGAATTGTTGAATTGAAAGGCAGTGCGATAACTATATAAATACCTACTCGGTTTTGAATAAATGGAGAGTAAAATAATGAATTCTGATTTCTAGATGATTCTGTGTTTTTAGTAATTAAAATTAGCCCAAGGCTTACGGACATTTTTTATATATTTATTTCTACGAACACGCGTCGACTTGACGCTTGTATGAATACATCGATTTAAAGAAATAAAGCAGTTGCAAAACAATGCAATTAAACGTTACAAGTAAAAAAAATAGTAATAGGATACAAATATTTATAGATTTTTATTAATAATATTTTAGAGTACATCACTTCAACATTATACATTCATTCCGCGCACTTCTTTTACTCAAATACTCTGATTACAATTAACATTCTGCGTTTCTGCTCTTGCTTATTTCATTTGAGATAACGGCACCAACAAAATCTCGTATTAATATTTATTATTGTTGTAGTTTTTGTATATTAAGTGAAATTAATTTATTAAAAATTGTATTATGACCGCGTGAAATTGACACACATCTGTTGGGATAGATATATCACATTGATAATTTTAATATTTCAAAACTTATAAAAAAAAAACATCATTGTATAATTATTTTGTTCAACGGATTAAAGTGCCCTCGAGAGAGTTGGAGAGATTCCAATTGACGCTGCTCAAACTTAACCGGATGGTAATAGAGATAAATATAACCGTTTTGGCAGTGGAATTTACATCAAATGGCAAGACCATGAAATAAAGATTCAGAGGTAAAATTTTGAGTACTGCTCAGTATTTCGCAGTGAGCTAATAGTCATTGACAAAGCCATGTATTCTCTTGTGTCCCTCCCAACTGGAAAAGAAGTATGGATTTTATCTGATAGCAGAAGTGCGCAGATTTTTTCATTATAGTTATTGACCAAAGTCATTGATAGATTAATAGTCATTGACCAATGGGCATAGTGTGAGAGACAGTGCTGGAGCATCGATACTCAACAAATGAAAACGGCAATCCATGTTCCATGACATTCATCTTCAGCGGATACCTTCTCATGTCGATCTAGAGAGAAATGAAACTGCAGACACCTTGGTCGAGGCAGGAGCTCGTAAAGCCTCGGAGCCATTGGTACCCCTCATCTTATTGGAAATCTTTTCAAGAGTAAACAGTAGATTAAGACCACGTGGATTGTCCCACCACAGCACCAATGGTATCAGTGTTCTTGTCTAGAAGGTTCATTAACTTACGGCCTTAAAAGACAGGAACAAACTGCTCTCGCCCGCTTTCAAAGTGGTCAACTCAGATCATTAAAGTTTTCTGTGGCCTCCGAAATTTTCAAGACCTGTTCCAATTGTTTCGCTGAAAAAGCTAAGCCAGAACTCGTCCTTGCTTGCCTGGGGCTATCCAAGCAAGATTTATACCCCAGTCCTTTGATTTTGCTTAAATTTTTGGGGATGTTTAATGTTATGAACCTGGTGTAGCGCTGCTGGCCAAAAAGGACATGCAACAATACCAACAAGTCATTCAAGAAATAGTATGTGATTAAATTTCGTAATTTTCTTAAAAAATAAATAAATAAAAGACTCAAATGCATCAAAATGATTGAGAATTAAAAATTATAAGTTATATATATATATATATATATATATATATATATATATATATATATATATATATATATATAAGTGTCATTTTGACAATGGTCAATAAAATTGCACATTAATAGCATTAAGCATTTATTTACAATATAATCATAAAATTAAAAATTTAATACTATTTTTCAAAACTGTTATTAATAAAACCAGTTAGAAATATTTTGCAAGTTAACTTTTTTAAACAATGATTTTTCCTTTCTTGGTATTTACATCTTCTGTATTTTGATCAAATTTAAAAACCATGATATTACATTTCCTTTTCTATCTCATTCCCTCCAATTTCATAATACTTATTTTTTACCGTACTGAAATTTATGCAATTAAATGACACGAATTCATAAATAATATTATGATTATTATTAAGTTGAAATTTTGCCTTGTTCTAAGCAAAATTGTGTAAATTTGATGTACATGTTTTGCATTCTGTTTCTTTTTGAAATTAAATTTTATAAAATCATAAAAAATATGTTAAATAATGTGTTTAAAATATTTTTCTAGTTTAACAAGAAAAATATCTTGAACGAATTTTAATTTAAACTAATTTCTAATTAGAAGATTTACTTAAAATGAAATTTTTTTTAATTTAGGGAAAAGTCATCAGAGACTTGTTTTTCAAAACTGTTATTAGTCAACCAGTCAAATATTTTGCAAGCTGAAATTTTTTGATCCTTCTATTACCTATTAGTTATGGAAAAATTAACCAAATAATATTTATATTGTAAAACAATAAACTTACAAAACATACATTGAAAGGTATTTTAAAATGAATTTTCTAAAATATTCAGTCACATAAATTCTGTTTTAGCTATAAAAAGCTGAAAATCCATATCAAACATAACGTGATAATAATCGAAGTAAATAAACATGCATTGCTGGGTTGAGGATTGGACAATTAAACATGCTGAATATTTAGTTCAATGTGGAAGGCTCCTCCTGAATTAATCAAACGTGTCACACTATTTCGTAAAAGTTTGGTGCAGAACTCGTAAGTGCCTCTTGGAAAGTTAGTAATCATCCACCATACCCGAGCAATAATGGATCTATTTGCAGTAGAGCTAAGTTCGTACAATTATAAACAGGTGCCACCATTAGTCACAAAATTATACAGTCATTTGTACTTATCTGACAAGGAAATACTTACATATCCAATGATAAGCATCGAAGATTCATAACCATATGTCATTTATTTCTCATATTACAATGATTATAATTACAGTGCTTTTGTAATTCTTAAAATAATTGAAAAAATTAATTTCGTATGTTGAAAAAGCATTGATAATTAGTGGGAAAAATATTATTTGAGCAAAGAAATGGTTTGTAAAGTGTTATTTGGATTCTGTCCTATTAAAACAAATGGTAAAAAACTAGTTTGCTGATTTTAATGGATCGTACAAACACGGATTATTCTGAACCCTCTGATAGAAATTCGATAGTTGTTCCAGAAAACATAAAAAAGTTCACAAGATATTTTTATCCATTCATAAATTGAAATTATGTATTGCAGCTGATATTTTAAATATATCAGAAGGGATCGTGTTGATCCTTTTCCATAAGCGTTTCTATAAGGAAATTTTGTTCAAAGTGGGGTACGGCATTAGTCGATCAAAAACAACAAAATCGATGATTTATATTGATTAGAACTGTTTCAGCTCAATGACAGGATTTTTTCATAGTGTTTGTGAAAATAGATTAAACATGGATTTATTGCTTGAAAGTACAGTCAAATCAGCATTTAGTTGTGTGGGCAGCAACTGACAAAACCGCCCGAAGACATCTAAAAAAGCGAATATCAGCTAACAAACGTTTGGAAATTATATTTTGGAATGGTCTCATATTTTACTCATCGGTTAACTTGAGAAAAGCATAACTATCGACAGAAAATTTCTATATGGCATTATTGATATAGTTGAAAGAGGAAATTGTAGAAAGAGCCCCCAAATGAAAAACAAAATTATGCTAAAATATGGTTTTGTTTTACAAGAAGATCACAACAATTGTACAAATTGCAGAATTATGAAATTGTGAATTTCTATCCCAACATCACGTATTCTTCGGATTTGGTTTTTAGAGACAACTACCTGGAGCAATTCTTTAATATTTACAGGAGACCTCGGTGGCCTGGTTGGCTAGAGCATCGTTTTCCTTATCAAAAAATAGCGAGTTTGAATCACGGCCGATTGTAGATCCGTTGTGTTCGTTAAAAAGTGGCTGGGGCACTTTAAAAGTTCGGTGTGGTAGCTATGTACTCCAAGTAAAATGAATACTTCTGTGGATGGCAGGCCAATTATTCAGGGTCTTCTGCTTGATCCCTGCTTCAAAATCACGAAGACTCCTTTCTGTTGCTTCTATCTAAATGATAAAGCCCAACTCAGGGCTGGGTACGGGGAAGAATGCTGATAGAATAACAACGACCCTATATATCAGTTAATGAATTCTACTTTGAAAGTTAAAGGGAATGCTCCAGGGAAAGGAATTTAATTGAAATGAAGTGATTACAGAAACTGAAAACTATTTGAGGTCTAAAGGAGAATAATTTTATTTAAAAAAAAAAAAAACTAAAATATTAACTAAGTAATAAAGAATCTATACTATTATAATTAATAGAGAAGTATAGAGGATTAGAAACTTATGAAGGAGGGTGTTGATGACTCAATTTTGCTTATAAGTTTTTGTTTCATTAGTCATGATATGACTTTATAGATTAATTTGTTATATCGATGAACTTGAGGCTTCCCCGAATATATCTTGCATCACTTACTTAGCATATATGTATATATATATATAGACATAAACTGTCTCTTTTTTATTAATTTTTTTAAAACTCCCATAATATAAAGAATACGAAAAATAAAAAACAGTTTCAATAATATTTTAGGATTTTGGTTCAGAATCGAGACACTATAATATTCTTTCGACTCGTGTGGAAAGTATACTAAATTGTCTCGATTCAGTACTTTTTTTACCCGAGCCCTGGAAAGAATAGTAAATTGAGAAAATTTAGATACCAACTAAAATAAAATCGACTATACGCATTTTATTTTAGTTGGTTTTCGGTAGACTACATTTACAACCAATATTTATGTCAATATCCCGTATAAAATTTCCTTTCTTTTAACAGGTTATTATTTTTAGCATATTGTTATAAGCAAAAATTCAAATCTAGTATTAATCCTGAATAATTTAAAAATATGAAGCCATTTATGTACTGAAAATTTGCATTTTATAAAAGTGAATTTGAGATAATGTTTGTTTACTGTTCTCTCCAGGGACCAGGCGAGAATTGCGGAGGCATGTATGATTTGGCAGGCACTTGCGCCATTGGTTCTTATTGTCAGACTCATCCAAAATACCCACAGCTTCCTGGAGTATGCGTTGAACTTTGAAAATATCACATTTTTCAAGTTACCACTTCCGGTTGTGCATCATCACCCTTGTATTTTGTTATGTCACAGCTAACCCGTTATGTTTAATTTTTTTCAATTGAATGTTGGAAAACTCCTTGCTAATTTATCACTGCAATCTGAAGTATGCTCATTAAAAACCAACTTAATTTAAAAAATTTGGATTTTTCTTCCATACATTTTATTTGATATCAAAATTGGAAAGATATATATTTGTTATTTAGATGTTTTTTGAAGGAGTTCATTAGAAGAAAACATGTTTTTTTTTTATAATATAACATCATTTTTAGTATCATTTAATGAATTTCATCACTAGATATATTTGATGAAATCGATAATTTTTATGAATATATAAATAACATTTTAAGTATTCATTCAAAATATATCCTTCATAGCAATGCATTTGATAGTTTGAAACGAAACTAGAGTAAAATTTCAGATTCAATAAATAAAATAATCTTTCATTTATTCAATGTACACATGCATATCCAATTATTTTTCATTCCAAAATTTAACAATTGAGAAGTTAGACAAACATGTATGTAAAATTAATTTTATGGTTGTCAACTAAAACAGTTACAGGCAAATTAAAAATAACTTTTGACAATTTTTTGTAAATAAAAAGTACTTTTTTTCTGAAAAAGCAGAGAGATTAACCAACATATATATTGATTCATATATTGTATCGCCACCTGTGGGAAATTAGGAAAATGAGAAATGGTATACTATACTAAAATTCTCTTTTTGCTTTGATTTTAAAATTTCTTATAAAAGAACGGCAAAAAATTATTTAAATTTCTTGCAATTTTATTTCATTTTTCGAAGTGTTTTTCCTGAGTACAGAAAATATAAAAATTAAGGCAAATTATTCCATCGAAGTCAAAAATAAATTGAGTAATTTTTATTCTGTATATATAATATTTGTATTAATTGTATATTAAAATAGATTTTATAAAAAGTTAGATGCTTATATAATTCCTAATTTAAAAATAATTAATTGATGGAATTAATTTAAAAATTTAGAAAATTTCTTAATTACCTCACATCAAAATTCTAACATTAAAAAATAAAAATATGTCAAGTATATCGAAGAACTATATAAGAACAGGAAACAATGTTGTTCCTTAATTGCATAAAACAATCTATTATCATTGAAAAACTTTCCAAGAATATTTTTAAAAAAGAGATATTGTTATACCTTTATTTATTTAATTATTAAGATGATTTTTGCAGTTCAATTTTTACTTGAAAATTCATTTTAATTTTCTTAATTTAATGAAGTTATGTAATCGGTATTATCATTCGTTAAGCAAAGATATAGTCTGAGACTCACTTGCAACCAGATTATATGTATATCTATAGTACTGCTATGTATGATGTACACTTATTTATTTATGATTTATGTTATATTTTCTGATATTCAAATCGCGGTATCAGCTATTGCTTAATATATAATTGATGGAATTAATTTAATATATATATATATATATATATATATATATATATATGTGTGTGTGTGTGTGTGTGTGTATGTGTGTGTTTTATTGAATACTGTAGATGTTAATTCAATTAAATTTATATTTGGAAATTATAAATTATTAAATTGTTCAAAAACTGCAATTTTACAAAAATTTATTGACGTTGCTTACAATAACCTTTTTACAGACAGTTTTTGCTATTAATATAATCAAACATAGCAGGGAAATATATTTGATTGCCCTGTATATATATATATATATATAATAGATAGATAGATAAATAGATAGATTGATAAAAATACTGTTTTTAACCAAATGGGAAAGATCTGCTGAAAATAATAGCTTCCAATTGCGGTAGCATAGATTAAACACGTATAACTACCAGTTTTTCTCGTACTATATTATTGTTTATATTCTCGAGGATGTGTGTGCGTGACCGTGTTAAATCATTACTTGCTTAATTTTATTCGGAATGAAGATAAAAAATAGGTGACTTATTAAAGCTCTAAAGAAGAGAGATAATGAGAGAATATCTGGCCCATGTATCAATGACTATTTTAACATAGCTGTTGAGGTATCAAAAAGATCCATCTCGAAGGTCATGTCAGCATACAATGGTCCATAACAAAACAAAATTTGTGATTCAGGACTGTGGGAAGAAAATCCTAAAAGAAAATAGAACAGAAATAGATATGCGGAAATGAAGGAAGATTTTAACCACTATAAAGAAAACCACGGAGTCAAATGTGACCTCTGAGCTGAATGAACATCTACGGAACCTGGTATTGAATCATATAGTTCAAAGGGAATGACGTAATCAAAATATTTGGAGAGAAGTTGAGATTACAAAATCCCTTAATGCAGTATAAGCAAAAATGGCGTAACAACCGAATACAGTGCTGTAATAATCATAAAATCTGGATTGCTAATCAATAGAAAAATTTCTTGTTTTTGATGGATCCAGTTTCCATCTATTCCTCCTAATAGATTTACGAGTGGTTCATCTCAGCAGAAGTCCACAACCTTAACTTTCACTTTCCTAGAATTAAGTATGGAAGTAGGTTTTCTTGTCATTTTATATATCAATGCCATTAACACTGTCCTTCTTTTGACTAATCAATTGATTTCTAAATCTGAAAACATTGCTTTCATCTGTAGATTCTTATCAACCTATATCAAGATGAAAATTCCTCTATTCACCATAGTCGAACTGCTTAATCATGTTTTCGGGAACATCCGTGGCACATCTTCATGACTTGCTCTATCACCGAACTTTAACATCATATAACCTCTAGGATGTGTTTTTGAAGAAAGAATGAGTTTCTTTATTCTCCTCTCTCGTCTCTCTGAAAGTTAGAACAGTTACTGAATGAGGAACGATATAACATACTGCTTCTGCTATTTAAAACTTGTATGTATCAATTTTAAGGAGCATTTAAGGTATTTTAACTGCCAAAGATGCTCTCCCACCATATTAGATGCTGAAAACTTCTTTTTGTATGGGTTTTAAATAATTCTGGGCAGCCCTTGTATTTGAAATAAAAGATGTTTAGAATTTTGGTGTGATTTTGTTTTCAAGGAAAGATGTTTTTATAGCTTTCAAAGACGAATAAAGAATTCACGCAGTGAAGCAGAGCAATTAACTACAAATGTTTTCAATTCTTCTGCATACATCGTTAAGTTATTTTATAATTTTGGAAATTACTCCATATCAGCTGAAAATTATCCTTAGACTCGTGCCTCAAATCCATGTGTTATAGCCTTGAAATCCATGTATTGCTATTTTAACCAAGTGGAATCGAAGAACAACTTCCATGTGAAAGACCTCTGTGATTACAGCAGCTATTAATAAGACCATATCTGCCTCTACTTTAATCAGGTGACTAGACAGTGATAGACTGTACATCCAAGTAAAAGGAATTTCTGTTCTTTTATCCATCTGATTAAAAAGAGTGATTAGAATGGTGTTTTAAACTGACTATTTGTGTCTGATTATTATGCTGGCTATAAAAAATTATATTCATGAAGAGACTGAAATTTGCCTTGCAATAAATATTTAAGAGTCTGGAGAATGCATGACATCAATCCCAAAACATTACACATTCTTCAGTGGAAATATAATTTACACAAGGATTTCTTCGAAATACCACAACATCTACACATTTATAGACAGGTTTTGTTAAGGTATACATCATCAAAAAGAGTTTATAAACTTTATTGTGTGTGTTTTAGCAATGAGTACTGCTTTCGTTTTAAAGGAATATAAGGCTCTCCTCAGGAAACTTTTATCATTAACTTATAAAAAGACCGCTTTGCAAAAGGTGATATCAACTGTACAAAAATTTCATAAATTTGATTACCTTCCAAAATTTCAAAAGATGAATGCAGCGTAATATAAATTTGGAATACAAATTTTTATTTTTTAAATAAATCCAAATTTTAGGTGAAAAATTTAATGATTATTCAATAATTCATGCCAGCAATTAAGTAATCTAAATACACGCAAATTTTAAAATTTAATAATTTGAACACATAATTTTCTTCTTCTTTCTAATCTCCATATCTAGGAATATACTACACGAGGTCCACGAGTCCATTTACTTTCAGAAATCGAAAATAAGGGTAGGAGACCTATATAGGTCTTCAAAAGATAACACCAGGCACTTAAGGGTATGTGCCGGTGATGCGGGTTCATTTTGACATTTAGGACAATTCGCGCGCACTTTGAGACCGCTCTCGAATGTAAGTCCTTTCAGGTGTCCCCTGAAGAATCGAAAAAATATTGTCTGAACAAATCTATTGCAATCAAAAGCAAGGGAACTTCTAGGACAATCTGCTTGGTACCAGGAATGACTGGGGGGAACAAGCCAAATTTGCCTGTCAACATGTCTTCTAATGGAATACAGTTCAAGATATGTCAGTGAATCGGTAGCTGGTAATCGTTCTTCAGAACCCTCCTTCGCCAGAACGTCTGCCATCTCATCCCCCCATATGTCAACATGCGAAGGAATCCAATGAAGGTATATTTCACAAAGTGACGAGACCTGCTTAAGTTTGCTAAGAATTGCAATTCCGGCTTTATAACCAGCTCTTCGCCAGTTTGAAAGATATTGGATGGCGCTGCGACTGTCAGTCAAAAACCAAACATCCTTAAAATCTGTAAAGGACAAAACAGTGCTTAGCCCCTCTTCAATGGCTAATAATTTCACTCTTGAAAACTGAACTGAAATCAAGATTTCTTCACTTCATTTTGACAATTCCATTTGTGCATTTAATGACAACACCAATACCGGAACGAAAGTCTCCGCTTTTACTCCCATCAATATAAGTAAGAGTAGCTTCAGCGGGAATTGCGTGTATAATTTCCAAGGCCGATTGTCGTAACAGAGCCGAAATATCTTTTTTCTTGGAAACTCGAGACGAAAGTTTCGTATGAAACCCAACTCTAGGGAATCCCTCAGATGGATCTAAACATTGTTTCAAGGAATATTGCTCAATATTACGGTCAATTATACCAGCATACGTAATTAGGCTAAGTGGGAAATTTTTCTTAAGTCTTTGGTTATTACTCCAATACTGCGCAAGTTCTGAAGTTCTATTTTGGGAGCCATAACTGAAAAGTTTATTATAATATGTCACAAGGCTTGCATTTCTTCTTAGACTAAGGGGTTAAAGGTCTGTTTCATACAACGCAATATTATTCGGGCAACTGCTGCGCAATCCAGATATATTACGAGAAGCGCTAAGTTGGACTCTTTCCAATTTCTGGAGATTAGTGGAGGAGGCATAACAGTAAACTGGGAAACCATACTCCAAGATAGGTCGTATGATAATTAAATAAGTAGTTCTCAAAGTGCAAGGCTCCCCAATCACGTCCGGAGATATACGAGTATTTTAAAAGGTAAAGTCGTTTTCTGCCTTTAAAAACCAGTGTATCCACATGTTTGTTACAAGTGACCTCTGGATCGAGAACGAACCCTAAATATTTGGGATGTTTGTCATATGTAAGAGGTACATTATTCATAAAAACCTTTGGATGTTAATTATAAATCTTCTTATTGCTGATAAAAAGAAACTAACAATAGATTTATAGTTGGAAAAGAACTCAATTTGTGGTCTTTTGAGAATTTCCACATGTTTTCAAGAGTAAAATTGATGTTAGTCTCAGTTGAACTCACACCTGAAACAGAGCTCCAAAGAGCAATATCATCCTCGATGAGACCGATCTCACATATCTTTAATATAATCTTTTCAATACCAGCCAAATACAGATAGAAGAGAATTGAGATCAACACAGAACCCTGGGGGACGCCTTGGCTCAGTTTAAAGATGTTTGACATAGTGGAATTAAGCTTTACTTTTATCAGTCTATTTCTCAAGAAATCTGCGATCCAGGTCAAGGCTTTACTGCTGATGTCAAAGTCTTCATAGAGTTTAACAATTAGTTTATGTTTCTAGACACGATCAAATGCCTTTGATAAGTCTAGAAAAGCAGCCACAGTATGACTGATAGGTCGCATGTTCTGGGCATCTCTAATCTTCTGACAGAGATAAATTAATTTATCAGTAGTGCTATGACCTCTTCTAAAACCATATTGTTCTCTTGGTAAGAGGTCATGGGTATCCATGTGGAAGAGTAAACGCCCCATGATCATTTTTTCCATGACTTTACATGCAATTATGGTTTGGGCAACAGGTCTGAAACTCCTAGGAGATGTATCGGTTTGGCCAGGTTTCCCAACAGGTATGATTGTAGCTCTTTTCCAATCTTTAGGAAGGCGTTCAAGACTCCAAGACTGATTTACAATATTCAGAAATTTCTTTTTTGCATGAATGCCAAGATACCCAATCATCTGGCCATGGATGCCATCAGATCCGGGAGTTTTGGTCAAATCAAGATCCTCGAGTGCCATCTCCAATTACTGCATGGAGAAAGATTTAAAGAAAATGGGACTCCACGAGACAGAACTACGGCAATCATATGCAAGGTCTCTATATCTTTTTGCCACTTTCCTATCAACTTCTGTAAAAGTCAGCACACTAATCTTTTGGTAATATGCCCCGAGGAGATCAGTCGCAGCTTTTTCGTCTATAGGGATGTTGCCATCCGTACCTAAAATAGTATTACATCCCTTTATCTTAGGTCTTTCACTGCTAATAAGTAATGAAATTTATTTTTATGATATTTTTGATCAATTTCCACAATTTCTCGTCAGATGAGCTAGCATTAAGTCTCTCACATGTATACATTTACTTTTTTTCTCTTGAGTAGCACATAAGTTCGTTTTATTTCTGCGTTGACCTTGTTCATCTCTATCCTGTTTTGTTCAGTATTATTGTTTTTCAATTCGAGTCGCATTTTCTCTCTCTTTTGGAGTACTCGCAGTAAAACCGACGAATTCTGAGTAAAGTAAGGATTAAAAAGCTTTACTTTTCCTCTAAGCTTTACTTTTCTCTCCTATATGACTTTGTACAAAAAATTATCCCACCTGCAAAAAATGCTTGACCACCCAGCCTCACCGAAACATATTCTGAATTGCGTTGGACTTTGCCAGGAGGATTTATCCTCAGATCCTCTGCGAGTCATTGACTTTCTAACTGTCAACAGTTCATTATAGTTGATCAGACAGATGTCAGATCTTTAAAGAGGATAAGCCAACAACAACACAACTTTTCTCAAAATTCGTTCAGCTTGCTTAGTTGCTCCCATGCTGTACTCAGTTGTTAAGCAATACGTGTTCTTTGGCAGTTATTGGAATTTTTTGTTGATGATTTTGATTGCTGATGTCAGATACATGAGTTTTCAGTAGTTTTTCTAATATCATTATTCAAATGTTACAATAGTTATGGTAGCTTATTCATCAATTAGCCATGGTGGCAGAAACAGAATGTTAAAATAACTTTAAAAGAAGAACAAAAAGGTTAATACTGAGAAAGTAATGATTATTTCAACTATTCCAATGGTCTTGAAAGAGATGAACTCGGGATGTAAGTCAATTCAATTGACATGTAGTTGGAATCATATAATAGTTTCAGTTTTATATTTGAATATCAAGACTGTTTGAGAAAATTACTGAAGTGAAATGTTCTTAAGAAGAAACGTGCAGAAATAATTAGAATATCCTTTTTTTTTGTTTGGAACATCCAGCACACTTTAGTGACAATGATCTCGAACTGTGTAATCAGACTGTGAAAGAAGCTTGTGGAATATATTGGATTTGAAAAATGTGCATGGAAGCTCAGCATGCATAACAAAATGCTGAAAATATGTTAGGTTCTTAGTTGGAAAGCAATAACACTAATACATGGTCTGAAGGATAATGTCTTGTGTAAAATTTTGTGAAAAACATGTGATTTCATGAAGGTATCAAGTGTACTTCTTATGAAACCATAAATGGGCCCCCTTTGATTTTAAAACATTTTCTTTTCCATGTATCAAAAATCCTAGAACCGAAGAAGAAATTCAAGCTTTAATAGAAATATTTAACAATGCTTCTCATAAAATTAACAGCGAAATAAAAATTGATTCAAATGTGAATATTATTAATCTATTGCTAATATAATAATCTAGTGGTAATGTTAATAATCTGTTGCTAAATGCAGATTACTTTGCAAAAAAGGGCTCTTTAATTACGCAGATTTCTACACGCGCTATTCCCTTCTGTTCTATTAAGCCTCTTGTCAAAAGAACTCTTATAAGTCCAGAACTCATGAAGAGCTTACTAACCGCATTGCTCTTAAATCTTGGAAGAATGCCCTCCTAGATCTGCGCAATAGCCCAAGACATAGAGCGGTGGCTGAATTCCACCTTGCCACCGGGCACGACTGTCTGCGGAAACATCTAAATAGATTTGATGTCGTTCCTTCTCCGGTCTGCACTCTTTGCAACATTGGCGAGGTCATGGAAGCAGCGCATCTTCCTCGCTGCCCTGCATTTTGTAAGACGTTTCTACTGAGCTCTGTAGGGAAGCTAGAGACATGTTAGATTAATAGACTCTGTTGCAGTATCTTTCTGTGTTATTGTTCTATCCTTTTATTTATTTTGCTGTAACTGTCTATAATCTGCCATTGGAAATAAAACAAAAATCTATTGCTAAATAATTGTTTATCTGTAGTCAATTTTGTAAGTTAAAATGAGAGTAATGAAGTGATTTATTTCAACTAGACAGATATTTTAACTAGGCAAGAAGAAGAAATAAAATATAAAAAAATCCTAAAGAAAGTTAAAAATCACAGGCAAAAAGACGTTGAACGTTTCAAATTTTACATTTTCTTCTGGTCATATTGGAGACACAATGAAACTACTAGTACCAGATGTAAACACAGCAAGAAGTGATCAACGAAATTTACTAGCGATGATATTAGAAATTCAAATTGGACACATTTATCCTTTAGGAACAAAACAAGAAGAAATTTATACCAGAGATCAGTTCAATTTGTGAAGAAAAATTTATTTTAATTGAAGATTTTCCAGACTATGCAGTGTTACTTCGAAATTGTGTTAGAAAATCGTCTTTCTAAAAGTAAGTCATGTCAGTGTTTGCAAGGGAGAATGCAAATTTGATAACTGAAAATGTAAAAAATCTAGAAAACTGTAATTCTAAGTATATATCTATATAAGACATATATCTATATAAGTAAGTAATAAATATTGTGTAAATCAAAACTTTATATACCGAAATGTGCTAAATCATTAAATTAACAAGTAAATATACTTTTTAGAATATAAGTTTAGTTTCTTTTAACAATGAACTGTTTCTGTGTAAGTTCTAATATTCTAAATTATTTTTTATTGATGTCTGAAATAACAAGCTAGGCTTATTTTACTTTTAGTTATTATGATCATTTTGCATATTTCCCTATCTATTACGATAGAACTTGATTATTATTCAATGCATCTGTCTTAAAATATATAATTAGACATTTTAATAAACAGTACAAAAGGATTATTATTTAGGTTTTTAAATTAAAATATTATTGCAAAATTTATTTTAAGTCATTATGATGTTCTTCTAATTCTTTAAAATGAACTATTTCAAATTACTTGAAAATATTTATAGATATTTCAAAAGTAAGATTATCCTTTCTCTAAAAAGTAATTGGAATTCATTGCATTCCTCATTATGAGGGGAATATTTTACAAACTTTCCTGTAAAAAATTGATCAATAGAATTTATCACATTTACCAAGTTAAATGATGATTATGAATAATCACCGGTCCTTATATATAATCAGCGGAATAATCACTTTTACCGTAAAGTGTACATCCACTTTTATATGAGTAAAATATGAAAAATCTTACTGTACTTACATTACTGGATCATAATGAAAAATAAAAGGTGCATCTGTGTATGCAAAATATTAAAGCAAAATCACTTAAAAAAAAACACCCAAAGCAATTCAGATATGTGATCGAATTCAATATTTAGGTTTTTATTTATTATTCAAAAACAATATAATTTATATGATTTTCTCGTAGTTTTTTCGTCAAGTTCTTAAGAAATTACATGTATCATTTTTAACTAAACAAAACCACCTTGTTAATGCTTAGATAAATAAATTTCTAAAAATATTTTATTTATATAGTTAATGAAAGGGGAATTATTTCAAAGTAACATAATTAGCAATGCAACTATGGATTTCAGAACAAGATAAATTAAGATATTTAATCCTTACATAGAAATAGACGATTCATGATATTCTTTACAAACAACATTTCATCATCTGCTGATAATATATTATCAGATAATTTTACACGTGTCCGGCAGTGTGATAAAAATTTTGAACTTATGCAGTTTTCTATTAGGTAAACAACATTTTCATAGAACTTCAAAAACTTATTTGCATTCATACCGCTTACAAGATTAATATAAATTAACAAAAATTAAACTCCCAATGATAAATAATAACTTGATTTAATTGATATATGATTAAATAATATTTAATAAAGTTTATTTATTTGGTTATAAATCTATAAAAATATAAACCTATTTTCAAAATTCTAAAAATACTTTTTTCAAAGTTTTAGAGAAATTTAAATCTGAAAAGTAAATAACAACTTTAAAATGAATTAATTAAGCATTAATTCAATTTAAAAGTTGTTTACTATAAGATAGTTAATACTTATTGTAAATAATATATTAAAACTAATGCAATCAAGAACATCAAAATAAGCTAATTTAGTTGTATCAATTAATAAAAATAAGTTAAATTAAGTAATAATTGAAATTTACTTTTAAAAATATCGAGAGGAATTTCTGTCAAATCTTCTGTTTTGATAATAATGACATTTGACATGAATTATTACCCCATTCTTTTATTACCGAAAACTCAAGCAACCTTAAATTATTGAAATGAACTAAAAAAAATATCACATAAATCTAACCTATTCAAATCGTTTTTCACCGGATTAAGTATTAAAAGATATTTATTTAAAGTAGTAAACGCGTTAGGCATCATAGAGTACTGAAAATTCCTTGATTTTCGTTAGAGTGTATGCTTAAAATTAATAAAAAATATTAATATTGTTAAAATTAAAGTAAATCATTAAGTAATGGTAAAATGTTTGAGATTATTTTTTATATTCCTCCCTTCAACTTTTAATCGTAATAATTAAAGGGTGTAATAATAGTTATATGTTGAAGGAAGACTTTTACAAATTGTCGGTTACTCAACCATAAAATATTTGTATATAAACGTTTATTAAGGATTTAATACAATTTGTAAATTAAATTAATTTCTGAACTTATATTCAAAAAAAATATATATATATAATAACTAGTTAAAAATTAATTTCAATACATGTGTACTATTCAAAACTGATGAAAATTGAGTTTAACCGGTAACATCATTGGCATCATTTATATATAATTTTCTTAAGTATAACTTGAATATAATTTATTTCTAAAAATATAAGACTATTTATAAATATAAATAAAGTATATTTACACCATAGATTACTATTTTTCTATAATGAAACGTAAAAAAAGGGATACATTTCTTTTTAAAAATAAATTGATATCAATATCTTAGCCTTTATTGATATATTCGAGAATAGAAATTTCAAAAACACACGAACTTTTATAGAAAAACATTGAGCTGCATCCATAATCTGTTATTTGTAAGATATCTGTATACGAAATCGATATTGAGCTGAAACTAGCATTGTTAAGATATTCGTGAAGGAATTTGAAGCATCAATTTTTAAGTCAGTCAATTACTTACTTGAAAAGATTTTATTTTTATGTAAACAAAATGTAATGTTTCGTGATTATACTTTAAATTCTTTGTAAGATCCAAGCTACAATGCTGATATTTTTCCAGAAAAAAAAATAATAATATCTAAAATATTACAATGTCCAAAAAATGGCTCTCGGCTAAGTTTTATTATTAGTATTATCATTGGGAGGCAAATTTTCAACAGGTAAAATTATGAATTGAAATAGCAATTTATTAAGTAAGATTCTTTCTTGCATTTTTTTTTAATAATAAAAACTTCTTTATCTTTGATTAGTCCTCGTACACGTGTGTTTGATTTAGTGCATTTCCCTGCATCCAGCCCAGATTTGGGTTCTACCAATTAAGCGGAGGATGGATGGAAGTTTTTGTAAATTAGAACAGTGGACGAGGACAAAGATCTCAGTTGTTGATCTGCCATCCAAAGAAATATCATTTCACTTGGAAGAAATAGAAATGATGACAAAGCCACCTATAGCGATCAAGGCGGATTTGAAATTAAGTTGGGATTCAAACTCACTACTTTCCGATAATGAGGATTTCCTAACCAACCAAACAATCGTAGCTTTAGTTCTCGTATATTATTATTAAATGTGTCAATGATGTGGACTTCGTTTATGGCATCATTTATCCGCATAGAATGACAGTAGTATTATCTGTAACTATGCATTCTAAATTTTTTTTATTTGTGATGTAACTAATATAGTGTATGGATGAAATAATTACTTGCACCTTAAAATGAAATCAATTACTAGAATACTTTTCCATTTTAAGTCGAATTTTTCGGAATTTAATCTAGGAAACAGATAATTGTAATAATTTAAAATTTTAACTTTAATAATAATTTTATTGATGTCTAACAAAAAGAAAATCGCATACTAAAATTTATTGGGTGTTATTATAAATATTTCTCTTTATTATAAATATTGGTTTCCATTAAAAGAAAATTTTGTAAATGTAAAGTTATAATTGCTTACAATAATTATATAAAATATCCTACTGAGCAATATTAATTTAATGTAATATTCAAGAGGTTATGATAATTTTAAAGTGTCTATGTGAAATGCCACATTCATTAGAAATTATTTATTTTTCCAAAAATTCTCGAGAATAGCTTTAATTTGGATTCTTTTGATAACAATAAGAAAAAATAATCCAAACAAATTATTGTAACAAATTTTTTGATATATTTGACTTGAATTTAATTTTGTTTATTTTGAAAATAATATATTCTAATGTGCTATAAAGTTGTGTGATAAATTAATTTCACTGCACATTATGCCAGCATATATTTCATGAGTGGAATGGAAGTCAGATAAAATAAAATTATTACACTTCGTTTTGTATCATTTAAATATTTGAATTTTTCACAAATTACATTTCAGTATGAGAGCAGAAACTGATCAAAAACTATTGAGAATATAGTTCATATATATTATGACGTATACATGCATATAGAAGAATGAGTTTTAGATTCTGATTGAAGTATAATTAATCCTATTTTAAAAAACACTTTTAAGGAAGCCTTCATAAGATTTTATATGCATGTCTGAATATGTATATTCCTCATTTACACCTTACATTGGCTTAACTATAGAATGTTAATGGGATCTTCTTAAAAACATCGCGTTACATAACTATATGATGTTGTTGAACGAGATATGTAATTATTTAATATTACAATTAAAGCAGTTAAATTTTTAGCAAAAACTTTTACGAAGAAATTATTTTGAAAAAAAAAAAATTAAATATTGTCAGAATTTGCTACTTGGTTAATTAGAATCATCTTCAAAATTATATGAAGCTTTGAGTGTATGATCAGAATTTTCATAAAATTCTTAGTTTATATATATCAACGGAAAAAATATAGGTAAATTATTTTACACTTTATTTATTATAAAATACACTGTTATTGATATAACATGTAAAGGATGAGAAAAGCTCACTGTGCTTGATTCATTAAATATTGCATTATGAAAAGTTGCGAAAAACATTTTAATAACGTTTTTAGGTTAATCATTAAGTACCGCATATTATTATGCTATTAGTAATTTGAGAAATAATAATTATTTAATATTATATATTACATAATTCTCTATCGTTTTATCTTTTTCATTAAATATCTTCATTATGTGAACTATTTTAATGAATATATATGAATATAACATTTATATGTTTTGTGTTAACTATGCTATTTTTTCGGTGTAATATAATTGTCACATAATTTTTATATTTATTGAGTTTTTATTTTACTATAATTAATGTAGTTTATATGTTTTGTACAAAACCCATTTTATCTGGTCAAGTACATTACATTAAGTAAATGTATTTTCTTTGAAGACAACTGGGAAAAATTTTAAAGAAGTTTCTACACTTACATAACATTCTCCTAAATATTCTGAAAGAGTTTAATTTTGTATTATAAAGATAACTGATAAACTGTTATTTTTTATTCTTTTGTTTATAATCCTAATATTTTAATTAAGACATATATATTTTGATTTTTACTTCGGTGTATTAGCTTTTTATAGAAGAATCCATTGATACTTTCATATATAATAGTAATTTTCGTTATACATCATTCAGCATAATTTAGATTATTATTTTGATTTGAATATGTATAAAATTATTTATTGAAAGATTATATCTCTTCAAATTGTGACAGTGGATTTAATAGTAATGTTTTGAGAGATTTTAAATTTATAAATTATTTAAAGAATTACGTTACATAGTTTGCTCATTAAAAAAAAATTCCTCAAATAACCGTATAAATAGTAATAACGTTGAATAATCAATTCATGAAAAATTTCAAAAATATAATTCTAAATAAACTTATGGGATTGTGTCAGTTCTTTTAAATTTTTCTTTAAGTGGAATCTTTACGTGAACAAATAAAATGTTTTGACAATGCGTTTTATGTTATTCGAATTATTTGTCATTCAAAACAGTGTTTTTTTTTTTTTTTTTTTTTTTTTTTTAAAGAAAAAATTTTATACAGGTTTCTTTCTTTCTGGTTATTAATGTAGAATGTTAAGGGGAAAAAACATTTTCGTCACTTTTTCTGTTTAGTAGGTTTAGTTAAGTTTCCAAATCTACAAAAATTATTCGAAAACTTTGTGAATGTATAACAACTTCTTATTCCCGCTCAAAATTAGTTCATGCGCTTCAAAGATGGCGCTTTAGGCATCGAAGTCATGTCTACGGAGCAACCCGTTCAATTTGATGAGAAATGACTAAATAAGCTTATTCGCAGAGCCACAACGAGCAGCTCGGGAATTTTTAGAGATAGTTTAATGTTCTCAAAGTACCATACATGGCAAAAATAAATGAAGCTGTGTGGCTTTAGAACCTCAATTAAATGCAAAACGCAACACACACCGAAAATCTTGCCCCTTTGTGTCTATTTCAAGATTTAAAAAGAAAAATATTTATCAGCCTTTAATATATATATATATATATATATATATATATATATATATATATATATATATATATATATATATATATATATATATATATATATATATATATATATATATATGTGTATATATATATATATAAAACATGTGTATTATTTCTAGAGTATGTAATTCTCTATCAAGAAGCATTAAACAACTTGCCAAAATATTTTTCAAGCAAAATTTTCATTCTAACTAAAACTTGCGGATTTATGGGCCAACGTAGTAAGACTGTAGCAAATAGTAATCGAAAAGAGAAATTTTTGCACTAAGTTTAATTAAAAAATTAATTAAAATATACTATAAGAACTTAGACAAACATTTATCTTAATCTTTAATGTTATGATTCATAAATTGAGATATTAGTTTTTAATTTATAATTGCATATTAACCTTAATTTTTTATCCCTTATTCACAATCATTGAATAGAAATTTATAACTGTATTACGCTATAAGAGAAGTGTGTTATATGTTATACATATATATTATATTGAAAGAAATAACCATTTGAATGATTTAAACAAGACTTTAAAAAAAAAAGGTTTATTATTTTAAACAGTAGTTTTATTTAATTTTTATTAAAATGAAGTCTGAATTTTATAAATTAGTTTATTTAATTGAGATATTTAATGATAAGACAATTTATGAGCTACTTTAAAAAATTGCTTTTCCATCATAATGTCTCACATGAAATTCAATTTTCAGACTCCTTAAATGCATAATTTTATTTATAAATAATATATTTTTGATAGTATTTATATTTAAAAAACACACATGTAATTAAATATATTTGTTTAATTACAGTTTCAGTTTAAAATATTGAGATTTTGAATTGCATAAATAAATAGAAAAAAAAGAAACATATATCAAGTATATATTAGAAGAATTGTACTTACCTTATACCCTTACATGTAGCTTCAGTTTGCGGGACTTACATTGTGTTAGAAAACTGACTAATTAACTAAAACAAGATTTAGACTTGAAAGACTAAAATATAAAGAGAAATTGGTTATATAATTCGAAGACATTTCTGTACTTTATGATGTTGGAGAATAAGCAATAAAGGTTGTTTTACTATAGTACACCTTGCATAAGCACAGATAAATGTCAAAAGAGTAAAGAAAGTATGGATTAGTATTCAGGAGAATTATTTATAAGGCTTGGGATATCATTAAATTCAAACAATTTATTCACCTGTGAACCATATTCCAAGACTTCAGATATCACCCGAAAAAAAGACCAGAAAAGAAAATTCTGCCACTAATTTAAATATTAATTTATTGTAGCAATTTGAAATAAAATTTAAAAGAAATTTATATCACAATTCTCTTAAAACGAGCTAACTCGATATCATTTCCCTAATCTCAACATCAGTCACTAGCACTTCAAACAATCGCTGCGCGCTGTCGGTGGCGCCTCCTCCTTTTCTTGCCTAGAAGCCACAGACTTAATCTCACCAACACTTGCACGCCTCTCGTTTGGAACTGCAGCGAACAACTAAAACGGCAAGGTTTTCATTCGAATTTCGAACTTTCAACTTTAGTTCTGCATCGAAGTGAAATTTGAACTTTGACGAGATTGAAAAACAATTGTGGACAGTTCGGTTTTTCTTCTATTTTATCACACACTCACTTTCTTTCCCAATTTTTGTTTTTATTTTTGTTCATTGCGCAAAGTTTTTGTTCCTGCTTTACATCTGATGATTGCTGTGTATAGTAGCTATGAACCAACAACAGCAACAGCAGGATCACCAGCAACAGCTCGTCAGTCCTGGCGTGTTGGTTGGCCCTGCAGGACATGCGGTGGTCACAGGTCATCCACACCTGCCTAACAGTGTCATAGTACAGACTGCCTCCCTTGCTGCAAGCATCAATACTTTGGTCGGAGGTGAGTTGTCTAAAATTGTTAAGAGTTCTTGGAATTATGCTCAGTAGAGTTAAGCTACTAAACTGTGATCACGGCTAATTTATTCATTGATATGTTTTTATATATTAAAAACTATTTGATGACATGAAGTGTCTTGGTTTCAATGTGTTAACTGAAACTACTTAAATAATAAAAATAAATACAGCACTGATTTGGCATCTGCCAAACATTTTGTCTGTGGAAAAAAGTATTATATTAGAATAATTTTAATTTCCTTTAATGTTTTTATTATGATGCCTGTAATAAATATTAAACTTTCTTTCGTTTTTTATCTTGTTTTAAATCTAAAAATATTATTCAAATACTTAGATTTTCATAAAAATTAAATTAGATACAAAGAATTCTTCAAAATTTTTATTTTGTATTAATTTTTATGATATTTCACTATGAGAGACATTCTGAGGTGATAAATGCTTTGATATGATGGAGATAAATTTCACTAGTGACAGTGAAAGTTTCATAAATATTTAACAATAGCTTAAATCAACATAAAAATTAGTTTCTTGAAATTAATCCCTCATATATTTTCATATTTTTTATTGCAAATGTACTCTTGATATATTTTTTATGCAAAATTAGTACGATGAATATCACCAAGGATACTTGTATTGATTTTTAAATAAATGTAATTTTTCAATTATAAAGAAATATTTTTAAGTAAAATAAATATATAAATTGACTTTTCCCTTTGGGAAGGTGAGAATATTTTATGAAATTTATATTTAGATGTTGAAAATATATTCAATTTGTCGCATTTATATATATACATAATTTAGAAGTTATGGATACTTTATAAAAAATAGCGTACAACTTATCTTACATATTTCTTCTGGATAGTTATTATAATTCCATAAATTATATTTACTTTTCACCCACTTGTTGTTTCGGTTCATTTTTTAAGCCACTTTTTGCGCATGAGTTTACCCGAGAATTATAAATTGACATGCTGCTAATTTAAACTATCCTCCGATGCAAAACATTAGTGGATAAATTTCTTTTTCTAAAAACGATACATGTATCTCCCTAAATGCTTATCTTTATGAGGAATGTTTTATAAAAACAAAAATTTAAGCATTCAATTTACATAAAAAAAGGAAAAATAATTTAAAAACTATTATAAATTCTTATTATTCGTTTCAGACAAATCAATCATTAATGGTATTTTTTAATCTCATTTGATAAGAGTTAATTATTTTCAACAGCCCCTTTCCAAAACATATATATATATATATATATATATATATATATATATATATATATATATATATATATATATATATATATATACATATAGCAAAAAATATAAATATATATAATAATATAAATATATATAAAAATACAATACAAAATATACAATACAATAGGAAATCTAGCCAGCGCAAAAGCAGCTAAAGAAAGATTTGCCAATATAAATAAGATAAAATATGAAAAATATGAAATTGGAAAAACAGTGAAATATAAATAAAATAAAACATGAAAAATATGGAAAAGCACTGAAATACATGAAACAGATGAAAAGAAGAATACATAGGGGCCACGTCTTCATCAGGAGGGAGATGGCCAGCTATGCTAAAAGAAAGAACACTCTTTTCTGACATGCTCGAAGGACAAATGTCTAAAGATCTTCGAGCAATTTCCCCCAAAGAGTGTTCGTATTCAAAGAACCTAGGTTAAAACATTTGAATAAATATAAATGCAGAAAATTAGAAATACCTATAAATTAAACACAAATGCAATTAGAGATACTCATATAAATGAAACATACATACAGTAAAAATTTAAATACATAAAGCCAAAGTCAGCAAATCAGATGGGATTTATACATGAAAATAGTATGAAAGTTGCCAAAAGTAATTTTAAAATTATAGTAAAGAAGTGTTGCCAGTTGTAATTAGATTAAATTTAAATTTAAAATATAAATATAGGTGTTTTAAGGATTCTTGTAATAACTTCAATGCTTGGGTGGCCCTTATGTAGTTATAAAAACTACGCATTACTTCAATCTTACAAGCGATTCCCTACTTCCTACATATTTTAAAATAAAATTAATTGGAAAATTATTATTTTTTAAGTGATTTATCAGTCGTTTAATTTGATTTTTAGTAGATTCATGGTTGTTGCAAATATTATAAATACGATTAAGTTCATTAATTATAACGTTTCTGTATATTTTTAAAGAAATATTTGAGTTCCAGGAAATTAACTTATTAACATGAAAATTAAATTGATTTGTTTTGTCGAAGACATCAATATATGTAGTAGAATTATCAATAGTGATAAATATTCATATTTTTCATATTTTATCTTATATATATATACACACACAGACATAAATAAGCAATTTATATGTACTAAAATAAATATACATATTCAAATGTAAGTCCCTGGGATAAAAGCCTTAACAATTAATTTCTTAAAGCATATTATTATGTCAGCGAGATACAATTTCTGTATTTATGCTTCATACATGTTTTCATATAAATATTACCATTTTCTCATTAATCTTTTTTTAATGACTTCTTACACATGAGGTATAGTAAAAAGGGTTAAATTGGAAAAAATATGTGATTAATAATATAGTCATTTTTCACTCTGGGGGATATAGTTAAAAGTCCTGATCGTGGCATTTCTCAACTTAAAACTAAATAAAAATTGGTATAATTAACATAAAGAAATCATAAAAAGTTTTCAACGACAATTTTCTAAACTTTGTTAATTTAATAAAAATAAATTTTTAATTTGTTGAAGTAAGGAGAAAGGAAAAAAATTATATTAGGATATATGGGTTTTTACATGGATTTTTAATATTACGCAGTTATGAAAAAATGAAAAATTATCAGGATAATTCCTTTAATTTTATACCTAAACTACCTTTTTAATTCAAAGATATTTAACAGATATCTTTAGATATCTTATTTCTTGTTTGACTATGAAAAAATATGTCAATATTTTTGTTAAAGTTATATGTTGCTGAGAATTATTTTTTAAATTTTAAACAGACCAAATAATTAAATATATGGGCAAATTTCATCTTTTAACCCATTATCGATATGAAGAAAAATTATTTAAAATCATACTATGCAATTATTTTAACAATCTAACTCAAAAGTATACATAATAACTAAATTATAATATGTACCCAAATGATTCACAATTTCTTTTCAACAGCCCCTTTTATAAATATACTATTTATAATCAAAATGCCATTTGACGCTTGGGATTTAATTTGTATAATCTAATTGCATAATCCTGTTTAGTGTTAATGTATGAACATTCTGCTTCAGTAAAAATAGTATTATGAATTAAAAATAGTATTATTATTTTAACTATTATGAATTAAAAATGATTTAAAGATTATTTCCCGTCTGAAAGATGTAATGCAATGCAACTAAGTAAAATTCAATATATATATATATATATATATACAAATTATAATTGAACTATCAATAAGCTTTTAATTCCGATACTGTGTACAGATGTTCTGAAATCAGCTGAAATTCGTTATCACGGGGAAGCGATATGCTTTTGTCTAGCTACCAGATTGTCATAGAACAAAATGTTTTAATTGAAAAGTGCTTTTTTAGACTCACATCAAGTAGATAAGTAACTCAAACTTTAAATTAAACAGACTATTTAAGGAAAAAAAAACTAAATTATACTTTTCAATCTTCTCCTTCGCAGGTTTAATATATTAAAGTTATAAATGCTTTTGCAAGGAAAAAGTAATAAAGTATTAGTTTGAACTATCTATTTTTATGGATAGTTCACATATAACTAATTTTAAATTTTAATAGATGGAATAAAATAATTGGTCGTCTCTTTTTTTAAAATCTTCACTTGAAATTAACTTTGATTTCCAATTTTGCATTAGACATTGCGATGAAGAAGTACAAAAAGATAACTTAATAAATAAATATCAGGAAATAAGAATAGAAATGCAGCTTGTAAAAATTTTAAAAACTGAAAAGGAGAACAATTTTAGCAAAATACAATTTTTATCAAAAAAGAAGAAAATAATTGTTCATACAAAAGATGAACTATTATAAAAACATTAGATGATTTGATAATTTATGAAAAGTTGTACGAGGGTCACTCTGAAATTTTTGAGATACAACTAGATTTTTATAGTTATACCTACAAAGTTTTAGGTGTGTTCAAAGTAGTCTCCTCCAGCATCAATGCACTTTTGTAGACGAATTTTCTACAGATTAAATGCCTCAAGCCATTCATTTCTTGGAATAAATCAAAAAAATGCATTTATAGCCACATCAATCTCTTCTTCTAAATGAAAACGACGTCCACGTAAGTTCTTTTTTAGATTAAAGAATAACCAAAAGTCGCACATAGCTAGATCAGGTGAATACAGCGGATGTTCGATCACTTTAATTTGTTTTTGTTTAAGAAACTCAACTATTAATCCGGCTGAATGTGAAGATGCATTGTCATTGTAAAGCATTAGTTCCCTAACATTCAATTCTTGTAGAGTTTCTGGAAGACATTTAGTGGTATACCAGTTTGCTGTTACTGTCTGCTGTCCTCCCAACTCGATGGCTTTGACCAATCCCGTACTTCTGAAGAAAACGGCATGCATCACTTTTTTCAGTGCGCATTGTTTTTTCACCATGGTTGGCGTGGAATCATCTTCAAAGACCAATACTCTGATTTCTTGACGTGTTAGAACGTCAAAAAACGGTATGTACGTGTCATCTGTATGGTATGTACCTGTTACAATTTTAGAAATGATACGGTAGCCACCATCATTTAGCAATTTAAGAGTTTCTTTACTGATTCTAACACGCTCCTCTTTTTGGTGCTCAGTTAGATTTTGGGGAACCCAACGGCAAACTACTTTTTTCATATGTAATTCTTCATGAATGATTTTGTGTATGGCTGCAAATCCAATGTTAAGTTCCTTCTGTATCATTTGATAGGTGCAGTGATTTTCATCCATTAACATTTTTCGCATGGCAGTCATATTATCCGGGATTACTGCCAACGGCGGCCTTCCTGTGTGTTCTTCATTCTGAAGAAAAATGAGACCTCTTCTAGATTCTCTAAACCATCTGAATTCAGTAGCACGAGCCGGAGATTCATCACCAAATGCTAATTGCAACCGTTGAACGCCTTCTTCTTAATTTAATCCTGCTTTAAAATCGTAGAAAATCATAGCGCGAAAATGTTCTCGCGTCAACTCCATTTTCTCTTCTGTTTGAAATTTTTTGTACGCTAAACAAGTTGAAGTAAGTCAGTAAAAATTGCCTTCTGTGTTAAAATACTTTGTATTTTAAAATTAAACCGTTATTTTTATTTTGTAAATTCTCGTCAGCGCGTATCTCAAAAATTTCAGAGTAACCCAAGTATAAAAATATTAAAATATATTATGTTAATTTATGAAATTTATAAAATGTTTTATCCATATTAAGAGAGGGGGAAACGTAATTCATATTAACTTTGCTGTAAATATTTATGCCTTTCGAAATGGTTCTTTTCGAATATATTTTTTAATCTTATTCAAATTTTTTTTACATCTAACACTATTTTCTGAAAGTGAAAATGTAATGATAAATAATTATAACAATAAGTATTTAAATATTTTGAGTATAAGCTCTAGATAAAGTTAACAATGATAGAATTTTCAAAATTATTTCTTCGCTTTCATTTCATTTCATTCCTTACTCTAAGATTTATCAAAACCTTAATACAACTAATTATTTGTTATGTTTTGTTACGTTAGTAAGATTCTTTAAACAGAAAATTTTATATATATATATATATATATATATATATATATATATATATATATATATATATATATATATATATATATATATATATAATACTAAGTATTGAAGCTGCTTTTAAATCAATACCGTTTCCTGATTATTTCTTCACTTAAACTTTATTGCATCTATTTACAATACTGTAATTAAAGGAAGATTTATTCAATAAAATAAATAAAAAAGGCAATATTTTCATATCTTTTGTAATTAGCTTATAAAACTACAAGGAATAATAATTTTTCCTGAAAAAATCTGCTCTCATCGACTTTATTTTGAAAAAAAAGTTTGTCTTGTAAGTAATAATATAAAAAGAATAAATGACTTTACGAGTCACTTACAAACTTTTTATTGTTTATTTCGGAAAATCTAAGCCGTATTTACATTGCATACATTTCTATTCGCGATTTATAAAAGTTATTCATTAATAATTAAATTTATTTTTGAAATAGCACATAATCATTTTTTCTAGTAAGTTTAGATATATTCATCTTCATCGGTTTTTGTCCTTGTGTGAAACAGTATCAGCGCTCATAAACGCACGCACGATTCTTATCTCATGACGTGGAAGATAATTTTGCGCCTATACAGTCTTCTCTTATCGAGAAAAACGAGATGACACAAGAAAGTCTGGAATTTTCTCTTGTTCAAAAGAAAGTACTTTTACCACTTTGCCACAGTAAAATAATCCTTTGAAATTTTAATGCATATCAGAAGCATACAATCAATGAATTTGAGATGCGTAAAAATGACATATCTGGTGATTTCCATCGCATTACACTCTTTTTTTAAAGAGACATCTTTTTTTTTAATTCAACCGCAGTTGTATTTGCAAACCATTGAAACAAATAATACGAATATGTAGAAATCTTATCAAAATATTTAAGTGATGATAAAATCAGTAGCAAACTGATAATTTATAGAAAATGTTATACTAGATTTATTATAAGTTTTTAAGGGGACATAACTCCAATAATAAAGCAGCTTTTATTATGTCATAAACTTCATTGTTAATATAAAAAACGATGTCTTTGCAGAAAACACTTAACTTTATTCATATCAAAACTTGTGAATTATATTATATTGTGAGTGGTTCTAAAACGAAACAAACCAAAAAACTGTCCTGAAAGTGCATATTGTTGGCAAAAATTACTTTGAAATGTTATTAAAGATGACAAAAGTTAAAATAAAAATGCTTTCTTCAAGGGCATTAAATTCCTTATCAGCCTTTGATATATTTAAAATCTTAAAGTAACGCTTAAAAAGCTCATAGATTGCTTTTTACAAAAACTTGAAATTCAAACTGCACATCTAAGTAAATTTGTCTTGAAAATATTTATTAAAAAATATACTAATACAAACATTTTAAGAATTCGAACAGTAATATGAAAGACAGGTAGTATCTCTTATCCACAGTCTGGCATTTAAAATACTTCATTCATTCTTCAGTATTTTGAGTTTTTTTACTGGATTTGAAAGAAAAAAAAAACACGAATATATTAAAATAACAATTGATAAATATTGATTGTTGTTTATTGATTGCTTACTATTTTATGAAATTTGTTTTGTACAAGATGAATCTTAATATTATTACCTAATAAAAATGTTTTTTTCACATATCGAGTGTTGAAATATTATCAGCAAACGATAATATAATACATAAATCTAATTTTCATTATTTTTCTTAAATGAAAAAAAGAAGATAAAACTAATAATTCTCAATTTCCTTAATTTATGCACGAAGTTGAACTTGGCTATATATATATATATATATATATATATATATATATATATATATATATATATATATATATATATATATATATATGCATACAATGGTGCTAGTGAAAAGAGAATTTTAAAAAATGCCATTTTTGTATTAAATTTCTTAATATGTATTATGTTTTTGCGCGAATTATTTGTTGATCTTATTAACTTTGATTAATCAAATTTTATTTAACTGAACTCATTCAACAGGTATCATTAGTCCAGCTTAAATTTCAGCTTTATTTTGCATGATCTTATTTTAAAACCAAATATAAGAAAACATTTCAATAAAATAAAACTTTATTGGAATGTTAAAAGACACTTTTGCAACCAGATTGATGTTTTTGATTGTCAGAATGAAAAGAGACAATCTTTTTTCAATAGAACGTTGTAAAATATATTTTCACCAGATCTGTTTTATGTTATAAGATTTTACAGTCAAAAAGACGAATTTTTCTACTAGTCTATTTATATAGTCAAGTTGATGCTAATTATTTGTCTGATTATCAATAATGAATTTTAAAAGTTCAGTTTTAAAATTTGCCTAGTAAACAAACATTCTAAACAGTTTGATTGTCTGTTCTCAGACTGTTTCTTGAAAAAAAATTGATTTAAATGTTTTTGAAAAAACTTTTTATGTTATTATCCACAAAATTAAGGCTTTTTTCAATATTTGATTTTAATTAGAGTACTTAAATCAAATATTATTTCGGAAAAATGAATGTAGAATTAGGCGTGTGAATCAATAGTGCAAATCAATGTTAGAAATTCAAATTTTTTAATGGATTAATATAAGGTACCGTGTATTGTAGTTTTAAAGAAAGAAAAAAATAACAACCTAAAAAGATTTGTAATCATGAATTGAAATATTTCCTTTTTAAAAATCTACAGTTCATGAGAATATAATTTTCGAATCATTGAAGTTTCATGAAGTCATTATCTTTTATCATAATCAATTCCGATTCAATTTGTATAAAAAAAATCAAAAGTTATAAAAATGTCTTTTAATCTATTAATTACATTGTATAAATACTAAACGCATTTCGAATTTTTCTCTTAGTTTGATATTATCAACAAAACTCATCAGATAATATTTATCAATCATTAATTGAAATGAATCTCCTTTTATATATTCAAAATTATTGATTACATATAATTAAAAGGAATGTAATAAAATATTAAATGAAGTTGTAATGTATTAATCTCTATTTTATTTAAACTCACGAATCGGTTCTTTAAAAAATTTTGGCTTTATAAGCTCTGATATATTTTTTACATTATTCCCACGTTTATTCATAATAGTATAATCTTATTATTCACATTGTATCATTTACTGTTAAGAATTTTTTGCTAATACTTAAAAATAAACTAGAAAAATTTATAGTGTTTTTATTGCAAATTGCACACACATATGCATACATATGTATACGTATGTATGTGTTTATATTTGCATATACCAATGTAAAATTTAGAGAAAAAAACAAGTTTCGATTAAAAGTTGAACAATATCTTCGTACAACATCTTGAGTGTATCTTTAGATTACGCAAACTAGTGCTCATAACTTGACTCGTACAATTTTCTTAAGAACATTAATACTTCGAAAATATTGGTATAATCAAGAATTATGTGACAGAATACTTTCCTGCTAGAAAATTGCAACCAACGGCAAACTACTTTTTTCATTTGTAATTCTTCATGAATGATTTTGTGTATGGCTGCGGATCCAATATTAAGTTCCTTCTGTATCATTTGATAGGAACAGAGATTATCATCCATTAACATTTTTCGTATAGCAGACACATTATCCGGGATTACTGCCGACGGCGGCCTTCCTGTGTGTTCTTCATCCTGAAGAAAATTGCGACCTCTTCTAAATTCTCTATACCATCTGAATACAGTAGCACGAGCAGGAGATTCATCACCAGATGCTAATTGCAACCGTTGAACGCATTTTTCTTGGTTTAATTTTGCTTTAAAATTGTAGAAAATCATAGCGCGAAAATGTTCTCGCGTCAACTCCATTTTCTCATCTGTTTAAAATTTATTCTACGCTAAAGAAACTGAAGAAAGTCAGTAAAAAATCGTCTTCTGTGTTAAAATACTTTGTATTTTAAAACTAAACCGTTATTTTTATTTTGTAAATTCTCGTCTGTGCGTATCTCAAAAATTTCAGAGTAACCCTCGTTTAAAGAATGGTTGCAAAGAAGTAAAATTGTTCACAAGCGCTTTAAAAGCCTTTCAGTGCAATAATCGCATTGTTATGGCACAAAAGAAGCATTTGGATGATGTTTTACGTGGTAGAATTATCAGCCATCTGGAATGTGGACATACCCAGCTAGAAATATAATAGGAACTTGGAATCTCCCAGAGTTCCATCGCCAGGCTTTGGCAACGATTCCGAGATTATGGTTATGTGAGTAGATGTTACAGCACAGGTCGTCACCGAGTTATAATGCCGAATGAGGACTGGTATTTGGCAGTTACTGGCAAAAGAAACAGACGGAAAACAACATCTGACCTGTTTCGTCAGCTCTCTTCAGCTACCTGTACGACAGTTTCAAGGCAGCCCTTGCATAGACGTTAGGGCACATTGGTCTATATGCTCGTAGGTTTGTCAGATGTGTTCCATTTACCGCAACTCACAATTGCTTGCGGTTTTCGTGGAGTAGAAAGCATGCATTGTGGACACCGCAACAGTGGTCTTGTGAAATTCTTTCCGTTGAGTCCAGGTTCGAGTTTGATTCTCGCCGAACTTTCATACGGAGAGGGTTAGGTAGCCGTTACCATCAAGAGAACACCATTGAACGACACCGTTACGGTGATGCAGGATTGCTCGTTTAGGGAGGAATTATTCTGGGTTCCAGAACTAATTTATCTGCTCAGAATGTAACCATAACAGACCACATCAATCGGGATATCATTCTGGAACAACATGTACGTTTGTTTTGAGGTACCATGGGGGTGCCGAATTTCTGCTTATGGATGACAACTCCCGTCCTCACTATGCAAACATTGTAGACGAATGCCTTCATTCGGAGGATATCACCCGTATGGACTGGCCAGCATACTCACTGGACTTGAATCCAATAAGCATGTGTGGGACATGCTTGGCCGATAAATTACAGCCCGTCAACCCTCTTCCACATGTCTACCGGAACTTTGGAGAGCATTGCTTGATGAGTATAATATTCCTTGAGATCACAGATCGATAATTTCATACTCAGCATGCCTAGTCGTTGTACGGCCTATATTGCATCGTCTGGGAGGCATACTATGTATTAACCATCATACCAACTATGTTTTATTGGATTTTGTAAATAGATTCTTTTTTGAATTTTGCTCCAGGGAGTTAAAATCGCAATTTTTATTAATGATGTCTAACATATAGCATCTTTTTTGCTCTTTACCTTTTATTTAATAAATAAATTTTACAAATAAGTCACATTTGTTTTGCTTCTGTCTCTTTCTTTGCCTGAACTTGCATTATCCTTAATTTATGGACACGAGTGTAGATTGAAGGTAATTGATTATTTCTGACCTTTCTGCAGATTATTATTTTAAACATGATGATTACATGCCTTCGTAATTTATATTAAATTATATGCTTTCATATTGTCTTCACACATGTGTACGACATTTATTAGTATTGACAGAAAATACTCACAATACACCACTTACGATAATAATTTTTAAATCAGGCGCAATCTGGTAAATTCAAAATAGATACCTCATAACGACACCATTTACAGAACAGCGTCATCATAATAGCTGCCGATATTTGTGATTTTATTCATTTAGTCTTTTTATCGTAATATTTTTCTTAATATTGTAATGATTTTATTATATCGTTAAGTTTTTCTAAATATTCTTGTAATTGTAGTAGTAGTTGGCTTCTAATTGTTGACGCATGCATTCTTATACAATGATGAATTGGAAATGTCTAGCTCTCTACAATGGGGCTGGATAAGTGTTTTCGGTAATCATGGTTTTACAGAAATATCACCCCTTGTTAATATATTAAGAAACCAAACACTTTTCAGATTAAAAAAATACAATTTTAACCTGAAAAGATTAAAAATGTATTTTTTTTATATGATTATGAAATTTTTATTTGATTATATTATTTTAAACCTAACCTAAAATCATTGTGCATTTCATAGATTAAATACTTAGTGCTCGTGATCTCAAATTCTGACTAAAAGGATAAAAACACTGAAATCACAATTCCTGGAGAGATTGTTGTTATCTCTTCTCGTTCATGAAACAGTTAGTTTGAGCTTCTTTCTGTGAGACAATCAGATATTTAAAATGTTATAATATGTTTTATCCGAATCCATGTCGTGCGAATTATCAGACACTTCGTAAGCAGATAAAGGCTGAGGTATGAAATGGGAACTCATTTTTAATCATAAAAGATATCATTGCTTCTGTAGGATTTCGATTAAAACAGAGTGAAGAAAAGTATTGATTGTTGTCTCGGCAAGGTGTGTTGTGCAACGCTTAACTAACAATCTTTTTCTCGTATTATTAGTTCATTAAAAGAAAGAGGAACAAGTGATACTCAGGTTACAAATAGATTGATTTTCACTAGGAATTGTGAGAAACCAAATAGTTCACACAATTAGAACCCTGTATTTTTGCCTTTTGTATAAATTATAAGAATTAACTATGAAATCTTTATTAATAATAACCAGCATTTATTTGACTGTAAATCACCACATAGGCGAAATAATACTATAATAACAGTAACAGTGTTTTTCTGTATCCACTAAGAATAATTAAGCAGTAGGAGTAGATTGGAGTCAAGAGAATCAAGATAAAAAAAATATATTCTTTAACTGCAAGTTCAGAAAGCAAATTGTTAAGCTAGATGGCTTGGTTGTTAAAGCACACTTGAAATTGATTTAGATTGGTTTAAATATATAAAGTAGATGATGTGGTGATAACAAAAAAGGCTGAATAAACATAGATGCTTGTATTGTTTTGCAAATTATATAAAGGAGTAATACGAAGTCCGACATATTTGTTGATTAATATTTTAAAAAAACTTGTTTACTATCCCATGTAAGAGACAAATTTGTTTTAGCATCATATTTCTTATTTAAAACAAGATAAGAATTATAGATTAATTGGTGGTACCATACCTGAAGTTGAAGTAATATACAGTGGCAATGAGCATGCTTTATTGATTTAAACTAAAGTGAACGTGGTATTCACTTAGTCACAGTGGGATACAATTTAACTGACTAAAGCTTTAATTGTAAATAATGCGGGAAAATTATTTTCATAAATTTAAAATTCGTAAATCAGATTTATCCACGATTTCATTTAGTGTAAGTAAGTATGCAGCAATTTTAGCAGGTAACAAGAGATGAAGAATCAGTCATACCGATTGATGATCTGTCAGTCACTTCAGACGATGTTTTACCAGTCAATTGATAGGTAATATGTTTGTGTTGCAGAAATCCTTTATAATATATTTATATAACATCTCTTTCAAGCTAAAAACTAATCTAGGCACATTTTTAAAACACTATTCCTTCATAGATATTTCATATCTATTTTATCTTTGATTTTTTTTAAAAATATTCTTCGTAACATTGATATAGCTACTTTTAAAATTAAAAAAAAAACACAAACTTCTGCAAAAACTATCTAAATTAGAGAAAAGTTATTATTTTGTCATTGTAAAATAATCATATTATTAAAATTTGCCTCTAAATTATCACATAATTTACCTATTTTTACACATTTTACACAATTTTTATCACAACTTATTAGTTTCTTAATTAACTCCAGATAGTTTTTGAGCCTCCTGAAATTGTAGTCAATTTACTTACGACGATGGTGAAAAGTTTTGAAAATTAAATTTTCAAAAGGTTAGTTATAAAAGTAGATTTTACATTCATTTTGTTGTATTTCACATCCACCTTTAAAAAACTTAATTTCAAATTTTTTTGTTAGCTCTAAGCTTGTTATATGGTTTTATCACACACGAATTTCATAACCAGAGATATAACACGAAATATTGTTATCTTTAATAATCGTTCAGAGACCTGAAATATGTATACCAGCACCAAGTTCAAAACTCTTGAGAGTAGTGTGATTTGACCCTGCTTCTCAAATGAAACATTATTATCTTAGATTTTTATATAGTTTTGTCAGTTGAGCTAGATTCGGAATTACGTAAAAGATAGATTACATATTTAACCTGTTATTAAAAGTATAATTCTTTGTATTATCTTTAAAAAGTGCAAAAATAATTAAATGGATTTATTAAAGGTTTCACCTGAATAAGTGTATTAAAAAATTTAATTGAAAATTGATGAATGAAAAAAAAAATACCTTAACTATATTTGTTTCAGTGTTGTATCATTCTCAGCTATACAAACGGCTTATTTCGGTATTTATTTTTTGTTAGTAATGGTAAAAATATTTTTAATTTGCATTGGGTATTCATACATATGACTATTTAATATACAAAATTATTTTATCAAATATTTTATATTTTTCTTGCCTCATATAACTGTTGTATTAAATCAAAAATAAATAAAATTATATCATTTTTCCAATTTAATATTTTTTAACATGTTTTATGGCTTAATTTAATATTTTTTACTATCCCCATATATAATTTTGAAAGATTTAGAAATACAAACATTTTTCAGATTAAGTCACATTTTTCATGTAAAGATACGATAATGTTAGATACATGTAGTGGTCATCAAAACAATTATGTTTCAGAGATGATTTTTTAGGATTTTGAATTTTAAATCTTTATTCAATTTAAGGCATTCATATGGAGAGCGATCGCATGAACTTCTTAAAATTCTAACTTAAATTTTTATCTTAACTTTTTCAGTGATAAAGAGATGCGTCATGGGTGCTTATCTAAAATCTTGATTATCAAAGGACTCTTACACACCTATTATGAAATTCCTGTCTCGTATGCCATTTATAGCATTTATCTCTTCGAGTTCCTAAAAAATGCATCTTAGCACACCAAAAAATGTCACCTAAAAATGCAACCACCTTCAGCAAATTATACCGTTAGGTAGTTTTTTTTTTTTTTATAAATTTACTTCTAATTGAATAAACATTATTCCACCAAAACTATTGAATTTCCAACCAATAATTGTTATTTGAAATGGACTGAGAAGTGCATCAACAGATCGAATGTTCTTCTATCTTCAACAAGGTGAAAGCACTTCCTGTTTACATGCATTCTAAAGCTTTCTTTTGATCTCACCCTCGCTTCAATCAACAATCGCGTCTATTTATGTCAACAATGATCAACATTGATAAATATAATGTTATTTTAAGAAAATAGATAAATGTTTCTATTTGATCTTTTAGCGAGTTCTAAAGTTGTTTGGTTACTAAAAGTGTACTGAAAAAACTTCACTGTCCAATCATTTACTCAGAAAACAATTTTTCCAATCTATTCCTATGTGCGAGATAATAAAATAATTGTGTCTTATAGCAATGGTTCATATTGATGGTTAGTTTTTTAATATAGCTTTCTTGTTTTAATACAATGTAGGAAAGCTGAAAAAATTTATTTTAACCTATCTCATTTGTAAAGGAGAAAAAAATTTTCAAACATACATACATTCATCCAATGAATCTTATAATGTAAGTAAACTTTTTTAGAGAATATGTTTATGATAAATTTTATTTTATTTCAATAAATTTATCGTGGTAATTATGAATGACTCAACTTTGCATTTTCTTTTATAGTTCATTTTTTTCCAAAAAAAAAAAAAAAAAAAAAAAAATCACTATTCTAATACTTGGAGTTCAATCTAGTCCTTCAATAAAATAAGGAAATTCAAAATGATAATCTTTTATCTCATTATAAATATAATTAATTATAGGTTACTTTTAATGAACCCAAAATTAATACTAATAACGTAAAATTATTATTTTGCTAAGAATTTTGGCTTACTTACTTTCATTAAATAATTTTTTGTAATTTGATCATTATTATTTTTTATAGGTTAATTGAAGTTTAATAACTAAACATAAAAAAATGGTAAAAATTATGTATTTTTTATTTCTTATTAAAATTGTGCTCATTCTTTGATTCAACATAACATTAAAACAATTTAAGTCTACTGGTTATACGCACTTGAAATTCACTAATTGACTTTTTCGAACTCAACATATATCTTATTCATATACATGCTATTTCTTTATCTTCAAATTTAGAGATTGGCAATAATTTTAAATGTGTTTTAACTTTACTTGAGTTATTTGCAAATTTATTATGTTTTCAAATGAATCTAACCATCTTATTTATGATGAAATGAAAGAACTTTATACACGAAATAAGAGTTATTTAATGTTATTTATAAATAAAGTAAAATTTAATGGGCTGTTGCTTATGCGTTTGCAAAGAACGATTTCAACTTGCTCCCACCGATTTTGCTGAAACTTTATAGATAAGTTGAATTGAATCAAGACTTAACAAAGGTTTGCCAATGATGTTTCCAAAAACAGCGAAAAAAAAACATTTGGTAATTGATTGTACTTTTATTTAAAGAATATGAAAAACAAGAGGACTATAGATTAATCAATACCAAGGTTGATTATTAGTAAAAAGAATAGCTTTTGATTGAAACACAGTTTTTAGATGCAAAAAAAAAAAAAAAAAAAATTTCCGAACCAACAATTTGTGGAAGAAATTAGGCATATATATATATATATATATATATATATATATATATATATATATATATATATATAGATATATATATATATTTATACAATATACAAAGAGAGAAAAAGAAGGGTTATTTAATCAGAATATAGAAGTTTTTTTGGTCCATTCTATGTATATTTATTCCATCATTTGTATAATTATATTATTTATATATTTATGCCATTATTTCTATAATATATTTTCTTAATTTGCTATATTTAAATTTGGCTATTGCGTGATTTAGAATAGACATTTAATATTTCATCGAAGGTTTGATAAACGTGAAACACTGATCTAGATAAGTAGTATCTAATTCTTGAAAGTTTTGCAATTATGAATTCTTAATAAAATTCGTATGTTGCAATTCAAAAGAAGCAGATGAAACCTCATTTCAATAAAATAATTTGACTTTCATATAGCTTTTTTAATTAATTTAAATAATCTTTGAGTGTTGTTCACAGAATAAATAAAATATTTGTTATTTCCTTGTTGACTGTTTTCATTTATATATTTATGTATTATACAAATATGTTTATATCGGAACACAATTTGACTTAACATTTATTTACTAGTTTTATTTTATCTTTTTTTTTTTTTTTAAACGAAGAAAACTGGAGAGAATTTGATGTATACAATTTACACCTTAGAAAGTTTTATCTTTTCAAAAAATAAAAACACAAAATGGGAAAAAGAACAAAATATAATTAGAAATTTCAGTAGCGTGGTTACTGTAGTTTTTATGTAATTTATATTACCGTACTGCGTTTAAGATTAAGCGCGATATTCGAGAGAGATTAGTATTAAAAATTATAATAATCATCATTATCACATTTTAATCGCAACTTTGGAATTTTTCATAAATCTCAATGGGCCCATTGAATCCTTTCATCGCATTGTGTTTCGTTTTAATATGTATATATTCAATCTATCAACAAAGTTACTTTGACGAAACCTATAAAAACGAGCGTGCAGTTTAAAAATATCAAGGATAATAATGAATTTTACTTTATGCACGATACTAATTTACTCTTATGAGTATAATAACTTCAAACAATTTATTATAAAATATAGATATATGCACTTCACCGTATATAGAATGATGTTTTATGCATACAGTTGTCTGTACAAGATATTTTCGTACATGTGCAGAAATATTTATAATTTATTTTATTTTTGTTTAACCTCTAAATTATGATAATTTTCAATTATTTACTTCACAAAAATAATTAACATCAAATATATAGTTTATATTGCAGTAATTTAAAAACTACAAATTATTTCATTTATCTGAATTATACAGATTCTTTCACATTACATCTGTACAATTTTTAATGCTTCAGCATTGGTAGATTAGTAAACAAATCAAATTCATTCACTCCTACAAGTGATTTAACTAAACAATAACATTTTTAAGCGAATCATTTTTTCATTTGATTGAAAGGTCCTTTGGATCTAAAAATAATTTTTTCATAACATCTCTCTCTCTCTTCCTCTCAACAATAAATTATCGTGAGAAACCACCATGAAATTGGCAAAACATTAGAAATTTTCTTTCAAAATTATATTCATTTATTTATTTTGTAGTAATCGCGAAAACATAATTTGTTCATATTTAGAGAAGTCTGTACAAGATTTCTTTTTTTTTCGCATGCTAGTAACAAGCTTCTTTAGATTATTACATAACTTCTTAGTTTACTGATTTCAACACGATCTTTATCAACTGAAGCATATAACGTATTTACAAAGTGACGAGACGAATTTCAGTTTTATCAATGCAAAACAAGGTGGGGAAAAGATATTACGTACTTAATGGGAGAAAAATTCATTGTCTTTATTCCTACTGCGTAAGCAAACATTCATAATTCATCGCATTTCGAATATTTAAGATTTTTTAAATACATAGAATCATAAAATGTACATAAATATAATTTAAATTTTTTTTTATAAAAATGATTTCCTTGATTCTCTATGCTAAATTTTGAACTAGCAACTTCCTATTCTTCAGTGCAACAATTTTTGGATTAGATTTCAGTCTTGGGAATAAATGTTTGCTCGCGGTTTCAAATCTACTTTTGACTATAAGTACCCATTTAAATTAAATGCCGTGTGAAAATATGTGTGGTATATGTATGATATATCCCCCAAAGATTCTCGCCAAATCTGTCGTTCTTTGCTTTGATTATAGTATTTCCAATTTTCCCTCTGGTGTTACCAATTGAATTTTTGTGTCTCTATTGGAATTTTCTTGTTTTTTAAATTTTTTCTTCGTGTTTTACGCCATTTTTGTGTCATATATACGGTTATTTTTAAGTGGCAACAGTGTTAGAGTTGATTGGCGACGAAAAAAGTCACAAAGTTCGCCAATGGAGGGATATATCCTACTAATTCCGAAAATAATCTATCTAAAACGATAAACGAAACCAAAAAAAACTGTTGAATTATTAAGTATATCAACACCTATAAATATCCTATCAAAGTGCATAAGTTTAAAAAACTTATTTTTCAGAGAATTTGAAGATGGTATTTAACTGCTAATATATTAATTTTTAATAAAAGGGTTATTAAAAATTGTGTCTATATTAAAGCAGTTTTAATTTTATGATTGGAAAAATTCTAATTATTAAAATATCACATACACATGGTATAAAAATTATACAATAATTTAAACTTTACGAAACTTAATTGATTGGAAGAATTTTTAATGTAAATTATGTGAAAAAAATAATTTCATGGAATAATGTCAAAAAATATTTTAATATCTTGAATAAAGTTATATAATTGTAATTTTTAAATCTTAAGAACATATTAAAAATATGGTCTTCATGAATTTAGTATACTTGGATGGTTTTGTGTTAATATTATTGTATTACAAATGACCATTTTTAAATGGAAATTCAAAATTATACCAATGAATAAATAGTATATATTATTGAGTATTATTTAATAAAACTAAAACGAGTAAATACGTATGAACTTATTTATAAAAATATGAAAAAAATAGTCCAAAGAATACTGATATGCATCTATATTTATTTATCTATCTATATCTATCTATCTATCTATCTATATATATATATATAACTTAAATTTTTTTATAAAAATGATTTCCATGATTCTCTATTTATTTTGTATTTTGTGTTTAATGATTTCTTTCTTTATCTTAGAGATTATAAGATTATAATATTTTTTTGATTTTCTGTTATTTGTATCCTTAAGTTAAAAGAACTTTATCTGGTACGGATTGCAAAGGATGTAAATCAATATTTTTGTGTCATATCTCAATCATGAGATAAATCTCTAAGTGTCTCAATCAAGTGTCTTAATAAGATATTTGATGTGAAATAGCAATCAATCTGAAATCGCAATCAAGTATCAAAGTAATCAGTAAATAATCTCAGAAACTCCTTGAACTTGAATTTGAAAATGAGATCTGAGAATTACCAAAACACATGCTCTGTTTTATATATATATGAATATTTTTTCTTATTTAATGGATTTTCTAGATCCAAATTTTGAAATTACTGACAATTTTCATTTTTGAAATGGATTGTTTGTTTGTTTATCGCTCAACGGTCATTTTTTGCTCACGACGGCTAATTAGACCGGGACCTACGGTTTAAAGTGGATTCCGAACCACTACAAACATCCATGCCCAAGGTGGGATTCGAACCCACAAACTGTTGAACCGAAGGCAAGAGCGCTAACCATTCGGCTGCCAGCTCGGCTTTTTGAAATGGAAAAATTGGATTAGGGAAACATATTTTACAGATTTTTGTGCACAAAAATAAAAACAGCTATGAAAAATCGGTGTAAATAAGATTGAAATTACTAATATTTAAAATGTACCCGATTGAAAAAAATTTTTTGAAAGTAATTATTTTTAATGGTTTTCAGTTTTGGAAATGAAAAAGTTTTATATCTTCAAAGGTTTTATATCATAATTTAACGAAATCAAATCAAATTATCCATATTAAATTATTATTAATTATGGATGACTGGAAAACAGTTTCGTTATTTAAAAATAATTTTAGCGATTGTGGAGGAGAGAGATACATAATGCAAGTATAATGATTTTGTCATTAAAATTTATTACACAAATAGTGATGAAAAAATTTGCAATGATATGCATGAAAAAAGTCAAAGTAGTATTTCTATAATATGGCAAAGTAAATTAAATATTAAGAGAATTATAAGAACTGTGGAGATTTTATGATTTATTTTACATCGTTATTTTCATTAAAATAAAGAATGGATGTCTCATTAACGAAAAGATGTTGAAAATTCTCATAAAACAAAGCTCAATTTTTAAACTTTCATGAGTATTTTAGGCGTGACTATGACAGAGCAACCATTAGCAACAACTGCAATCATGAGAATATTTGCTTATGTATTTTTTTTTATCAACCTCTTAAAAATATAGCTAAAAATTTTATACAGTTTTCTTCAAGTTAAAAAAGAACTATGAATAATATCCTCTAGAACTTGGAATCTACTCCACCCCCCCCCCCCCCAAAAAAAATCTGTAATCATCTACAAAAAGAAATATTTTTGAATTAAAGCTAGAAGTATTTCCGGAGTAATAGAATTAGTGTACAAAAGCATCGATTTATTTCTTAATTACCAAAGATGCGAACTTACATTTTAACTGGATTTTTAATTGATAATCATTAACGGTAACAAGTTCTTACCGGTAACAAGTTCTTACCGTTAATGATTATCAATTAAAAATCCAGGCAGATGTTTGAAGATTTTTATTTCTCCTTAATTTCTGAAATTTTCATTTATTATTTAAGATAAGCTATTAATGAATAATATTTTTGATACATTATTTAGGTAATAACTTACCAAACAAGAATTTACATTACAGTTAAGATAGATAAATTAAGCAATTAAAAATTGTAACTTAAAATGCATTAAAATATACTTATAATATGCATTTTAAATAATGTTTACGAATAAAATGAAGATTCGATTTTCACTTATTAACTGGAAATCCAAGAAATTTAACAGTAAATGTTATCTAACATCCTACTTTCGAGGCTTTAAATGTATTGAACCAATTTGTTTACGTATCAGATAAAAATACTGTTATCAGTAAATTTATTTGTCGAAAATCTACAAATGGAATCGATAAATTAACTCGGCATAAATCGAATTGAAATATATTCTTTATTAATATATTATGAATACAGCAAGACAAACATTTCAAACGTAGAAGCCAGTGTTCTCAAAGACTTCTTAATCAGCTGATCTGATATCTTATTACATACCGCCTCAAACATAAACAGTCCACTTCGGTTTTGACCCATGACCTTTTCTTTGATAACGGAACTGCTTTATTCGAGTGGGAAAAGTTAGATTTGCAAGGAATATGCAAACAGCATCGCCGCGTTTCAGTTATTTATTTTCCTACAAAAATAGACTTAATAACAATTAATGTTTACTATTTTTACCATGCTGCCCAAATTTGTCATGTAGAAATTTCATTTTAGAAATTGTTGTTGACAACTTTAGCGTAAAATATTCAGTGATAAGAACCTTATAGGGAAAAATTTAAGTCAATGAACGGGAAAAATTTATCAAAGACATTATTTTCAATAAAGATAAAACCACCTGTAACTTTAAGCACATTTGCTGCATGTTCAAAACATGATTTAAAAAATTTTTTTTTTCCAATGGCAGATTGTAAACAGTTGCAACTGCAACAGAGTCTATTAATATATTGCTCCCTGATACCCAGGGAACCGGCCAGAAACAGTCATCGAGGCGTTGCCCCGGGTGCACCAGTGGGGGTGGGCTACCATCCCACACTCACACATGCCATAGGGGGACCCGTATATAGGGTAGGGATCATTCATGCTTCATTCACTCACACAAGGAAAGGACGGGATAGAGAGAGAAAAAGTACATCCATGCCTGAACCGGGATTCGAACCCAGGACATACCTATCCGTAGTCAGGCACGTTGACCACTAGACAAGTTGGCCGGCTAATTTTTAAAAATAATAAAATGAAATTTAAATTTATATTTAAAGTTTCTTATATTCAATAGCTAACTTAGCACAGAAAGCTACATCGGAATAACTCCATTACTTAATTAAATATTTATAAATAAAATAAAATAATATATATATATATATATATATATATATATATATATATATATATATATATATATATATATATATATATATATATATATATATATATATATATATATATATATATATATATATATATATATATATATATATATAAGTTTCCTTGTCTCTGATGCAACACAAAAAATATAATCAAATATAAAAATTTATCAATACTAATTCTTAATCCCCTCATTCTTACAATAATTATCGATAACAAATTATGCTGATTTAATATTATTTAAAAATATTTGCTATAAAATGTAAAGCAGTAGGATATTATTATTTAGCGCAAATTGCTTTAATAGTATAAATATAGCATAAATGTGCTTAAAATATTCAAAATTTCACAGCAATAAATTTTAAAAAATTTAAATTTGTTTGATTAACGAAAATTCAAACGTAGGAAAAAATCCTATCATAAATAAAACAAAACAAAATATTTTATTCATATATTGAAATATTTATGGTTTTGCATTTTGAATTACTGTAGTCATTAAAAGAATATTTAAAATCTTTTAAATCCTTAGTATATAAGTTAGTAAAAGAAAGATCTTTCAATATTTATTATTTTTTTAAAAATTGAAATCAGATCTTTTAAGTAAAATTCATTCACTGATGATGATTTGTTTCTCCCCAAAAAGAATAAATGTAATAATTTTTTAAATTAATTCTGAAACGATTAAAAAAATGTTGTTAATTATAATGTACAGAAGTAAGTGTGAGAGGGTAAACTTTTTCAGTTAGTAAGCCAAGAAAAGACAGCTTCTTCTCAAGTTTAGTGCTGCCATCTATAGGATAAATAGTAGTTAATTCACTTTGTGTCGGTTTCAAACAGTTGAAACAAAGATGTCGAATGCATAAATAAACCGCGTTCAATTCAATTATTATTATATTACATTATTTAAATTATAATATTACATTATTAAATATAATTTACTTAATAATATATATATATATATATATATATATATATTTCATTATTAAATATTTTGCAAAACAGACATATGTCTGTGATCAGAACCCATTAATTGACTTAAAATATTAATTTTGTAATGAATTCCTTTAGTTAAGAACAGTGATCGATTTCTCTATTCACAATTTTTTTTTTTTTTACATAAAAATAGTTGATATACATATAATGCAAAATCAATATTTTAAACTAAAAATATATATATTATTGGATAGCTTAAATTTCAAGAAATTTATTACATTTCAACAACATGTGGCAGAAGTTTTGCTTATTGCAGGTAATGTTAAGGCTTATTTTCAAAATATTCATTATTATTCATGCAACAAATATATACACATATTGGTTGGGTGGTTGGTGTCGTGTCTATCTGAAGTCAAGTCAAATTATTCCATGTGCCAAAATCATAGACTGGAAATGTGTAGAATTTTGTCACTATAGAGAGATTTCTCTGAAAGGGAAATTTGTCTATGACTCATTAACTTCTTATGATGGTCGTGCAGTCAAAAATGTGTTCCTGAGGGAATTAATCCTCAGCACAGTTCTTGAATGATTTGTACATGTATACATATTGCCGTCTGTACTTATAGTCTTTCCACAGATGTGTTGAATTCTAAATCTGGAAATAGTCCTGGTAATAATCCTGTCTGCATTCGTAGTGGATATTTGATGTTCCATTTTGATGAATTTTTTCTTTCAGTTTGTATCTAGTAATTGCATTAGCGTCTCTTAAACTTAATATTTTTATAAACACATATTAATATAATCATATTTTTAAAATATTTTTACGGCACTATAAAATTGGTTACGGAATATAATTATTATAGGACTTAGATAACAAGAGAGATCTTTCATTTATCAATATAATTAAATAAAAAATTCAAAAATATCGCGTAGATTTTTTTTTACCAAGAAATAACTTGATATGAAATAAAATTATACGAAGCTAACTTTTAGTATCATAGATGTATACATAAAAAAGAAGAACTAGCATTATTTTAAACAATGGAAAAACATTGACATGAAAATCACTTCTTACCTCTATTTTGTTCTAAATTGCAATGTTAAAGCCGAAAACATTTATTTTTCCTAAATTCATCTTGAATTTAAACACTACTATGTGTGTGTGTGTCTTGAATAATATTAACCATTTTTTCATAAAATAACTTTTAACATTTTTGAGACGTACCTGTTGAGCACCGATCCACAATGTGCCACCAATGCTGCTGATAAGCAAATATCCATTACTGTGGTAATGGCGGATCTGCCACGAATTTTTCAATCAAATGAAGAATATGAGTAAACAATAGATATTAATAGACAGTTGACCAACACGATGTGCATTAACTTTATTTCTCTTAAACTATGTTATGCTATCAGTATATCGTGGCATATTCTGGTTCTCAACAATTGTTTAAAATTCAATAATATTTATTTGATTTATTCTAAATTTATAAATTTGTTTTGGCATCCCGAATACGATGGAAGCATTGGCTGTATTAGAAGAATCGGCCTTGGTTCCATCCAGCTATCACTTTAAAAGTTTGACAGTAAAGCTGCAATTAATTATACCTATTTATTTATTCTTAATCATAGAAAAAATTGCGAATATATTTAAGAATGTGTATATATGTTGCGAATATACCTATATACAGTTAAGGATTAATATATAATCACTGATATATAATCATGATATTCTCCACCTAATTGGTTCGCTATTTATGACCGGAGTGAAAAGGCTTATAGCTTAACTTCAACTGGCGGGCAAAGTCCAGATGTGATGTTTCTTTCTGTATAAATGTAAACATGAAAAGATTATTGTTTTTCATTGCATCAATTAATACTTTCTCTTGTTATACAGGGTGCAAACTGAAAAATGTATAATAATCATTAAATACATAAAATGAATCAATAGTAAAGCAATGATATTTTATTGTGGAAGTATAATCAATTATTGCAGCCATTACATACGCTCTCTCTCTCCTGCTGGTATTGAAAAAATTATCAACTTCAGTGTTTCTTGCAAAGAATTTGAATTTTTACTCCCAGGTGGTGATGAAGTTAAAAATACATAAAATAACTTTCTGGATTCATAAACTTGTTCGCAAATTTTTTTTCCCTTTTAAAGACTTTTTATGTTATACCAGCAGAGCTTGTCTAAGGCAGGGGCATGCAGCCATGGGCCCCAACATCACAGGGGACCCCCAGATTCAAATAGAAAATTTATTTACCGTCAGTTTTATGTTAGCTTCTTCATTAATCTGTTGTATGAACAGCAATCGAGTGGCTCTTCAAATGTGTTATATCCTTTTAATGAGATGGACTTAAAATTGTCAAAAAATCAATAAAATAGATAGAATGTTCTTTCGTCTAACCAATGAAGGAGGGAGGCTCTATAGCTGTTTTATATTCTAGCCAATTTTCTTGTTATAGCTCTATAATGAGGTGAAAAATTTAAAGATCATTATGTTTGATTCTTTATTACTAAAGTAGTGAAGCAGCCTTACAAAATTTTTGCCAGCGCCTCAACAAGGCTAAATCGAGCCCTGCTTACAATAATGTATATTAATATGATTGGAAACTGGATGCTCATTTGTTCATCGTAATGTATAAGATCTTATTAAAATCAAAGTGCATTCTGGAAAATATATATTATTGCAAAGAATTTCTTTATTATTTCATATTTTCAATCAAAATGCGTAAAAATATACTTGTATTTCTTTTTGAAAATACGGAAGTTTACAATAATTGATGTAATCAACTATTCTTGAAGGCTAATAATGCCTATGAACCTCGTTTCAATATCATTAAAACAAATAATGTAGTTAAATTAATTAAACTGTCCCTATTTCTTGAACTTCAAATATTTTGTTTGTTTTTTTAGCTGTAAATGTGTAATTTTGATTATTGTACACACCTATCCTTAATTATTTATTTGTTATTAACTTTAGAAGTTCGTATAAATGATTTTCGTTCATAAGAATTTAATTTTATTTTTATTTTTTTATTTTATTTATTTATTTATTTATTTTATTTTTTTTTTGCTACAAAATGTTTCTGTACTTTTACGGTAAACGATTTTCTGACATTATAAATTCATTGTGTTGAGAATTTTAGTTTTTCGGAACGATTATTTAAAAAAAAAAGTTATGAATAAGGAAATCTATAAATTCTAAAACAAAATCAAGAGAGCTATTTTCTCTAAGAATATACTGAATAACTATGTTTCATATTAAAAAAAAATTATTAATGTTTGCTCTTTCGGAAACCTTAAGAACTGAACTTTTTATGTTAATTTTGTTCACTTTTCTGCATTTGTTTCTGAAGTCATATCTTATATTACATATTTCAAAATATTATGAACGTAAAATAATTATATTTTTCACATTTTAATCGATAAATTTGTCTTTTATTGTCAAGAATTAAAATTGGCTTAATTCAAAGTCTGTTGTTGTTACTAATGACACTTGGACAAGACAAGCTCGCTATGCCTTGGCTATACGAATTTAAGTCAACTGGGAGTGTCTTTCGGTTAATCAGAGCACCATAAAGGTGAAAATACGACCTTTGCTCTTTAAAACCTCCGATAGATGGCAGCACCAGAGGATCGATTTATTTTCTCAATTTTGGCATTGATCTGAAGGGGGAGTAAAATTCTCCAGACCATTGCACCCATGGTAACTGCTCAACGACCACCCACAGGACTTTCCATTCCACAGATTTAACGAGCACGTATATCGGTGGGTCTTTGGTGGCATAGGGAGTCGGATGGAAGACCAATACCCTAACCTCTAGGCTACCACGGCCCCTAATTCAAAGTCTATTTTTCATAAACACAATTTCAAATAATTTATGTAAAAAAAAATATTTTGAATTTTTACCTGTATTTAACTCGTACTTACATTTTTCATTTAATTGTTCTTTTAAATTTCAGCTTAACTTCTTTTCATGAATTACTGCAAGACTCAATTTACTTTGACTATATTTATTTAATATAGTTTAAAATTATTTTTAATGCATATTTTATTAATAAACATATGACGGGAATAAGGAGTTAAAAATGAGTGCAACCGTCATTTAGCTCAATAAGAATTAAAAGTAAACTTTAATTCATCATTCAGTAAAACGATTTCTTAAAATAAATTTAGATGAATAAATAACATACACTTCGTAATTACAATTGTGGCCTAAAGTTAGGTTCGATCCCAGTAAGCGTGCACTGCATGCAGCAGTAGCAGGCCGCATACAGTTCTGTCAATAAAGCAAATTTTTTTATGAATTTCTCAAAACAAAATTTTAACTTTTTATTAGTTAATAAACATGCTGAATTTTAAATATTTATTAAAAATCAAAATAACTCCAATTCATTTCTAGAAGAATGGCTCATTCGATTTTAGTACGCTGGCGGCTGACACTCTAAGATACATCCTGACTGCAATTTACAATATAAAAGAGAAAATAAAGCCAGAGCATTTGTATACAAAATGGAAATGGAATGAGTGAGATATTGTAAACTATAAAACCATTCATCATTCAAGTTTTCATGAAAATCGTGATTTGTAGCAAATTGGTAACTAAATTATTTAAAATGATAAAAAAAAATACTGGTTTGAATTAATAAAAGTATCATAAAACACCAAATTTAGAAGACAGCATTTTAATCTCTTTCTTTTTTTCAGAAAGCCAAATCCTAATAAATTGCAATTTAATATTTTAAAATAAAGTTAACTTCCGTTTAGATCATCGAGGGAATTATTCGTTTTGCAGCTTATTTTCCATTTTAAATAAAAAAAAGTACGGTTAAATGTTTAAATGTTTAAGCAGTTCAGTTCCATGTTTGGTTGATTTTTCTCCCCCCCCCCCATAAATTTTTGGATTATTTACGAAATTGGCTTTCTCGCGATAATTGCGCCATTTAACTTCTTTGATAATCGGAAGTTAATTGCATACATTTTTAATCATTGTTGATATATTCAATGATATTATTATTATATACACAAATAAACTATATAGTGATAAGATAGCAAAGACTATTTTTCAATCTATTTCTTTATAATAAATGCAAAAGATTATCCACAAATAAGTTACGTGATGATAACAATTTATTGCAAAGATTATCACAGGAGAGTATAATAACAATATGAAATTTTAATTATACGTTCACTTGAATAGTATGTTTTTTCCTTTCTTATGTTTATAGTTTATATTACACAATGTCATTTTGTTATGTATGTAAGTTATTTGTATACATTTTGAATATTTTAAATTTGAGAACAAAAAAATATATAACTGCTTAAAAACTGTAGTTAATAGTAAATAAGATAATCAGAACAGTAGATTAAAATGTTTTAAGCATCTTAATAATTAAAATAATATTATTTCAGTAATAAATGCATTTTGAATTTGAAAAAATGTTGTGTTATATTTAATTTTAATATTAAAAATTTCTCAAGCAAAGTTACGTTAATTAAAATCTTAACCACGTTTTTAATGAACAGTAATTATTATTTTCTGCCCTAATTACCGATAAAAGGTAGTTATGAGTAATTTGCTACATATTCAAAATAAAATTAATAGAATGACGGTAAATAATAATTTGAAAAAACTCTTAAAAAATTTAAAAAAAAGGAAATTTATTATAAGCTTGGTTATTGTTAAAAAACGAATTTGACACACTTTTTATGGTAGTTTCTCTTGAAAAGTTATGAAATACATTGTAATACCCAATTAGAGAAATGTTATATTCTATGATATATAATACTTGTGTATATAATTTCATACTCAAATAATCTCAGCAAATGAAATGCTTAGTTAAAACTAAATAAAATGAAAATTAAATAAAATTGCTATCTTATGTTGCAAAAAGTATTGTTAAATTAGGGAATCATTTAATGAAACATCTTGAGTCTAATGATAATTACATTAATCATAAAAAATTCACGTAAGTATTGATGTCAAAAATAAAAAATATATTTAAATATGATATATAACACAAAATGATAATATTTCCACCATAAATGATAATATTTTTGACACTAAAAATATGGTTACCCCAATAATGGATATATTGAAGATGTCCTTTAAAATGTTACTTGTAAAATAAAATTTCTAGTCCATGTTCGTGTAATATTGCAAATTACCGGGCATTTTATCTATCGAATGAAATAATTTTGAAATGCTAAGTTAAAAATTTTAAAAGTTATATAAAAGCACATATATGTTCTTATAGAAAATATGTGTATATGTGAAATAAGTCTAATTTGAAAGAAAAACCGAATCAATTTAATTTAAAATATTTAACTTTGAAATGCTAAGTTAAAAATTATATAAAAGCACATATATGTTCTTATAGAAAATATGTGTACATGTGAAATAAATCTAATTTGAAAGAAAAACCGAATCAATTTAATTTAAAATATTTAACTTTGAAATGCTAAGTTAAAAATTATATAAAAGCACATATATGTTCTTATAGAAAATATGTGTACATGTGAAATAAGTCTAATTTGAAAGAAAAACCGAATCAATTTAATTTAAAATATTTAACTTTGAAATGCTAAGTTAAAAATTATATAAAAGCACATATATGTTCTTATAGAAAATATGTGTATATGTGAAATAAGTCTAATTTGAAAGAAAAACCGAATCAATTTAATTTAAAATATTTAACTTTGAAATGCTAAGTTAAAAATTATATAAAAGCACATATATGTTCTTATAGAAAATATGTGTATATGTGAAATAAGTCTAATTTGAAAGACAAACCGAATCAATTTAATTTAAAATATTAATTTTATATTATACATGAATGCAAATATTATTTTTGCTTAAGTAAAAAAATTATGAATCAATTTCTGTTTAGTATACAATATAGAACGGGATTTTTATATTCAAGGAATGATTCTGATGCAAACATGCACCTGTTTTGTTAAATTTAAGTTATATGATATAATAAGCAATCCTTATTTAAAGAAAATAAATCGAAATTGTTTTTATGGTAAGCGAAAAATGAAACAGAGTCAGCAAATAAGTTATTCAGCGTGAGGCGTCTAAAAATGATTAAATCATCAATAGGCCATTTAAAGGTCACTACACGAACTCCGTCCACCCTCTTCCAGCTACTACATTTTTTTTCTTGGAATTCAGAATGGCGATGAATCTGTTAGACATAACAAGTTGCACAGGCGACACTGGCATATGTTTTGGACTGAATAATTAGCGGTACGTTTTTGGTATGTATTTTTATTTTGCTCTTATTCTATGTCTATGCGTGGTAGTAAGTTACCGATCTCTTATTTCAAAAGTAAATTTAAAAACACCTATGATCAGAAAATATCATTGTAGAAAAGAAGAATATAGGAAATAAACTTTTGCGTAAGCTTTTCTTGTTCAATTTCTACAATTGTGATTTAGTGGAAACTTATAAAAACGAATTATTGAATTTATATTTTAGTGATTTACATATTTTTATATTGTAAGTGATTACCCAGATCAGTTCAGTTGATAATGTGAAAGCAAATTTAATTGAATTATTTCTGAAAAATTTTTTCATATTAAATCATTAAAAAATTCCTATTTTTTCAAAGGTAATTTATAATTTATTAATAAGAATCATTACTTTTGATAAAAATTTACTTTATTTTTTAATACATAATTTTATATAATAAACACTAGTTACAGTACTACTAATATATTGCAGATCTATTTAATATGAGTAATAACCATTCAAATTCATATCAATACATACAGAAAGAATAATTTTTAATTATTATAATAAACAATTTATTGTTTATCACTTTATTAAAATGTTTAATTTTTCCAAGTAATTCCTATCAGTATTACAGAATAAAATGTAGTTAGAATATTATTGTTTAGGTTCATAACATGAAAGAAAGGAATTCCTAATTATATATGCATTTTTGAATGATTATTCCTTGATTTAAATTTTAAGTTTTATCGTACCTAGTTCTAGCTTAAAACTATCCAAACTTGCAACTGAATAGATAACTTTTCCGTCGTTGATTCTAATACACATCCTATTGCTTGGAGATGTCTGTAGTAGTTCAGATTAGTTTAAACCATAATATCTAATTGAACTAAAGCTAGAGTGCAAAAAATGGCAGTAACTAGATGAAGTGACGTGATAACTTACAAAATTTCACTGCAATAAATTTGTTAAAAATTAAAATATTTTAAAAATGCAAACTCTTGCGAATGCTTAGTAATTTTATATTTTTTTAAGAAAATATTTGATTGATTATAAATGTTTCGAAATTTTCGATTTAATATTCTTTAACAGAAATATTTTTGGCGATTCATCTTTATTAAAATGGTATAGAATTCAAGTGTTAGAATTTTAACATCTTTCAGAATTTGTTTTTTTAATTACAATGTTTTTAATTTTGTGTTTCGAGTTATTTAGCTCAAATTATATTACATTTAATATAGGTGGTAGCATAATAAACATCATATTCAGTATGAATTAAATAAATAGAAGAACTAATTCCATAAATAAAAAAAATAAAAATAAATGTTTTTGGCTGATTTGATTCTAAGATTTACTTCTAAAAATAGCATTTATCAAAGATTTGTAAAGTTCAGCAAAAGTCGTAGGCCATTTTGTTACTATATTTAGAAGGCAATATCTATTAAAGATATCATTTTATAAACGATTTATCAAGAGGTTAAAGTTCCCCGTCTTCGAGATATAATTGATTTATATCTTAAATTATCATATTCTTAGTTTTTCTGACTTAATCTTAAAATCACAAATTCACTTAATGCTTCAAAAATATAGCTAGACGTGGTAGAATTATTACGTAAAATATTTTACTGAACATTAATAAATATTTTTCCTGCTACAATTGAGATATAAATTAAAATATTATAAGACATTTTTAAAAAGGGGGAAATACTTAAGTGATCATTTGCGTATAATAAGAGGGTTACTCTGAAATTTTTGAGATACGCGCAGACGAAAATTTACAAAATAAAAGTAACGGTTTAATTTTAAAATACAAAGTATTTTAATCAGAAGACGAGCTTTTACTGACTTACTTCAACTTGTTTAGCGTAGAATAAATTTTAAACAGAAGAGAAAATGGAGTTGACGCGAGAACATTTTCGCGCTATGATTTTCTACGATTTTAAAGCAGGATTAAATCAAGAAGAATGCGTTCAACAATTGCAATTAGCATTTGGTGATGAATCTCCAGCTCGTGCTACTGTATTCAGATGCTTTAGAGAATTTAGAAGAGGTCGCAATTTTCTTTAGGATGAAGAACACGCAGGAAGGACGCCGTCGGCAGTAATCCCGGATAATGTGTCTGCCAAATGAAAAATGTTAATGGATGATAATCGCTGTACCTATCAAATGATACAGAAGGAGCTGAACATTGGATTCGCAGCCATACACAAAATCATTCATGAAGAATTACATATGAAAAAGGTAGTTTGATGTTAGGTTCCCCATAATCTTACTGAGCCCCAAAAAGAGGAGTGTTTCAGAATCAATGAAGAAACTCTTAAATTGCTAAATAATCGTGGCCACCGCATCATTTCTAAAATTGTAAGAGGTGATGAAACGTACATACCATTTTTTGACGTTCCAACAAGTTAAGAAAGCAAAGTATGGGTCTTTGAAGTTGATCCCATGCCGACAATGCTCATTCATCCGATCTAGCTATGTGCGACTTTTGGTTATTCTTTAATCTAAAAAAGAACTTACGTGGACGTCGTTTTCATTCGCAAGAAGAGATTGATGTGGCTATGAATGCATTTTTTTTAATCTATTCCAAGAAATGAATGGCTTGAGGCATTTAATCTGTGGGAAATTCGTCTGCAAAAGGGCATTAATGCTGGAGGAGACTACTTTGAATACACCTAAAATTTTGTAAGCATAACTTTAAAAACCTTGTTGTATCTCAAAAATTTCAGAGTGACCCTCGTATAAACCCTTTTCATCATATTCAATTTAAAGAATCAATAATTATTGAAAGAATTAATTATTCAATAAATTTCCCATATTATATTCTTACAATTTCATATTTTCTCTTCAATGACATGTATATTTTCATTCTATTGATAAAAAAATGTCATAAGTAAAGAGTTTTGCAATAATAAATTGTATTTGATTTTTGTATTCTGAAACGTATTTTGATTTTGAGAAAATATTCGAAGAAAGGCTTTTAATTTTTAACAATAATATAAGAGGCTAGATAATATAATATACCTTATTATTTAAAAAAAATATATATTATATATATATATTTTATAAATTTCATTAAAGAATAATGAAAGAAAATGTAAACTAAACATTTACTTTTAAATTTTAACAAGGCAATTGAATAGATACGTATAAAAGCGATCACAATAGCATTTCGATTAATTACCATTATTAATAATTCTCTCGGGCTATCATTGAAAATAAGCTTTAAAACAATCGTCATATTTCTGGAATATAATGAAAAAAATTGTTTTTGAATGTAGACCCTGGTATTAAAAAATCTCTCTTTTTTTTTTTTTTTTTTAAATATGATGGCAATTTATTATTTGGTCCTAATGCGTCACTTGATTTTGTTAATGCATTACTTTCAACATATTTCGAAAATTTTATTTTCTACTCATTTAATAAACGCATATTAATAACATTATATACCTTGGAAATGTATTTTTCAACAGCTTTTTATAATTTTCAAGGCAATCCAGTTTTATCATGAATTTTGCGAACTTTATAGATTTTCAAGCAATAGTAATAAATTATTTGAAAAATTCTAATAATTTTGAAGTGCACTTATTGAACTCCTGAACATTTTTTTGTCAATCATCATTAATCTGCAAAAAACAATTTTCCTCATATTACGCATTTTACGCTTTATATAGTAATATATTTTATTGATTAAAATTTACTTCACTGTATTCACCTTCAACTGTATTCAAAATTTATATCATCACTATAATTTAATATGGGATTTTTATATTCTTACTTATGCTTACTTTTGGTTAATTTTTAACACAAAAGGTAATTTGTGTTAAAAATAGATTAAATTTTGTGATTGTGTTAAAAAGTGATTTATAAATGATTTATTTGTATACTTGTTGAAATGAAAGAAATATTTAATACAAAAGGTAATTCAATAAGCTTGCTTTAAATTAAGACACTGTAATAATTGGAATATTCTTAATGTGATAGCATTCTTGTTCAAGCTCGACTCGTGAATGGTTAACTACATTTTATGGTTCTGCAATATATATATATATATATATATACAATCATTGTGAGTGGTGCCATGATGGCAAATATTGACTAAGAATTCTGCGAACCGCTAAATGTCTTAAACAATCGCCAAGCCAGGCGGTAGAATGTTTGATAAAAATGTCCCACACTTCTGTTGATACAACGGACTTAGAACAAACATGGGTGGAAAACTTTAACAATTCCCCCGATAACGAAACCTGACAAAAACTTCTAAAAATGAGATAAGGAAGGCGCTTAGGGTAAAGACCCTTTCAGACCATTGGTAAGCAGAACGTAGCAAAATCTTATTTCAAGAACTGTCCATCAGCTTAAAGGCTTGCAATAATACGGGGAAGAGATTGATTAATTATATGGTTGTTATCTTAATCAGGAGGAGTTTGCAGGGGAAGGGTCAATATCCCCTAGATATGTATCTAGGGGGTGTTGGAAGGGTGTTGAGTAACTTTTATGACTGTTACAACTTTTATTCAAATGTGGTGTAATGGATTCTTATTTGATTCAATCTTATAGATTCGATATGATATATGCATTTTTTTCGTTGCATTTTAAAGGAATTCTCTTCATTGGTTATTTTTAAAGTTAAACAATGCACCTATATGTAATGTTGTACTTTGGAAGATACGAATTATAATTAATAAAAAAGTGTTAATAGAATTATTTTATTTAATAATTATTGTTTTATTTAATATAGTTTGTTGTCCTATACTTAAATTTTATTTCTATAGTTATCTGAAATAAATGATTATCATAAAACGTGTCTTACAGTTTATTTTCTAAAAAATATTCAACACATTTTCCACTGAGAACGATAAATTTTTACATTAAGAAAATACTATAAAATAAAATTTGTGTAAATATAATAAAAATAAAACATATTTAAATAAAATTATGGCTTTGAAGTAAATTACGACATATATTTTAAATTCAGTTTTATTATTAACAATATGTAGATTGAAGACGAACAAAATAATTTCAGTTTCCTTATTCACTCCGAAATATTTGGCTTGGAGATACAACAAATGTATACTTACATTTGTTGTATCTCCAAGCTTACATTTGTTGTGAAGTCAAGTAAATTTCCTTGTGGCATCCTAATGGAAATTTCTTACTCGATTTCTGAATAAAATTATCATCAATAAACGAATAACATTGTTTTTCTTAATTTTTCTTAATAATTAAAGTTTTAATTTGGATTTTGAAAATCTGCTTAGATATAAATAAAAGTTTCTATTTTTTTTCTTAAAAGCAATTTTTCAAGCAAATTTATATGATTTCACAAAACGTTTAAAAAACCGTATTTCTGTACTTCAAATAAAGTATTACTATGACTTCAGGCTATTAACTAAAGTTTTATGCAATTAATTTTTAAAACCTACGTGTATTTGTTTGTGAAAGTTCAGATTATCATTCATCCCCTTTCAATAAAAAATATATTCAATTGAATATGAAAGAAAACGATTTCTTTCGAAATCTTTCGTGGAGAAACAGAAAACAGAATTAAATAAACAAAATATAAAATAAGAAGTATACTTTTTAAAGTTGAATTTTCATATTACTGTGTACAGTTTAAATCACACTTTCAAAACATTTTTAAAATATTAGAAAATGTAAACATTTTAGAGAATGGAACCAATTTATTAAAGGAATCGTTAATGCCTGTGTTTATTAATTTCACAATAAGAATTCAGCTAAGGTGGAAGAAATATCTATGTTGTAACTATCCGCCTTTCTTGTAAACATGAGGGTCCAATGAAGAGGGAGACGAAAGCCGCACCTCGCGCGCAAAATCGCCAATCAACAGCTTTGACACTGACTCACCTCCAGAAGACCACGAGAATCGTCTCCCGAAACTCCTTGTTTGACGAACTAAAAAGAGCTCCAGCTACGTAACCAATCTTTCAAAGCTTCGTTACAAAATTTATATATCACGAAGTTTGTAATCAGATGATAAAAGTTATAATTTTTATTGAGGAAGATAAGAAAGAAATTTATGTTATCGCCTGTATGCGGACGAGATCCAATTTATTCTGTGTGCGATGAATGGGTACGATGTTGTGTCAAAAGGTTGCTCTTTCACCAATCGTTTCTACGAAGAGGACAACTGGACTTCGGAATTTCAACCGAGCGATTGTTTGTTTTCAGACGCTTACAGATCACATCCTCGACAAAGAGTGGTCATCACCTCAACCACTTGTTACGGTAAGTGTTAACTGAAGAGACAATCGTTACTTTTTATGTTCGTTTATTCGTATTTCACCTTTTTTTTTCGTAGTCTATTGAAAATGTAACATGAAATTATTTAGTTATTTGCTTAGGACTATTATTTGGACAAATCAATAATATTTCAGTACAATTTATTTAAGAAAATTTATAACTTTAATTAAAAACAAATTTAGTCAGAGCTTGATAATATTTTCCATGTGTTTTTAATTTTTATTATGGGTAATGTCGTAAATAATACATGCTTAATATTTCGTAACATTTTACTGCAATTTTTAACCAAAATGTATTCAAAAGCAATATTTTTTTAAGTCTTAGAGAATGTGATTTTAATTATGTCTTTGGAAAAAGTTAATAATTTAGTATTTAAGGTATGTATAATTCTTCTATGTAAAGTAATATCATAAACAAATTTTTCTTTTTTAAAAATTTAATTTTGATAAAAATTCAGTTTATATATATATATATATATATATATATATATATATATATATATATATATATATATATATATATATATATATATATATATATATAATTTGTACGATTTATTAATTATGGATTCATTTGCAAGTGATACATTATCAAAAGTGTAATGTTTAAAAATATTTAACTTTCATTATTTCAAAAATAATTAATTGATAAATTTTAAAACATACATTTGTCGTAAAATAATGAAAAATAACTTAAGTAAATATAGAAATTTTATTAAAGATCTAGACATAAAATAAAGCATTAAATATTTCTTGTTGATATCTATTTTTAGTATAAGACATCGAAATTCTCTATTACCCTGATAAAAAAAAGCTCTCAACCAACAGTAAAATAGCTATGATTTTTTGCTTTTGCGATAATTACGTTTTACTTTGCTAGTTCTGGGGTTTGAGACGTTAGTTTGAGGAATCATGTAAGGAAATACTAAAAGTATAATTTGTAAAAAAATTGATTTTAAATACCTATTATGTTTTAGTAATAATTAAAATCAGAATAATATAAAGTTATTTTGTGTCAAGAATCAGTATTCGAACTGACAACATCAGTAGAATTTTCTCTGTAAATGAAAAATTATATGTCTACACATGTTTATAAATATTGAAAATTTATATACTAAAAGTAAAAAAAAATAGTATATTTATTCATATCTTGTTTAAAATATAATGATTTACATGATAAAACAGCTACATAAATTACACTCACATTTTGAAAATTTTAATATTATTCTTTGCATTAAAGTTTTATCTATTTCATTCAAGTATGCATAACAAAAATAAATAAAAAATTATCAATAAAATAAGGCAGGAAAAATTCATTTTCAAAGAATAAGTTTTCAAAAATTTTTAAATTGAAAATTATTATTCAACTAAAGTTCTTATCTAATTTTCAGAAATGTAACTGAATATAGTTAAATATTATGAAATCTTGTTCATTATGATGTCAAGCTCATATTAAATGAATTATTAAATTCTTGATTACAGCATAGACTTATTTTACAAATATGCATTGAAAACGTTCTACTATGTGAATATTTATAAAAAGTGTGGGTATAAATTTCTTTGATTCAAAATGTACCATGGTAAGGGAAAAAAATTTTGGAACTAAAATAAAAAGTACTTATTAAAATTTGCGTAATAAACAATTATTTTTATTCATTTTGATAACTTAAAAATTTCTAATTTGCAATTTCTTATGAATTTTATCACTGAAAAAATGGTAAGAATAATAAAGATCTGTCAATGCTATCAAAAGATTATGTTCTTAAATACTTTATTATTTTTAATTTTATTGAAAGTTAATGTGTCACCCAGCTTGCATTTATATTTTCTTTCATTAATCTATATTGAACAAAAACTTTGCTTACAAGAATATGTCAACCTAAATATATCGAATATATTTTACCAGAAAAAAAAAATTTCATATAAAAATTTCACTGTACACAAAATTTTGTAAAAGACAATTACCATTAAGCATTTTTTCACACTATGTCATACTATTAAACATTTTCTTCACACTATGATTACATTGCAAGTTAATAAGATTTTCTGAGTGTCTTGACTTGTTATAAATAAATAAAAAAAAACACCCTTTAGATAACTGTTGAAAATTTTTTTATTTTATTTAGCATATTAAATTAAAACAGATATGCTTTGTTTGATAGTTGAAATGATCGAATTTTCTGCAGCTAAATGAAAAGTGAAATAAATAATTCATAATTTTTTACTAAACGATTATATTGACCGTTAATATTATTAAGTTATGTAATTTTCTGACGTTAAAAATTTCATTTTTAAGCTAAAATGTCTATGCAAAAATTTAATTAAGATTTTGAGTAAAATTTCATCTAATTATTTTCTTTCTTTCTTTCTTTCTTGGATCAAAATACTCTCGATTGAAATGTTGCTTAGATTCGATTAAAGCAAACTATTGGTAATACTTGTTAAAGAGACTAACAATTGTCTCGGGGAAATATTTTAAAAACATTGATATCTGCAATTTCATGTTTTCCAAACATTTTAAAAAATCATTTTAAATTTATCTTATTTAATTGATAATAATTATGATTTATGCTTATTCAAATGCCTAAAAAAGTAGAAGATAGATTATATCTTTAGTTTAATTTTGTATTTTGAGTGATATAAAATTATTAGTAGAGTGCATAACTTTAATAAAAATATTTATTAATTATACTCTGGAAAAAATTTCCTTCCATTGAATTTTTTAAGCGTTCTTCCTCAATGCGAGAGGCAGATATTAAAAATATTGTTAGTTTCATAGAATAAAATGGAGGCATTTATGTATTTCTTTAAGCCGACATTAAGCTAGATGCTATCCTTCTAATTGTGCTTTTTGTTTCCTTCTCTTTGAATCATATATTTGATGATTCAAAAATTAAATCATTGAATCGTTGATGATTCACTACTCCCATGAGTTTTCAGTATATGAAAATAGAATCTTTATTAGATTTAGTGTTTACTATTATTTCTTTTTTTCTACATATAAAATTTCTTTTAATAGCATTTCCCATATTTTATTATTTAGACAAACGAATATTTGAAATTACCCTCTTGGAATAATATATATTGTGATTTCATGGAACTTCTGAAAACGTATGTAATATAAAGAAAATGTAGGCATATTTGGTTTAGTTCATTATTTATGGAAGAAAATTTAGGCATTAACATTTAGCAAGAAATGCAAAGATAATGATTTACCCTATGCATCTCCAGGCGGATAAATCTTTCATGCTCGGATTAAAATTTCACGATTTCCTTTACAAAAGTTCAATTTCAAACACTAGGGAGTAATTGTATTACTCTCCACCCCAGCTGGCATTGGTTGAATGCGGTCTACTACACAAGTGACAAGGGTTTTTAAGAGGGTTAGGTACTTAAATGCCCTCTAGTATCATTAAGATTCTGCGTTAAGTAGTGTTCCTTTAAGACAATATGATACTAATAAATTTGTTGCGTTTAGTACTATTAACTTACAACAACTGCGCTTGATAAAATAATTTGTCATTTTTAAAAAAGCGATGCAAGAATCCGATGATTAATGAAGTTTTCTGAACTTGTAATTCTCAATAAAACAAATATGTGATATGTTAAGTGACAGTTAGGTTTACAGATCTCAGTTCCTTGTAATAAAATGTTGGTCATCTTTATATATGTATATATATATATATATATATATATATATATATATGTATATATATATATATATATATATATATATACAAAATATTCTGCTACTGAAAATTTTTTACTTGCAGGGGAATGAAAAATCTTATAAATGGGCATAATGTACTCATTATAAATATTACAAAAAACTGCAGCTTTCGCAATACTCATTTTTTCAAAACATGTAAATTATCCCCCCTTTTTCAAATTAACACGATACTCGTATTTATTAAATAATTTGGAAAAATATAAACCTTGTTGCATAAGAAATTCTACATGAAGTTCTTCTATCTTAAATATTTTCTTATTTATATACTTTCTTAAATATTTTCAAAACATTTATATTTCTTATAAAAAATTATGAAATTTTTTTATGATAGAGGTCTCCCAGTAAATAAATCTTTATGTAATGATGAATTTAAAAGCAAATTTTTTCTGTTTATTTGATTTATCAGAAACACTGCTAAAATAAGACTAATTAATGTACATTATTTAAAAAAATCATCATTGGCTGTAAAATCACATTTGTGGAAGTATGCATATTGTATAACTTAACTGAATGTGGCAAAATATTAATCCTTCTCATTGTTTGAAAATGAAAACAATTGCATTATTAATGAAGAGAAAAATTGTTTCAGTTTTTACGAGCCATAATATCCTTATTTAAAATTAAATTCTAAATATAAAAACATTAAATGAAATTGTTTGCTATCTAAAATGTTTTAAATTAGTTAAATAGAATTTAGCCTGCAGAATATTATAAATGAATTATTTAACAAGAATGTTTAAACTCAATACAAACAATTATTTCTAAACTGACCTAGAGCAAAAAAATTATCAATGCGAAAATACCGTGAAAACCTAAATTTAAACGCATTTGGTAATAGTAACTTATAAAAAATTGGAAGAATAATTGGAAGCAGATATTTAAATTTTTTCGTAAATAAACTAACTTATCACATTTTTAATATTACCTGTTAAGTTTTATACTTTTAATCACGTACAATTTGGAACAAGTTGGCGGTAAGTAATTGATAATTCGCCATTTAAAAAAAAATTCCCACACAATGGTTCTTTGGGGCGTGCATGTAGGTCACCGTGGATTTATATGCCAAGTCACAAAATGAATTTCTTCTACTCTGGAAGAACCTAGTTATTTTAGAATGTACCAGTTCTTCTTCAATGTTGAAAAAACACTATTGAGGAAGTAGAACTGGTATGCTGTAAAATAACTAGATTTGAGAATCTCAACGTGAATATTGTATGTCTGAAATAATTAAAAATTGCAATTTAGAAGAACTTTTCTCACAACTGGCATTATTTATGGATATTGAGGTTGGTTGGATTTTGTGGAACAGGGTCCAAAAGTAAATAAACTGCGCTAATTATGTGGACTGTGTAAGGAATATTTTTAGTATTATAACTTTTTATTAGTAACTTTCAGCATTATAATATTATTAGTTCTTGCTTGAATTCAAGCTTTAATGAATCCAATGAGCAGAGATAAACTAGCTATTTCTAATACTATGTTGTAACATAAAAGCCCATTATACTTTCATGCACTTAGTCCTAATCTCTTTATCAATATCTTCAAAAATTTATAATCAAGGTTGAAGAATTTATCATTAGTCTCAATATCATTTCAAATCTTAGAAAGGTATATTTTTCGGTCAAAATATGAAATTACTGAATATCTCTCGCATTCAACCATTGTTAACAATGCACAAATAAAAATTCAATAAAGAAAAAACTTTTTTAAATCGTCTTTTTTTTTGGCATTTTTACTTACGTTATCTAAAATGCGTCTCATGATTTTCCTTAGAGACTAAAAAATGTTACGTTCTTCACACAAGTTTTTTCGCTTTACTTAAAATCTCATCTACAAATTATTTTCTAATACTGTGTGCATAAAGCGTTTATTGTCTGAGTGCATTGATAAGTAGATAATTTTCAGCTTCTTTCGTTTCACCCAGCATCGCTTGCCAGAAGCATAAAACACAGAATGAAAATGATGGTACCACTATTAACAAAATTTCCTCATTTATTCATGTATTAAATATTGCATTTCCGTAGTGCACGTAAAATTAAACTATTTAAAATCTTATGTGTTGAAATAAATCAACAAAATCTTTTGTGAGATATGTGAATAAAATTTCAAAGCAGTTAAAAGTTGTAAAAAAAACTTCTCTTTAACGCTAATAACTTCGACAAACCGAATAAAATAAATAAATGTGATTTTATAAAAAATGACAAATAAAAGTACGAGTGCAATTTTATAAAAGTGTGGAATAAACGTTGTTAACAACGTACCTCTCTTTTAAAGACCAAAATATTAAAAGAATGGAATGCCTTCTTGTTTATGAAATTTGTTCCAGAAGAAAGAAATAATAATTTAAAATTCAAGTTGGACATTTTATTTATTTCTCTTGTTCAACAGCTGTCCCGAAATACGTCCATTTCGAAAGTTTAGAAGTAAAAACTCTTTGGTTTGAATTTTTGTTAATAAGCTAATATGAATTTCTTATAAATGCAAATACACATGTTTGGGTCAAAATTTATAACTCTTTTTTGACTCATTTTTATATCTCAATTGTTATGAAATTTATCACAAAAGAACCTAAATATCCTTGATAATATAATTATCTGATCTAATTACCATAGTATGCTACAGAAAGAAATGATTGATTACATCCTGTGCTCCTTATTGCCCTTCAAACACTTCAATGTCTCCTTAGATGAGGTGTTTTCTGTTTCCATCTTTTATCTATGGGACTGTTGTATGCATAAAGTTAATCATTCTAAACCTACTACCATGCACCTATTTTATTGAATAGATTTTTAGAAATTAATGGAGAATGCGGTTTATACTGAGGATTGAGAGATTTGTTCTATAAATTTCTGAAAGTAACTCAGAGCAGAATGGTGAAGATTCAGTAATGGTACTATTCAAAATAAAATCTTACAATATGCATTGTTTTTATGCTGAAAATTAGAAAAATTTAGGATTGAAAGATTATATTAAGTTTTCAAAATTCTCGTATTATTTTCAGAATATTATTTAAAAAAAATTATAATTAAATGGAGGCGTTTGGTAAAGTTTAATTCATTCTGTAAATTAATTTCAAGTTATTTAAGGAAGAAATAAAAAAAATTGATCTTTTTTTTTTTTTTTGCTTATTTAAAAAAATCTTTATTTTGAAATATTTAAAAAAAGATTTTTTTTAAATTTATATTCTAAGCATCATATTTTTTACAGATTTAAGCTATTAAATAAAAAATAGCGTTATATTTACTTTGGGCAACATAAATTTCAATTGTGATAAAATCAAACCAAACTACGGAAAGTGAAGATGTTAAGCATATTTTTCCAAGCCAGTTGTAGAAAAAAAAAAAAAAAACTCGTAAAAGATATAATAGACTATTATAAACTCTGTTATATAACTGCACAATCTCAGTATTTTACAGTACAGATTTATTTCAGTTAATTAAATTTTATCCTCTATTTTTGATTTGAAAATTTTTGACGATTTAAAATCAGAAATTTAAGTTTATTATTTATGAATTGTTATATAATCAAAACTTGTACGATTAAATAGAGAAATTATTCGACGATTACATTTCACTGTAGGCAAGGTTACTTCCTTATCTCCTGTAAAATGAATTGCAAGTGATTTTTCCAGATTTCTTCCCATCCACCTGGCGAAGAAGTATCCATGTTATCAGTCTCAACCCATGTCTGATAAATGCTTTGGAAATTCTCAGGACATGTTTGCTTTTCCATCATATAACTCAAAGATAATGGGTTAAAACCATTCGGGTTTATTTCCGTTGTAAATGAATTCAAGATATTAATGAATACAAGATAATGTATTCATTAATACCTTGAATTCATTTACATAAGATGTTAATGAATTCAAGATATCAGCATTGAATTCCTGGCATCAACCACATAGACGACATTTCTTTTAACTTTATATTCAAATTTCAATAAATTGAGAACATTTATAAGTAAAGACTCATATTTAAATACTTTTTGTTGCTTGGTCTAGATTAAATATTTCAAAACGTAAAATTCTCTTTTTGATGAATTTTGTTATCAATCAAATTTATAAAAAGAGTACAAAAATTAAAATTTATATTTGTGGTCGTCTCTCTCAAGTGAGAAAACTCGTGCATTGTTAATCAAATGTTTCCTAAGAAAGTCTTTTCTCTTGCTAAAATTATCTGTAGTCTGAAATAAGAGTTAATGATGCAATTTTCCAGGAATTTCTTTATTTAATAACAGCATCATATGAGTTGCTTAGTGCAAAAGAGAGTGATTTATTGCAACCCTTTTTGACTCTTAAGAATTTTGATTTTGAGATAAAATATAGCATACATATTATTCTAAAGAGTATTAAATGAGAAAGAATAAATTAAGAAATTGTTGGATTATAAATTATTATAATGCTATGTATTTTACTTTTTAAGGAGTTTAATCATCGACTATTCTCTTAGCGCATTTACTTAAATAGGAAATTTATTACCAGTACTGTTTGTTTCTTAGAAGTAGTATTTATTGCTATGCAAATGTGTGGTGATATATTTGAATACTCGTATTTATGTTACCAGTATTTACTTTAAATTATGTATATCTATTTGTTTTATTGTTCTTAATATCTATTTGTTTTAAAATGTGATTCTGTTGTATTATATTATTTCAATAAAAATACAATTATATGAAAGGCTTATTAATTCTCAAACATATTATTTAAAAAGCACAATACATATTCATACTTTATGTCATATTTTAAAATAGATTAATATGCAATCGTTCTCATTCCTGAGTGCAATATCATTATAAAGCATTTATATAAAATCTTCGACAATAAACATCTCAATTTCTTGAATGTCATAAATACAGTATTCAGCACACAAGATCATTGGGATCTATCAAAGAAATATAGAAATTCGATGAAATTATATCTTCTCCAATTAATTAATGCTTAGTTTCTAGAACATTTTCAAATTTGAAGAGAACTGAGTTTGAGATCAGAATTGTCGGTGATGATATAGTCATTTCCTACTAAAAATTCGGATCTTAAAGTTACCAAAATACTGGAATTCATTAACCCTATTCAATGATGATAATCTATGTGTGAAATTGTCAAAGGTTATAGCTTGAAGAAGAACTCATCCAAGGAATAAAAAAAAACTTTTTTATTCACACATGATGAGAAATATAATTTTTGACTGAATGTGCAGATTAGATTCAAAGCAAACAATTATTTTTTTTACTTACATTTTTCATGTAACAATAATATATATATAAAGCATCTGGCTCTGAAAGCCTTAGCCCCAGGGTGGACCAAGGAACTTCTGAGCCATATGCTTTCAACCACCTCTATTAGGAGTTAAATTCTTCAGACTTCTTGTTTTGAGGACTTGGCTATCCTCTTTCATTTCATCTAGCCATCGAACTTTAGGTCTTCCTCTCCTTATGTTACGTGGTTTAGATGAAAATAATTTTTGTGACGCATTGTTGTTCGTGTGGATGACATGCAGACCCATTTGAGTCGGTTTATTTTAGTACAGTAAACATCTGACTTTTTTGAACATTTAATATTACTCGATGTTTACTCCAGTCACCATTTTCTTGAATTTCACCAAAAATACGCCTCCGGGTTTTGTGGTCAAAGATACCTAGAATTATTTTTTCTGTCATAGCTGTGATCCATATTTCAAGCTTATAAGTCAGCTCAGAATGAAATAAGGTCTTATAGAATTACAGCTTTGTCTTTATAGATAAGAAGCTGGATCTTAGTCAATGCTGTAATCCAAACAAAGCTTAGTAAAAGCTTTGTTTGCTGCTACTATACGTCTGTTAATCTCTGAAAAGATCTCATTGGTTCATTTAAGCAAAGATCCTAGATTAATAAATTCTTCAATTGTTTTAAAGTTAAATGCTTTCATCTCAATGACCCTTTCAGTTTTGAACTTCTAATTGTAAGATAAGTTGGGATGAAAGCAATTTTCGTAACAGGCATATATTTAGTTTTATCCTGATTGATAACAAGGTTGACTATTTTTTGCCTCTTTTTTCAATTGCTTCATGTGCCTCTTAACCATATATTTTTCTTCTGGTTACCAGTTCCATGACTTCTACACTTGCTTAGTTTTCGTGTTTTCTACTTCTCTTGTTTATTGCAGATTTCCGGATGACACTTTCCAATGAAATTTTAAATAAAAGCCATCTGTTTATCTGACTCTTACCCTCCTACCTGAGAAAAATGTCCTTGAAACCATTGTAAATAAATTATATAAATTAAACATGGAGTATATGTGATTAGTAAATCAATAATTCTAAATTTATTAAGAATAATAATATTCATTGCAATTCATTCATTCATTACAATAGAATGTTTTATTAATCATCAAACAATATTTTAATAAGTTCATCATATAAATTAGTTTTACCGATATTTTTTTAAATTACTTCCTTATGTTGGCTCTTTCGAGCATAATAAGTCTTGCAGTCCAATAAAGAAAAGAAATATCTCCAGGAGTAGAGAACGTCTTGAAATGTGAAGAAGAGCGGGCTTCCTGGAGGGCAGAACATTTCCAAAGATGCTCGCCAAACATGTCAACATGTTCCCTACATAAAATGCAGTTGGGTGAATCCACAAGCCCTATGTGATATAGATGTTTCTGGAGAAAATCATGCCCAGTAAGTAACCTGAAGTAGGAGACCCCTATAGATCTAGGTAGATCTCTGGGGATACATGAGCTCAGCAGGGTCCTCCAAGAGGCATCAGCTGCATTCTCTTTGTAATAAATCTTTCGCTGGTGATGCATAAACCGTTTTAGAAGGAGTTTGACATTTCTCAGGCCATTAGGAGTATCTGGAGGACTTTAAAAAGAAGCCTTTTTCGCGAAATTGTTTGCTTTTTTATTACCAGAGTTTTTCCGATATAGATCGATGCATTCTATACCATTTTCTGTTAATTAGTTAAATTTTGCTAGTGCAGTTAGCACGGTATCAAAAGATAAATAATCTATTTTAGATTATTATCACTGAGCTATTTATTTTCTATCACATTAACTTACATTTAACTTTGTTTAATTTTCTATTATTAACTTGATATTTTTTGTCAAGCTTTTTGAAATATCCAAATTGAAAAATTCTAAGTGAAAGTTCTTGCATGCAGCGTTTGGGTGGAAATTATGTCATCATTGAAATGATAAATATTTTTACTTTTGAATGTTTGAAAATTATTTATTATTTTGTGTATAAATTACGAACATTACTAACGGAAAATATGCACAAGAATTTAAGTTTTCTTATAAATGTTTAAAATTGAAGTGAAAGAAAGTGAATAAAAATTTCATGCAGACTTACACTTTGATAACTCCTGTATGCATATGCAAATAATATAGGTATGATGATAAAAAATATTAGAATCACTCAGATTAATAAATTATTGCATATGATTTAGTCTTGTATAATTTAAAAGTAAATTAGGAAATTACTTTTTGCATGTTTGAATTTTAAAAAAGTAAGAATATAAATTTTTAAGACAAGTAAAAATTTATAAATAAAGTTAATTTTGTTTTAAATTAAATTAATGTATGTAAAAAATATTCGAAATAAGTAAAATAAATATTATCAATCTGTATAATTAGAAATAGTAAATGAGATTCACTCTTTTTAATTGTATCTTTTATTATACTATTTATGTCACTATTTCATATCTCTCAGAATATACAACGCTAGAAAATAGATATTTTCTAGCGTTGTATTAATTTCATGACTTGAGTGTAAAGAAGCATATAAAATGATTCCTTTCCTGTGTGATTCGGGATATGAATCAACATTCCTTAGGAAAATGGATGGCTACTTAAAAAAAGAAAAAGAAGCGAAATTGTGATATAGCGTAACTTCTATATGATCAGCAGAAAATCTTATTGCACTTACATATATTTATAGTTAAATTTCCAATAATAAAAAGATTTATAAAGATTTATGGCAAAAGAGATCCCTTTACTTAACTTCTTTCATAAACTATATTCATGCAATATAGAAAAAAATGTTTTTGTGCTCCTATATATTTTCAATTTAATAATAAAAGGTTGTAAGAAACACAAAAGCATTAGGTGCAATAAACTTGACGCATATTTAAAAAGTTATTATCATTTCGTTGAAAATATAAGCATCTCATACAATAAATCATGCAAAAATATTTAAAAAATTTGAGACTTTGTTAGTTTCGTCAACTTTAAAGTTTATTTTTAACCTCCCTTTTTCTAAATACTTATTTACGAAAGTTAATGATGATAATGATGAAATATTTCTTTGAGACACACTAAATCGATTTCAGATACCAAATTAGATAGAATTGCCTTCATGTAGATTGTTTACGGTTCGATACCTATATCTTGTGTACACAAGTTTGTAATTATGTGCTATTCAGTTTAAATTGTAGATTCAAGCCATTTTCCCTCGAGTGCAGGAAGTGAGAAGTGACAAACAAACCGGCAAAAAACCAAACAAATAAAAAATAAATACGATTGCTGATTATTTTTGGTCAAAATCAGCCATTTGCAAACAAGCAAGTTGTTTAAGATAAAATATTTATGAAAAAAAAGGAAAAATAAGCAGAATAATTTTGAATATAGATTCATTCTATTTCATATAAATAAATTGTATACTGACATTTTCTCGTACTTTTAAAATATATTGAAATATAGATAATATAAATGGTAGTTTTTATATTATCTTATTCAAATTTTGAATTAACCAATATGTATTATATAAAAAAGTTATTGTTAAAAATGGCATCATAAAAATTTATTACTATATTAAAAAAATTTTCACTGGATTCCACCATTATCCGCTTTATATGCGAATACAATTGAAGTTTACATAGAGCATTAAATGATATATAATGACGACTGATTCAAATACACATGGAATAACTGTTAAGCTGCTGGTAAATCTCAAACATGACTAAAAAAATTTATAAATATTATTTAACAATTTAAGCTTATAACTCTATTGTTTCTAATACCGAATGATTTCAAACTTTCTATGATGATCAGTTTCCCATTAACATTTATGGTTTAAGAAAATAACTACAAAGGACTGATTTAGTCCACACAAGAATCTCTTAATATTATATCGTACTGTGTTATAATACTAAAAGCTCTGTCCTGTATACCACTTTTATATTTCTGTCATATAGTAAGAGGAGCCAGTTGGATAATTTTAATATCTTATGATGAATGCAGTCTTAATCTTGGCTCAAATTTAACCTCCCCGTACCCTAAGGTCACCCGTAAAAATTTTTAAAGTAAATTAATGCTCTCAAGACACTGATAAACCGAAGAAACAGAGCTGTTATCAGAAGCGATTTTCACCACGTGATAATCTCGTGAGTTACCATGGGAGACGATCTCTTTGACATCAGTGCAGTTCTTTTGACTTGCACGTGCTCGAAGTGTGAAGTTGCAACCATCTCCTATCACTGCGGACTGAATATCAATAAGATCGCAAAATATGCACTCCAGAAATCATAAACAAGACTGGTCATTTTTCTAATCTATCCATCGCATTCAACACTATTGTTATATCTCTTGCCACAATACTGTTCCTATTCTTCCAAACTTGATGACGAAATGAAGATTATGGACTGGGAACCATTCGCCATAGCAACAGGTGAGGTTCTTTAGAACATAACACAAACTGAAAAAAATCGTGATAAATCGTTTGATTATCATATTTCGATTTGCAATATTTAATTTAATATTTTCACTTTACAATCTAATTATTTATGTTTTATTGAAATGGTTTATATTAAATTAATTGAAATATATTTATAAAATACTAATTTTTTTTAAAAAAGAATCAGAGCCAATGATTATTATATTTAAGAGTCCCCGCAAAATTCAGTTCCATGGAATCTAAATTGAGATTACATCTGAAAGGTATGGTTTTACAATGTACAAAATCCAAAGATCAGTTGTAACGTTACTCACTATCACTGAGAACCACAACGTTACATGTTAATGAGATAAATTTCAGGATGTTTTAGTTTTGATATTAAACTTGGTTAGATTCAATGTTCACTTGACGTCATAGTGCATAGAATGTCCCTGCTTCATTACAACTTCAAAGTCCATTGTATTAGTGATCAAATTTGAGTTCGTGGTGTATGACGGATGTGGTTTAAAAAGTTTATGGAAAACGCAAAAAAAAAAAAAAAAAAAATCTTGCCCATTTAGTTTCTTTTTAAAGATTTTAATCGTTGAAATATTTAGAAATAATTTTTTTAAGTACCATTATGTGTTAAATATTTTAATTTGATGTTATAAGTATTCAGTTGAATTTGTGCAAAGAAAACTGGGATGAAAATTTAAAAAGGTATGACAAAAATGTATACAAACATTACTCAATTATTAAGTTAATAAATTAAAATGTTAATTTTTTTAGTCATTCTTACGCTTATTACATTAAATTTACTTAATATTGCGATGTAGTTATTATTTTATTCAGTACATAATTTTATTCAATCAATTCTTTTATTCCCGAAATTGAAATTTTTAACTAATGTTTAAAACCAAATTTTGATTAGAAATGAAATTATCGAAATCATCTTTTGTCTTTTATTAAGGCTATTATATTCAATTTAATGATGTTTTCTAACCTCTAAATGTAATTGTATGTATATATTTCTTTTTATAATTTATGTTAGAAAATATATTTGCGTTGATAGGAATTAAGTATTTCCTACTAAATAATTATTTAAATTTTTTTTCGATAAAAAGAACCTGCTGAACTTGAAAAACAATATGAAATATGTACAAGGGTTGCAATTGAAATTTATAATTTTATATCGGATAAAGATTTAGTTCCTAATATAATTAAAGAATAATTTTCTTTTAACGCTAAAATGTTTGGTAAATTTTCAATTAAGTATTTTTATTTTTCTCATGCAAAAATATGAACAGCAACAATTATTTTCTTTTAAATCCTGAAATATTAATTCAGCAAATTTCAATAATTTGTCACAGAGTTAAAATATTGTATTCATCATTTTACATTATTATTTTATTATTTTAAAGTAGCTTAATAAAATTATCTGATTATAAAACTTTCGAGCGAAATTAAAACTTCAGCAATATAAAAGTAAAAAAAAAAAAAAAAAAAAAAAAAAAAAAAAATTGGCTGTAATTTATATTAACAAAATTGTATATCACACTATATATATTTTGAAATTTAATTTTCTGGATTATTAAAGGTTTATTACATTTATTATTTTTGATTAAAAATACAACTTTTTCGTATTATATTTTAAGTAGGAAGTGATGCGATGTACTATAGTATAGTAATGCTATAGTTGATCTCGTAGAAATTTCTTATAAGTTTCACATTTTTATTACCAATATTGAATAATGGGTCTCTAAATTACAATTATCTAAATTTATTTTCTGTTAGTTTTGTAATATTTTTACGATTATATGATAGATATTAAGAAAAATGCTATAATTTCAATCATAATATTATTTAACTTTCATAAAATTTTTATCATAAAACAAGATTATGGGTCAAATTTATACTCTAAACTTTAAATTCCACGAATAATTTACAATTCCTTAGTTAACAAGATGAAATCATTATTTTTAATGTTTCATAAAGATTATATCATGTTTCATTTACTCTAAAGTTTATAAATAACTTTGGTAAATGAAAATAAATTCTGGAATCACCGAATTTAGCTGGACTACAAAAATAATGTGAAATCATATAAAGATGCAATATTAATATTAGTATCAACAAAACAAAATTTTTAACAAATCTCCAGGGTGTATATATATATATATATATATATATATATATATACAAAGAAATAAATATTACAAAGTTATATGTAAGAATAACCAACACATAAATATAGTAAAAGTTTAGAAATTCACTCTGCGCAAAGATTACTAAAAGTAAAATTACCAAAAAAATTCAAATGAAAATTTTAATCTCTTTCTCTCTCTCTTTACGCACGCACACAGCATCTTATAATAAATGGTTGAATGTATTTTACAAAAGTGTATTTGAATAGTGTGAAAAAAAAACCTAAACACACCCCTAACAGAGAAAAATAAAACATTTCTTATGGAGACAAATAAATTTTAAAAAAAGTTTTGAACATTTCTGCAGCTTTAAAATGAAAACTTAATAAAATTCAGAAAGTGCTGTTAATCCATTTTGCAGGTGAAATATCTCCAATTTTAAAATGGAAATGAAAAACAATGTATTTAATTAAGAATAATTTTTAAAAATCTGACTGAAAATATGCCCAAAAAAATTCACTTTTTCATGAACGAGGAAAGACTTGGAATGCTTACGAAGTATTTTGCCAATTTTTATGAGCATATTCTATATATTTAGTAATATGTAACTAATTTTGTTTTAATTTGTTAATAAAACAAATAAAGGCATTGCAAATTAAGAAATTCTCATTAAGACTTTATTTATTGTAACTGCTATTATTATCTCAATTAAAATAATGTAAATAATTAAAGGATTTTAAAAAGAAATTAAAATAATTATTAAATGAAGATAGTAATTACAAGAAATGAAGTCTCAATAAGAATTTCCTAATTTGTTATGGCATTATTTATTTAATGTAAAAATGCAGGTTTCGCCTTTCATCTCATTGGCACACAACACTTAACCAAAAAGCAAACATTATCAGTGAAATGCATGTTTAAAAAGAATTGCAAATTTAAACTTTTAATTTTGAATATAATTTTTAATGGATAAATTAAATCATGTTTCAACAAAGCATAAAAGTAACAACATCTTAATGAATTAATTATTACTCGCTTAAAATATGCCAAAGTTCTTTTTTTTTCTGAAGATTTTTGTATAGGAATATTATGAAACTTCTGTAGACAAATTATAAGAACATCCTTATGAATGGCAACATTGTATTGTGAGAAATAGTAAAAATAAAGAAATAAAAATAGTATCCTTTATAATTAATAAAAAATGTGAATACTTAATTAGAATAAAAAGGAGATATTTGCAAATAAATAGAATATTTCTATGGTGTTTGAGTTACTACATAATATTATAAAAGTTTATTTCAAGATGTTATGTTTTCTTTTGAAAATGAATTAATTTTATTTACATTTTTTTATCTGATAAAGCTATATAGTATCATTCTAAATTCAATTTTTTAATTTTAAACTCAGAACATTGTTTTATATCTATGATGGATACACCTACACTTACAAAAGTACATTAGTAGTTTTCAACTTTAAGCCAATTACCTAAGCATATTATTTGTTTAATGGAAAAAGGCATGTAAAATACAGAAGAAGGTTCTGAAATGATGTTAATTGTCATACATTCAGGTTAAATGATATGAATTATTAAAACACTTGATATGAATTATTAAAACAAAATTTTTTACTGTCCCTAGACCAAATAGAGAAATGTTTAAAAAAATTTTTTTCAATTTTATTTAATCAAAAAACTCCAACTTCGTGCTATATTTTTGTTGACAAGCATAAGAGTTACGAAATCATACATATAAAGGTTTGATTTTCCTTGTCGTGCATCTTATTAAACACATTATTTGATAATAGCTCTACTACGTTATAATATATAATAAATAATATAATAGAAACATTTATTTTAAAGCAATAAGAAATAATAATATTCAACAAATTATATAAATTTCAGTAATGATTGTGGCTGACAATTATTAATAATTCCTTAAAATCAATATTTAACCAGTAAAAATATGACATTTTTTTTTATTGGAAGTTTAATGACCATTTTCGAATTTTTTTATTTCATCCTAATGGAATATAGTTTATAGCACACCACTAAAAAGGCGAAAAAAAATAGAAATTAAATTGATTAAAATGTATGCAAATATAATATATACTTTGAAAAATGAGGGAAAACTGAATTATGTTTTCTGAACAAAATTTAGAAGTGTATTTATATATTTTGAGGGACGATAAGGTTACAAAATTTATATAAATTATTTTAGAGTCAGATGAACCTAAAAATTAATTTCATGTTGTAAAGCTGTTTTTTTATTTATTAAGTCGCAAGTTATAAAGATTATTAACATTGACGAACAGATTATTAAACGTAACTTTAAAAATACTATTAAATTTTTAATTCTATGTAAAGTAAATCTAAATGGTCAGTATTTTTTAAATCTACGAGATTTATTTTTTCACCACAAATGACTTTTACATTCTGTTACCTTAACTTTCCTTTCAATAGAAATAATTATTTTTCCAACTGCTAAATTTTTAATATGTCGAGCATAAATTTTACACTAACTTAACGTTGAACGATCTTACATTAATGTTCAATGATATACGTAATAGAAAATCAGTACTCTCTTTAACCACAATAATTTAGCTGTACCTTTCGTCAAAGATATCTTTTTATCACCTGAGAAATTTGTAAATTTTAAGCTATTTGATTTCCTACTTTAAGCTGTGATAATATTTTAGCAATCCTGTAGTTAATAAATCTTAATATTTCTTTTATTTTTAATGTATCAAAATTTATTGAACATATAAAGCAAAAATTGAACCGATTAAGGGACTATATAGAGAGAATTTCCTTTACTTCATCGCCAACTTCTTGAAGTAGAACCTATCATAATGGTTGTTGATCAAGGGACTTTATTTCTCTATAATAGAGAAAATCAGAATGAAATAATTTGCATTGACTATCTTTGATTCGATTAAAATGAAGATTTGAAAAAATTGTAAAGGAATTTCAGAAATGTCACATACAAGATAATAATGTCGCATACAAGACAGATCTTTCTTAAATTTATAAAATTATAATATGTGCTCAATAATATTTAATGAAATATTTTTTTACATAAATAATTTTGTGTTATTATTAAATTGAAATGACAGTATTTTTATTTTACAAACATCGAACTACTAATCAATATCTTTGAAATGAAAATCAAGAAAAAATTTTTTTTACTGTATTGAATAATGAAGATATCGAAATTATGAAAGATGCGAAACGAATTTTTTTTTTAACAAAATATCAAGGAGTTCAATAAAACAAAATTGTGTGCTTGGCAGTGTTATTAATAATTATCGAGATAAACTAGAAAAAGTTTTAAAAAATGCTGTATTTGCTTATAGTTTTGCGTCGTTTGATTTAAAAAAAAGAATATTTCATAAGAAAATAAATATAATAAAACGTAATTTTTTTTCAAGAAATATATGTTAAGAAGTTTTAAAATATAAAATGCTAATTTCATGCATATATATTCATTAAATTAGTATTATGCTTTAAAGTTGAAACATATAGCTTGCTTTTTGCATTATTATAAGCTGTTAACTAAGTATTAAGAAAATTGCATTGCAAGTTTCCATAATAACATTTTTAACATGATTTATTCTTGTCAATGTATTAAAAAATCACACATCATCATATCTAAATATTAATATTAAACGTATCGTTTTTTCAAATATTTAAAGAAATATAGAATTTTTACGTTTATTTTTTTAAGGAATAAAAATTTTTATTGTTAAAAAGCCTCTCTTAATTTTATTAACGTGTTGTTATTCTCGTTAATGTGCCAGCTAAGCTGCCAAATTTGGGTGCGCTGCTCCACTTTCCCAACTGAACCGTATTTGGTGAGGAGTCCGACTTATTCCGTACACACACATGCCATACAGACCCGTTTATAGGGTAGGCAACCATTCACACACAAGAAAAGGAGAGAGAAAGTACATCCATTCCTGAACCGGGATTCGAACCCAGGACTTCCCTATCTGTAGTCAGGCACACTGTTCACTAGACAAGTTGGCCGGCTAATAGCTCGTATTCATGCAAATTGTGATCTTTATTTGTATCAAGAAGGATTTTTTATACAATTATTTCATTGCTTTAAAGTATTAATTATATATATATATATATATATATATATATATATGTTTTTATATATATTTATATAATTTTATATATATATATATATGTTTTTATATATATTTATATAATTTTATATATATATATATATATATATATATCGTTTAACTATATAAATCTTACGTCGAAGAACTGCGACTTATTTTTTTGCTGTTTTCGTTTTTATATATTTTGTTGCCACTTAAACATTTATACCATTTAAAAATATTAATGAAAAGTTATTGTAAAAATGTAAAGAATTTATTTTATACAGCAAATGCTTCTGAAAATTAAAAAAAGTGCTTTTTTTTAAAAAAAATAAACTTTTTAAATACTTAATTAAATTTTAAAATTACTCTTAAAAATAAATAAAAATAATTGCATATACTAAAATTGCGTTTATTGTCTGAACATAACCAACTGAAAACAAATTGCCGAATGTAATAAAAAAAGTTATTCTGAATTATAATTTCAAAATACATATTAGAATGTATATTATCTCTGTAAAAATATTAAAATTTAAATATTACACGAAATTTTTAAGATTATAATCAAAATTGAAAGTAAGTTCTGTTCTACTTATCTGTGTTATTTCTCAATGTCTATTATAGTGAAGTCATACTGAATAAATTTTGTTTCTTGATTACTTACCATGAATAAATAGATAAAAAAATTTTTATCTATTTATTCATGGTAAGTATTATGACAATTTAATAAATCTTACCAATTCAATAAATCTTACCAATTCCAATTAGTTAAGTTATTTGTCAACATCTTCTGCGGACATCTTAAACTAAATCATATTCTGAAATATATAAGAATATCTAAAAAATATTACTATAATTATGTTTACATCTGTATTGTTTTATTTTTCTATTTCTCAAGCACTTTTTCACAGATATAAATATTTTGCAATAGTAACTGAATTTGAGGAACACTAATGCGTGATTTAATTATTATTTATAACCGAGAGAAATTACTCTTTTTCTTGTCGTATTTATGAATAACATTCTATTCAAAATTTAAAATTTATGATTAATAACCTTATGATTATCATTATATATTTAAGTTATTATGAAAACAACGAGTCAAAAAAGATAAATTGTGTTCGAGAAGATAACTCTTATCAAATCCATTTTGCACAAGCAAGCAATCCCTAGGTATGAATAGGAATTTTTTTTGTATGTAAATTTACGTAGAATCCATTGTTTAAAAAGGCGTTTATTAAAATGCAGATATTTTGCAAAACTCTGAAAGTATACTTTAAGACTGAAAAGAGCTTCATAATTTGAGATGCGAATATTCAATGTTAACAATGTTATTTGGCGAATTCATCATTCCGTAAAGGGGAATATTCAATGATACCAGTGCATTAAATATAAACATTCACAGAAATAAAAATTGCTTTAATAATAAATATGATATCCTTATCGATTAGTTAATATTTTTGAAACCAATTAAAAAATTTGTTTTGTTGAAATTTATGTTTTTAATCAAAAGTGCGTGCATTTATTCATCTCATTCTGTGGGAATCAGTACTTATACTTCAAATCTTATTTGAAGATACCGTATTTTCCGCTTTACACTACTTACAATGAATTCTTTTGTGTCAATTTGCTTGTACTTCGTGAAACATTCTTTATCTTATTTGAAGAGTTATAGCTTCAGAATTTCATCACAAGCATTAAGGCGCTTATCTATTATGAAACTGTTTATCTGAAGTCTGATATCGCAAACTTTATAATTCTCCTTTCTATCCCACTTTATATTTTTCAAGTAAAAGTATTCACTACATATATATGGCTATAGTTTCTGCAAAAACAATGAAAATGGGCTAAATTTAGATATGTAATGTGCGCATACTAAATTCTCATTCAATAGTAAACGGATTACGAATCCTATCTTGAAAAACTTGAACTGATCTCATTTACTAATTGATGGGGCGTAGATTATTTATACAAGTATGAAATAAATGCACAAGATTATGTATACAAATATATCAAAGCTCATGTCCTAGAACAGGAGTGGCCAACATGTGGCTCTGTGAAGGATTATTTGTGGCTTTCAATAAATGTATCAGAGTTAACTTTTCATTTTCGCGTTATTATACTTTAAAAAAATATTATCTTTCCTTATGTGTTTTGAAGTCTCTTTTAAATTATTGACAACAAATATATAAGACTATGTTAAACGTTGTAACCAATTTCATTTCCGTCCAAGTTAAGATTGGCATGACTCGTCGAAAACAGCGCGAACGAACAGCCCGTAATGGACCGACTCCAGACCGATTTTGATTTTATAAGCTTTCATTGCTACGGACAGTTAACATCGTGCTTTGAAAGAAACAATTTGTGCCATTTTTGCTACGGATATAATTTGATATCTGGAATTTTTAGTAAGTTAACTATAATTTGTTTCGCAGTAAGTAACACATGTTGTTATTATTTTAACTACACAAAACTTTTTTTCCTAAATTTCTTTATTTATTTCTAGTTTTTTTTAAAAATATGACGACAGAGAGCGAAATTTAAAAAAGAAAATACAATCAAGAAAATAGAAGTTTTAATAATGAGTAGTTTTCAGAATGAGACCATTTCTTTTTTATTGACAATAACGGCAAAGCATTATGTGTTATTTGTAATCTTACGGTCAAAAATTATAAAGGTAGAAATTTATGTCCACATTATGAAACTAATTATCCTCAGTATTCTAATCAATATTACCAAATTACAAATTAATATCAGACAAAACTTGCGTTTTTAAAGTCGAATATAAGTAAACATGTCAACTTTTATAACCCTTAGTAATTAAGTTAATGATGTGGCTGAAGCCAGTTTCGTTTTTGCCTGGAATATTACTCGCGCAAAACGTCCGTATAATAAAAAAGATTTTATTAAAAAAAAAAAAACTTGAAAGAGTTGTAGTTAAAGTCTTAGATCCAAATAATGCAGCATTGCACAAAGTTGTTTCACAGATTTTCATCTCGAGACATACAATCGAACGATGCATGACTGCAAATAGTACATCTCTTGAATATAATTTACAAACTATTTAAGGAACTGTATTGCATTCAGTTTAACCCTTAACGAATCATGTCACAGATCTTACGTAATTGGAAGCATTCATATGCTCTGACTTCGTTGTTAAAGAAGAATTATTAGACTTAGTAGCACTTCAAGAGTGAACCCATGGTGTCGATGTTAAAAATACATTAGATTCCATAATGAAAATTTTTGATGTGCCTCTTAATAAAATTTAAGTATTGTAAAAAATCGGTTTTATTTGGTCTTGAAGAGATGATTCTCATACAGATTCCACAATTCAAACTGATTCACTGCATAATTCACCGAAAACATCTTTTTACAAAATATTTAAAATATCTTGATGTTATGAAAACAGTATTAGACATTGTAAATGAAATTTGCACTAATTCAAAAACTCATCGACAATGAAAAAAATTCCTTGAAGAATTAAATGACGAAGAACTTAAATATAACTTTAATTTCATTTGCATTGTTATATATAGATGGTTATCTAACTACAACGTATTAAGTTGATTTGTAGATTTCTTTCATCCGCGTGATAACTGAATTTCTAAAAGAAAAGGAAATAACCTATTCACAATTAGACTAACAATGACGAGTGGTTACAAGACTTTATGTTTTTGACTAAGTCATGGAACATTTGCACACACTGAATTTACAATAGCAGGGGGGAAAGGTAAAATAATATATGAATCCTAACGATGTATATTTAGTTTTCGAACTAAATTACAACTTTTTTAAAAGGGCAAATAAAACATATTGTCATTTTCCTCAGATTAAAAGAAATTGTTCCATTATTAAAACAAGAAAAACTCAATGAGTCTATAAAAAAGCTAGAAAGAATATTCGCAGACTTACAAAATATATTTCACAATTTGAAATATATGAAAACTTAAATATTTTCTGAATCCATTTGAAATTAACATAATTCAAGGTGAGTTTTCCGTTTCCAATATAATTATGACCCAAAAAGGATCTGCAGAGTTAGAATTGATAGAGATGCAAGAAGATCAAGCTCTACATTTAAAATGTAAAGTGACGCTGATTACTGAAGTTTGGAAATTAGTAACACAGAATCGAAGTATCCTGTATGTCGGCTGCTTGTCGAATTATTTCAATATTGAGAATGAGAACAACGTACTGATATGCGAATCATTTTATTCCACTTTAAAATTCGTGAAATCCAAACACCAATCATTATTAACTAACCAGCATCTTAAAGAATTACTAAGAAGTGTTGTCACCAATTATTCACCAAAATTTAAATACCTCTTTCTCTCTCTGTGGAATGACAGCCCATGTAGGCCAAGGCCCCTACAGTACCCATTACTGTTTTCTATTTTCATATCCGAGGGCACTGGGGTGAAAGACTTATCTAGAGAAGTAAAATAAATGTGTTTAATATTTAAGTTCAATACGCATATCTTGTACTTTAATTTATTTGTTTTCAATGTTGTTGTTGTCGCGTTCCAGCTAGGCAGGCAACATGGTGTGCGTTGCTCCACTTTTCCAACTGAACCATATTTTGGTGTGGATTTCGTCTTCCTCAGTACACACATGCCAGAGGTACCCGTTTATAGAGTAGGCAACCATTCACATTTCATTCATACAAGGAAAGGACAAAGACAGGATAGATAAAGAGAGAAAGTGCCTCCATGCCTGAACTGGGTTTCGAACCCAGAACTTCCTTATCCGCAATCAGGCACGCTGACCACTAGACAAGTTGGGCGGCATTTGTTTTCAATAAATGTAATTTTTATAAAAATAATCTTAATATCTTTTTTGCATACTTTTTAAATACGTATTTAGTTGCAGTTCTCAAAAAATTTCGAATTTTGAAAAATGACTCGGACTGTTAAGGAGTTTAGCCACCATCCCTGTCTTGGTATGTTCAAATGATAACTAGGAGAGTTTGCACTCAATATTAAGTAACTGATAAATATTTTAAAAAAGAACAAGTTATATATCAATTGAGTGGAAATTACTGGTTCAAAACTGTGCCTTGCCTGATTTTTCAGCAAAGGTATGTGTGTGTGTTCCTCTAGTTTTAGTGGGGCGTCGACACGCAATCACCTTTGTCAACAAATGCCGAGGAAACGGAAACGGATCTGCTACAATTTATGGTCAACACTCCTCTCTCCTTACCCTCTGCAAACTGCGGGTGAGACTTCTTTTGTCAACTGAATTTATGAAGTGTTTATGGGGTAGTCTTTCCTCGGCAACAATCGCACATAGCTTTGTCTGAATGTCATCTACTTCTCAAATAAGTTTCAGAACTGGCGCCTAGAAAAAGAGTGGGAGAGGTTCGCAAATCAAAATATGCAATTTAACTGAAGCTCAGTTTTCAAGCTTGCAAGGAACGACTTCCTCTAAATTATGTACTCTCTTTATTCTGCATTTATATAAAAAAAATTTTTTAATTAATCTTACGTAAATATAATAGAGTACTCCCATTAAATATCAAACAAGTTCCACTTTTGTCAGCAAAAATTATTCCCCTTTTTCTCATTTAAACTATTACTTTATAGATATCCAAAAATGTTTGGGTGATCATTATTTTAAAAAGGTCATATTAAATAAATATAGCAAGATCACAAAACAACTTTTTTTCGACAAATATTGTAATTCTCAAATGGCGTGTTCATTTTTTTTACCATTGGTACTTTTATAATCTTTTTCTTCGGATTTATAAAAAAATTGATAATCGTGTCTGCAAAAATATAAACTTTGAATAACTATTTTATAACAAAATTATAATTTTACTGTAAGTATTCACCAGTAAAGAAGGAATTTTTTATTTTGACTGTTTTTAATTGCAAATGTTTGTCTAAATAAAGTAGAAGGTATAACTTTTTGCTTCATGGAATAATATTTAAAATTAAGCTTTATTAAAGGATATACATTTTTCTTAGAGCAATCACTCTTATGGAATTCCAGGAATTATTAACTTTAAATCCTGGCAGTTATTGTGGGTAATATGAAAATATTCTATACATACTCTGAATTTCAGAGAAGTATTATTATATATAGTATCTTATAGATAACAATGGATAATTGTCACGAATTTTAGAGAATGTTGTAACTTATTGTCAAGGGGGATTTTTACTCTGTCTCTCTTTAGTGGTTATAAGTGTATCGAAAAATCCTATTTTAAAAGTGTAAATGTTTTAATCTTATGCAGAATTCTTTCATTTTACATAATCTCCTTATCAAATAGGAAATTATCTATGACACAAAAAACTGGTATATATATATATATATATATATATATATATATATATATATATATATACATACATACACACACTCAGGATGTGTATGTAGAGAGAGAGATTATATTACATCATGTGTTATATATTTTTAAAATATTAAATTGGAATTTCTTAATCTTTATTTTTCGTGATTATAATTATTAGTTAATCTTCTTTATTAGTTTTGAAACTATTAACTTGAAATTTCGCTTTACATAACTTTTGTGTTCTAGAATTGTCTTAAATATTTTTGTTACTAATAAAGAATATGCAGCAATAGAATAACAAAACAAAAAAAAAATTCAAGACTTATAACTACCAATTACTCTATCACATCTCCTTACTCTGAAAATATTAATGTAGTCCTAATAGAAATTTAAGTATTGCTAAATAAAAATAAGTAAATAAAAATGAAAATTTCATTTCATATATATCAAGGATAATTTTGGTTTTAAGATTATACAGTATTACTTGTGTTATATATGAAGGCATATTTCTTATTGGGTAATATTGATTTCACGCAAGTATAAGAAGTTTTTACTGCATAACATACTTAAAAATTATCCACACTTCAAAATATTCATATAACATTTAATTCCAAAGCCAAGTGACTTAAGTGAAAAATTATTGAATGTTTAAAATTGTTTCTAAAAAATAAAAATATTTATTCGCGACTTCTAATAATCTTCATTTGGTTATATAAGGATTTTGAATTTTATAACTCATTTCCTTAAAAATCAGTTATGTCTAACATGAATTTGAGTCGAATAATCAATAATATAAGTAAGCTAAATACTGAAAGAAAAAGTTTTTTGCAGTATCAATTTTTACCCGGATGAATTATTAATAGCAGCAAGCCAATATACTGCTATTATTTTGTTTTACAACTTACAAAGCTAAATTCATATTTTTGAACGCTTAAAATAATTTCTCGGATACATTTCTCCCAACAAATATAAAGAAAATCACGGGTTATGTTTTGTATTATTTTTTCTAAAATATATTGTCAATACTCCATTGAATATTTAGAGCAGGGTCTTAAAGTATCAAAGTAAAATGTTTTTGTGAAATTACTTTGAAAAGCTATTTAAATTAATGTGTTAGCGAATTTACTCGGATAAAGTAATTGATTATTCCAATACAATAATGGATGTAAAGTAAATAGTTCTCGCTCTAACTTATGTTTCAACAATTGTCTCATTTCAATGTCTCGCTAGAAGTACTTCATTTAATTTTACCATTAGTTTCTTTTAATGAAGAAACGCTGATTGCAGTTGAAGCTTTTAATTGTAAGTGCAATCTCGTATGTATTTGAAAATCATGTCATCAAAGGGGTCTATCTATATGTCAGTCAAAATTCCAATTCAGCTCTTGTATTAATAGAAACCGTATCCGTTAAGATTTAAATATTGCATTTGTGAAAGTCATTAAAATTTTGGTATAGTAAATGCTTATTGTATATATAGTTGATCTGTATAATAAATAGTCGTTAAAATAGTAATGTATTGTAGTGAAAATAAGTACTATGATTCATGTTTAAGCATTAGTTTGAGAATAGTAATTAATCAGTAATAAATGTTGTTATTTTGCATTAACACTTTTACATGAACAGCAAAATAATTTATTGTAAAAGTATTTGTTACAGGTCCACAATTTTATTTGTTAAAGTTCATTTTAGATATCTAGTAATTAGATATTTAGTATTAACATTGGATTTTAGATATTTAGTATTAACATTGGAAAGCAGAAATATTCGCTTTTATAACGATGATAATACCTGAAATCATCTCGATCATTAAGTAACAAGAGAATGTCTTATATCCAATTGATCATCAAGGGTAGGTTATAGTTCCATCGAGTCGTCCATAAACATGAATGTAATACTCATAATTTAGAAAAAAAAGCCTATCTACTGAAATTTTACTTTTTTAAAGGTCGTTTATCTACTAAAAGCCTTAACTCTTTAGAGAAGTAATATATATGCCTTTACTATCCTTAAAATAAACTCCTTGGTTCTCTCCAATTCATTCATTTGAAAGGGATCACCATGATATCTTCTCTTACAATTATCAATAAATCTAAACACAAATGCATTCTACTTAGCTTAAAATAAGAATTTTGTATTAAAATACAATTATAAATAGAACTGAAAAACTTTAATCAATCCTTAATTTCATCTTGAGAATGTTTTTAAATTTTCTCGGTTACTACTCGTCATAAGAAGATACTTTAGAGTTTACTGGAGAATCATCAGTAAGCTTGTGTTACCAATAAATATTAGACTCTTCCACAACCAGAAAGGTTCTAAATTTGTTCTGGCCAGACACCACCAGATACCAAATCGGCAGGATTGTTCTTTGTGCTAACTTAATTCGAAACGAATATTTTAGACAATATTCTTGACACTCTTTGGCATAGTCATATTGTACGAACTAGCAAATGGTCTGGTCCATGCAAGAACTATAGTAGAATCACAACATAGAAATACGTGATCAGTTATAAGAGACATTGAAGAAATAACTTTCACATTAAGCCTTGATATGAGCTCCGCTCCAAACAGCTCAAGATGTAGAATAGATTTCTACAGCTTGGCAATTGGCGACACCCGTGATTTATTGCACAGTAGTGAAATTTTACGCTCACAATACGTACTGATGCCTTGAATGTAGATAAGAGCACCAAACTAATCTTTGCAACCATCACAAAATCCATTCAGACGAAAATCTTGAGCACAATCGACCAGAATTTGACGAGGAACGTAAATCATGTCGAATGACAATAAGGACTCTGAGAAACGACTCCATTTCCTCTACAAGTTATATAGAAATTCTTCATTCCGGGATAATTCTAGCGACCAAAGTCTTTGAATAAATGTTTAAACTTTGATAAGAATCGGTCCTAAGAGTCCCAATGGAACAAACAGTCTTGAAGTCTGTGAAAGGATAGATCTCTTGGTAATCTCATAAGAACAACTTTCAGCTGCAAAGCCAAAGTGATTTTGTCCTGGATCCCAACTTAAACACGGGGTATTTATGGATAACTTGTCGAAGGACGCTTTATCATTCATGGTCTTGTCTGATTGAAGAAGAGGAGGTTCGTTTGAGGTCTACTTGTGAAGCTCGATGCCAAAATTTCTCAGCAGATTAATCAGCAGTACCTGAATCACTTTTCTATCTTTTAAATAATCAGCACCAGTCAGAATATCATTGACGTAGAAATCCCATATTTTTCAGCTTTTAGTGCCATAGGAAACCGTTCTTCCTCGTCAATACTTTAGCATTCTTGTTGTTAGGTAGAGTGCCGACTTAGTAACGTAGATGGCGGTGAGTAATTTATACACATTATCTTTGGTGATATATCTTATAGCTGATATATCCTACTTCGGAATAGCTCCAATTTTTAAAAGGTCATTTAAGAAATATCCTGAAGAGGTGATTGTAAAAGCATTATAAATACTACATGAAGCTTAGTTGAGGTGTTTTCTGGTCTCAAAAAGCCATAATGCTGCATTAAATACTTAGGAGTTTTTATATAATCTTTTTATTGACTAACTAACCTTTCACTTGCTCTAAATGTTGAATCTCCTAATTTTATATCTTCATCCACCAGAAGACTAATTACATATTTTACTCCTTCTTCTCTGTAATGAGTTACAATAATATGATTTTCTCAAAAAAAGGTCTTGATCTATTTTTAATTCAAAATGTTGAATTTCTCAAAAGTTTCTCAGATTGGTTCTTACAAAACTAAGCCACAATAAACAACTCAATGATTATTCACCCCCTTCCCCACAAAAAATCAGGCAAAGTTTTGCAAAATTAATTTGAAGTCTGTGATTTCATCCTGCCAGGTTTTACGAGTTTAAGAAACACTGAATCCCCAATAATACATCCGCTTCCCGCTTTTTTTTTAAGTTTACACCTGCCAATTTTAGGATTTCTAATTCCAAAATGTTGCGTAAGAGGAAACTCAGTTATGATTGGAACAACTGGAAGTTTTATTTCTCGTTATTAGCTATCATCCTGATTAGATTTTTATTAAAATATTCACAACAGAAGTAACATTATTTAGTTTTAAATTTAATTTTTTCATGTAGCATTTAGATGCAGAGCACGACTGACTATCGTTAACTAGTAGAGCTCGCTCAACATGGTAATTCTTCAACTCACATCTGTCACTTATATTGTTGCAGTACTTATCGAAACGAATTTAGAGCCCAGTTCTTTAGCGTTTGTCGCAGCGAACGTTTTTATCTCAATCTGATGACTTTCCTTTGGATCAATTAACAGAGTACCGGGTTTCAACATTGTTGCTTTTTACGGTAGGCGATTTTCATCAACTGATGATGGTTGGTTATCATAAAAATGTCCAGTAAAATGAAAAGAAGTATGTTGTTTCTTTTTGAAAACTTCGAAGTGTAACTCATACCTACATGAGAAGACTTTGTGACTCGAGGAACAATTACAATATAATTTATTTTATTGAACCGCATAAATTCTTTCAATTTTTGGTACAGTTCATGAAAATAATAGCTAGAGATTCTCGTTTAATTTTGAAGTCTGTCAAAAGTATAAGCAGCCTGATATTATTATAGTCATAACATGAAATAGACTACAATGTCTTGCACATTTGTTCCAATCTGACAATGCAAACAAACAAACAAAAACAAAAAAAATAAATAAATGAATAAAATAACCTACTTTTAGTAATTCCTTTAGAAACAGAGACGAGGAAGACCTTTTATTGCGTGGTATGAATCGGTGGAAAAGGACGTTATCTGATAATGGAATTTGGAGAAGTTTGGTATTGGACAGGAACATATGGCGACGATTATATTAGGAACTGTGTGGTGCTTTAGAAAAAGAAGAATGATATGTGACTTTTAAAAATTTACTGCTTTTCTCTTAATTATAATATATAGGTTATGTATGCGTTGGAGATTTTAAATTAATAAAATACAATAAAATTGATAAACAAGAAAATTATTCAGAAAATTTACTAATAATGTGTATATATCTCTTAATATATTACTTGCATTGCCTATTTCTTAGTCATTTATGATTTTACTATGAAATATTGTTGTGATTTGTAAATCGAATTCTTATTACAAAACTTAATGATTATCGTCCAATTCTATTTTACTATAATTTTTGTAAGCAAATTGGGAACGTCAACAAATATATACTACTGACCATTAAAATTGCTACACCAAGAAAGCGACATGCTACAAACGTGAAATTTATACGAAAGGAAGAAGGTGCTGTGATATGCAAATGATTAGCTTTTCAGCGCATTCAGACAAAGCAGGCGCCAGTAGCGACACCTACATTGTGTTTAAATGAGGAAATTGTTCAGCCGGTTCCTCACACAGAAATTGCATTTGAACGTTGTTGCCTGGTGAAAAGCTGTTGTGATGCCTCGTGTAATAAGGAGAAATGCGTACCAGCATGTTTCTGACTTTGATAAAGGTCGAATTGTAGCGTATCGGGATTGCGGTTTATCTTATCGCAGTATTGCTGCTCGCGTCCGTCAAGATCCAATGACTGTTAGCAGAATATGGAATTGATGGGTTCAAGACGGCAATACGGAACGCCAAGCGGGATTTCAACGGCCACCTATCACTAGCAGCCGAGAAGACAGGCATATTATCCACATGGCCGTAATAGATCGTGCAACCACGTCACGAGCCGTGAGTCAAGAAACGGGGTCGTTTGGAAGACAACAAGTGTCTGCACGAACAGCTCGGAGACCATGGCTGCAGCTTCCCTTGACGCTGCGTCATAGACAAGAGCGCCTTCAATGGTGTGATCAACGACGAACCTGGGCGCACGAATGGCGAGACGTCATATTTTTAGATGAATCCAGGTTCTGTGTACAGCATCATGATGGTCGCATCCGTGTTTGGCGGCATCGTGGTGAACGCACACTGGCAGCGTGCATTCGTCATCGTCATACTGGCCCATCACCTGGCGTGATGGTATAGAGTGCCATTGGATACACGTCTCGGTCACCTCTTGTTCGCATTGACGGTGTTTTGAACAGTGCACGTTACATTTCTGGTGTGTTACGACCCGTGGCTCTACCATTTATTCGAGCCCTGCGAAACCCTACGTTTCAGCAGGATAATGCCCGACCGCATGTTGCCGGTATTGTACGGACCTTCCTTGATACGGAACCTGTTCGGCTGTTGCCCTGGCCAGCACGTTCTCCAGATCTTTCACCAATAGAAAACGTCTGATCAAAGGTTGCCGAGCGACTGGCTCGTCACCATACGCCAGTCACTACGGTTGATGAACTGTGGCATGTTGAAGCTGCATGGGCATCTGTACCTGTACATGCAATCCAATCTATGATTGACTCAATGCCCAGGCGTATAACTGCTGTTATTACTACCAGAGGTGGTTGTTCTGGGTACTGATTTCGCAGGATCTATATATCCAGTCAAATTTTTTGAACTTTTAATCACTTGTTATTTTTAGTATAATATATTTGTCCAATAAATATCCTTTTGTTATCTGCATTTCTTCCTGGTGTAGCAATTTTAATGGCCAGTAGTGTATAAATATCTTATTCAAAATCATTTGTATGATCTTAATTTTACAATACTGTATTCTTCGTTTAGGCTTTTATACATTTTCTGAAGGTACAATTTTGTAAGGCGTAATAGTTTAATTGTTTTCACATATTTCAATTTAAAAGTAAAAATTAAAAACGTCAATAATTTTCTCAACCGATAACGTAAATTTCTGAAAATTTGGTATAATTTAGAAATTATGTTGGTGTAGTGTAAATCGCATTTAATGTATTTATTCAAATATATTATAGAAATTATCAATGTATTTAAGTAATTCAAAAATATAAGAAATAGAATCTGTTAAAGTTGAAATTAAGAAATATAAAGTTTCACCCTTTTTTCTATCCTTATCTCAGGTCATAACCTAAGTTGCTGTTATATCAGTAGATAAAGTTATTTATAAATTATTTCTGAGAAGAAAACAGACTACTCAAAGATAATATTCATATGATTCTATAATTAGATTATTCTAGATCAAAAGAAAACATAAAAATACTCAAGACATTGATTCAAGAGAACTAAATCCTATCAAAAAACGTGCTAAGCAAAATTCCAAAGGCCAACATCAGCGGCATTTGAATAAATTTATATATTTCTCTATTTTTTATCTTTTAAAATGATTGCGTTACATGTTGATAAACTTCAAAGCACTTTTCACCCATTATAGATGTATGTCACGTGCAATTTCACGAATAAATTTAATGATACTTTTAAAATATGAAATACAAAATAAACAATTTGAATGATAAGCCTAAGAAATCTATTTGAAATGTCATTGATATCGTCACAAATATAGTTTATATAGCTAATTTTTTAAATAAATTTGTTGTTACAACATGCTGCTTTGTTCGCCAGTTAATGCATCTTTCTTATTGAAAACTAAATGCATTAAAAATATAATTTCTCGTGATGAATTTATTATTGGAAAATGAAAAGTATGAGAGTCATTCAGGAAATAAGAACTAATTAGTCATAGGAAATGGAAAATAACGATATTTATTTAAGGAAAACCATTGTACTGGATATATAAAGCTCTTCCTCCTCTAATTTATAATATGAGAATTCTGAACTTTTGAGTAGGTAAGACAAATGTTTAAAAGTGAGAAATGATTATGTATGGAAGCTACATAATCATTTCCCATTTTTAATCATGTCTTACTTACTCATATATATATAAACTTCAGAATTCTCATATTATACTTTTCTGCCGAATGTTCATTAAGCGTTATCATATTATGCCACAAGACACTAAAATCGTGGCAAATCTTTTGAGAATCTCGAAGAAATTTATATTCTTAACTTCAGAGAACTCTCTAGATCCAAAGAAAATTACGGCAATCCACCCAAAATAAAATGTGAAGATCGCTTTCTGAAGGGATGGCTTCAGCAAATCCTCGTATTGCTATACAGCTGAAGAAATTGCTGAATGAATGTGGAAGGGATATTTTCTATATCCTGGACTTTTCTTTTAAATTACCGTCTTGCTAATGTTAAAAAGTTTCTGAAGCAAAATATTCCTAATTTGAAGTAATTTCAGAGTCATAAACATCTTGGAAGTGAAGAAGATTGAAGAGTTCAAGAAAGAGTGACTGAATGAATTGGTAAAATAAAAAAATTGTAATGGAAGTTTTAATTTCTTGTGTGTGGGAACAGGTGCAACAGTACTTAAATGTAGAACATATTTGCGAAGGGATGTAAAGAGTGTTTCATGTAAGCAACAAAAAACGTTTTTTTCCTCACAAAAGAATTGTATTTATTTGTTAAAAGCAAAATGGTCTTTTTTGTATCCTCATATTAATAATGTTGTCAAGCTTACTGTGATGCAATTCTAATTACAGTAATGTAGCATTTATGAAATTTGCTAACATGTGTGTGTGTGTGTGTGTGTGCGTGTGCGTGTGCGTGTGTGTGTGTGTGTGTGTTATACTTGTAATAATAGAAGAGAAAACTCCAATGATAAATAATCAAAATGTTTAGTCGATTTTTTTTTTTTTTTTGTAAAAGATTTATAATTTTTGATAATAAGCTTGTATTGTGTGATTTACAAATATTAAATTTCAATATTTTTTTTACGTGAAAGTGTTTTCCCGATTAACATTGCAATAAGAATAAGTTTCTGTTCACTAATATGGAGAAATAGAAAACTTTTTTATTTGTTTTAATTTGCGTATTAAAGTTATATTTACATGCTGCAAACGATTGGATGACTTTTATTTCAAATGAATAAATGGAAGATTTTTATTTATTCTCTCTCTCATTACGTCACGTGATATAGTTTGCTGTCACATTAATGGTATTTTTATCACCTCCGATTAGGGACGATTAGTTACTAACAAACTCAAATTAGACAACAGTCAGAGCTAACTTCAACTATTTTTGATGGTTTTCTTATTCGAATTAATTGATTCTCCTTCAAATTTTAAACAGACCCATAAAAATATGTAAACAGATTTCTATTTCAATACAGGGAAGATTTTCTTCTATTTACGCAAATACCGTTATGGTATTTAGAATTACATTTTTAATAGTTACTTGTATACTAGAATATATAAATAATTATTTAAAGTGTAAACTTTAAGTGGCTTATTTCTGGACATCTAAATATGCGAAACGTGTTGAACGCTGATTTGGTAAGCCGAATTGTGATTTAACATTTGTTTTGAATTTGGGTAATTCCTTTCTTCTGCTTATTAATTAAATCTTGCGAAATTGCTGACAAAAAATAAACTAGTAATTCATATTATTTTGCAATTCGTATTATTTTCCTTTTTCTTTTAGAGAACGGGGTGAGTTTTGTTCAAATGTGATAGTGATAAAGATTAACCATATAAATGGTAAAATCTAAACTGTGAGTAACTGTTACATGTAAATTTGATTTAATGGCAAAACTGTCAATTTTCAAAAAAAGTATATTATTTTCGATTGTATCTTAAATCGTCATGTCCATCTGTTTGAACTATAAATACTGTCTAAAAGTTTTCCATAAAAGGCTACACACACACATCTGAGCAACAATGTTTAATAGATATTATTCCCAAGATTTTAGAGTTTGGATCAGAAACGAGATTTATATGTACATGTACACGAAAACTCCTACAATATCATTCTTTTAAATAAAAAGTTGAATGTTGGGGGAATTTCGAGACAAAGCTTCACTATAAGATTGAACAGAAATCTAACAAATGTTTCCACATAAAATCACTTAGAAACAAATATAATTTATTAATCAAGTTACAAATCAAAGTAATTTTCAACTACTGAATATGTAGAATTTTAACATCTAGAATTTTTACTACATACATCTTTTTAAATATTTTTTAAAGATTATTATTATGCTTAAACTATGACTGTGTAAAATCTACATTATTGTTGCAAAGATTTTACGTTGAGCTATGTATGAATTTCTAATTTAAGCTTAATATTTGTAAACAACAGTTTGTTCAATGAAATGTTTAGTTCCTCAATATTAATATTCTATTCATTTCTATTTTATAATTACATCTCAATCAAGACAGTAATTATTCAGCCACAAGGGCAAGTAAATGTAAGTGTTTGTGATTTGCAAATTATATGCTTCAAATTCCTTCCTTGAAAAATAATTGATCTCTGGAATTTTTGAGAAATTTCTTATTAAATATCTTTATGTTTTCTGTTTTTTTCATAGACTCGAAGCTGAGTCTTCAGCAAGTGACAGCAGCAGCGAATTCTCAGTTGAACCGTGTAGTAAATAGCAATGGAATCAACAGTCTCAACCAAATATGTGCTATCTGTGGAGACAGAGCCACAGGGAAACATTACGGGGCGTCTTCATGCGATGGCTGTAAGGGATTTTTCCGGAGGAGTGTTCGCAAAAACCATGTTTACACCTGCCGCTTTACCAGGAGCTGTATTATGGACAAAGACAAGAGAAATCAGTGTCGTTATTGTAGACTGAAGAAATGTTTCCGAGCCGGCATGAAAAAAGAAGGTAAGTCTTTCCTGATGCACTACAAAATTCCCAGGATTTTTTTTTTTCTTTAAATCCTATAACAGTCTTTCGAACCGTGGAGTAAAACGGTAATTCCTGGAGAATGTAAGTAGTTGAATTCTCGTACAATTTTCTGTGCAAATTCCTTTTTAATAATTCTAAGTTAATATAAAAAATTGCTTTTAATAAGGATTTTCAGTAACACTAACAGAAAATAATGCTAAATTTCTTTTCACCAGCTCCATTTCGCAAATGAATTTTGTGACTAGAATTAAATTTCTTAAAAGCCATGAAATGTTCTTCCAGACAGCTGTAAGCAACTAACAGAAATTATCATCATACGCATGCAAATATTAACACATGTATTTTTCCTTTCCATTAAATTTTGTGATGTCTTTATTGCTCTAGTATTTTCCCTGTTTATAATTTCTATCATCACAAAGTTATTATTCCCTCATGTTTTAACTTCTCCTTTTAAATTACAACTCATGTTTTTTAAACACTATTATTGCTTTTTTACCATTTTTTTTTCCTATTTAAGTAACAGTTTTCATAATATTTTTTAAATATCGTTCCATATTAAGAGTGTTATTTTGTTTTTTCTTCTCGTATAGTTTTTCCCCGTTAATTTATTAAAATAAACATCGAATCTTTGAATAAGTAGGAAAGTTTAATCTTAAGCTATGCTCACATGTATTTTTCTTGTTTTCTTTATTGGCATTTTAGCCTAGTATGAGACTTAGCCATCTACACAATGTTCTTCCAGAAAGATCTGTTCCTAAATTTAATTCTCTAGTTGGAGACCTTTAAAATTTTAAGATCGTTCAAGACATCCACTTTTACCTTGATCTATCTCTTGGCCTATTTCACACGGGTTTCCAATGTAATACGCTATTATCAGATGATTTCTCAATGTGTTCAAGCCATGGAAGTCTCTGTGCTTTGATGAATCATACTATATTTTTATGAGACTACTATAATAGTCTATAGTTTTTATAAGAGCTACAATTTCATCAATACAAACAATTTGCATTTTACTGTCATGGACCAAAACATTTTCCAAATATTTTCCATTAAAAAAATGTCCCTTTTATGCAAATTTGTATCAAAGGCCAAGTTTTGCACAGTCATGGGTCATCTCCTCTCTGTCTCATCCTCCCTCTAGAGAACGGAAAAAATGACAAAGGTAACCCTTCAAGATTCTGCAATTAGTTCCTTCTGAAATAGTATTTAAGGAACTTATAATTGTACCCAAATACATAAAATTGTCAACACTTTTAAGGTTATCATCTGTTAGGTAAATGCAACAAATGCTAAAAAATATAGTCTTTTCTTTTTTTTTTTTTTTTAATGTAAAAGGTCAGCTGTACCTGCCCCTTTGATTAATTTTTTGTTGTTTTAATCATGGGTTTTTTGTTTCTATTCAGTATTACTATGTCATTAGCAAATGCACAAATTTGAATTGTTTTATTAGTAATAAATCCTCTAAAATCCAATTTTTTTTATAACAAATACAAGAATTATATTAAAAAGTAAAGGTGATAATGCATCACCCTGTCGGACACCAGCAAATGATGACTGCATTATTATAATTAGAAAATTTCTGAAAAATCATTCTGGATTAGACTGGCAGTTTTAGATTCCATTACAGTTATTGGAATTAGTTTAATTAATTTGATTTTTATCATTAGCTAAAATTGTTTAATCATTTTAAATATATCCACCTAATAAAAGACTTGTTTGAAATCCACAAAAAGAGTAAACGGATTGATATTATACTCGTAAAGCTTGTCATTTATGTTTCTAATCATATGAATTTGGTCGGCAATGGAGCAATTTGTCCTTAAACCACATTGGTAGTTCGTTTACAATCTGTTCTTCAATTGGTAAAAGCTTCTTCTAAACAAAGCTGGTAAGTATTTTGTTGGTCACATTTATAATAGTGTGATACTTCTAAATTCATTACAATTTAGCTTGTCACTTTTTTACAAGTAGAGACAATGATTCCAAAATTTCCTTTTACTACCACACGTTCCAGATATGGGTGATTAATTCATGGATCTTATGCCACATTCCATTTTTTTCATGTTTCATAAATTTTACTCTAATTTGATCACTTTGAAGCTTTATTATTTTTTATCCTTAATATGATTTGTTCAACGTTTTAGACTTTTAATCAAATATATTTAAAGGGTTTTTTTAAATAACTAAATATTTAATTTTATCATTATTAACTAGTTACAATATGTTTGCATTGTTACTCGTCAGCAGTAGTGCACATAACCATTATTAATGGCGATTGTGTGTCATACTGTTTACATAAAAACTTTATGGTTCATTGATTTTACTGGATCTAAATTCCTATGGAAGTTGAGTAAGGTAAATTATATTTTCAAATATGAATCCTTGTATTTGAAAATATTCAGTGACCGGGAACAATTTTCTTCTAGCTGTGCAAAATGAAAGGGACAGAATTAGTTGCCGCCGGCCCAGTTACGATGAAAGTTCCAACAACTCAGGTATTACCCTGGGAGCTTTACTTAATGCAGAAATGTACTCCAGACAGGTAGTTTTCGCAATTTATTTTCAGGAAGTTCCTTTATTTATGAATTGTTCTAAGAATTTTTTTTTAAAAAAATCATTAAAATTTATGTATGCATCTATAATTAGTTCATTTAATGTTGTGTGAATCAGAGAAACTGCAACGCTGTTAAAGTCTAATTGGAAAGATGGTAACATGCAAATTTTCCATAATAAATTAGATAAAATTCAGAAATTGTACAAATTTTATGTATACAGGTAGCGTTAAAATTTCATTCTAAACATGGAATAATTAACCTCTAAAAGTTACTTTTAATTGTTTTATTTTTCAAGAGATAAAATTGGCTTCTCTATTATAGAAGCACACGATGACGCACCGGCAGACAATAGTAAACATAGTTATGAACTTCCATAGAATATAAATATATGAGCCATAAAGACAAATGAATAATATAGTTTTTAAATATATAAAATTTTATTGCAGAAAACGTTATACTGTATCCATTATACGTAATAAAAGAATAATATATACGTAATAAAAGAATAACGAAGAAAATCTCATGCAGTAATGAATGGATATTGAAACAAATGTGGATACATGAGCACAAAAAGATAGGTTCAGTTGATAGCGGCGAATATATGAGCATCAATATATAATATTACATCAATATATTAATGAGCATCTATATTTAATCCAACTCAAGAGAACAAAAACACGTATAACACGGTCTGTAGCCCTGTTCATCGTAGATTAGTGAAACGAAATCTAAAATTTTGACATCCATGTTTGAAATTTCTTTCAATCAAATGTCCTCTACACTTGAGGCAGGTTTGGTTTACAAAACTTATTCGCTGCTTCTTAAAATCCAAATAAATTACTATTTTAAACGTGTTTATTTAATTAATTAATGTGTTCTTGATATTTATATATAACTCTACAGATATTATAGAGATGGTCATTTAAAAGAGACTGCATTGTTGAGCATTATATTGAGGCTATTTCTCGTCATTTTTAATAGAATCAAAACATTTAGTTATAATTCACGTATTATTAGTAGTATTTTGTATACACTGAATTGAGGTTGCGGAATTTTAACTGTTTCTTATGAGCTGTTTTGAAGATGTGTTCCAGATGAAACACATCTTCAAAACAGCTCATAAGAAAGTAAGCTCAAAGAAGTAAAGTTTCTTCTGTACACATTGTTCAACGGTTTAAATACACATTTTAAGTCTCATCTCTTTTTTTAGCCAATTTTCTACTTGTGCTTATCAAACCCGTCTACTAAAAGATTTCTGAAGATTATCTTGTATGACATCAAACACTACTGACTTCAGTTGTGAAATTTGATCTTTGATTTAAATTTCCATGGATTAGTAATAATCATGGATAACATTGGTTAACAATGAAATGTGTGTGTGTTTCTTTACTTTTTATCTACATCATGTGGAATTACTGTAAGAATTAGGGTAAAATGAAAATACGAATTTTTCCGTTTTTTCCTTTATATCAAGAATTACTTATTATATACCATATATATATCATATATTTATTTTAATAAATAAAATTTCAGTGACTCTTTCTTTTCTGAGAGTTGCAATTTCTCTGATCAGAACAAGCTACATCACACACAGAAAATTGTCATTATATAAGATAAATAACACTCATCTAAAAAATACAAAACAATTAAATTTGGTAATTTTAATGTCTCAAGGTTTGAATGAGATGATTCATATGTTAGTTCTGAAATTAGCATACTGAATTTTCATGAAAAGTTTGCAATAAAATGCATAATGAAATCCATAACTCTCGATAAATTTATTTCAATTTTCGTTGTAAATTTAATATTCATCTTTCAGAGCTCTTGTTAAATACATAACATGGTTAAATAATTGAACTTCTTTTTACAAAATATCTTTCTAAAAATATTTTCCTTGTGAGAATAATTTTGTAAATCATTAACATAGAAATGAATAATAGTGTGATGAATAGTGAGAAATATATATATATAAATAAAAATAACCTTTTTAAACAATAATTTTTTGACTAATTTGCATCGATGAACATGGGATTAAATATGATATATTACTTGATACCTTTTATATATAAACAAACAGTATGCCATTTCAGTATGGACCAAATAAAGGGTTTTCCTTATAAGCACTTGGCATATTTTTTACTTTCCGAAACGATATATCACGATCTTTAAAAACCGAGTCTACATATTTTTAACCTCAATAATTTTAAAACTTTAACAATTCAAAATGATTAAATAGTTGTATAACCAGTTTATTTTATATTTCTTGCACATGTGTGACACTTTAGAAATGAAACATGTATTTGCCTCTATATGCTTCATGAACTCAAAACTATTTTAGATGACGAGCATTCCAGATGGGGATATCTCTTCTAAAAAAGTGGCAAATATATCCGACGTCTGCGAATCTATGAAACAACAACTTCTTATTCTGGTAGACTGGGCCAAATACATTCCACAATTTGGAGAGCTTCCCCTTGACGATCAGGTAATAAATGAAGAATCAGAAATAAAATGAATTTTATTTTGAAGGAATTATATACTGTTATTTTAATATTATTCTCATCAGTAGCCGTTAGTTGCACTAAATAAAGTAGCCTCGTGTCATAGTTTTGCATAAGATTTTTGCACATTGGCTAATGGAAGGTTAATTCAGAATTACTTAATTATGGAAAAGTGAAAAATTATTAACTCAAATGTTATTAAATTAAAATACTGTATCATTTTATAATTATAAAAGTTATGTACTATTTATTTGTATTATTTAACTTTGCCAAACTACTTCAAATCCCCAAATTTTTTACATTTATAAAATTAAGCATAACTATTTACTATTTGCTTTAATTTGTAATTATATATATATATATATATATATATATATATATATATATATATATATATATATATATATATATATATATATATATATATATATATATATATATATATATATATATATATATAATGCTGATTGTCTTTACAGGTGGCTCTGCTACGTGCCCATGCAGGAGAACATTTACTTTTAGGCTTAGCCAGACGGTCCATGCACTTAAACGACACTCTGCTTTTGGGCAACGATTTTGTTATTCCTCGCCAATCTCAGGAAATCGAGATCAGCCGGATAGGATGCCGGATTATGGATGAATTGACGACAACGCTCAGACAAGCTCATGTCGACGACACCGAGTTCGCGTGCCTTAAAGCTATAGTTTTCTTTGATCCATGTAAGCTTCAGATTTTCTGTGAACAGTTACTAGGGTACGAACATTGCATGATTTCACTACTCTATATCCGTTTGGATGTTTCTTAAGAGCGTGTTTATTTAAGTTTAATTTTTGTACGAGTGTCACACGGATGCAGTTGGATCTTTCAATTACCAGGCCTCAATTGAAGCCGTCGTTGAAACGTTTCTGTAAGTAAAATGCATGCATGACCCGTAGATTTGGGGGATGTTCGTAAGTTAATACGATATAAAAATATTGAAAAAATTTTATCATTCATTATTTAAATATGATCGATTTTATTAATAAAATTAATTCAAGGATTTTTTCCAGTACATAAAAATTAATAAATTTTACAGTACTGAGAATTGAGGGTTTTTTTTTATGTTAATTTTTTATTTAATTTTTTGGGGTAATCCAATGCGTGTGCTTATGTTATGCAATCATTTGTAACTTTCTTTAAGTAAAGCAATCTTTTTCCAACTTAAAGCTTCTGCAATATTGCTGTGCATAATATATAATGCTGCGTTCTGTGTGAACACTCCAAAATGAAAAGTTTTGAGTTTCATTTTATGAGAAAATATATAATTGAATAAATCAACAACCCTCTCTCAGAATCTCTCATTTTCCATATCTTATCAATAGTAATTTTATTATTCTATTTATAATATACGTTTATCATATATTATGCGAATTAACTTATGTTTCGTAATTCGTCTACCTCTTTTTTTCAATTGTTTTCTTTTTTTCAAAAGTTTGAGAAAGAATCTGAGGAATTAGTAATCTTCGCAAGCGTTATATTATTTCCTATATTCAACGTAATTTCGTTAAGTTTAAATGTCATTATTATTGAATTCGTTCCAGCTAAGATAATGATTGAAAGTATGACCTTTTAAAAGCATACAACTGAATCCGATATATAAGCACTTGTTTGGTTGATCCAAAATAGTTTTTTGATATCTTGAAGGCCTCTTTACTTAATGTATAAAAAACTTTTATTTTTACAACAGCACAACTCTAAATGTATAATTTTTAATGATTTTTTAAAGTTAATTTTTTTCTATATTATAAAATATCTAATTACCTGACTCTTGGATTTTTCTATAAATATGTAAGTACAATTTTTCTCAATATTTAAAAATTCAATAAAGTGATGAATTTTATCTCGCGACAAAGACTTTGAAAGAATTAAAAATATGCAAGTGATTTCTTTATTTTAAAATGTTTTTCTAAATACATTTCCTTCTTATAGATGCCAAAGGATTATCTGATTCTAGTCGAATTAAAGCTCTTCGTGACCAAATTCAAACTAGTCTGGAAGACTACATCAATGACAGACAATATGAATCTCGGGGTAGATTTGGCGAAATTTTACTGCTTTTGCCTGCATTACAAAGCATAACTTGGCAGATGATAGAGCAAATCCAATTTGCCAAGTTGTTTGGAATGGCTAAAATCGATAATCTATTACAAGAAATGCTTCTCGGAGGTTAGTTCCAACAATTTCTTACATGTGATAATAAACGTTAGAGGATGAAGTTTTAGTTGAAGAAAAAATATAATATTGAACTCCTACAAAATCTAAGGGAAAAATGTAGTCTATTTATCTTTATTTGTAATGAAAAAATCGCCAAAAATGTAATATAACTTTTCCTACTTATCTGACAAACGTAATTAATTTCAATATCTCTTAAAACGGCACAGGTGTCGTATATTCCAGGATTCCAAATTCTAAAGTTTTTTTTAGCGATGAAGAAATGTTGCCAAGATGACGTATGTTGACGTGCGCAATGACGTAAATACTAGGGTTACCAAAATAGAATTTTCTTTTGTCCACGGTGGTAGGATGACACTTTAACCACTTGGGTACCAAAACTCTTACAAGTTGACAGTGTAATGGGATGAAGATAGAGATGATAATTAACATTCAGAGCAGACACCAGATGCTTGTTTACACAAGGAGTTCACACACAATTAGAATTAGTATTACTAGTCATTAGTAATTTAATTTGTTAATATTTGTAACTGTATTAAATTTATTTAATAATATAATTTATGTTTTTGTGTAATTTTATAAATTTGTTATTTATAAATTACTTTAGAATAATAAATGTCGCCCTATTAAATAAATATTGGAACAAAATCATAGGCATTTATTTTTTTTTCATGTGTAGTATATTCTTTTATTTTTCATAGTTATTTTATGAGATTAATGAGTATTTTATTCAAATATTAAAATTAACGCAAATGTGTTTAACATAAATCATTCTCAGAAATCAGAATATATAATCTAAAGAATAAAATTGTCTTTTTGTGGTACTACCGTTTTTTTTTTCCCTACAAAATCAGTAGAATCTACTGATTCCCCCCCCCCTCAAGGTTGGCAAATATATATATATATATATATATATATATATATATATATATATATATATATATATATATGTATATATGTATATATATATATATATATATATATATATATATATATATATATATATATATATATATATATATATATATATATGTATGTATGTATATATATATATATATATATATATATATATATATATATATATATATATATATATAACAATTACTAAATATCAGTCACTTAAAGCAAGTCACTTCAGAATATTCAAGGCAATGTGAAAGGAAGGATCATTTAAATAAAAGATAATAATGTAAAAACATTTTAAAAAATTTTGAGAACAGTTATTATCAATTTAAAAAAAAAGTGCCTACATTATCAAAATTGCACATTGCAAAATTAAAATATTCATTAACTAACACTCAATTGAAAACAAATATCAAATTCCAAAATATTTTCTTAAAATTAATTATTAAAATTAATAATTTAAAAAAATAAAGTTATTTAGTTTTTATAAATATTGTTTGCTTAAATAAAAATATTTATAAAAACTAAATATTTTTGATTATTTTTATTATAATCTAAGAAAAAGTAATAACTAAATAAATAAATATTTAGTTTTATTCCTGATTCAGACTTCTATTTTAATAAAACATTTATCTTCCTTTTTATTTTCCTCCCTGTATAGGAGCATCAAGTGAATCATCATCTACCTCCACGTCTACTTCTCTCAGTGAATCTGGCAGCAGCAATAGTACCACCACTACCTCCAACTCCGTCCAGCACTCCATATTGCAGGGTTCTTCGGATCAAATGACCAACGGCCACATGTCCACGGATCACCTGGGAAACGGCCATTCAGAAACTCCCATTCCATCGCCCACTGAAGCATTCGTCAAAATGCCCTCCATCGTCACCCAGGCCTTCAAGACCGAACCGGAGACCTTTTAGTCTATTGCGAGCCAGCCAAAGAAAAGATGAGCTTTTAGCCAAAGAATGCAAAGATATGCAATTTTCAGGCCAGGAAATGGCGCCGTGGTAGTGATATTTTCTCTTCTATCCACCAGACTCTGTATGACTATAAGAAGAAGTGATTTCATATTGAATATCAATTGTAATAAATTACAAACGAGTCGTCTGAAAAAAAAAAAAGAGCGATACTTTTGCAATAAATAAAATATTTTTTTCATTCATTCTTTTCACCAAAAAATAAAGCAAATTACAAAAACAAACAAAATACAAAGATTTTGAATGTTAATTATTAAAATGAATTTTACTTCTACAGAAATAATATAAATAATATTAAAATTTAGTTTCTTCAAGTGACAGTTCTCGAAATGACACATCACCAGCAATTTTTAAATCTTCAAAAATATTTATGCATCATGTTCACAATTGAGAACTTAACAATATGAAACAATGTAAATTACGTGATTATATTTAAAGGTTAATAAATCACACACACACGAATCATAAACATGCTAGAGTTCTTTGTGACCTGTCAATATCAAATAATTAAAATCAGGAAGAAAACTAGCTGTTATATTATGACGATCATTCATATTTCTTCGGAAACTTGTCAACAAAAGTTTCATTAATTAAAACATGTCTGATATAATCATACATTGCACTTAATTAATGTATTATTGTTTTTTATGTTATTGTGTGTGTGCATCACAGTAACATTATTTTGTCTACAATCTGTTTCAAATCCACTGTTTAATAGACAGGTGAAGAAAAAGCTTTTATTTTCAATGCTAGATTCGGTTCACTACTTCAGAGTCTGCTAAGCCATTGCATTGGCTTATGAATGCTTTGTAATACTTGCAATCATTTAAATTTCTCTAATGTAGCACTGTTTGTTGAACTGCTACATTAAATCCTAACATATTTAAAAAGGTGACTGTTTAATCTCATAAGCAAAAGTTATGGCTTTTATTTAGGGGATAAAACAACTCTAATATATTTTATCATTAATAATCAGCACAAAAATTTAAAAATCAGTTTGTAGTGTCATATAAATAAAAAAAAATAACAAGAATAGAATTGACACACATGAAATTGGCTGTTAAATAAAACAAAATTATAACCTGTGGAAATAAAAGAAAGTGTAACAAAGATTTCTTGTATTCATTTATGAAATTAAAATAGTTTTAATAAGTGACACAGAATATATTTCCTAAAGCGTTTAGATGTAGGAAAAATTATTAAATAATTTTCCTATTTAATATTTAATTTTTAAGTGATCATCTGAAGCAGATATAACAATTTAAAAAATTATTCACTAGGAATGTTTTGCCCATAGCTACATCCTTTCCCAATGTAATAAAATAGGTGTATTTTTAGTATTGGTATTAGAAAAATTTGAAAGATTTACATACATATATATATATATATATATATATATATATATATATATATATATATATATATATATATATTGTGTTTCTAAATCAGGTTAAAATCATTAATATTTTGATTTAATAAAATTGAACTGATAATTTAAAATTTTCAACTTTTTTTCTGTAATTAAAATCTATAAAAGTAATAATTCTATATATATATATGTAACATGTAAATTGCTTTCATTTGTAAAATAGATATAATTACAATTAAAAAATAGATCATTATTAAAAAAAAAAAATTCGATTTTCTATTTTTGTTTTACAATTTACTTTTAAATGGAATTTTTAAATTACAATCATAGCAATTTTAAATTATTTTTAGTAAAATAAGGAATGTAGCTGAAAGAAAAACCCACCAAAAGATTAATAAGAATCAATCTTTTAGTGGATTTAATTAACAATTTTTAATTAAAGTTTTCAAAAAATTGAAACTTCAAAAAGACATGATATTGGATTATATTTCCAGCGCTGTTGGCTATTAGCATACTATTAAAGGGTTATGTTCACATTTTAAATAATCTTTCTTTAATATATTTTAAATTAGCTTGAAATAATTGACTGAATCAAGCTCAATGTTAAGTGGATGGAAATAGATTATAAGCATCTTAGATTTTATTAAGAATATTTTTTAATATAATGTAGGATATCCTTTGGCATATAACACAGATAAATCCTCCTTCACACAAATTCTGAATTGTATTTAACGAAATATTGCACCATTCTCTCCTGAGGTATTTGAAAGTTCCTTTTAAAACATTACAAAACAGATCACAATGGTTTATGTCATTGTGGTTAGGTGACTATGTGGACCCAAATAGAGATTTAACTTGATCTTCATGTTTATCAAACCATGATTGGACAAGTGGTGTTGCATAGATAGGTAAACTACTGTACCATTTCTTGCATCAAAGGATGGACCTGGCCAACTAAATTTTCTCTATATTTCTCCTCAACGAACTTTCCTTTCATTGTTACGATTTGCCTAGCAGAAAATGGCTGCGTATATGACAGATCTGCCTCCACGATTGACAGCTGAAAAGAGATAATCACGACTATAAAGTTGTCTAGATGTCGGGAAAAATTGAAATATGATTCATCAGATTACATCTCTTTTCAACTTTGACACAATATAGTAGACAGATTAATGACCGAAGCTCTTGAAAAGCATTTTATCATCCCCCAAATGAAAGATCCCGTGCCTTTTTTATAGAGCCATATTCATGTGTTGCAGAGGTGTGATCTGGAAATACCCATGCAGCCACTCCAACAAGCGTGACGCAGAATACAGAAAAGCAAGCACTATTTCCTGTTATTGAACAGTGATTGGAATCTTGTGTTCTGAAGAGCTATGTCCACTGTGAGATCTTATTTTCTTCCACTCATCAACCTAATCGATTGATAAGTGGAAGAAAGTAAGAGCTCACACAATAAGATAATTAAGTTTTTTTTAGTGTGGAAAATACTTTAGACGATATTTGGCATTAACATCTAAGACAAATGTCTTGGGAATTGCTGGTCTGTTTATGAAGGCGCCCTTCAGCTTTATTAAATGACACTGGAGAATCCAGAAACTAATTGAGCTCTTTGGACATCATTGATGCTATTAGACAACAATTCGCTTAAATACCGTTTCACTGAGCTCTTTCCGTTGACTATTTTACTTCGTCGAATTCTCTATACTGTGCATGTGTGCTGCCATGAATTTAGACATCACTCTTTACTTCTGGAAAAACTTCAAAGTTGTGATGTTTTGATCACATTAGCTTCTGCTAGACCACGACTCCTATCATTTACCCTCTTTGAAAGTTTGGTTCCACATTTTGTACTTTTGGAAAAATTCCAAGACTTACTGAATTTCAATAAATCTACCGTTTACTACCAGGATATATATTTATAAATAAAACTGGTAGCTATCATTATATTTTAATGCTTACGCGAAGTACATTCAAATCTTATTTTTCTTCACAGATATTCCTATTATTTTGATACCCACCTATATATAATGCACATCGCTTTCTTCTCTTACTTAAATTTCCTTACATGTATTTTATTATACTGAAGAGTCTAAAGAGAAAGCTTTAATATTTTCAGAGTAATTTGCCTTCTTTATAAATCGACAAAATTTTACCATACGTCCGCGCGTAAAACCTTACAATACAACATAAGTTGTCAGTTAAACTTGTAGATCATCCTCTCGAAGTGTATTTTTCTAGCCGAACTTTTCACACAGCTTGTTTCCCAATATTTACGTCAAATACAGACCAATTATTCGAAATAGTATTTGACTTTTTTTCTGAAGAGTAAGGATATATAAATATATATATATATATATATTTCCATATTTCTTGTTTTTCTCTTGCAGCATAGTTGAATTTACAGCTTATGATAAGTACTTTATTTTTTCAACTGATTAAACATTCGGTTCTCCTTTCGGAGGTGCATTGTTAAATAATGAACCATATACAGTATGGTTAACTATTCACTTTAAATTATCAGTTCCGATCGAAGTAGAAAATGTGCAAAAATTATTATATAATGGAACACCAAATATGATGTACATAATTTCAAATTGTATTACAAACTTGCTAAATAACAAGGACTGTGAAAATTTTATCAACAATTTCAAGAAGATAATGAAACACTTAAAAAAGGGGTGGGGATTTTTTTCAAATGATACCTTAAATAGTACCATATTTGAAACATACTTTCCCTTTAATGCATTTTGTAAAACATTTTGTTACATATTTTTAAACATACTCATTTATTCATGTTTTTAAATTACAAAGTCTAAATGATTTATGGGAGATTTTGCTAAACTGCTTAATGCTCAAGCTTAAAATTAATGAAATGTTTTATATGAATAACTTAAAGCTGATTAAAATTTTAGTAATTAAAAACAGAAAAGTAGTTCTTATAATGAGATCGCGTATTGATTTAGCAACAACCTTGAAAACGATATTTAGAAAGACAAAGTTGCATAATTCTTTTACTGACTATGAAAAAGCTTTAATAACATAGAAGTAGCAAAACAATTTACAATACTGAATTCTCTCTAAAAAATCTATTATTTTTAAGAATATATATTAATGAGATTCTTTTTTTAAATTGTTAACTATTCAAATTTTTACAGTAAACTCTGGAATTAGACTCAAGCTTTCATTAACATTATTTGCTTATCATTGTTTAAATAACGCAAACAATTTTAATCATTATAAATTCTGGAAAATATTTTATAGAATAACTTGTATATTTTTCTAATCTGTATGTGCGTTGATCGGAATAAACTTATTTTTCTATTTAATTTACTGCTAAAAGTGATTTGTTGCTGCTCTTCTTAAAAGAGTATTTTCGTCTGCATATTTCAAAAGTGTTAACTTCTTTCTAACTTAAAGTTTAGTTGAGTTTTAACAAAATGAAATTTTACTTCTTCTTAATCGAATCTACTCGAATTTTTACAGTGTAGCGCCGTCGAAATGAAAGGTATCTGTCAAGCATTTGGTAGTGTGAGAATTGCTAGAGAAAATTCTGTTCGAAACATGATTATGTTCGACATCTCTGACGTGAAAAGAGCATAATTGGAACTCGCCTAGCTATAGTACCCATGTCCAGAACATCTATCTTTGTGGGTATTTCAAGGATCACTGTGTCAATGGTTATGACAGCTTACACAAACCAGGGTAAAATAACAGTGAGCTGAAGTCAAAGTTGAAGGAAGGTGATATACGGTTGTTGAAGAGGATTATCGTCTGAAATCGCAAGACTACCATAAATTACGTCCGATATAAATAAACACCTTTAAAATCCCGCATCCATGAAACTTATTCAACGAGAGTTGTATACCGGCAGAGTAGTTATTAAAAAATCGTTAATTTAAGCGAGGAGAAAAAAAAAATAATGCTATGAAGCAACTCTACAGTGAACTAAATTTTAAAAAATGCTGAGACACCTAAACTGGTCAAAACTGGAATGGGAACAAATCAACTGGCCTGATGAATCCGTATTTATATTATTCCGAATACAAACCACAGGGCTGGGCGTGTGTTTGGAATACACTGGCATAAGCATATGATGGTAAGTGTTTGGCCTTAACCGTGAAATCGGATGGGGTCTGCTGTCTTAACCGGAGAGGGTCTGTGATGGTGAAAGGCTTGACTAGAGAATTACAGGGGACAATTCTCACTGATCATCTTCACCTTATATATCAGACAGCCTTTCCCAGAGACTGTACTATGTTCCAATGCTGCTGCTGTTCACACGTCTCGCAATGTACAAACATAGTTTATGATCATGATGATGAAATAGAATTGTAATCTGGTATTCTTAATCCCATGATCTAAATATCATTGAGCTTTAGTGGAGTTTGCTAGAGAACATAGTTTGCGCTAGGTTTTCTCCACGCACATTGTCTGAGCTCGATGCCGTACACGAGGAATGCATGCTAATTCCGATGAACTTTGTTCAAAGCTTTTGTCAATCCTACGTCTAATAAAGCTGTCATTAAGGCTAAAAGTGATGCAATCCCTTATTAATTAAAAATTTATTTTCCTTCACAAGTGTTCCTATTATTTTTTTCTACGTTACTACGATACGTTACTACGATAAAAGTAACGTAAGTTTGCAATTAACTTTAAGTAAACTTCTTGGCAATTGTAGCAAAAAGTTTGGTTCTCTAAAATAGAAATGTATTTAAAATTTCAAAGCTGCACTTAGAGGAGTTTACCATGTCCTGGAAATAGAACAGCACTCTTCAGAAAAACTAAAGGTCGCAGGCTCGAACCCACCTCTGTTGAACAATGAGATGGATATGGCATTTCTGCCTCCTTTTTTCATGCATATTTGTCAGGATGGGTTGCTTGGGGGTTTTCGAGGGGGTTAATTACTTGTGGCAAGTCAATATGCCTACTATATTTAAAACGTCCTACCTGGACAGAATTATTCGATGGATGTTAAAATGTTTTTTAACAAATGATAGGTCGTTACACAGTTCACAAAGCAGAGTCAAAGTTATGCTTAAAAAAAGTCTAGCAGATAAAACGAATCTTTAATTTCTTTCTATAGGATACTAAATTGCAAGGAGTTCTAGAATCCCTCAAAAATCTTTCATGTAATTGAAAAAAGAACTAAAAATAAATAAAGACTTAAGATAGAAACAAAATTAATAAATTGAAATACACTTTGACAACAGTGTGTGTTGATTTATGTTCAAGATTTTTCATTATAACTTCGAGATAATATTAGAAAATCATCTTTCTGAAAGTCAATGGTATTAACGATGCGTTTGCAAGAAGAGGACAAATCTGAAACATAAAAAAAATCTGGAAAATTAATTCGAAATGTCATAATAATCTAATGTATCTAAATAAATAAACTTAAAAGGAAATATAATAATTACTTTTAAAGAATATTTAATAGGTTTTGCTTGTTTCAACATGGAAGTGTTTTTGTATATTCTAATTGTTTTCTTTTACCAAATCTTTTAATTAAAAAAAAAGAAGAAAGAAAAGAAATCACGAAAATTACCTGGAAGTTCATATTCAATTTAAAATTCTATTTTATTTAGATAAAAATAAAGTATTTACTGAAATAATAAATTATCCTTTATTTTACTTTTAGTAATTTTGATCCTTTTGCCTTTTCATTACTCTTCACAACAAATTAATATGTATATTACTTAGTATCAAATACATTTGTATTAAGATATCTTCTGAAATGAATGTACAAAAGAACCAACGTTATTTAAAATTTTAAACTGAAAGGTTATTTTAAGTTTTATTGTAAGTCATCATGATGCTCTCACACACAAATACCTAAAGAAAAAAATTTCCTTGAAAATATTTTTTTTTCGAATTAAAATATAATTTTTTTAGCAAATAATCGAAATTCATCATATTCCCTATTATGAGTTGAGTATTATATATATTTACCGATAAAAGTGATAAATATTCAGTAATTTATCAGACACACACATACATAGTATTTTCCTGTATATAATCTGTGGATTTATATGTTAAAACGCTTTTTTGAATTTCGTTGAGAGTATTATACAGCCTGACAATATTCTGTTTAAAAAATGGAAAAAAAAAAAAAAAAAAAAAATTTTCCATCAGAAAAGCTTATAATAAATTTGTGAAAGAAATTCCCTTTATACTTCATAGTAAATAACAAATGATGCAAACTTGTTTTAGAAGTTATTAAAAACCAAAAAATCGATAAGTTTTGATATGTACTATAATTTAACTTATAAAAGGGGGAAAAAACTATTTCCAAATCTAAACAATATATCAATTTTATTTTAAAGTACATACATTTATTTACACAAATTGCTTAAAATAAATCAATAGACTTTATTCTGATATTGAGTTACTATTTAATAGTTTGCACATATAAGGTCCTTCTAACTCATAGCCCAACTTCCTATAATAGTTTCTTGTTCCAACACCTAAAAATGTAGGGAAATAAATTAATACATTTATTATATATACATACACATGTATATATATATATATATATATATATATATATATATATATATATATATATATATACATACACATGTATATATATATATATATATATATATATATATATATATTAACTTGGAAAATATAATATTACTTGAAAAAGGGTAATTAAAAGCAACAAATAGAATTCTAAAATTTGAAATACTTATATTAAATTGAAAATAACTTAAAAGTATCAAAACCTTATTTAATTTAGAAAAAATACAGCAATAAAGTTTCTCAAGAACACTCTTGACATCATCATTTTTTTAAATTAAGAAATTTCACAATTCAATAAACATTTCCTATAGGTGAAGAAATATTTTCCACAGAAAAAAACAAATACAGATTAACTCAGAAAAAGATCTTCATTTTATAAAAATTTAATTAAATTTGTAAACTAGATATTTACTTTTGTGAAGAAGTGATTTATGATATTGATTTAATTTGTACAATGTTTTATAAATCTAATATATAGAGCGTTCAAAAAGTTAAGTTACACTTGTTCTGCCAGAAATGGCCTTGCCACGTCTAACTATTTTGAAATGATGCCAGAGGTTCAAAGATGGTCACACAGACTTAACTGAATGAGAAAGGCAAAAAAGACCAACTCTACAATACCATTATTCAAGACCAAATATAAAGGAGCGCTCCACAATATTCAAAACAAGCATATTGAATATTGTGGAGCGGGTGGAAGGCATTATTCTCACCAATCGCAGAGTGAGTGTCGCACACATTGCACAGTAGTTGAAAATATCTGGCAGTGCTAATTCTATCATTTGTTACTAAATGGATTATCTAAATTTGCGTTCCAATGAGTTCCTTATTCTTTGAACTCTGAACACAAAGGAGAGAGGTTTGCAGCTTCCCTGGAACTTTATTCTGTGGAAGGCAAATATTTCTTAAGTCGCATCATTACAGGTGATGAGATATAGGTGTATCTCTTCATTCATGAAACGAAGCAAGTGTCCATGGAATGAAGACACATAATGACCAGTGAGAAACAAAATCCAAAGTTCCCCCACCGGCGGGTAAAAATCATGTCTATTGATTTTTTTTTATTATGAAAGTACTGTCTACACCAAGTTTATGACGAAAAGCACAACCATTAACGCTGAGTCCTACTATGAAATGCTAAGAAGTTTGCAAAAAAGTGCAAAAAATAAGCAACATGGAAAGTTAAAGGCATCACCCTCCTGCATAACAATGCAAGACTTTGCAAAACATGCACAAGATTTACTTCACAGTTTTGGATGGGAGGTCTGGTAGCATCAACTATACCCAATCTGGTGTCCTGTGACTTTCAAGTGTTCAACAAGCTCAAAGAACATTTAGGTGAAGAACATTCAGGGCATCAAGTGATTAGTGCTATGTTCTGACAAATGTCTGCAGCAACTGGGAGATTATGTAGAAAAATAGTATGATGTATGAGTGTCATATAGTATTATAGTATATTTCTCAGTAAATTGTTTTTTGACTTACATTTTTTAAGGGGAACTTACTTTTAGAATGTCCCCAGTACATTGTATCACATGCAAGAAGAAACACTCCTTTTCCTAAATTTAACTAATTAATTAAAATTCATCTTAAATAATTTGAATTCTAGTCTTATATTTAAAACTAATTTGCATACGTTTCTTTTATTAATTCTGCATGCATTCAATACTAGGATACTTGCTCTAATAACAATATTCTTACTTCAAATCTGGATTTTATATATTTTATTTAAAATATATAATAATTTATATTTTCTTTAAAATAATTATATAATTATTTCTCAAATGACAATGAAAATTAATCATGCACATTACACATTCAAGATATAAACAGGTTGTATATTCTTTTACAAGTACTATTTAGAATAAATGTAAAACATTAAGTTTAATTTTGATTTGAATATTCATTTTAGCATGGTTAACTATTTTTGGTACTTTTAATAAAATATTGCTCATATTATTCAAATGAACATTGTGTTTATTATTATTATTACAATTTTCAATATAATATGCTTTTGGTGCTAAGTTAAAATATACTTTAAGAAATAAGGCTGAAAAAATTGAACTAGTTTATCAATTTAAAAATATAAATGGCGACTTAACAGTTTTAATTCTACTCAAGTAACTGCAATTAATTATTTTATTTTTAAAATATATTAGCTTATAAATATATTTGTCAAGATATTATTCTAATTATGTGAAGCGTTTACCAGAAATAACAGCAATTTTATTTGAGCCATGTTCATCAGAAGCAATTCTTTCTGCCTTCTCCATTAACAGAGTTCCAAATCCCTAAAATAAAAAAAGTAATATTCATTGAAAAAATAAGTACACCATTCTATATTCATTACACAAATTCAATAAAGAAAAAAGAGTATGTACTTGATGTTGGAACTTGGTTGGATCCCTAGAACTTACAGGAACAACACTACCATAACTGTATTTGGTTAAGAAAATAGAAATTAATTTATCATGCTGTAAGAAAAATTATCTGGAAGTAATGTAATATTTTTCAACTCTATAACTTTAAATATTCAATATGTAGGTAAAATAAATATATAAATAAAAAGGATACACATGGAGTTCTCTAACAATTGAAACGCCACCTTTTAACTCCGGGCGAAAAGTATCATCTGAGCACTTCCTTAACCTTAATAATCCAACAAGGATGTCTTGTTCAGGGTCTTCATAAGACAAAAATGTTTCCCATCCACCATTAGCTACATAGTCTCTTCGAATTAACTCTATCTAACAAAGAGTAAAGTTTATAAATATACAGAGAAGTTACAGTAAATTGGTTTAAAAATTTTCTAATTATTCTACAAAGATATTTAGATTAATAACCTACAAACATAATTTTAGTTTGCAATGCACAGAACATTATTCACATATTATTTAGATGCAAAACATGATACACAGATCAATATAAAAAGAATATACAGAACACTATTTGTATATTATAAAATTATTTGCTATTTGTATATTATAAAAATTTCTTTGCTCACAATATGTCAATTTACTAAATTAAAATTTTTTACAATAACAGTAAATTTGTGCAAACATATTTTGTATTTCATTACATTGCATGCACTGTATAAATGAATAACGTGTTCTTATAAATATCTAGACTATAATTTTTAGAAAGCGAAATGTATTCATTTTAATGAATACAAGATTAACTTTGTAACAATATAACTTTCTCAAATTATATAATTTCTCAGTGGAGTAACATAAATTTCATACATTATTAATTTGTTTAATAATCGGTGAGGCAAGTGTTATTTTTTATAATTTTTAACATAACTCATTTCTAAAATCGATAATTATATAAAGTGTACAATTATTTGTGTAATATGTGATACTGTGATAAAACATGTCAGAAATACAAAGGTAAATTTTACAAAGGAATGTGAATTCATATATTATTGAAATAAACAATTTTTTTTTTCAAAATTATTAGAGTAAACAACATATAAATATATATTTTCAATTCTTGTACATGAATAATTCAAAAGGGAAATACACATACAACTGCATTATATTTGAATACTAAGAGTAAAGGTACGTAATTGTTTACAATCATGTCACAAAACTAAATTCTAATTTACTCTTGAGTAAACTATTATTTTCTTTTTTCATAAATGTAAAATATAAACAATTAAAATGCAAAATGATTTTAAGTTTATAATTCCTAATCACGTGAACTTATTTTCAATTAGATTCATATTTACATTGAAGTTTAAAATACAATATATCATAAATAAAAATCCAAATTAATGGTTGAACAAATTTAATAGTTTTAGGATATTTTTCTCAACAAAAATATATATTTAATAATAAAACATGTCTCTTTTTTAACTTTTTTTTTAAAATAATAAATTTAAAATTATAAACTTTAACTTAAAAAGTGTAGTTATTTTAAAAAATCGATTTAATTCTTTATTTTAAAAAAATCAATTTAAATTTTATATTGCAAATACATAGCTAATAAAAAATTTAAAAAATGCTAGTTTTTGTTAGAATTAAGCTAAGGTTGCTTAAAAATGTAAGTATCTTACAATAAAAACCACATATGAATAAATTTCTTTTAAATTCCATTCTACACCTTGCAAATGAAGAGGTAAAAAAAATCAATACAAATTTATTACGTAGATATTTAGAAAACAAAAAGTGATAATTAATGAGTAACTTTTTCACTAAGAGAAAAATCTAGGCAAATATTAATATTTCTGATTTTCATTTGATAGAGAAGCATAAAATGATAGCAAATGTAACATAAAATATTTTATTCAATAGTGAGAATCACATACAATGAAATTAATTTATAAGAATAACAGAGTATATTTACAAATCTATTATTTTGATCACTTTAATGATTTTTAAACATTGTTAAATTTTTTATTGATAGTATCTATAACTTAGTATATGCACTATTTTCATTCTTTGTGTGGTTGCACTACCAACATTGTTCTTGCTTTATTTAGCATTTACGATATAAATTACATAATTTCAAATGTACAATTTTCTATTTTAATAAAACACTCCTTTTTTATATTAAAATATATAAAATTTTTATGAGTAGTAATGCAAATGCAATTTAAAATTGCATATAATAAACAACTGTGAGCATCAGAGTGGGATGATGTAGTATTTTTCAATGATGCACACTTTTGTTTATGCAATAACAGACACCATGTACAGAACTAGCTGCAACCTTGTGACCTCACAAATGTAGAATGTCATGCAGGCGCCAACATGGTATCAAGGTTTTGGATGCTATCTTTCACAACTACAGATCACTATTCTACATAGTTAATAGTAGGATGATTCAATAATACCCATAAACCTGTTTGAACCAGAAGCTCTCTTTCTCTACGAGATGCTGAATACCACTTATCAGTTACAAAATGCCAGGATCGTACACAATGCATATTAGACAACATGCTCGGCAAGATATGCTGATATTTGCTGAGTCACTTGTCACCCAGGATTTCTCACCCATTGAAAACTTTTGGGAAGTAATTGGACATTGTGTGTGTGTTAATATAAATATTGTCATCACCATGTTCAAAAAGTTTCAAAAAATGATTGACAAGAAACGGGCATTTATTCTTCAGGAGACATTCTACACTCTTTGAGTGTGTATCAGAATGAATTGCTGAATAAATTGCCTACAAGCAAATTACTCAGCATACTATATAGTCATAGTATGCCACAATAAACAAAATTTAATATATTGTATCCCTTTTTCTACTTATTTTTATTACTTTTTGCACATGCATTATGGATGTTATATTCCCATTATCAAATAACATTAAGTTGTCAAATTAAAAAATGAAATCAAAAGAGATTTTGAATAACTTTGAATAAATGCTTCACAAGTCACTTTCATGCTAAAAATTAAAGTACAGAACTCTTTGAAAGCAAAGGACTTATCTCTTTGTTTTGCCATTTGATGAACTATATAAGCAACTTATAAATTAATAAATCCGAATAATTGTATAAAGTAAAGTTGAGACAAGAATTAATAAAATTTCCTCATACTTTAAAAGAAAATTTCTTAAATTTATTATAAGTATTTACTTAAAGAGCAACTTTTTGTTATTTCAAAGACAAAAACAAATTTTACATTTTAAATATTTGCTGATGATAACTCATAATTAAAATATTCAAAATTTGAATAATTTTAAAATACAGACATTGAAGTTAATAATTTTAAGCAATTAATAAAGAAATTTAAGAAAAACACATATTTAGCATTATTGTTAGGTATATTTATTTTTATCTAGTATATTTCTTCTAACAAATACATTGATTTTTTTACTTTTTTATGCTTATTAAAATATTTTTGTTTGTATTTCCGAAAAATAAATCCTCTTTACTTCTAATTTATATATCATCTATTTTATAAGATGTAATAATTATTACAACTATTTTATAAACATATAAAAAAGATCTAAAAAATTAATTACAAGATATAAGGTTAATTGTATGAGTTAAATTATAAGAGATATTTTGTCACCCTACTTTACTAATGAAATGATAGAATAGTAATGAATAAAAGTTTCATTCTTAGAAAATCCATGAATAATATTAAGGAAAAGAAAATTTAAATGTTTTAATTCCAAAAGTAAAAATTGAATAAATAAATTAGTTAATAAAGACAATATAAATAACTTTTATTCTTACTCTCTCAGGTCTAACTTTATTGTGAATTTCTTGGATCCCAACTTCACGAGTTCTAACATCTCTGCACTTTAATCCAAGATCTTTCATTCTGGCCAGGGCTAATTCTCTCAAATTACCATGTTCTACACCAGAACTGACAAGAGGCATAGGTATATCCCTAAAAAAAAGTTACAAAGATATATATATATATTTGCTTATTCATAAAAATACTATTTATACAAAAGAAATCCAATCATAGCATTTATAAATACTATCTCTTTAAAATATTAATGTTTAAAAAAAAAATCTAGTTAAATTAAAATAATGCAAATTTATGTATAAATATTTTTCAAATTTATATAAAAAGTCAATCCTTGACTATAAATCCTCCAATAAACTTCTAAGTTTCTTTTACATGGAAAGATCTGTCTACATATGTGGAGAACTGAACAGGATATTGATTTGAAGCCTCATTTAAATTTATTGATATTCCACAAAATGAATTTTGAAGAGAGCGAAACAAGTGGAATTCTAATGGCATAAGATCTCCACTTACTTCACTCTCTTTTGGATGTGTTACCCCTCTGAATGGGGCAACATACCCCATTGCACAAGTTGTGCATCGACTCTTGTTATGACAAAATATTTTTTTTAATAAAACATGCCCTGAATGTTTCTGAATAACAACTGCATTCAAATGAATCAATTTTGTACACAACACCTTCAAATTGATTGTTATGTTCCTTAGTTGGAAATCAAAAATCACCACACTCTTTCAATCCAATTACAATGAGAGCATAATCTTCCTATGATAAAGTTCTACTTTTGGAGTTGTTGAAAATAAATCATATACAAAAGGATAAAAGCGTTTGTGTATTACACACACATTCTTGTAAGTAATTCACTATCATTCATTTAAAAAAAGGGTCATTTTCTACATCCTTCATGAGCATATTAGATTTTTATAAATACCACCACATAGACTTCTTTGAGTTCATGAGGAATAAAAATATGGAACTTGCTTAAATATCCCAGTTTCTTTAAGTGAATATGCACACAATTTTTGATTGATATTCAATATCTCTGTATTCTCATGAAGTTTACTGTTTGCAATACTGGTTTAACAGGATCAATATCTTTATTTTATCGTCATCAATTTGTAAATTTTCTCGATCAAAGAGCATTTTGCAAATCAAAATCTCCAGCTCATAATTTCTTAAACTTAAGAGCAATGAGTTTTTATAATCTCGTGTTAAACATGTAACATATATATATATATATATATATATATATATATATATATATATATATATATATATATATATATATATATATATATATATATATAATGAATAGTTATTTTTACAATAACTAAAACTTTATTAATAAAAACTAAAGAATTTCGAATTTCCCATATGTTTGCTCTTACATGAAAAAAAAATTAATAACTCTTTAACAATAAAATTTTATATTTTGAAAACCAAGCTCCAGTATTAAAACTTTTTAAAAATACATCACTTGAAACATATTTCATTGATTTTAAATGCTCACTCTTTTTTAAGCAATTTGACAGGTATAAAATATTTTTGAGATTAAAATAAATAACACACTTCATTAGTGACCAATAAATTACATTTAGTATTTATGAGCACTGCATTTCTTGTCAGTAATGCATAAAATAGTTTAAAATTTAAAAAGAAAAAATCAAATTTAATGAAAATTGCAAAAAATATTATCTAAGGTTAATAAATATATTTTTCAGTTTTATTTATTAGCTTTTCCTATTATGAGTCAACTGTATAATATTTATTAATTTAAATAAAACATTAAATAAATAAAAAAAACTTTTAAAAATATAAAAAAAATCAATCAAATTATAAAATTTTCATTTCTAACTATAAACTTATAAGCAAAAAATCAAAATCTCAAATAATTTAGGACTCTAATTTAATTCCTTAGTTAAATATCTGCCTATTAACTATTCTAAATGTCAAGTAGAGCTGACATTGGCATTTCACCTTAAAGCATCATAATATGCTTTTAATAATGAGCATTTTTACATTACTTTAGTAAATTTCTACAATACATGAATCATGGAGAAATATTATAAGTGTTTTCATAATAGAAATCATAAGAAAGAAAAAAGAATTACTTTTCTTTCTTAAATAACCCAAATCTAAATGAGGCTTAAGACATGGCATAATACTATGAAATATTGCTACTTTATTAAACAGTAAAGACAATTTTCTTGAAGTAAACAAAAGACAAATTAATTGAATAAATTATGAATAAAAGACATAAGTGAGTATATTAAATTTTTACCAAAAATGATATATTACTAACATGATTACCAAAAATGATATTTTACTAAAAATGTTTTAAAAGATATAAGTGAGTATATATATTAAATTTTTACCATAAATGTTCATGCTATTTTAAGAGTGCAATATCTTTAAAACTAAACTAGCATAAAATACAAAAAATATTAGAAAAAACAATTTTAAATTCAATTTTTATAGCCTCAATCATAAGTTGCTTCGATTAATATGCATCAATTATTGTATTAAAAGCTTATTTAAAATAATGTTTTAAATTTCTGATAATTAATCAAAAGCCAGATTTTTACTACCATATGAAAGATAAATTTTAATGCAAAAAAATTCAATGATTTAGAATTTACATTAGGATTACTTAGGTAAATAATGTAAACTGGAAACAAAATTGTATATTACAAAGACTGCAATTCATTGAGTTTTGATAAAAGTAATGTAATTATAACATTTTACTTTTTAAAAATAACAGATCCATTTTTATTTGAGCATGCATAACTATTAATAACTTCTATTTAAATTTTTCCATCATTCATTAAATATGAAATCAAATCAAATATATATGGTTAACAAATAAATGTGTATAAAAAATAAATCCTATAAATTTGCAAAAATAATTTGTCAGTCATACAAAATTCTATTTATTGATTCAAAATTTAAAAAATTCTTTAATTCTTTTAATAATCAATTGAGAAAAGTACAATTAAGAATTTACGTTTACCTTTGAACTCTATAGACTCTAGTCCATGGTGGCACTAGGGCTAAAATCTTTGCTATCAAATCAATAAGTGTACTTGGAGGATAACTTTTGTACCTTCCAGTTTTCCATAATTCATAAAGACCAGTTCCTCTAATAACAAGAGTGGGATATATTTTCAAACCATCTGCTCTAAATGCAGGATCAGCAAAAAATTGCTACAAACAAATAAAATTAATTAATGATTTTTAGACCTGAGGAACTACATTGATTTCAAATTTGTAATACTGAATTAAATTGTTCATATCAATTATAAATAAAAAACGACTGATTATTTTATTTTAATAAATTTTTTGACATTTTTAAAGCCATGAATTAATAAAATTATATACATTCATGAAGCTTTATAAAATAAAATAATTCAAAGTCTTCGATGATACACTCAACTAAAATAATTATTAATGAAATTTAATGCAATTTTATATCACTTTGTTGTAAATAATCACTATATATCCCTATAATTGTAAAAATATTCCATACAAGAAGTTAATATGTTCATAAATAAAAGAATTTTTAAGCTTGAAAAATAATTATCTGATAAACAAATTCCACCTTTTAAATTGTCTTTTCTTAATAATATAGCATTTTAAAAGATCATCGGATTCAAGACATAACTAAAAAATTTTTTTTAAAAAAATAATCACATATATCATAAAAAAACTAAAAATATTGATTATCTTAAAAATATAATTTAGCCTTCTTTATCTGATATTTTATATTTTGATAGTGATATTATTTTATAATTTATATTTGTAATTAAAATTTTAATTACTATTATTTCTGGAATAGTGTTTTAATAAACATTTCTTGTCTCAACAGTTAATTTCATTTTCAAAAATTTTAGTAATTAATTTTTTAGCAAAAATCTGTTTTATTTTAATTGGTATAAAATCTTATTTCATACAGACACTTGAATACGATTTGACTTTTTGCATTTTACCTAATTATTTGTTGCTCAATATATAATCATCATGTAAGAATTGAATGTTTTTTTAACAGAGAATATAACTGGCAAAATAAACATTTTTCATTGTTACTTTCAATAATTAAGTTTATAACATTTATTCTAATTACAAAAATACTACTATTTTTTTTATTTAAGAATAGTACAAATAATAAAGATTACAAATTGGAAATACAAATAATAAAATAATAGAAGATTAAAAAATTTGGTTAAAATGAAAAAATGCATTTATTTTTTAATAAGAAAGAGAAATTGATAAATAATTTAAAATGCATGAAAACAATTATAAATATTCAATTAGACAATTCCTACTGCATCATAACAAGGATAAATTAGAAATTTATTTAAAATGTTTCAATAAATTCCTAAATTTGATCAAATAAATAAGAATAAAATAATCTGGAGTGTCTAAAACACATGTACTTTGAAATATAAAAGCAAATACATATTTAGAATTAAATGAGCTGAAGAATAATAAAATTACATTTATCATAGGAATTTAATAAACTTATTTTTTTCTATTATTTTATTGAGAAAATTTCATTATCTTTTCATATCTATACTAGCATAAGATTAAAAATAAAGTCTATCCTTACAATAAACTGATCAATATCACGTTCAAAATCAACATTTGGGAGATCTGGCATCATATGAGCAACAACTTTAAAACCACAATCTTTAGCCAATTGAAATGTTTCACTGACAGCTCTTACAGTATGGCCCCTAATTAAATAAATTCATTATTTGGTATATATTTTTATTAATGCTATACAATATGAAATTTTCCCACTTAATAACTATATATACTATGTATATCATTATAGGAATTAAAATACACATTTTTCAATTTAAACAATTTATCAACATTGGAATTCATAAGTTAAATATACAAATATCACTTGAATGTAATGAATCTAGAGTTACAACATTCCATGAGCTTTGTTCCAATTGGGAAATACAATCAATTTAGTAAATGGAATCATGCTTATGTACAGATATCAATAGGATAAAACTAGCATTATCAATTATTCTTTTCAAACTTTATTTCTACATAGTTTTGAAGGGCTAGGTTAAAAATTAAACACATAGAGCCTCATCTAAAGTTTTATTCCAGATTACAGAATTCTAATTTTTGTTCAGAATTTGAAATACTTTTTTTAATAAAATAAATACACAATTTTAATAGGTAAAAATAAATATTGAAAAATTGAAACAATTTCTGACATTTAACACTATAAAATAGACATCAATGACCACTAAAATGAATAAGAAATTTAATGAATTTAGATTAATTCACTTACTTTTGCATAAAAGTATACACATTAGAATTGTCTAAAGCATTATATATTGGATAGTATAATACTTTATCTTTATAAGATCAAACACCTAATATCATTAAACATGTTGAACATACCACAGAATAATGTTTCATGTATATATGTGTGTTTAAAATACATTAAAAGATAAAAATGCTACAAATAATTTAATATATGTAATCAAAAATTATGGATTGAGAAGTTAGTAATGAGAAAACTCTATTTTATTTTATCATGGAAAGGGGAACTTCAGATTTCTTGCAAAGTGTTTTGTAAAAAAACAGAAAATATTTGAGTAAAATCTAAAAGTGATCAATTTATTTCAGATTTTATTTAAATAATTTTTGTAGAATCAGAACAAAGAATGTTTAAAAAAAATTAGCACATAGCATAGCACGACTCTCTTACTCCACAGGACAGACAATTTTTCGCACAGAAGAAAAAATTCACAATTGACTAACTACATTATATCACTTTTATATAATTAAATTTAAAAAAAAAAGAAAATTGTTTTCTAATAAAATTATTAGACATAAAATACCTTATTTCAAATATTTATATACATATATATACAGCTGATTAAAATTAATTAAAACTCAAAAAGCTTCTAATCAAAAATTATAAAAAAATTTTATATTTCATAAAAAATTCAAATATTTATTACACATCTTTATATAAAATATTAAACTGTAGAAATGTTAAAACAAAAAGTATAAGGTAACTCTATTACTATGCTACTAGTATAAAATAACTATTACAATATGGGATGGTTTGGTTTATTAGTAGCTCAACATTCACTTTTTGCACATAAGAGCTAACTAGATTGGAACTTAGAGTAAAAAATGGATTCTGAACCACAACACACATTCAAGGGTTAGTTGGGAATTGAATCCATGAACAGTTGAACTGAAAGACACTATTTATTCAGCTGGCAGCTCAACTAAGGATATGGGATAAAAAATATATCATACATCTACAAAGTTTAAAGTAAAAATAAATTTACTTAAATATATAAATGCATTTTAAAAACCATTACCTATTAGTATCTCTGGCAACATCTTCATATACACTTTGAACTCCTATTTCTAATCTTGTGCAGCCATATTTTAACATATCACTGAAAAACAAAGCAAATAACTTTAAGAAGAACTTGTATCATTTTCACTCTCCTCCAAAGATAGTATTGAATAGATGTAAAGCTCTAAAAATTAATGAAGTTTAAAGTGACTAAACAGAAAAATAATTTTTCTCACAGAAATAAATTTATTATTCAATACCATATACATAAAAAATGTTTTTAATGAACAATACAAGTATTAATTGTTACATTGAAATTATATTTCAAATAGATTCAAGAATAATTCCACAAATGGTTTATTCTAAAATATATTGAGGAAAAAGTATTTAATCTCAACAAACTATATTTAATAATAATTAAGAAAAAAATTATCTGTCTCAATAAAAATTACTTTTAGTTATGTAATGTTAGTTAGTAAAAAATCAGTAAATTAAATTAAATACTCTAGAACCAGAATCATTAACAGTTACAGATTAAATATTATTTGCATTGTCAATAGCTTGATGAGCTTTATTTTTCTTATTATTCTAATGTAAGCCTTAAAAATGTTTTAACTTAATTTTTAATGCTCATAATTAAAAAGAAACTTCAAAAATTCCTATCATCCTAACTCAAAGATAAATGTAACATAAAAAAAAATTTAATTTAAAAAAATAAATAAAAATTTAAAATAAATCATTATTTCAAAAACAAACCTTAAATGCCTTTTTAAGCAATAGTCAGGTCTAGTTTCAATAGTGATTCCAACACATTTTGTGGTAGATCTCTCACTATATTTGACTGCCTCTTCTACTGATGTGCTTGAGTGACCAGATAGAGCATCGTGAAGATTTCTAATAAAATAATCACGATAATCATCAGAAAGTGCCATAAAAGTTCCTCCCATTACAATAAATTCAACTTTATCAACATCATGGCCAAGTTGCTTCAACTAAAAACATGGAATCAAAACAGTTTTTAAATAGCAGAGGTAAATATAAAAAAAAATTGATAAATTTGTAGCATTATTTGAAATTCTGACAGATAATTTGACAAAAAGTGAAAATATTTTCTACTATGATGAAATAGAAATGTCTTAATTTCATAATAAATGAATGATATGAATAATAAAAATGTTATTTATTGTAATTAGTTTAATTATATATACAATTAACAAAATCAGTAAAAATTTTACTAACTTTCAAAAATAGCAATGATTCCTTAAAAAAGGGAAAATATATAATGTATTGTATATCACTGAATAAAATGTTTAGACAAATTCAAGAGAAAAGATTATTGTAAAGTCTGTAATTTTTGTCCTTAAAATTATTTATTAAAACACAGAAAATAAAAAATATAGGTTATTCAAAATAAGGAGCTAGAATTTTTAAAAATAAAGAAATATAACCTGAAAATGTTACATAATTTTGAATATACTATAAAAATCATTAAAAAAAATGATAAAAAGTTTTAAAATGAAAGTGAAGGGTTGAAGTTCAGCAAAACATTTCTCAAAGTCATTATTGAGAAATACTAATTAATAAAATTTAACATTTGTGTTCAACTTATTAAATGTAAGCTAATTAATAAACATTTCATAGTAAAAGTTGACTCAAGAAGAATCAAATATAATAATATAAGCACTAATAGAAATAATTTTTTGACAATATTTATTCAAAAATATTATAGAATTTATCAGTTTCACAATACCTGTTCAATCCTATGCCTAGTTTGCAGAAAAGGATTATACCTGGCTCGAATAGCCCGCATAGATGTTGGCTGAAAAAATGTTTTACAATGCTCCATAAAATATTTCACTGTTTTAACAACAAGAAGATGAATTAAAAGTATTGAGATACAACAAATAACACAAATATGTATGTATATATATGTATTCATGTGATGATAATACTATAAATATATGAAATGTGAATGAAAAAAAATGTCAGTGTTTTAGTTATATCCTGAATTTATAGCATTATGGATATTTAGTACAGAATTCAGAATTCAAAACTTCAATTTTCTGCAGTTTAAGACAAGTAATATTGATTTGAAAGGAAAATATGACAAATTCTAATAATGGGCCAGGCAATTTATAGTATCCTAATTTAAAATGAAGAATTTATGATATATCATCATATTTATTATATATAAAATAATTAATTCAAAATAAGTAAAACTTAAATAATAAATACCATCAAAAAATAAGTTATTACAAAAATATTTAAATTAATATTAATTAAGAGTTCTAATCAACAGCAGAACAATTTTTAAATAGTTGTGATACAAATTGATATTTTTTAATATGAATATTCAATTTAAATATAATTTTTTTTTGCCAAAAAATTTCTGTGGATAATTTAATACATTTATTCTACACATATAATCTTCATAGATAAATTTTGGGATAAAAAAGTGAATGTTCACATAAAAAAATATATATGTGTGTGTGTGTGTTTGTGTGTGTATGTGTAAATAAGGTTTATATTTATTATCCTAACAATCACACTAATCACAATAAAAATTACTAATAATCTTATATTTTCTAAGAAAAAAATATTAAAACTAATAAAAAGCATCCTCAATATTGATCAAATTCGTGAAAACATACATTTTTATTCATATTTAATTAATATAAAATATTTATGTCTATAATTTCTTATTTTGTGAACTTCATGCCTTATTTTCTTCTCTATTTATGTATACTAAAATATACAACAAATAATGCAATTATATCAAATATGAAAAATGTTATCTTACTTGAATAAACTAGTATTAGTATAGCAGTGTTAACACACACACACACATATATATATATATATATACATACATACTAAAACTAATTAGTGAATACTAATTAGTTGAAGAGGTAATCTCAAAATATTTTGCTCTTAATCAGAAAACTCAACTTTTATGAACATTTTAAAATTTCTTAACTTAAAAAAGAGGAGTATTTAATTCCAATTTTATAATTCAATGTTATTAAAAATAGATTAATTTTTATTAAATTTTACATATTAGAAGATGCAGTTGTTTTTTCTTACTGATGTAGAGCTATTTTTTACTTGCCAAATAAGCTATAAATTTAAATGAATAATAATTAAAATTGCAATAAAAAAAAGAGTTACCTCAATTTAAAAGTAAAAATGTTAAAATTCCTGATTCAAGAAAAAACTTAAAGTTTGGAACTCCTCAACAGAACTAAGCCATCATTGTGCATTGTCTACTTTTGCTTGAGTTTTAATAATTTTGATATATAACATCAATCACAGTCAAATTCAAATGAATCACACATATTTACTTATTTTATAATTTAATAATTCTGGATGGATTATAGAAAAATTACATGAAAATTTTAAAAAAAAAAAAAAAAAAAAAACATAAGTTTCTGAAAAAATAAATCTAATTGAATTAATTACCTCATAACCAGTATATGACTGAGTAGAGTATTCAAAGTCAGAATCAGGACCACCAGGACAATATCTGAAACAGTATTTAGATGTCTTCAAATTCTTACCTTATATATATATTAATGAACAGGTTATAATAATAATTCTTAATTTAAAATTTTGTATAAAAACTGTGTAATTTTAAAAGATACAAACTATACATTTAATCAAAAAATTTGACTGCAAAAATGATTAATTTGAAAATAAAATATTTCATGACAAATAAGAATTATTTGAGAAGGAAAAATAACTGAACACATGAATACTTAAATTAACAACATTAATTCATATAAGATTATTAATTTAGTATATATTTCATAGCAAATAATAGGAATTGAAATTTTCTAAATAAACGTATACTTTTTTAAAATTAAGTTGAAAATATACTATTAATACATACACGCATACATTTCCAGTCATATTAATGTGAGGACAACGATGTGGTTTACACATTACTGCAACAACTGCAATCTAAGAAAGAATTTAAAAATAAATATCTAGTTTTTAATTACATATTGGATTCCAAAATATGAGGGAAAACTACTTACACCACTAGCAGTTCTCACTGGTTTAGCTTTTAATTTGGGAAGAAGTGCCTACACAATAAAAAGAGAAAAAATAAAAATTAAACATTGAAGATTAGAAAAATGGCTATTTTTCTGCTAGTTATAATTCTGAGTTAAAATAAACATATTTTAGAACCAACTATAAAATAAATCATTTCCCAAAACAATTTCGTGTGGTCAATTGATCAAGGATACAAGTCTGAGTATACATACGAAAAAACTGATTTGCAATGAGCAATAATTGGATTGTCCTCGTTAAATTAAAATATACTTCTGGTTAGATTAAACGTTTGATAACAGTTCGTATAAATTCTTATAACATATTGAAATTACATACTTTTTTATAATCAGGTGGAACAGCAGCAATAATATCTACTAGGCGAGGTTGTGACTCCAATCCATATTTTGATGAAATTTCACACTTAATCCTGAACAGTTTACACATTTTAATTATTTCATACAAAACATGCAGAATAGTGCAAAATATATCTTGATAAAATCAAAAGGAATAAAACAATTAACATACAAATAAAATTTTTGAAATATGAATGAAATACCTATTTAAGTTAATATTTGCATTCTGTTTATGCGCCTTTATTAGTTCTTGTACAATCTCAGCGACTGTCATCACCATTAATTCATCCTTTGAAAAATTAAGAGCTAAATTTGAAAAGTAAAATAAGTCTTAGAGCTGGCTATAAATTTTATACATTATAATCTAAAGTAAAAAATGCATACATACGCTTCGCCTTATTTCTTCCCATGGTAAAAACTTGAACTTTTTTATTTTGATGTCTTATTAAAAAAATTCAAAAATGTAAACATTGCATTGTTTACTATTTTAATGGCATGGTCACAAAACTAGTTACAGTTACAATCAATAGACAAATTACTCTATCTTGAAGTATTAAACATATTATAAATTCATTAAAAATAGCATCTAAAACATAAAAAATATTTATATATAAACATATATATCTTGTGTGATTGCTATAGTTTATTCTCTTTAATCTTTTAATGTTGTAATATCAAATTTCAAAAAATGTGGTAATAAAACAATCCACGACGGATTTTACTGAAAATAACTCATTGTTTAAAAAAAACTAATAATATTCCTGTCAATCCTCTAATATAACAAATTTTAATTTTATGGTTGCTCATTTGCTTATTTAATTTGTAATGCGTATATCAAGCAGTGAAGCAACTATTACTTCAATTTAAACTTCCCTTATTTTGGTTTAAAGCTGGGAGTGTGTATATGAAATTTATTACCTTAATTCATAGCAATACTTCTAATTTTAAAAAAGTTGCATGGAAAAATATCCCCGATAAACGTATGAATAAATGATATTGTTCTTAACTTGTTAGTGTTTTATAAAAATGATACAATAACTTCTTGGGTGTAAATCTTATATCTTTTATCGTATAAATTATATAGCTGAAAGTGTCAAGATGTATTGCTTGCAGTGGCTTATTCCTGTTCTGCTGATTCCTAAACCTGTAAATCCTGCTCTACTTCAGAATCATATGATGTTTATGGTCCTATACTTGACAGGATTTTTCTTGGAACGTAAACCTTGTACTATTTGCAGTTTAGTCTTCCTCATCGCAGTTTTTCTGTTATGTTACAGTGGAATGGGTAGCTGCATGTTCTCAACATTTACAAATTGCAATTCTGTATCATGTGATATATCTGCATAATGAGAAATATGACTGTGTTCAATTGAAAGTTAGCCAAATAATCATACATATTTGGCTATCGTGTTTAATCTAACACGTTGAATATTTCTTTCCTACTTCTGGTTATTTCATGCATTGAAATGTATTTAATCTGCATGTAGCTTAAACTTTTGAGGAAATGTATTAATAAGTTGATGTACGCTATTCATTGTTATAATGTATTTTAAATCAATCATTTTTAATAAATGGTATGCATTAAAGATTGATAACAAATGGTCTAAAATTTTCTATTCTAAAAATTATATGTAATAAAACTTTACAAATTCTTATGTTAGTGTTTATTTGTATCTATTAAGCCATTCATATAAATATGATCCCATTAATTTTAGAGAAATATTGCATCTGTGTGAAAGTAATATGTTTAAATTATTAGTCAAAATTATTTTTAGGCTTGGTTATCAATTTATTATGTATAAATATATCAGCATCACACACACAATATAAATTTGTAATTTCAATTGATAAAAAAAAAATATTGCTGGAATGTTATTCATTTTAGCTAAGCAATAAAATAATAAATTCCAGAAATTTAGTACTTACATATGTTCATCTGCACTAACCTTAAATTGGTTATCATGCTTATAAATTCTAACAAATATAAATTTACTGTAATATCAGCGAATCAAAACAAATTGAAATGCTTTGAATTTATCCATTTTAATGTTGTTGGTTTGTGTAATATATTTTATGATATAATTTAATGATTGCATTTATTTGAATTAATCATTTCAAAAATCTATGCAGAATAAAATTGAGATTTATGATATACTTCTGAAAAGTGCTTATATATATATATATATATCTTAAAATTGTATCTGATGATATATTGTAAAGGTCACACATTCATTCTCAATTGTACTGTTAGAATAATAGTTATAATTTGGGGGGTTACCAGATCATACAAATCTCGGATTCACAAATTCTTTAATTACTGATTTTGTAAATTTGCCAATGTACAATTAGTAAATTGCTCTTTCATAAAATAAAGTTATTTATAAAATTGTCCTTTTATTCAAATCTAAATCATTAAATATAAAATACTTTAAAGTTGTGTATTATTTGTGACCCAAATAATAAAACTTTTGTATTTCTCTTATATCTAGTAATTTTTTTAGTTTAAAATTATTAACAGTAAAATAGTATATAATTTTTAAATTTGTGTGTGTATTATAGATTTGATATATTGAAACATTTATCTTAAAAAGAGATTATCTTTGTTGGCCAATATAATTCTGTTTTGTTCTATCTAATATTTTGAATTTCAATTTACTAAACTCTCAGATTGTGCAGATCAGATGAACAAAAATAAATATTATGAGATAGAATGCTCTTGATCATTAAAATATTTTTGGTTTCATTCAGACTTTTCATATTTTTAACATTAAACTTAAATTTATTGTTTTAAGAATCCTGAGGTTAAACAAAAATATAGATAATTTTACTCGTTGTTGAAAGTGAGTTGTATTTTTAATTAGATAATTTTCAGTATGACAAGAAAAAATTATATTTTATAATCAAAGCATTTTAAATTAGCATATAAACAATTTAATTTAAAAAAAATTATCAGTGATATGAAAATGGAATGATTTATTACATAAAGTATTAGTATTCAAATTGATTCTCTTTCTAGAATATAGAATTTTAAATTATAAAAAAAGGGAAAAAATTCAGTTTATTAATTTTCAGTGCAAAAAAACTTTTAATTTTCCTTTTGAAATAAAAAATTAACTTCCAAGCAAAATTTACTATAGGCATTGGTTAAACAACCAATTAACTGATTATTTGAGAATTTCATATTTGTTTTTGATTTCAGTATCATATGTTTTCAGGGAAGCTAGCTTATATATATGTGTGTTGAATGAGTGAATGTTTTCTTGTGAATAATTAAAAATGCTATAAAATATGGAATTTATTGTTATACAAGTAACTTTAGATTTATAATTTAAAAATGATAAAGGTAGATAATTATCCTGTTTCAATTTGATAGATAAGTGAAGAAAAAGTGTGATAGATTTTATAATTTGTTAATTTTTAATGTTGAATAATGATTTATTCGTTAATGTATGGTTATTGTCTAGTTTTTCCAATTTTAATCACTTTTCGAACACGCAATAAAATTTTTACATTAAAATTGATAACGTGTTGTGGCTATTGTGATTTATAGTATGAAACAATTGTGTATTCACATCTACAGTTTAATATGTGAAATATAAGAAATAATAAAAAAAGAAAAAGTTGGATGTGTATAAATTTAAAAGGTAAAAAATGGGTATGGTATAGAAAATTATTTTATGTTTGCTTTTATATATATAACAAGTGTTATAAATTCTTCATATTTTATTTACAAAAACATAAACAAGTGATTATATGTAAAAACAAGTTTACCATTTAAATTATTGTTAAATTCCAAAAAATTATAACATTATTTCTAAATATTAATTCCACTACCAATTATTTTAAATAAAAACGTATAATATTGAATTATTGAACATGCTAATTTTCTTTTCAATTATTAAAAAAATGTTGGTTATAGTTTATAGATAAAGAACTCATCCCAGAAAAGATTATTTTGTTCTGTTTTAACATGAAAGATTTTTTGCCAATATTCTTAGTAATCTTTATCTTTAATGAAGAAAAGTTTCTTATTATAATTGTTTTGTTACAATTTTAATTATTTTCATGGGCAAATGATTTAAGTTACAAAATTATTACTCAATATTTTAAGTCAAAGAAGGAAATTTCTAGATTAATTAGATGTCCTTATTAAGATAAAATATTTACAACAAAATAAGAAATACATCTTCAAAACAAATTTGAATCAATTTTCAGACCAAGCAAACATTGATGAAAGCTCTTAGTTACAGCATTTGAATAAATATCTAGATCTATTTGGAATTGTGGAAGTTTTAGGTTTATTTACAACTATCTATGGCTTAAAATCATTTATCATAAACAAATTCTTTGAATCCAAAAACCTAATAAAATTTTCTTTTATAAATCTCTTTCAAGTATTTTTAAATTATAATTTATTTAGAAAAATATTATATTTCAAAATTTGTTTTAATTAGTACTTGTTGCCTAAAAGATCCTGAATTGAACATAATTTTTGCCTGATATCTATTAAAATTATAATTAATTTGAAATTTGAACGTTTCTTATAAATATATGCAATATGAATCTGTTGCTTAATAAGTACTATTAGGTTAATTTCTTTTAACCTGTCAATTTGTATCAAACCTATTTTGAAAGAATTAAGACAATTTATCATTAGATTTGTGACGTTCATTAAATTTGATAAATCTGGGAATTTTTTATATTTATTAGAAAAATTGAAACAGATTTGGAATTTTTATAGTTTATATTTAAATCTCTACATTTCCATAGTTTATTTATATCCATGCCAGATGCAAGAATCTTAAATATTATATTATTTATAAAATCAACAATAAATTATAAATAAAGAGAAAAAATAGTTTACTATTAGAATTTTGTTAACAAAATATCTAATGATACTTATAAGTGTTAATAACATACATAAGTTTAAAAGTGTGTAAAGTCAAGTAGTGATATAAATATGATTATGTTATTGGCCAAAACAAATGTAAATCAATATTTGATTTACATTGGGAATCAAATATTAATTGCCTTTTCTATGTTTATATATATATAAAATATTGGCTGCACATTTAGAAATGAAATACTCAACTCTAACTTTTAAGGGCCAAGGAGAGAATATATATTTTACTTTAAATATGTTGATGAGATCAAGTTTTCTTCAGGAACTTATTAACTATCATCTCCAATAATCAAATTTTCATTCTTTCTCCTTTTAAAATTTCAGTTTTTATTTGGATTTCGGTAAAATGATGTACTCTTCAATTCAGTTTTTTAAATCTTTGAAATACAGTGAGTGTAAAAAGTATTCGTACAGTACAATTAATTTAAAAGAGATCCGTTCATAAAAATTAGAAATTCCGTTTTAATTAATTAGAAATGTATAATAAAACTTATTTTCACTAGTTTCATGTGCAATTTACAAAAAAATAATTTTATACATTAATAAATATTTACAAAAGTGAAACAATCCAGCATCATGTGGTGTAAAAAGTATTCGTACATCAGGCATATATTGGCCTACACAATCATAATATTACAGCTAATACTTTGTAGAATATCCTTTAGCTCGAATAACTGCCTTGAGTATTCTTTGACATCGATTCCACCAATTTTGCTGTTATTGAGTTGGGTATGGCGTCTCATTCTTGATCAAGAGCTGATTCTAAATCATTTTTATTAGAAATATCTCTGGATCTAATATTTTTATAAAGAACGTCTCATAAATTCTCGATGGGGTTGAGGTCCGGCAATTGAGGAGGAAGTTCATGAACTTTGTGGTATTATATAGTATCCAGAGCCTTGTGTCAGAGCTGTGCTTGGGGTCGTTATCATGCATGAAAACTTAATTACCATTCAAGCCCATTTTTGTTGCACTAGGTCCTAAATTATTGTTTAAAATGTCAATATAAAGTTAATGATTCATAATGCTTTTAATAAAGACTAATTTGCCCACTCTAGAAGCACTCATACACCCCCAAACAAGCAGACTTCCAAAACCATGTTTCACTGTTGACATTAAATTCATAGGAGGCATTTCTGTATTGCGCTTTCTCCATACCATTCGTCTCCTGTCCGATCCAAATATGTTGTATTTACTTTCGTTTGTAAAGATAATCTTTTTCCACAAATCTGAACTTTCATAACGTATTGCTTGGCGAAAGACAATCGCAGCTTCCGATTCTTCTCACTAACAAAGAACCTTCATTTCTACATGTATTTCGAACAGTACTTACGGAGACTGCTGTTCCCATGTTCTGGTGTTAATGTAGGAGTCCTTATTTTGGGATCCTTCTTTAATTAACGTACCAGAAACCGTCTGTCAGATGATGTCAAAACACATGGTGGTCAAGTATGAGAACTGTTTTGAACCGTTATAGTGGCAGCAAACTTTTTTATGATTGACTGCAGTTGAACGGGGTCTACCAACCAGATCAGAAAACTTGTTTTACGATTTATCATTTTTATGGAGCTTTAAAATCTGTTCTCTTTCGGAAGCTCTTGTTGCTTTACTTTTACGACTCATTACAGAATTTCTAGTTTCTCACTACATTAAAATTTCCACTGAAGAACCTTTTGAGTAATTTACAAAATAACGTCAATTAACTACATATTAATGGCTAAACCAATCACAAAATATAACAAAAAAAATTGCATTTCTTTTAGTGTACGAATACTTTTTACACCGCAAAATGTTGAATTGTTACATTTTTGTAAATATTTATTCATGTATAAAATTATTTTTGTGTAAATTTCACATAAAACTAGTGAAAATATGTTCGTTTTTTGTATTTATTATTAATTAAAATGGAATTTATGTTCATAATTTTTATTAATGAATCTTTTTTTTAAATCAATTGTCGTACTGTACGAATACTTTTTACACTCACTGTATATATTTGCGGGCCAATGTTGTGTTCTTTGACTCACCGCTAAATTAACAGAAAATATTTGTTTAATGCTAAATTATAAACGTTTGAATTATTATTTATTTAATTAAAGGTATGGAAAGTAATTGTGTATAAAATTGCGAATAGAACTGGAGGAAGCTAATCGCAGCTTAAAGCATCCCTGTATTATCTGTTTGAGAAGTGATTTTGGTGCTTAAAACGTATTTCTCAACAAAATATTTTTTGTTGATCACAATTCGATAATTGCAGTAGAATTTTTTATACCGCGTAGGTGTGAGTTTTCGTCTCAAGATTGTTTCTGAAGTTTTATTGTTCAGCTGTTCAAACTCTATATTAAAAAAGAGAGTTGAACAGCTTATATTTTTCTCCTTAACTCTGTTGGCTATAAATTTAGAAAATCTGCTTTTCCTTCTTCCTCTATGTTCAATCTTGTAACATTTACCTGCTAAAAATGATTTTAATACCTTGTTATAGTAAAAATACCGAACGAATAACGAAAAGAAAAACTATATAATGAAAATTTATTTTGCGTGTGTTTTATAGATTATTGGAAATGCCAATTAAATTTAACCATTTAGTTAAAATTTAATGAAGTAAAGATTACCGGGCTATGGTTTTTCTAGTAAGAAACGTAAATCTAGATTTTAGATAAAAGCTTAGATTTGAGGAAAAACGACATCTATTTACTTATATATAGTTTTGTCCAAAATACTATGAAGTGTCACGTTTAGGTCAATGGAAAACAAAATGAAAGTCGTAAAACCCTTGAAAATCCTCTTTAGTTTTGAAATTATTATTTTTTGTAGTCGGAACATTTCATCCTCATCCCAGTCCATTTCCGATCAGCGGCACGTAGAAATAACTGGAAGCACGTTTGCTAATCAAAATGAAATATACTTTTTCGAAAATTTAAAACAATGGTAAATATTATTAATTACTTTTTAAGAAAAAGATTACTTTGCTGGAACGTGGAAAAAAAAGGAGTATCCGATGCCGCTCATATTTTTTACTATTTTCAAATGTTATGTGAAATTGGAACATTTTAAAAGTGGTAGAAGAGCCACACATTCTTTAAATAACCAGAATTCTAGAATATTGTTTCACTGTGACACAAGCAAATTTAATTAAACTGTTATTTACTACAATGCACAGAATGATAATTTTATTTATATAAATTGTGAAATAAAAACTAGAGCTTTTTTGTTTCAATATGTTAGTAGTTTTAAACGTAAATTTTATTTTATTTAAGGTAAATTTGCATTCACTTAATTTTTAGTTAACGCAGGATTCAAACGTGTGGTTCGGTTATTATTAACATAATTTGCGTCAATGAAAAAAATAGGTGAAATTGTATAAAAAGTATGTAAAGTAGTTATACTTGTATTATATATATATATATATATATATATATATATATATATATTCAGGGCAACCTATAAATTTTCTTGTTAATCTAAAATACAGATAAACCGTGGGAGGCTTGAATGAATATATTCCTTCTTATTAGGGTCATTACATCAATCGTGGGGTTATAATAGATTGATCGAGAAAAACGCATCGTTTTGGTGACCGGGAGGTGATGTATGAAGATGAAGATACTATCTCAACTATCAATTCAGTGATTTCGCTGAATTTCACAATTAGAAATGGTTGGCTGTGGTCGAGTCAAATAGGTAGTTGAAGGCGTATCGAAATAACAGTGCCAAACCAGTCTACAAATATGGGGCGGATTGTTCTAAATTGCGAAATACGTAAATTTTGAACTCTGATTATTTTGTCATTATTTAATGTTTTCTTTGACAGTTTTTCTCCTTTTTCGTGTTGAAATTATCGTCTGACTTTGGCATAGTGTTTGATTGACTAAGATTGAGTATTTTTGTTCTTTTAATTTTACTACTTAAATTTTTAATTCATTTTATTTTATTTTTCACCATATTATTATGGATTCAAAATGACTGAAGCAGAGACAAATGATTTACATGGATTGCGATTTGCGCATTCCAAAAATAAACACTTCAAGATTATTGATTTTCGAAGATTCTATTCCATAACTAATTCAGTTAGCTGCCGAAAATGGTATTACTAAGTTCTGCATTTTCCTGTCTCCCACTGATGATACTGCATCTATTCCAAAGAAACCTTACAATTTAAAGCAAGAAATAATTCAACTTGTAAATAATCACAAGAAAATAATACAAATTCAACACACCCTTCAAGGTAAGCTTCTATTCGAAACTAATTGCCCTGATACTGCTGTAGAAATAAGCAAGATAAACAATATCCTTGGAGTACCTGATAACTCCAGTTTTCAACCTGAATACATTTCTTCAAGATTTCTTATAAAAGAAATAAATGTAGATTTACCTTTATATATTGTTGCTGAAGAAATTGCGCAAAATGGCTTAACGATATTAAGCTTACAAAGATTTACAAAAAAGAATTCTGAAGAACAGAGCGAAAATATTTTAGTGAGCGTCATTGGTCATCATCTACCTCAAACTATTAATTTATTCTATTCCATCATTCCAATTTCTCCTTTTATTGATAGCATTCGCCAATGCGGAATATGCTATAAATACACTCACCCTACGAAAAATGTAAACAAGAAGTATTCCTAAGTAAAAACTGTGGAACATTCCATAAAGACTCTCCCTGTGGCAATGAAACACCTAAATGTATAAACTGTCAGGAATTGTCAGTCATTGTATGGGAAATCATGCAGCTAATGACATTTCCTGCCCTACGAGTCTTGAAGAAAAAAAATTCTTACATTTTAAAAGCATGAACTACCTGTCATTTATTGAGGCGAGAAGACGTTATAATAAATCTTTAAAAACCAGTTACTCCAGTGTAATCAAAAGTCATCTTCCTTTCGTGCCGAATCAAAATGAAATAACTGATATTGTTAAAAAAAGCAGCGACAGATGGCTTTTGAGATGGCTTCTATTTTTGAAGCAAAATTACTTGCGATACAGGCTAGACAAGATCAAATGGTCCAACAAATGTTCTCATTCATGAAAGAATGTATGCGAACATGTTCGAGTCCAGCTAGATCAGTTTCTAGATCTCCTTCAAGAAAGAGTCTTGCAAGATCAATCCAGTCTAGAAAGATAAGTCCAAAAAATTTAGTAAATCAGCAAGTTATATCTCCCGAGCAACCTATGATGAAGTCTCCTCAACCAAATATTAAATATGCAGAACCTAACATTGAAGAAAGAATTGAGCCAGGAAGAAAGCGTAAAAAACATTCATAATTTTTTTAAAATAATATTCTTTTACTACGAGCGCACTTTTTTATTTTTTTATTTTTAATAACTGTTCAGGTTTTTCGTTTTATTTAATGTTCAATTTAATTTCTTGGAATGCAAGAAGCGTTCTATCTAAGCAACCGTATGTAAAATTTCCGTACTTTCAAACTTTCGATGTCCTAGAAATTCAAGAAACGTTTCTTAAAAAATCCGACTTATTTCAAATTTGTAATAAAACAATAATTAAATTAGATAGGCAAGATGGCCGTGGTGGAGGACTTCTTTTTACTGTTGATAAATCCTTACCTGTGCAAGTTTTAAATATATCCCGCTCAGAAGATAACGATACAGAAATATTAGCTATAAAAATTACTATATCCAAATCATCTCTTACTCTAGTAAATGTATAGGACCACACGGTAAATTTTCAAGTTCTTTGTTCCATAGCATCTTATCAAATATTCATCCTCCCTTCATAATAATTGGAGACTTTAATGTACGAAGTTTGGCGCTTGGTAGTTATTCAAACTCTCCCGAATCTTCAGAATTCCTCGATTGCATACTGGATAGCAACATTTCTCTTTTAAATACCTCTCAGCCTACTCATTTCGGACTCCACCAAAGACCATTCCTTATCGATTATAACTAGGTATCTCTTGATATTTTTCCTTTTTGTATTTTCTCAGTCAGTTCAGATAGTTATGGTAGTGATCATGTCCCTGTTCAAACAAGTGTCAAAATCTACAATAACGATTATTCAAAAGGTACTTCCCGTAATAGAATTTTATGGACCGGCTTCTTCAATTCAATGAACACTCAAATTGCTAATAACGGACTAGTACCTGTAGATCATTTCCAAATTTTAGGCAAAAACTGTCTTGATAAATTTAGGAAAAAACAAATATTTCTGTTAAAATCATATCCTTCGTGGTGGATATCGCAGTGTTGTTATCTTATCGGTCAAAAAAGAAAACTTTGGAGGAAAGCTAAAAGTTCTCTTAATCAGACTGTGGATAGAGTACAAACGAATTTCTGCAAAACTTCATCAGCTTCTTCTAACCCTTTCCAGAAATTTCTGGGATAAAACTATAACAAACGCTGTTATATCTAAAGACATTTATTCTATTCTTAAAAGATTTAAAAATAGATCCACTGAATCACCAACTCATCATCTACTAATTTCTAGCGAAACTTCAATTATTTCGGATCCTGTTGTTCAGGCTAACTTATTTGCCAAATTTTATTCTCGTCAATCTGAAACTGAAGTACTACATCTAGATTTAAGTTCAAACTTTGATTTAGAATATAACTCTGATTCTCCCTTTCTCAACTCCAATTGGCAATTTCTAAGTGCAAAAATACTTCAGCTGGTCCTGATTTAATATCAGCTAAAATTCTGTAGGGTCTATCAAACACAGCTTTACGATCCCTTTTTTCACTCATAAATACCTCTTGGTTAAGCGGTATTGTTCCAACGTCTTGGAAAAAATTCATCATAATTCCAATAATAAAACCTGGAAAAGATACTACTTCAGTAAACTCTTATTGCCCAATTTCTCTTACAAGTGTTCTATGTAAGGCCATGGAATGCATGATTTTAAATCATCTAATAAATCATATCTCCCTTTCCAACTATTTTCATCCAAATCATCATGGATTTATGCCTCATAGAGGTTGCGATAGTGTTCTTTTGATGCTTCATCATCATATTATTGCTTTTCGCTCACAGAGAAAATATGTCATATGCGCAACTGTAGACATATCTCAAGCAGATGATTCAGTGTGGCCAGACGGTCTTATTTATAAGCTCCTCCAATTTGATATCAGAGGAAATGCTGCTCGTTGGATATTGGATTTTTTTTATCGGATAGAAGTTTTAAAGTGAAATGGCGTGGAACTTTATCTCAACCCACTTTATCTAAGGTGTGTGTGTGTGGCACACACCTTAGAGAGGTTCCTCACGGCAGTGTTTTTTCTCCCTTTTTTTCATGATTTATATGTCAGATATTTACGAAGTTCTCTCTCCTGACCGTAAGTGTTTTATTTATGCTGATGATATAATACTTTTGGCTGCTCATTCATCACTAGAAAGACTACAGCAAAAAAATGCAGACTGCAATCATAAAACTTGAACAATGACGTGAAGAATGGAAACTAAAAATTGGTTCCTCAAAATGTTCAGTCATTGATTTCTCTTCCAAAAAATCTCCTGTAAATTTTGTACTTACTTACAACCAATTACCTATCTCTTGGTCTAAGCACATAAAAATTCTTAGCCTCTATTTGACTAATAACTTAACCTTCAAGCATAACTTTCAAATGAAAACAAAATCCATCCAGAAGAAAATTAATGTTTTAAAAGCTATTGCAGGAAATAGATGGGGAGCAAAAACTAATAATTTACTTCAAATTGTTCAGTCCTTCAAGTAGCCTAAATTATGGATGTCATGTATTTACATCTGCGAGCTTATCAGACAGAAAAATCTTGGATCCGATATATCACTCAGTTCTTAGAATTGCTACAGGTCTTCCTTGCTGGACACCAATTCCACTTCTTCTGAAAGAAGCAGGGGTCATACCTTTTTCTGTAAGACAAAACTTTCTCTCTACAAGGATGTACATTAGAAACCTTGCACTTTTTACTGGATCTCCATGTGTTAGTTTGTGGGAATCAAAACCATACAGCCATATCTCCGGCGCTCTTCCTCTATCTTAGCGAGTGAAAAAATGGCTTGTGGAAAATGGAATTCAAGAATCACATATTTTAAGAGTTCCTGCAAAATTTACATCTGTTAATATTAATTTAAAAATAGTTCAAAATATACTTTTCAGACTAAAAATCTTCCTACAAATACTATCAATGACCTCTTTGAACTGCATAATATTTCTGAATGGTCCAATCACATATTATTATTTACTGATGCATCTAAAATAGAAAATAAACTTGGAATCGCTGTTTATAACAGCAGAAATAACTCCTTTGTTTGAGGGCAAATCAATAACTCTAATTCCATTTTTACAGCAGAGGCTTTGGCTTTATATCTGGTGGTGACTAAATTCTGTATTTCTCCCTCCAACTATGACATATTATCAGACTTCTTATCCTGTCTAAGCAGTTTAAATACTCTCTCAACCTTTTCCCCAACCATCATTCAACACATCGGATCAGCTTTAGGAAATGCAACTAAGATTTGCGAATCTATTCAATTAGTTTGATCCCAGGTCATTCCGGAATTGCTGGGAACGAAAAAGTAGATGCTGTGGCAAAATCAGCCATTTATAAAAGTTATATTCTGCACTCGATATCCCCTGAAGAGCTTATCCATAATAAAAGAAACATTTTTATCAATTATAATAACAACGAATGGAATAATAGTAAATATGCCTCTAACTTTTCGCACATGTCTTCTACCACGAAAATTCACCGCAATTATACTAATTCTCGCCTTGAAGAAGTGTGGCAAGCTAGAGTTAGAACTAGATCTTTTCCGACAAATGCTAAATTACATAAATTCAGACTTTCTTCAACGGATAAATGTTCTTGTGGAGAAAGAGAAACCATGGATCACATAATGCTATCGTGTCCTCGATATGATCAAGCAAGAAATTCTTTAAGAGAAAAACTTGGTATCGGAGCTCTTTCTTTCTCTTGAATCTTAGATTTGTCAACGAATCCTAAAGAGAAAATTGACGCAATTATTTCTTTTTGAAACAAATTGATAGATTTTAGTTTTTTTCTCGTCTTTGTATTTCCAAGCGGCCTAATTTCCCCTTCATTTGTCAAACAAACGCCGTGCTTATCTGTTTGTTTTGATTGTCGATTTTTTCAAAATCATCAATCCATCAATTTTTGTTTAGGTTTCAAATAAAAACTCAATCCTACTCAATGCGAGCTATAAGCCTATGAGCATAAAGCTCCAAAACAGTTTTTTGTCGTAACCTAACCTAACCTAACCTACAAATATGATTCAGAATGTCGCGCACAAGAAAATATTTTAAAGAATTCGATTCCCAACGGTAAAGCGTGCAGAGTTAAGCAATAGAGATCAACAATACGGATTTAGAATTTTATTATATATTAATTGTGAATAATTTAATATTTACTAACACACACACACACATATATATATATATATATATATATATATATATATATATATATATATATATATATATATATATATATATATATATATATAAAAATATATATATATATATATATATATATATATATATATATATATATATATATATATACTTGTGTCGCGGCCGGCCAACTTATCTAATGGTCACAGATAGGAAGGTCCTGAGTTCGAATCCCGGTTCAGGGATGGATGTGCTTTCTCTCTATCCTGTCTTTGTCCTTTCCTTGTGTGTGTGACTGAAGTATGAATGATGCCTACCCTATAAACGGATCCCTATGGCATGTGTGAGGATGCGATGGTGGCCCACCCCCTGTGGTGCACCCGGGGCAACGCCTGGGCGGCTAAGAGTTTGCTGTTTCAGGCCGGTTTCTTGGGTATCGGGGAATAATAGATTAATAGACTCTGTTGTAGTTGTAACTGTCTACAATCTGCCATTGGAAAAAAAAATATTTGTGTATGTTTGTTTTTAATCTTTCGAACTGAATTCCCCATGAGAAATAAACCAAGCAGTTAAATAAGAATAGTTTCTGAGTAAATTGATCCCTACACCATTTTACACCTATTTACACTTTATTTAATTTCACAATAATTGTGTGTGGAGTGCCACTGTAAATTGTACAGCGTGCGATATATTAACGACGATATAATAATGGCTTTAATTATTTTAACATATTTTACTGTGCATTGATGATTTCCATAAAAATTACATCGATATAAGGAAATTAAAGATTATATATAGAGAGTGATAATTATATAGCAAATGTTTTTGTGTGTGTGTGTGTATTATTATTTTTTCATGTCATTTAATTTCCTATTATTTCTTTTCTCCTCCTATTCCTTAAAAAAAAGAAGATAATTTCAAATTGACACCATTTTTACAAGTACTTATCTTAAGCTTTTAAAAAACTAATGTTAAAATTAATTTTAAATTTTATCGTTCAACATAATTTTGCTGTTTATAATACTTCATATTAAGAATATTTCAATTTACATTTATTTATAGGAAATTATTTTCTGTTTTTCAAAATTTATACATTTTTACACATTTATTTTCAATAAATATATTTAAAATTTTTTATGATTATTAGATATGTCTAATCAGTCTTATAAACATTCTCTTAAAATTCTTATCATAAATTAATATTTAACTGCCTCATTAAAAACTTTATTCGAATTAAATCTACCATTTTTTTTTCCAAAAACCAACTAGTACTTTACTAAAAAAAATATGGAGTTATTATGGAACTTTGTATTGTATATTTGTAGTATATTTTATGATGATTTACCTTAAATATGCTCAATACAATCAAAATTTGGAAAAAAAAAGCAAACATCAATAAATTTCTCTCTTTTAACAATAATTGATTATAATATATCTTTTGCCGCGAATATTCTGACAATCTTCAAATTTAATAGAGTTTAAAATTAAAATAAACCTTGATAAAAAATTTGTAAGCGATAAAATTTAACCAATAAAAAAGATTTTTTAATTCTATTCATATAGTTGTTTTGTAAAAATGCTGTTTGAAAATTCCTGGATTTTTAAAACAAAGTTTTGCCTTTAATCGTCTACTAATCCGAATAAAATAATTGTTTTCAGAAATTTTTTTTTCCTTTCCTTAAATTCCGACATATATTTATCTATAAGCATACAAAATTAGATGATTTTCATACATTTCCTCCTTACCGATATTCTTAGCATTCTACATTTTCCTTTAAAAAAGGAAAACTTTTCTCATCAAAATTTGTTTTGCTTACTTAGATATGCAAATTGTTTAAATTATATTACATATTAGAGGTTAAAATTGTTCAAAATATTTTTAGTCTATGAAACAAATTTTTTGGTTAAATGTCTATTGTGAAGAGTAAAACATTCACAACAAAACAAAGAATATTATATATATATATAGTTTCAAAACAAATAATTGTAAATGATATTGGTACTACTTATAATATCAAAGTAAATGTCCTGATAAATGTGTTATGAATGGTGTTCTGTGTTTATTTACAATTATTTATGTGGGTCAATAACATTCTTTATAATAAGTTCTCTTGAGTCGATTAATAATAAATAAGCTCTTTAGAATCAGAAAACAATCACTAAAATTTTCTTATAAAAAACTTTTTCAAATATTAACTTATGATGGAATTAATTCAGAAAGTATCTGACTAATATTATTTCGAAATTTATTTCAACTACTCTTTACTGTGTTGTAAAACTGAATCTATATTAAACCAAATCTATGGCTTTTATCGATTAAAATTATAAACTTGAAATTCGAAAACTTTACTTAGAAATATTTTTAATACGAATTTATATTGTAAAAAGTATTAGATAAATATGTTTACGTGAGAAACTTATTCCCAATTTTCAAAGTTAGAAGAAAATAAAAATATTATGATTATGACCGTAAAGCTATTTAAATTTGATAAATTTAGATAGTTTAATTTTTTTGCAGCTTATTCTAAAAATTAAAGTACTTTTTAATTTTTATAATTTATTAAAATCACTACATTTTATAATAGCTTTCATACCAGCTTGGCATGCTGGATGTACGATATGAAAGCTCTGATATAGAATAATTTTTTTGATGAACATATTTTGCATTTCGCTTTCTTATTCTGTATACCATAATAATATCATAAGTTTGATTTTAAATTAAAAATAAATTACAGTAATTTTTTATTTGACTTATAATAAAATAATTATCAAGAGCTAATTAAAAAATATGTTCTAATTTATCGTTTTCCTAAAATCAAACATACTTTCCACCTAAAATCAAACATTTTTTTCTGCTGGCATGTTTGTCGATGGGTGCTTTGGAGTTTTCCGGGATTCCTTTCTTGTGACGCATGGGTTTAGCCCTCTGTTTTGGAAAAGTGTTCTTAGAAGTCAACATATGCCGTAGACACTAAAAGTTTTTAAGGCCGTTAGGGGTCTACTACGCTGTGTCTATATACGAATATTTTGCACTTAGTGGTGGTAAAACGCACTTTAACAGGAAAAGACCCGGTTTCTACACCAGTCTCTGTTGAACAATGGAAGAGGAATGTTGCTCTTGCAAACATATCTGCTGGAGTTGTTGCTTGGGAGTTTTCCGGGTTTTCTCCTTTGTGACACGTTAATATGGCTTATTATTTCTAAAAATTTCTCCTGGAAATCCATTTATGAGTTGGACTTCAAAATGCTCTGCAGCAGTCATAGACAGATTATCTATTACGCGGCATCAAAATACAAATAATTTAAACTAGTTGATAATAGGAGAAACTTAATAAAAAAATTTCTATACCTGTAAGATATTTTTTTTTGTTTCTTTTCAGAAAATTCAACTCCATTGTTATTTTTAATGAATCTTAATTTATTCTCTCTCCCTCATCCATATATGTATGAACTAATTCTTTATTGGTAAGAACGTCATAATGTATTAAAATATCTATTTATATATATTCAAAATTTATTTGATAATTAACTTAAAAAGACTCAAATTTAGTTTTAAACTTAAATTTGACTTTTTAAAAACAACTTTTATTTTTCTGTCATTTATATCAAATGTTTAATTATGAGACAAATTTTGGTGTCATTTTAAATATTTTACCTCTTTTTTAAATTTTTAAAATAAAGGTTTTTTGTTAAAAATAATATATATATATATATTATTGCTTTATAGTTACCTTTAATTTGACTGTTTTAGGTTAAGAATTTTAGTAAAAATATTGAATAAAATAATGTATTACAAGAATTTATATTTTAATAAATTCGAAATTTTCTTAAACACATTTCATAAAACTTTATTTTATAATTCAAAAATATGCTGTAAACAGTATACTTTTAATATGCATTAATGTTTTTTCTTAAAATTACCATCTAATTTATTTAATGAAATTATACCGTATGATAAAAATATAACATGATTTTGCCATTATATTTCATCATAGTTATTTTCGAATGTCATCAACAAAACTGTTATTCTTAAGAAATGTATCATTTTAAAACTAAAATAGAAACTGCTATTTTTCAAACCGTGTCAATTACCTTGTGACTACCGTATGTTTGTTTAAAAACAAATGAAAAGACAATAAAATGAATGTTTCATTTTTTTAATAAAAAAGTGATAAGAAAATAAATATTAGATTATAATTTTAATAAAAGTAACTAAATATTTTTTATTTTATCGCACATTAAAAGTTACAGTTTGCAAAAGTATAATATGATAGAATCTCAAAAAGAATAAGAAATATAGTTTTTTCCCTACAAGTGTGATCTAAATTTGTGGAAGAAAAGAAAAATTTAATTGAAAATATCGATTAATCGATAGATTTCCTTTGAAATTCTTTGGGGACTATTTCACTGTTATCAAACGTACATCGAAATTCCTTTCTTTATGCAAAATAACTATCTGAACGTCTATGAAAGATTTAATTTATGATTTCTATTTAAAATAAGATTTTTCTGTATAAGATTTTATTCTTTTAAAAGGAAAAGAAAAAAAAAACAGTTAAGAAAGTTTTAGACTAGAAATGATTTTTATTTTTCATAAATCTATACTAAGATGTATAAAACTTTGAAAATATATGTGTACAAAACTAAAATAATTTCTTAAATCACAAATTATTAAAGAAATAAATAAAATAGTATCAAAAGAATGGATTTTGCGAAATTAACGTATTAGTGAATCCATTACATAAGATTAATACAAATAAAAATTGACATTCATACATATTTTGCAGTAAAAGTTCATAATTGAAATAGATTTTAAAGCTTGTGAAATGGGAAGATGGATATAAAATAGCATTTTTTAAAAATGCACAAAAATTATCTAAGGAAGTTCATAAAGTATCAAGATATCCCCTTCTCACCATAACTATTTTTGATTTGCTTGAAAAATTATGTTAAAAGCTTTTAAATTTATCTTCGGTTTAATATTTTTAATTAAAAATCAAAAAATTTGACTCTGAAAATAATTGCATTTTTATTTTACGTTTTCATACCGTTGTGAAAATCGACTGGCATCTGTTTCTACGTATAACTCATGAATCATGAAAATTAATACGAGGGGAGTGGGGGTAGTGAACCCTCAAATTGCCATTGTTGACCATTCAGTTGCCAGAAATTGATATTTTAAAAATTAAGTACTTAAAAAGATAAAGATTATGAGTCTAAAAATATATATATATATATAATTTAAATGATATATTAATTCAATTTTTTAAGCTATAAATGTTTTTGTTGCCTATTATTTCATAAGAATGTGTTTTAAAAATTTTGAATCGTATGGTAATTTTAAAAAAATGCGTTGATAAATAATTTTGAATCTGAAAAAGATAAGAATGTGAATAAAATTATTAACAAAAACTGCATAGAGAGAAAAAAAGAGCAACATAAAGTTCTGGAGGTCTTTTTCCAGAGATATAGTGTGTATTTTATAAGAGATAAATAAAGTTTTGTTCTCAAATTATAGATACAAAATTCTGCAATTATAAGTAATTTTTGTACCAATATTTTTATGTGTTATTTTGCTTTCAAAATTATCACAATTAAATATAATTAACGGAGTTTTAATTTTTTTTTTTTTTTTTTGCTTTATATGGGATACAATGTGTGTGTGTGTTTGTGTGTGTGTCTGTGTGTGTGTCTGTGTGTGTGTTACAAACTTCTCTTTTTACAACTTTTTCTGGAGAGACTAAGAGAATTTTATAAAAATAAAACTAAAGTAAAATAAAATAGGTGCGCTGTTTTACTGAATATAATTTGAAATATTAGAAATCCTTATAATGTTCATACATGTGAACAATAAGAAGCAATATTTTTCCTTTTAAAAATTAAATATTAAATTTGCTTGTTTTAACTATTGATAAATTATGGAGTTATGCTGCGTGAATGTATCATATCAATATATAGATTATATTGAGAGATAATATATATATATATATGTAGCAAAACCATATGCAAATTCCATTATTTTCTTTATTATACGTTAATGATGATTTATTCCAAAATTTTGATTAAGGAATTTAAACATGAAAATTCGTATATTAAATTTTAATTTCTTGTTATGTATTATCATACAATTCTTTTTCTTTTTTTCAAGAGGCATTAAAACAATTTAAAAAAAAAAATCTGATTTTGATAATAAAATTCATTAATACAATAAAAATGATTGAAATAATTATGATGATTAATTTATTTTTGTATAGATAAATAATTGATGTCATCAATACATTATGTAATTATTAATATATATGAATTTTTCAAAAATTATTTTTGAAAAATTAATTATTTTACAATGTTAATTCTTATATTATCCTTAAATGAAAAATAACTTGTCTGGCAGAAAGGCAAAATAATCAATCTTATTTTAAAATTCTAAGCACTTTCGAACGAGTGAACGTGTGTGACTTCGAAACGATAAATATGCATTTAATATTAAAGGCATACCCCTGAGAAAAGGGAAAACTAAAAGTTTTGTTGTGGTGGACCGTTACCTTAACAACCGAAACATAACCTGTCGTCTTGAATATCCAAAGAGAGATGGAGCGGCTTTTTATTTTCCCCCTGGTGTACCAAATGTATGGAGTGAATTGTTGAATTTAAGTAATGAATTTAGAGTTTTATGGGTAAAGGTTCCCAAGTAGAGGTTGAAGTTGGACAAGCTTCCTGTCAGCCTATTTTTATAGCTAGAGTAGTCGCGTGCAACAGTAAGGTTGTTAAAGTTCCTTGGGAGAGCTAAGAAAAATAATTATTAAAGTAGTCCAGTCATCAGCTGGCCCATCACACACAGAGCACCTGGAATAGATGATACCATACAAACATGTCTCTCGTCATAAGAAATCCCAATCGATATTATCAAATCCGATTTTGCACAATGATATTGGAAAATAAATGATTGAATTGAAAAATAAAAAAGTAGCCGATTTCAAGAAACAATAATAGAAATTTCTGCAATTCACAAAGATTGATCATCATTTTAATTTCAAGTAATTTGGGTAAGTGTAATCACAGAGAATATGTTTTTTTTTTTAATTTTTATTTAAGTTTATTTTATATTTCATATAATTAATCATAAATTTCTTAATATTTACTTAAAAATCAATTGTTTCTGAGACATTTTCGAATGGTGATAAATTATATTTTCTGGTGCTTACACAAACAGAATATTGATAATAATAATAATAAAAAGTTTTAGATTTGGTAAAAAGGAAAATAAGAGAAAATATTTGTTTTTCACTTTTTCCTCAAAATATGTTTTTCAAAAAGCTAATTGCGATTCATGCTTAATATTTACTTCAGTTTATGCATTTTACTAAATATCTTGCCTATTTTAAAACAATTGACTATTTATTATTGAAATAAATTGTCACATCAAAAAAAGTTTCAAACTTTCTCATTTTTAAAAATTTATTTCCTTTATCAATATATATCAAATAAATTTATTAAATTGAGATTAAAGCAAGTGATTCTTTTGAAAACTCTCTAATTAATGTGCATGTCATCGAAAACACGCATTTATCTTTAAAAAAATTTATGCTGACTGAATTTTAGACACTAGCCATAAATATATATTTCTATTTTGAAGTTTCAGCCGAGCTTTTGTTTTTCTATGATTCTATAAATTTCTAGTATTTTTTAAATTACTTATACAACTTTTAAAACTTAAAGTTTGATCATAGATATGATGGAGTTTATACAGTTTAATGCTATTATCATATTACGTAAAGTTTAAGAAAAATATCACATGTTTTAAGAAACTTATCAAGTTTATAAAATGTTTATCATATAAAGTTCTTGAAATACATCATGTAAACTTTAATGACGTACATCGTGCAAAATTTATTTTTATTTTAATAAAAAATTATTATTTATCACTTGAAAAATGTTATTTTAATTATTCTCTGTGTTATAAATAGTATAAAAAAATTCACAACGAAAAGTGTAATAAGAAATAAGTAGTGATTCATGATTTTAATTCGTTTTTAAAATAAGATTATTCATTAAATAATCTTAAGCTTTCAAAAAGAAATATTAAATAATTTGCAGAATTTAGAAACGGCAGTCTTCTCATATCGATAGATCGATAACTTCTCATATCGATAGATGTATGTTAAATAGGTAAAAGAAATTAAAAAATCATGAGTTAATATAAAGAATTATGTAAAATGAACTTTTTCTCAAATATAAAGCTGTTTTATCAAACAGATATCTGCTTCTCTAATGCAACTGATTTCGCAGAGAATAAGTGTTTATGTAAGCAAGAGGTTTGGAAATGTGAGTAAATAAATTTATAAATTACGTAAATAATTTTCGGTAATGTAAGTGTGTTTGTAGAATATAGAAACTACAGAGTTTGCTCTTGTAGCATTGATAAGTTGACATATGTAAACTAAGAAAAAAAAAGAGAATTTCGCGGAAGTTTTGAAATATGTTATGATTTTTTTTATATGAATTATTCCCTGGAATCTTTGCCATGGGGGAATTTCAATGAGAAGCCTGTATTTATTAATAGCATTATTAATTAAAAATGCTAAGCTAATAAAAATGTCTAATAAATATATTTATTCTGATGAGATTCTAATTTTGCTTTTAATAAGATGATTACTGAAAATAAAGCAACTTGATTTTTTTCATTGATTTATTAACAAATAATATAAATGAATTGAAATTAAAAGCTGGATTAATCCTACTATTTTCGAACGATATTTCCATAGTATAATTCCAGAAAAAGTCTAATTTTTAGAATGCACTTTTGAATTTTTTATCTTTATACTGTTATGTGATTCTTTTAAAGTAGATTGTAATACGAGAATAAAAAAACCTTTTAAACATGAGTAAAGTGCTAAGCATTTACATTTTCCCCCAGTGCTCCTTTAGATATTCGTTTGAACTACATTAAGAATTGTGCGTTAGATTCAGATTGCAATTTTGAAGTTAACATGTTTTGGAAAATTCCTCTATCACCAAGTGCCTAGTAATTCAGAACCGCGGACAGGTGACGACCTGAGCTTGTATTCATCTCTCTACATCCACGCCACTCCAGCGGAAGGACTTTGGAAGTTATAGATTAACATGGACATGTTGCCAACCCATGGAACTCCAGCAACCCAGTTAGACGAATGTGGTCTTCCTTCCATAAACTATCTGCGACAAGTGATGCTTTCTTTGTCGATATTACAGGAATCAACTTGAAGCTACTGAACTGCTGAGAGGGGGCGGGCTGTTTTTGACCTACATTGATTCATTAATAAATTTGTTTTTGAATTGAGTAGAATAAAACGATTGAAATCAATTGGTTTTAAATGCAAAATGCTAGTTGGACTAACCATATGGGCATTTATTTATGGACACCACCGAAGAATTTTATATTCTTTAAAATGCGAAAACAAAAATGTGCCAAAAGTATGCATAAAAACTTGGATTTTCATGTACAAACTTGGAGAAAATGTAAATGAAATCTTTATTTGTGATAACTAATCACATATGAATGCATAGATTGAAAATGATGAGTGTTTCGGTAACGGATGTTTATGGTTGGCTCGTGTGAAGTAATCAAAATAAACGGCTTTACGAATTTCGAATCGATGTATATTCATTACGTCTATGACTTTGCCAATTGAAATGGAGGCAATATTGCAGGATGGTGTGTAGCATGAATGATATATAGCAAAGTATTAAGTCCAACACTAAATGTACCTTCAGACATTTTAGAATCTTGCACAAAAAATAATATAGGATTTATATTATTTGAAAATTTTATTACTTATTACTATTTATTTACTGCATTAAAATCATTTATTTCAGGGTGAACCTTTTTTTTATTGAATTAAGAGTTTTTTGCTTTTATCTCTGTGAAATCAAATAGTGTTAACTCTATGCTTTCATTTGATTTTGGTTATCATTTTATATATTTACTCTCCAAAAAAGAGATCTACATAAAATACAGTGACATCATTTAAAGATTGTATTTTAACCTTCTATAAACAGCAATGCAATGACCAACTGAATCCATTTAATGATTGAGAAAAGATATGTCTGGGTAGAAATTGCTTTCGGAATCCAGAATATAATTCCTGTTGTTCGATCTGTTATTTGTGAAGCTTCTATTTCTACATGGTTTGGGCTTTGAGCTCCAATTATTGTTGCAGTTTTGTCTTTATTTTGTGATTATTTAGATTCGGAACATTCTTTGAAAAAAATTTATTTGAATGGTTTAAAACATATTTACAGGTAGTATTTGGACACCAGTAATTTCTAACGCTACTCAAAAGGGTCTTTGCACACAAAAAGTGGCAGTCAGGTGATGATTTTCATCATTTAATTTTTTGAGTAATAGATCCGATATTTAAATGTCCTATTTGTACGAAAATTAATAACAATATCCGCCATCAAAAAATAGAATATTTTTGCTGGTATTAACATATTAATCATTTATAGTATTTCTCCAAATAACATCAAAAATCAGTATGGGATATAGCAGTTAGAGAAATTTGGCGTTGAAATAATATAGGAGAAAAATATTCAATTGCCTTTATTAGCCCTACACTATCAGTCTCAGAATTTTAACTGGACTTATAAGGGTATCAGTTAAGGCACATAGTAGCTTAGAGGTATAACATCGCTCGTCGCAGTTTAAGGTTTCTGAGTTTAAGTTTAAGGTTTGATCCATATCACAATTGAACAGAAGGGGATCGAGTTTGCGAGGCTTAGTGCCAGAAGCTGAGGCTTCTATAACTAATTTTGATACCTTGCAACTCGAAAGATTTTGAACTCAAGTCTACCTTCCAACAGCCGCCACCTGCTTCGGTAGACGAGCCACAGAACCATACCTTGATGAGTCGTGTTGACACGCCGGCACCCACTCACTTATATTGGCAAAAACTCTCGTAGAAGATTTGTATCAATTCCTTTACGAACCGTCAAGTCCTATTCTATTCCTCAATATCCCAGCTCTCGACCGGACCATCGTCAGAAGCGCGCTGGTATTCCATCATTGGAATGTCATCCGACGCAATGGACATTATCCTTTTCAAGATAGACCAGTTGCGCCGGTCCAGGATGGTACTCAAGCTTTCGCTCTTGTACACCAGTTTGCTCCTTTCCTCAGAGGTCCTGGTACAAGTCAGCACGAAGTGGAGACAGTCTCCCACAACATTGCACGAGCGACATAACTCGCTTATCGGATACCCTCGTTTATGAAGGTATTCCGGCACACGTCCGTGTCCTGTCGCTATTTGGGCAACGATAGCATTACCGAGAACTCTTTTATCAGAGACAGTTTCAAAGAATTTGTAGGTCTGACGACCCACCTCTTCATTTTCCCCTCTCAGTTGCCATACACGCAGTGCTTCTTTATGCAGCACCTTTATCAGGTGCGACCTTGAATGTGACAGGTCCAGCGTTGTCTCTGGAAGATTCGCAGCCTCTTTGGCCAGTACATCGGCTCTTTCGTTACCGTAAGTGCCTGCGTGTGCGCGCACGTAATGTAAGCGTACCTCTCTTCTACAAATGGCTTCCTGGTATGAGTCCTTAGCCTTTTTAACCAGGATGTTTTGGTTATTCGGATCGGCCAGGGAGTAAAGGGAAGACAACGAATCACTGTATAAATGACAAGTGTTGTTCACTGGGTGTACTTTGAGCCAGTCTAGGAACAGTAGGAACACAATTGAACAGTAGGAAATGGATGTAGAATCTCTGTATGCACCTTTCCCAAATTTCCTTTTTTACGAACGTGAATTCAACCCATTCTCTGAAGCCCGCCATACCGTGACCTTCACGGCCATACACGATGGAATTTTGCTTTTGAATTTGTTAAGGGGGTAGTAAGTAATTAATCACACACACGCACGATATACTTTGCCCTTTCAAATTCTAATTAACAGAGTAGGGAAAACATATCTGGAAGGGGGAGATACTTTTAAGGGTGCTATTTTTCAACAGTTATTGCTTTTGTCTTAATATGCATGCCTTGAAAATTGATAACAAAAGTCTTTTTAGTATTTACTGCTTCATTAATTTGTTTGCTTGTAATTTCTGCCATTAAATTTTTATTTTATGATACATTTTATATCATCTTTATAAATCTGATTTACACATTTAAAAAATATTATCATAGCTTTAACACGAGTAAATTAAGGACAGAAATAATGCTGGTTGTTGCTCTGGATTGTGGTAATGTAAAAAATTGGCTGATTTAGCAAAAATCTCTTTCACACCTTAATTTGATTAAAGAAATACTCCCAGAAGATAAGTATTTCTTAAATTATAATAAGATGAATGAAGAATTGTAGAAAATATTAAATAAGATAACACATGTAATTGTAAAAAGGAATACATTCATGCGTTTTTTAAGATCTCATGAACGATTGAAAGCGACTTTGCGTTTTCTGTCAACAGGTAGAACGTATGAAGATTTAAAATTTACAACATTATTTCTCCTTAAACTTATGTACAAATAATACAGAAAACGTGATTCACTCATAAAAGTTCTGTATAAGGAATATTTAAATATAATTCTTAAAATCATTTAATGAGTTATTAAGCGATGGTTATAATAACAGGGAAAATAATCTAAGTTCGATTGAATAAATTAAATTAAAAATTTTCGTATATTTTTTCATTTATATTAGAACAAAATAAGATAATAATCAATTAAACTAAATTGAATTAATAATGGAAAAACGTAATGCAATTCTAATTGCATTATAATATTTTATGTTTTTAAGACATGGGAAATCAAATTGTTTTAACCATTCGTTATATTTTTTAATAATATATATGGTTAATATATGAGGTGTGTAATAATAGATATAACAAATTCTTTTTCATTTCTTCCATTGTATCAAATTTTCATCAATTTTTTTTATAAATATCCTATAGTTTTTCATACGTTTTCTTTTTATTTCATTCCTATAGTCAACGCTCATAATTTACCGCAAATAAAAGTTATTCTTGCATGCGTCTATAAATTCTTGTATTATTTTATATACATTTTAACAAATAAAACGGAAACAAGAATGTTTCATTAACTTGGCGACACTCGGGAAAAATATTATATATATTATTCCCGATTGTCGCCAAGAATACTTTACAACCCAATGGGAAGAAACACCACACAGCACAGGAAGCTACTGTTTACTTCCTGTAATTAGCCCTACGCTGGAAGAAAAATCAAAGCTTGCTTGAATTTTCTTATACCTACCATATTACTCCATACATGATATATTTTTCTACGCGTCATACAGATCCAAACGCAGAAATGTATCGTGTATGGAGGGCTTTAGGCTGTCCATTACATGGTGTCAAACATACCAGTTAAGGACCTTCCGTGACCTAGTAGTAGGACAGTGCTCTTCAGAGCCAGTCTTATCATAATAGTCCAGCATAATATCCCAGGTTAAATCCCAGCCGCTGAAAAATGAGAAATGTATATTACTCTTCTGCATAGATGTTTGTTGGAATGGATATTTGCAAGATTCCCGGGTTTGTTTCTAAACGACACGTAAACATTCTATGAAATGTCTGCCCAGAAGCCAATTGAAGTGGTGAATATTAAAATGCCTTACAATGGCCATTGACTGTAAGTCAATCCACTCAGCAATATCAAAGCATATCATTTGGTTTCTATATGTCTGAAAAATTATTGCTTGTTTAAATGTGTGTCTATCTTCATTAGTAAAAGCTGATTATAGTTTAGTGTAGACCCCATCAGACTATGCACTCAAACCATCAAGACATTAGGTAATCTGATAGTGATTTTTTCATGGTGCCCAGCATTATTTTATTTTATTTATTTATTTTTCTACATAAAGTGGACGGTTTTATCTAAGAGAATTTAACAAATGGGAATTTGGCCATGTTATTTTACTTGGAAACCTACATATCCATTTATTCACGGATTTCATGAAGCCCAACAATGATAGAATTTTTGAAGATGATAATGTACCTTCAAATCAGGACAAAATTAAACGGAAAAACTCTACGATTATAGTTAAGAATTAGGAAATTTAGATTGTCAGAATTTGGACATTAGACATTTTGTCATTTGGACATTTTGTATATCCTCGAACATATGTAGGACATGCTCCATAACTCCGTTCGAATACAAAACTTCCAACGTTTAACTCTTACAAGTATGAACATCTCGAGAGACATTATATTTTTAGTCTCTTTTTGGGATATTTCCGAGGACATACTCCCGGTACCTAAATGTGATGAGTACTCTTGTTTTCACTTCAATAATTTGTGGGTTCGATTCTCATTTCGAGGCTGATTCGAAAACTGCTTTAAACAATGAGTTCTTTTCCAATTAGTCCTAATGTGCGAAAAATGGCTGTTACAAAATTTAAATCCGATGACATATTGAGTTAGTATTATTTGATGTTTCTGTATTTTGCTGAATAAAAAGAAGTACCACAAGCTGTAAGAAAGTAATTTTTAAATTTTGATATTCAAATTCAATAAAATATATACAAATAATAATAATGCAATAAAATATGCACAATAAATTATAACAATAAGCAAAAAGACTTATTAAGAGAAATAGTTTTTAATCATTAATAAAGTTATCAAAAATAAGTATTTAAAAGAAAAAGTATTTTAATTTATCGGGATATATTTTTAACACATCATTTTGTAAAAGTTAAAAAAATCTAAAGTAAGTTTTTGCTAAGTCTAAAGTAAGTTGAAATACTAATTTAAAACAATTGATAAAATCCGTCTTAACCTATTTATTTCCTATGAATATAACTTGAAATATTTTGTCAATACACTCATTAAGGGAAAGTGCGATGAGAAATTTTCCAGATGGTCCTTTACTATGAATGTTTGTATAACAAAGAAAATAACGTTGCGAATCTGATTTTATGTCAAGACCTTATTTTGTATAGATTAGTAAACAAAACTTATGTAGCAGTTAAACATAATTAATCACATTATTCGCGTGCGTGTCAAAATTTATGCTAATGAATCGCAGAGGATTTCCGACTAATTCGAAAATAAGTCTTGGAAAGCAGATTTACATTCAAGCGTAACAAAATTCCCCATTAACCGACTTTTTCATCGCTTAAGTACCTTTTCCCCTCAAAAATCTTGTAAATAAAATCAGTTTATATACGCAAGCGATTTAACGCCCAGGTGAGATAGAAAATACACTATTCAGATCCAGATAATAACAAAACAACATCCATTAGAATTGCGATATATGCATTTTTATTAAAAAAATATAGAGATTCTTAATTCATCAAAAGGTCATGTATTGTTTTATTAATTTATTAAGCTTCTTTCAAAATATATCGTTGTATAATCATTATTTTAATGAGTTATAATTGGCGTGGTGCCAAAAGTAGGGAATTCGCTCAGAAACTTCGCCTATTTAGAGTACAGTGGTTAATGTATTGCCTTATAATTCGGTGAATACAATGCTGAATCTCTGGAGATAGGCATAGATATTGATCGATATTACAGTGAAGTGGTTAAAAACCGTTTCTTACTTTTATTTGGGATTTCACATTTCAGATATAGTCACTAATAGTTCCCAATTTTTATAGGGAGGTAATAGTGTAGCCGTTATATTATCTACAATTCTTCATAGCTTTGGCAACAGTTTCAAATCAATGAACTTTTTAATTAATGAGTTAAAACATATATTGATGTAGATATTTAGGAGTTTTTCTTTACTCTCTCTTAAGTAATAGAAGCTTTTAAAAGTATTGATTAAAAATTCCAGGTTATAATTATTGTAACTAACCGCAACTGTTGAAACTAAATATTTTTACTCTAATATACCATTTTTAACAAAACACCAGTGAAAGTCTGTTGTTCTAATTTCCAATAACAACTCATAAGTCTTAATTATTGATTACACAGAGATGTCAATACACAAACGCGCATGCATGTATACACGCACACAAGTATGAATATACTGGTTTTAGAGTATACATCACTTATGACAATTTAAAAAATAATCCCTCATGGTGTTTTCAGAAAAGTTAAAAGATGCATGGAAATCGATATAATGATCGTGTTAATAAGTATTACGGAAAAAAAAGATGATGATCACACCAGATAAAAAGCTGATAAGTTATTATGATAAATTTTCATATAAATAAAATGTCCTGATAAATTTTCAGATTGCAATTATTACCCCCCGGAAAATAGTGTTATAAGTAACTATAATTTTTATTTACAGTTTATATATGAATTGAGTATTGGATTATTCAATATATGTCTCACAGTTCTGAATTAGCCGTATATTTATGTGTTGACTAACTAAGCAGATTTTTGTCTCTCAAAGTACGCGTCGTATGCTCTTTGCAATTGAAAGCATGCTTAACAATTATCATTATTTCTGAAATAATCGAATCTCAATTACTTTGTTTTTTTTTCCAATTGAACCATTTAATATTCCTTAATGATGTTATCCTTTAGGCATAATTAATTAAGCTGATCTTATGCAATACAGTATAATTATTAATGTTCAAAAAGAAATTCAGGTTCTTGTAAGCCATTTAACACGTGAATATGTTTTTCAGTCATTGAAAATATTGACTTTGCTCTATATTTCTTGCTTTTTCTATATTTATAGCAACTTTTGAACAGAATTGAGGGATTATTTCCACTAAAACAAAATAGAAGTTAATTTTTATAATGTTTTAGAAACATTTGCAACAAACTTTACCTTCTAGATTGCATTGTGTAAAAAGGGTCGATTTTTATAATTGATAAACTGATTTGAAAATGATCGTACGACTAGATATCAGTAAAACAATGATAATACATGCCAAGGAATGGTACAGAAACTTCTCTTGATACACCCACCCCCAACCCAATATATATGTATATATTGCAGATATTATTAAATTATTAATAGAGGACATAAAATTCAAATTGCCTCACAATATATTCTATATGAACAAGTTGATGAATTTCGACTTCTTCAAGTGATCTAAAGAAAAGAATGTGTTCAGTAGAAAAAGGTTTCGCGATGATGATTGAAAACATGCGAAATCAAGTAAATACGAACACAAATGTGTAAGTCGACAGAATTAAACAAATTTACTCTTATTAAGGAAACTTCATCAATCATGAGGGATTAGGTTATTGAAATGAAAAAAGGAATACAATCGTCATTCCTTAATCTTTATTTTTGTTTGCGAAAGGTATTTTTTCTTAAATATTTTATATGTGGAAATATTTTAAATAAAAAAAACCCTCCTATTTTCCTTTTTCATTATGTTTACATGAATAAGTATTATTAATTTAAATCTCTTCATAAAAATATTAGACATTTATCATTACGGATATTTTTCTTAAATGTATATTATATAATGTTTGATTTCAAACTTAATTTTTATAAATTGATATTCATTTTTAATTTAACAATGCTAACATAAAGAATTTATTGCAATTAATTTTTTATTTTTGATAGAGATTTTAAAACAATATTTATTACTACTGGATAACATATCAATTTGTCAAAAAAATCTTATTTTTAGTACTTACCGGAACGATATTTAAAATTAAAATTGGCTCTTTAAAATCATATCTTGATTACTTAATACAATCAATATAAATGTAATCAGCTTAGAACTTTTTTTTATTTAAATTTAATGCAAATAATGCAACAAGTTAAATGATGTTGGATTCCATATTTCTCTGCTGCGTTTAATTGGTCTTCAAACTTACTACATTCTGTATATCTAAATAAAGCTGTATCAACATTTTTTTATATAAACTTCAATTCTTTTTTTTTCTTCCAGAATCATGCTATCACATATGATAATCCTGTTTTGCCTTTTTCCCTTGATGAAGATCGCTTTTGGAGACACTGGAAACTTTTCCAGCAGTTGTAAAGACCCATCATTTCTCTTGAAACCTTTAATAGAGAGGAGACATCTGCAGAAAAGCCCTTCTATACGTCTGATCGGCCTGTTTGATGTCCACGAAGGAGATAGTTGCCACCTGCTAATTCCGCGTGGCGTTGAGCAGATGATGATGACGATCGGCGAATTAGAGAGCCAACTGATGGCGTCAGATTTGAACACATCTGACATCGGTAGTGAAATCCAATCCTCGCTTTTCAATTAAAACTCAAAAATATTGTATAGTTATTATCAATTCCTACTATATCCATGTTCAAAAATCAAGATATTTAGTAATTAAATAGAAATCAAAATGAATCTGAAATTACCATCTTGGTTTATATTTACATATTTCATATGTGTGTAAGTTTTAAGTAGAATTTAAAAGAAGTTATATTGATAGACTAACAGTAAGCCCATTTATTTTTGTTTACGTTATTAATTTTTTTTCCTTAATGATTCTATCCAGCAAGACTTAGATAGTTAGCCATGATTTATAATTTCTGCAATATTCATTTTGCTGAGATTTTGTTGAAGAACAGTTATTTTCATTTTATCTTGTACATACTTGTAGTGTCTTAGAAATTTAAGAAGAATCATATAATAATATCAGGAAGGATAATATAAGATATCAAGTTCACCTCAAATGGAGTAAAGATCATGAAATAAATCATCGTCATTAGAGATTATGCATGTGAATCCACAAATTTTATAAATCTGTGTGAAGATTTGCTGTCGAAAAATTTGAAAACCTTTTTAACAATTTTAAATTCATGAGTGTTTTCAAATTCTACTTAAGAAATAGTTAAGCATTTAGAATGAACATTTTCTTGAAATAATTTTACTGACATGACTCGATGACAAAGCTGTTTAGTAATACTGTATTAACATGTAAGTTCTCAAAAAATTTACCTTTTAATTTAAATTTTAGAAAGGGAATACAAATGTAGAAAATTCAGTTTAATAACCTTTGACCGAATGACATTAAAAAAGCAAGTGAATAAATTCTTCCTTATCGATGTGTTAAAATTTATCTTTATAATCTATGTTCACGAAATCTTGAACTTGGTGTTAGCACAATCTGTATTCTAGAAACATGTTCTGTAACTATGTTTGCTTTGATATCAGTAAACGAAATTTGTCATGGATAAAAAGGCACGCAATGTTTCAAGAAATTTTTGGTTAAAATACTTGTTTAAAATTATTAAAAAACTTAAGCAATAAACTTTAATTTGGTTTTTGCAATAAATATATAAATAGTAATATTTTTAATGTTACATTTTCCTATTTAATGGAGACTTAGTGGGTTTTTTCTCATAAAGTTTTTAATTGCATATTAATATAATTCTGAATTTTTTTTATATTTAGTAAGAAAATTTCATAATTATATTTTAATGACTGTTATTTTCAGCTCTTATTATATGTTTACATAAAAGATTTGTGTAACAATCGTATTCCTTAATATTAAGATTTGATACAATCAGGAGTTTAATACAGTTTTGGATATAATGGTATTATTTTACAGCAGGTATTTCATATTTTTTAATGAAACTACTTAAATGCTTAGCGTTCGTTATAAATTTTCTGATATAATTGGTTAAGCACTGAAGCACGTTGGACGTTTCAAATTGAACTAAATTTTAATTTGCATAAATAAATAGATTGCATTTTTTTATTCAATCAATTATCTTGGTTAGGAATTTGAAGACTCTGATGAAAATATTTTATTTAATAGGGTTCAGTATTTATGATACTTGTTCCAACAAATCTACTGCTGTTCGAAATCTTATAACAGCTTTGGCAGAAGATAAGATGAACTGTGAATCGTCGACCTATACAGGTAAATAAACGTACAATATTATCAGTGTATCCATTTTTCATAACAGTGAATATAAAATCAAAGAAAAGGCTTTGAATATTTCTCATAAAATTTGCTTTTAAAATGAATAAAAATATTAATTACCCATTAACCACTCTAGCTATTTATAAGACAACAATATTAATCTCCATTTTCCAAAATTAGATGAAGTTCAAGGAAGCCATTCCCTGATATCAAGGGTTTTGCCCTTGACTTTAAAACAGTTATGGCTGAGTTATTAATTTTTTATGCAAAACACGCACATTTTTTTTTCAACAGATGAAAACAAATATACTAAAATTTTTATGACGACACGATTATATCGTTATACTGCGTTTTTATTTCCCGATGACATTTTAATTAGGGCTTAATAACATGCCTGATTATGTGCATTTTAACAGTGTGCAATACATTTTATAGGTAAAGATATTATATGTGGCTATATCGGAGGAGCAAAAATACCAAAAATATAAGTTTATTTCTTTCGGACCAATATGTTAATTATATTTTTTCCCCATTAGATATTAAAATAACATATTTTCCCCCATATCCATATTCATATAAGCAAAATAAAAGTGGAAAATAACCATTTCTTACTATCACATTATTTCGATTTCCAATAGAAAAATATTGTTTCTTTTCAAAATTTTACATGATCGTAATTTTTACATTCAAAATATGTAAAGAAAAAATAAAACTCAATTGTTATAAAAATTTTACATAAACTGGAAAAATAAAGTTCCACTAAAGGAAAATAAAATCTAGAATATTTTGCTGCCTTTTAAATACTACGAGAGCGCAATTCTGGAATTGGAAACACTTGGAAACATAGAACATTTCGCTATTTGAATTTTGCGTCATAGTATCATTCTCATCATTTTTACTATATTTAATCAAATTCCTGGTTACTTTTAGTAATTGTGTATATTTTTCTGATTATTTTATTTATGCATGGGAAAATTTTAGCTAATGACATTCTTAAAAATTTTGGTGGGTGATAAAATTTTAGTTGATGACATTAACGGAAATCGCGCAATTAAGTCATTAATATTTGCAACATAACCGCTCTTGTTCATATTTGAAATATGCACTTCATTTTGGATTTAACATACTTAAAGTTGCATAAAAATTTTGCTTTGATTCATAACTGTATTAATTTGTATGAGATCGTTCTGTACCTCTTAAATGGATAAACAATTGACCAATCACATCATGTTTAATATTTTTTCTGGAAATACTCGAAACTCTTTCAGATTTTTGTTTGAAGGTAACTTAATCGCTTCAGACCTGGAAATGATTGTTGGAACACAAGCTAGACACTACTCAATACTTAAACATTTTTAACTAAATGTTTTTCTATTCATTGAAACAAAAAATGTTAGAAGATAAGTGCTTAAAGGACAACTTCTGTTTGCTAAAAATTTGCTAAAATTTAAGCAAAGGTCAATAAAGAAGTAAATTTCATGTCAATGCCATCTCATGGTATAATAGTATAAAACTCATTCAAGTATAAATTAGAACTTATATAAGGTGAAGAAAAGGAGTAATGAATAATAAATGAATTGTTTGAAAATAAAGAGCGGAAACGTTTGTAAAATGCTTTTAAATGTCACGATCAAAGTTTATAAATAAACCCAATAACTCTTTACTTAAAATAAAAATTTATTTCGCCTTACTAAACACAGGGTTCCAAAATATATGTTCATTAGATAAATTATTCTCTGAAGTAAATTGATCATAAAATATTTACACGTTTTCTGTGACAAAATTTTGTTTTAAACATTGCTGGAAAAAAAGTAGAATATTAAGAAAATTAACAATCCATTGTGTGTTTAGCAATACAGAATATTTTATTCTTTTAAAAAGTTCAATCTCTTAAAAAAACGCGCTAAATCTTTCAAATTTTAAATTATATAGCTTTCATAATAGATTCTCAATATGATTAATTTTACTTTCTAACTTTTAATAGATACTTTCCTTTTCTTAAGGTGTTATAGGTCCACTGAATCCTGTAATCCACGAACATGTAAAAAATTTATTGAAAACCATACAAATACCATATTTCTCCTTACAAGTCAAATCACTGGAAGAAGAAATAAAGGTGAAGGTTTTCTCTCATTAACAAATTTTAAATATTTAAGACAATAGAAAAAGGTTTTTATTCTTTTCTCAAAATTATTAGTAATATCATTTCTCAAATACAAAGTAAACAAGAAAGTTCTTGCTGCTCTAAATGACCCAAAAGGACAGTACTTACAGAAAGTGTAGCGTATTGTTAATTCTTAAAGTAATCATCACATCCAGCACCTCATGCAAGTGTGTCTGTATTTGCTCTATCCCCTTGTGGTAAAACTCGGGAATTTTGGATACACAGAAGTCCGTGAGTGCTGGGCACAAATCTGCTTCATTGATGAAGGATTTTCCACGAAGATGATTGTCCAGGAAATGGGAGAGGGATAATCTGATAAAGCAAGGTCAGTTGAGTAAAGAGGGTGCCACAAAGTCTCCCTCCCAATCAAGTGGCGGTATTACATTCCTCGCGACATGTAGCTTCGCGTTATCGGCCAAGAACAGTACACCCTTGCTGGCTCTTTCTTTTGCAATGTCTTTTGCACACCTTTCAATTACTGTGAGTTTGCATCTATAAGAGTTTTCTTTTATTTGAATTATTTTATTCCTTCAATGTAAATACTTTAGCTGAGAAATTTTATTATGAGCTTCTTTGGAACAAAATATGAGTAGATATTTATATTAATGGAAGCAGTGATCGTTTGGCCCGTTGGTAGTAGCTCATAGAGTACCTCTTGACGAGTAGTCCACCAGACACCAGCTTCCTCGCAGATAGACTTATCTCTGAATTTGTGAAATCAATGCCTTGCCGTACGTTTATTTACAGCACTATCCCCAAACGCTTGACATATTCGACGTCTTGATGTAGCAGCTGTTAAGCCCACTTTGAAGTTGTAAAACAAACAATATCGAACAAACTCATTCAACACGTCCATTTCTCTTCGCTAAAGTACGAGTTATAATTGATGAATGTGCGTTGGCCCCGCTTTTATAACGACTAACATTCCTACTCTCAACCTAGTCATACACTAATTCGCCTACTTATTCTCACTTCACTCAATGGCAACGCGAAAATGGCAAGAACTTTCTTGTTTACCTTATATATATATATATTTATAATCGACAAAATAAATCTCAACTGTAACTTATGAGTTTATATATGTACATTCCTATTCGCAATTTTAAATATGAAAAAGAATTTTTAAATGAGAAAATATATTAATATTTCATTTTTTTATTGCATTTATTTACATTAAGTATAATAAAAGCACGAAATACTAGTATATTTTCTTAATTTTTTGAACGTATACTTAATTACAAATATTATGATGTACTGACTGAAAATGTATGAAGATAAAAATATTAATAATAACTAAAAGAATATGAATTAAATTTTAATTTTACTCATAAGACGAGATAAATTGGGCAAATACAGTTTTTAGCCTCTAACATTAGCATTATAGAAATCATTGACTAAATAGATCGAGCAATACGAAAAGCAGAAAAAGATTATTTAAAAATTTTTGCCTTTGAAATTCTGATTTGAGTGAGTGAGGCTTTCATTATTTTAAGTATACTAAGTATTTATTTTAATATTTGTGTAAATTTCAATAAGTCTAATTATTTTTTTATTAAACTTGTTTAGAAGTTTGGGCTGGAGGAAAAAAGAAGGTAAAAATTTCCAGAGAAAAAATAATAGCGATTTAGGTCAAGATTACGCAGGTCATTTTATTTCTTTGAAAGTATTTCAGGCTCCGAAGCTATTTATCGTGTTTTCGTTAAAAATATTAATTGAATGTCGTTCATAAAACGTATGAGAAAATTGATACAACACATAAATCGAAATTTTTGACAATAAAAACTTGTTGTATAGGTTATGGTAAAGGAAACGTTTTCATTTAACATGAACGAAATTCTAACTTTTATCTCGTGGTATGAGAGTTTTACAACACGAAATTAATCCAAGCAATCAATCTATGCTCACAGAATATTTTCAGAAGAATATTCGATACATAAAATGAGATAAATTTTTTGATCAACAAAATTAATTTAGATACACGATTTAAAATAAAAAATTAATACAGATGATACCAAATCTTTGAATATTTCATACAAGAATAGAAATAAAATTCCTTTGGTTATAGCTCTTAGTCTTATCTATATGTAAATATTTTTTTTATAAAAGTTTTATCATAGAATAAATTATTGTCTCAAATTTCTTTAAAGAAAAAATCACATATACGTTGGGTTGGTTACCACCCTTCCTATCTTCAAACTTAATACGCACTTCCAAGTTATATTTTAATTATATAGTAAAATAACTTCTTCTTCTTTTTTTTTGCATAATATTAAACTTTTAATCTTCTTTTTACTCATCTTCCTAATCAAAAATTAGAGAAAAGAACATAAAAGAGGATTTTAAGTGAATAAATTATAAAGTTCAACAATTTTATAAGAAAATTGTAAAGTTTTATAAATTATCCTTTTATATTTCTGTGTTTCATATTCTAAAACTTTTAATTATTCGCTTATGAATATCTGTATAATTATACGATTAAGAATAAAAATGAAATCACATTATTCATTATTTTACTCTAAATTGGCAGTAAGCGCATATTATATTTTCGACTCCAGGAAACGAAAATATTAAATAGTTTGCAAATAAAATACCCTACTGGCAAATAAAATTTATATTTTAAGTATAAATATAGATAATAAAAAAAAACTATTGGACAAATATATTTTACGGGAAATAAACAAGTGATTATAAATTTTCAAGATATTCGGAAGCACAGATTCTAAGAAATTATCATCTAGAACAACCACATCTCTGACAGAAATAACGGACTGCTCAAGAACAGATGTGTAACTGCTCATGCAGCTTCAACAGGGTACTATAGTTTATCATCTAGTGACTGGTATTTGGTGATGAACAAATATGCCGTCAACCGTTGACCGGATGTTTTATATTAGTAAGAGATCTGGAAAATATGTTGATCAGGGCAGCTGCTGATTAATTTATAGATCAAGGAGGGTTCGTACAATGTTAACACTATACAGTCGTATATTACCTGCTAAAACGTTACGTTTTGGAGAACTGGATTAAAAAAATAGAACCACTGTCTTTAATACAAGAAAGATATCCTATTCAAATTTCCATTAACACGCTAAAATGATGACCGAGAGAAGCATCTTGTATGTGCTTCATCTCATACATTTTTCCAGGTGAAGACCAGTATGATGATTATGTCGAATTCACACCGGCGATGTTCATACTTCACGTTGACTCATAATACGAATGCGACTATCATGATGTGAAGTAAAAAGAACGGGAATTCTTAGCATCGCATTATTCATGCATCCAGTCATTGATTCCACCATCGAAAGCGCTTTTATTTATAATATAGAATCAAAAATAGCCGAAACTGTGATCGCTGATCTGACATTCCATGTCATTGAATTTTCAGGAAAATATTTGTAGTGTTGCAAACTATCCCAATTACTGACTCAGCACTCTTGATCCTTCTTTACGATCCACTAAAGCCATGCGAGTGACATGTCTGTCTTCTCGGTTGTTAGTGGCGGCTGTTACAAAAAAATTCTTCTTGTAGGAAATATATGGCAGATATCAAGATGCCTTAAAATGTGTGAACTTCGGCTATTTGGCTACCTTTTTGTTGTTCAAAAAATATCATTGTGTTGCATACAGACAAGAAAATTCTTAAATTAGTTTATATTCTGAGAAATAGCATAGCAATTAGATTCCATACTAGAGAAAAACAAAACTATAATATTCTGAAAACTTCGCGAAATGTTTCTAAATGTCAGCGTCTTAGTTTGATGAGCGTATGGTGTATGTTCCGATGATCCAATATTTAATGCTTTAAAATGAATTTACTGGAGATGTATTCCAACTAAATATTAATGCTATGAATAATTGTTCTTTATTTTTATGCAGGCAATGTCCGAAGTTTTGTATGACTTGAAGTGGTTGTCCGTTGCTCTCTTTGCTACATCTGAAGCTCTAAGTGGAGAATTTCGAGAGAAGGCTGCTCCACAAAACATTTGCATCGCATCTTCATCAGTGCTATCGGAGAAAACAAGGTAAAAGTGAAAACTTCATAACATGTTCTTTGTAGATATGGATTACTGAAAATGATTTTAAATCGAATAATTATATAATGTATACAATTAATTTAGTAATGTCACTGTCTCGAATTTCCCATGGTACTCATGAATTTAAATTTTAATGTAAAAATTGCTGCTGTTTTAATAAACATAAAAACTGCATGAAATTTCCGAAGTTTCATACGAAGGATGAACATCGACACATATAAAAGAGAAAGCTTTATTATGTGTCGCTAAATAAATTCAACGCTATATGGAAATGTTAAAATAAGAGGTCTGACTCACTTTTAACCTTAATAAACATAAAATAATGAAAGTAAATTCAAATTTATAATTTTAGTGGATAGATTGATTCAAACAATTTTATGGCCCTTATAGATGAACTTCTATAAGTAATTTTCATACTCTGAAAAAACAAGAAAATAATATGGGAGAATATCAAGATGATAATGGATTTTACACTAATCTAGGAACAAAGAGGGTATATCTCTTCATTTGGTGACCTTTGTAATTTCTGATGTCACCAAGCTGAATACTTGTTTTTGGAATAAGAAATTTCCCAAATTCCACCTAATATATATATATATATATATATATATATATATATATATATATATATATATATATATATATATATATATATATATATATATATATATATATATATATATCACACGAAAGAAACTTAAAGGGAAAAAAAAACTTGGAGACAAGAAAATTTAAAAAAGCAACAAATATCGAAATGCAACAAAAACTCATATTGTCAAATGCAGAAGAATCTGCAACGGTTTTTGGTAAAACCCTAGTATACGTATCGCGTTTGGCGCAGTTTTCAAAAATATCGTTAAAGGTGAAATCCATGAGATTCAAAACCATTATCATAAGTGAGCATTTCATAATCAAAATAATTAAGAATCTCAAAACTGAAGTACATGAACAAAGAATTCGAATCTTAATGTCACCAAATCCCTCACGTTACGGATATTAGAATTAAACCCGGTTTTCTTATTGTCAAATAAGAAATTGAATAAAAAACAATCCAATACTAAGAATTAATACTTTTTACTCCATTGATTAAAAAAAATACATGATAATTGATTGGTTTAAAAAATACAATTTAATTAAGAAATATATATATAAAAACTTTGAATTGAAAGTGAAACAAAAACTTCAAAAGCTGTTGCCCCTGAAAAGAACCATAAATATGACGTAAAAATAATGTAAAACAAATCTGGCAATAAAAAAATTTGAAAAGCAACAAAAACTGAAATTGGCAACACTATAATCAAAACACGCTAGATTTGTCGAAAAATCTCTTGGGGATGATATATCATACTTATACCCCAATCCAAAGTTTGGGGAAATTTGTCAGAATCTACTGCATAATCCTGGCCTTTAGGTCATTAATTTTCGATACTTTTCGTAACAAACGATATCTTTTTCAAATGCCTAAAGAAAAAATTTCAACTGCGTTATATCAGGTGATTTAGTTGCTCTATTCTCTGGCCTTCTGGCCAAATTTATCTTTGTATGAAATTGTAATTCAAAGAACTACGAATGATGATAGCCCAGTGAATTTGTTATCCTTTTCCACCTTAGTTAATCGATTAAAATATAACATTAAGTAAAACAATGAACAATTCTTCAAAAATAAACATAACACTAAATTCTAACTGCTTGCCAAAAACAAAATAGAGAAATATATAGATAGTTGAAAATGGGAGTAAAAGATAAAAATTAAGATAATTAAATGAAAAAAGAAATCATTTCTAGAAATGCTCACAGTAAAAAAATACATTATTTATTGGCAATACATATAAATGGCATGAGTCTGCTAATATATTTTCAATATTTTATAAATTATTAATAAATGTATCAGGCCTTTTTTACTGATAAACTACGTTAAGAACAAAACAATATTCCAATATAAGAACTATCTGTTTGAATCTATATGATATTGAACTTTTTAAACTGTTATTGTATTTGTTTTATGTAAAAACAGCTATGGATACCAAATGTTTCATTTCCCAAAAAAGAATGATTTTAAAATTCATAAACACATATAAGTGTTATTTTAAAAATACCATAAAACCTGTAAAAAATTTCTAAGATGAATGTATTCTTATATAAGTTATAGTAAGATTATATTTTTAAAAGAAACACGAAAGGGAAAAAACATTTATATGATTAATAATTTTATATACAGTTCTGAGACAATTAGTAAAATATAAAGCATTGCTTTTTTTATTCAACCGTTAAGAAGCCACATACTATTAAAACAAAAGTATTAACAGTAAAATAATCTTATATTTTATTTATAACCATAAAGAGGTCGTTTCTTTGGTTCCAGTTAAGACTATGATTATAGCACTTTATTATAAATCTAATTGGCTTAAAATATCCAAGATGTCAGAAAAACGTTTAATCTAAGTCACATGGTATTGAGATCGTAAATCCGACTTGTCGACGAATTTTCTGCTTGTTTGCATATTGCATTCTTCGTACGGCAGCAAACAAGAAGAAGTTCACCATTGAATGTTTGGGAAGAAGTAGGATATCCCTTCATTGGCGACTTGTTTTCGTCGCCAAGTTAAGAGCATGTTTTTAAAACGGGATATTTCCCTAAGTTCCAAAACTGCGCATTTAGAAACTTTAAATCACATAAGAGCATAAAAAAATCTAAAAAGTATTACTGAAAAATGAATAAACATTTATTATGGGTTTGGCTTCTCTCCAAAACCACTGGTAAAAAAGATAAGTAAATAACAATAATGGACTTACTTCATATGATGTCAAGTTCACATGTCGAATATGTTCGGTGATATTTTCGGTTCGATGTATTCGTTTTATAAGTAGTGTTAAATTTGAATATAATAGGTTAAAAGTAATTCTGGGGTGATATTTATTTCGCCATTTTGCTCGTTTGTCTCTAGTCGATCCATGTTAGTTTTACATTTCAGTGAAACTAATTTTGTAAAACGTTACTTTGTAAATGTTTACATTATGGTAAAGTAAAAGCGTGACTAAAATTAAACTAAAGTTATTTTGGAAAAAAAATTTATATATAAACATATAGCAGTTATCAATGCTACAATATAAACCGATTTATTATCCATGCATATATCTTCTTATAAAAACAATTCATTAATTTTTATTCAATCCTATTTTTAAATGGTAAACGTAAAATACAAAAACAAAAACAATTTATAGGCTATATAAATAGTGTGTGTTACGAAATATTAATTATTTGCATTTCTCAACATCTATTTAGAAATTAATATATTTCTCAACATTTTCGCGAACTTTCAGATTAATGAGATGTTTTTCCATTCTACTATCATTCAGGTAGCCGAATCACTCTTAGAGAAAATCGTGTATATCTATGTAACCTCATTAATAGATAATTAACTTTATGTGTGGCTTAAAAAACCTTTATAATTATTTTTTTTTAAATTTTAGATCAGACAATTATCTGAAAGAAAAATTTCAAGAAATAACAGAACTTGGAGTTCAAGTAGCTGTTGTACTAGGATCTAGTATTGATCTCCAGAAACTATACGAAATAGCTACGAAAACAAACAGTTCTATTCAATATTGGCTAATAGCGGGTTTGGACACTTCTGACTCCTTGCTGTCCATAGTTTTTGGTCCAAATCATCCTGTTGTTTTATTCAGAAAAAGCGTCACTAGTATTCCTACTATTGACAGAAGCATTGTAGAAGATTACAATTTTGATGACAAAATAAATCGTTTGAATCCTGTTCAAAATTACATAGACTATGTCAAAAATTGCTTGAAGAATGGGAATGAAACTGTTACCGACGGAGTTCATTGCCAAAGTAACCCGTTCGAAACCCAGAGTCCTCTATGGCATATTATTCAAGAATCAATAAAAAATTTCATTGGAAGTATTAATAATATTACTAAAGGTAAACAAAGAAATTTATATCTATTAACAGATTTAGAAATAAAATAAAAATTCCGACTGTTTTCATTTATTGATAAAAGCATGTATAAATATTTTCTTTAACGTATTTCTTCCTCTCTAATTTCATCATTTATCTAATCTGGTTTGCTTACCGGTAAAATTTTCAATTTATCATGAATGAATTTAATGAAAATACTTAAATAATCATTCAATTGAACAAAAAATAAGGATTTAATGATCGCATACATCAACCATTTTAATTTTCATTATATTATATTTCAAAATAATTAAAAATCAAAATTATTTTCAGATTTTAATAATTATCCGTAATAAATCAGTCAATTTTAATTAGTAACATTATAATACTATTAGATACAAAAATTTGTAAAGAACTTTTTTTTTTAGTTCATAGCTAAAAAAATCTAATAAAAAAATATATTACAGTTTTTAATAATAAATTAAAGAAAATTCTCTTTTTTTTTCCCGTTAAAAGTATGTGCGCATCATGAGAAAAATTTAATTTTTTCTAAAAGTTTCAAATGCTCTATCTGATTTACTTTGAATATGATTTCAATGCTTTGATTCATGTTGTGCTATACGTTCTATATAATAGCGATGAGTATTAAATAAATGTATTTTCAAATGATAGTAAAATTATAAAAAAATATTACTAGCATTTGAAAAAATTTCAGAAATTGTTGTTTGTATTATCAATTTAATTTTTTTGAAATGAGAAAACTATTTTCTGTGGAAAAAAATATATAGTTTTCTGTTTTCAGAGTCTATTATTTTATAGAGATTTATATTTTTTTAAGATTTGAACATGTTCTAACTAAATATCATATTATTACAAAAGCCAAATGAAATACAATAATTAATTGAACAATGATAATGACCCTGGTAATAGAAACAAGAATAAATGAAATTATCCAAACATCAAAATATTTTTTATGAACATATTTCGATAGATTTTACTAGGAAAAGTATCTGTTGTTGTTGTAACTTATCTCCTGGGTTCAGAGCAAAACCAGGTCTATGAATTTATTCACTCTCAAAAAGTTTAAGACCATGATTGGGTTTTCTATATCGATATAATCAGGAAAAACTCAGACAATCCAAAATATGATCAGGAGTCTGCGATAGGAAAGGTCTAATTCCCGTTACTGTAACACTGAGATCTTAAATGTCCACTTTTAAATCTTGTAATGGTCGTCTGAATACTTCTGCTACACTGGAGGGACAAACCCCCACCACAGGTCTCATTCCCTGATACCAGTGGTGCACTGAAGGGATGTTTCAGGAGGCACTGTCAGATCTTGTAGCCCTCGAAGAAAGTTCAGAGAAGGTTACAGAATCAGGGGCGTTTAAAGGTATCTTGTAAACAGAGTATATTTTTCAGAACCATACATACATAGTCATCACCCTTGCGCCACAGTATTTTATTCCCTTGGATAAATTTGTGAATAAATTGAAATAATATTTATTACTATCAAATTTAAGGAAACTTAATTTGTTCTCGAAACTCTTCAGACTCGAGAACAAGATGTGCCAAATTTTGCAAGTGAATGAAAAAGAAAAAATTTCGATACTTTATCAATATCACTTTTTATTTATATTTATTTATTTTATTTTATTAAAGTCATAAACTGTCTGTTATCTCTCTAAGCTTCTCAATCTTGTTTACTTGGAATCAGCACATTTAGAGGTCCTAGATAAATTAATGATGTTGAGCTTGTAGGAGATAATTTGCTCATTAGTTTAACTATCATTTATTATATGTGCACAATCACTAAAAAAATGCTATATACTTAAACCATTTCTTCATAATCTAAGCATTATAGACGCATGCAGTCTCCGGTTGAAAATAAAACACCGACGTATTTTATTTATTAGATTACTATGTGTTACCAAATATAATATTTTAAATTCTTGTGAATTTTTTAACGATAAAAGATTAAATAAGAATACAGATAGAACAAAATTCTGTCTCTAAGAATTAAATAATTTATTATTATCATCATTTTAAATTAATTCATTTCTTTACTAAAAATGAACTTTTATTTATAGTATGTAAAATACTAAAATTACACAATTATATTAAAAAATTATTTAATTATTTTATATCCATTCTCAGATATATTTAATATCAATCGACAAATATAAGAAATTATTTTCATATAGTGAAATAATTTTATTTATATAAAAAATGAAATATTGAAATAATTTTTTATTTGTAGCTTACACAATCTGATATGATTGCTATAATTAATATAAATCTACAATGTAGATAATATAGAAAAATATTTTTTAGTGTATGGAAATAAATTGATGAAAAATTAAATTATGGGATTGTAAAAGTGATAATATAGATTCTATATTATCACTTTTGAAATCCTATGATTTAATTTTTCACCAATTTATTTCCATACACTAAAAAATATTTTTATTGTAAATTTGAGAGACCCTTAGAAGTTCGAGGATATAGTATTCTCAATAAATAACCGAAATACGACAGATGACTTAATCCTAACTCAATTTAAGATCTTCGTGTTGATTATTAATGATAAACACCTAGAGCAAATGTCTTTTTAACATGGTAAGGAGGTTGAAGAGAAGGATATCAATTCAGGTGTTTGTTTCCTTATTTCTCATTTATTTATTTTAAAGTTAAAAAGAGCTAAGAATGTATCCCGGATTATGGCTGATATTGAACTGAGAAGCTCTCGTATGAAATAAATGGGTAAATGGATAAAATATACGAAGGGCGCAATGCAATATAAAAATTCTTCACATTCCATAACATCATCAAATCTCCCTCAGCTTTTTATCCCATTATATTACTTTTAATAAATATTATTCTTCACCAATAAATCCTTATATCATTTGGACTTTAGCTCGTGGATTATCAAGGGAGATATCTAGAGGAAAGAAAGATTGGAAATTTTTAATCTCAAGGAAGATATATATATATATATGTAAGGAGAAAAAAACCTTTTGAATGAAAATATTTATATGCACCGATAAATAAATGAAATTACATTGGATTTTTTTTAAATATTTTATTTTCTTAAGGAAATTACCTACTTTTTTTATTCTAGATGGACAGCAAGGAAACTATTCAGATACGAGTTTGATAAATTTTCAGAACGATTCTAATGTGATAGACAATGAAGTTGAAATATGGACTTTTCAATATGCCGTTGGAAAATTTTCAAAACATAAGGAGTTACAAGTAAAATTTGTTTTGTTTATACATTGTAAACTTAACATTTATTTAGCTACACCAATACGAAATATCAATTAAGTACTAAGTTGCAAATTTTTTACATTGATATATTTTACAGATCTAATATTTAACAGGCCGAATTTCATTTATACATTCATTCATAAATGCTCTTAATAAAGATTGTAACTTTTAATTTGAATATGTAATTTGTCTTTATCAAGAAATTAAATGAAAATAATTAATCAAAATGTAATTATACTCTGTTTTATGTTATTAGTTTGTATTTTCATTAAGAACTCTATAATATGTATGCTATTTTGATTCTATTAACCAATTATTTAACTATGGAGGAAATACGCAATGTTTACATTTATTATTTTGTTTATTTTTATAGGTTGGACATTACAGAAATAATCGACTTATTTGGGATAAAAAGCTGTTAAATGTCTTCCGTTTTACTGGATCGGGGTGGTTTAAGATCCCAGATTTTCAGTGTCGCCAAAATTGCCATGTAATTTGCGAGAATTTTGGAAACATATCTCTCACGACAGATCTTGAAAACTTACTTAACAGGATTTACTACTGGAAGTATGAAAACTGGGTTACGATACTTCTTACTACTTCCTGCGTGGGCATCATACTTTCAATAATCTCTGGAATATATTTCATATCTCGATCATGCAGAGAAAATTTCGAAGAAGGCAACCAAACCTCAAATATAATTCTGCTGATTGCCGTTATATTTGCCTTTTGTTGTTCGGCATTGTTTTTATTACAAAATGATACTGCAACTTGCTCTAAAAGAATCGTTGTTGTTGGCGTTGCATACGCATTTATGCTGGCTCCTATCCTTTCTCGTTGCCTTGTTCTCATTGCATCTGAAATGGATGGAATCCATGGGCATGTAAGTGGTTTGTTACAGTTTGCACTGGTCTTCTTTATGGTGGCTGTTCAGATAGCAATGGCCTGTTACTACTGGGTCATGAGCATAGCTGGAGAAAACCAACGATTGAGACCCAGATGCTCGATTCACACAAAAATGACAATTACTTATTTGTCATATCCCATTGTTTTGAGTTTCCTTTCCTTGGCAATATCTCCCTTTTGCATTCGAAATCTCAGAAATAACAGAGAAGGGCTCCTTTTGCACTTAGGAAGCATTGCAGTATGCCTGGTTTGGCTAGTGTGGTGTCTTTTGTTTTTCCTACTGGGTTCCCGATGGAATGAGTTCACTATTTGTTTTGGTATAGTGGCAACAGCAAGTGCAATACTTTTAGCAATATTTGTACCTAAGGTATACCGCATGGTAGTGTTTTCCGCTGCTAGAGACCAAGGACAAGTGAGTATGCAACCGGTAATTTTTGCTTCTTCCTCATCAAGAAGTCCAAATCTGTCTATATATGAAAGCATAAATCATGGATACAATACAGATAAAGATGGATACGGTGTAGACGTATTTCGCGATGATATGGAATCTCCAACTCGAAGAAAAATTACTCATCTCTAAGTCTATAACATTTATTATTCTGCAATTTGTAGGTTGGTGATTGAACTAAAAGTAAAGATATGGTGTTAATTAATCTTAAAAATTGAAAGTATTGGCAAAATAATTTGTATCAGAAATATGTTCCATAAAAAATCTCTGTTAAAAATGACAATAATCTAAGTTCTGTAAACAATTTAGAAATTGTTAGCATTTAAAGGTACTATAAAAAGGAATATTAGAAAAATATTCATATCTCGAAAAATCAAACGTACTGATTTTCGATAAAGAAAAACATAATAAACTTGATAAATATTTTACTATTTTTTTTTTAAAGTATCTCAAAATTAAATGTAATACAACATTTCTTGCAAAACGTCTTAATATTTTCTGACATATCTAGAAATGTTGTCGAAAAAGTTATTCAAAAATACGAAATAATGAAGGCACAGCGACGCATGCACATTTTTATGTCATTTAAAGCTATACTTGTTAGATTTGCTAATTATAAAAAACAATAACTATTTTATTTCCTTAATTATTTCAAATTAAATTACACTGATAATTCTATAAAACTCTCAAAGGATTAATTAAAAATAAAGTTCACAAAATTCTAACACAAACGAAGTTATTTTTTGTAACTGTTTTTGATTGCACAATTACTGGACACCATGAATACTTATTTATTTTTAGTTTCAAATATGAATACATTTTTGAGTGAAATTTTTAACGGGAATGTGCGCATCAAGTTAAGTAATTGATATCATGTATCCGAGAAAAGAATTAATCCATCAACGACATATTTTGTCAACTGAAAATATGCACATTTAAAAATAGATTTCTTTGAATGAGTGAAGAAATTTTTAATTGACTATAAGAACAAATGTTTTTTAGTGACATGGTTTTTAATTTACTATTAAAACTCATTAACACAAACGTTTTCCATCAAAACCTGTTCGAGCTGTACATTTCAATGCCACCCTAAGAAATATTCACATACAGCTCTATAGACATTTTTCACAATTTATGGTGAAAATGCAAATATAACATAAACAGTGCAGTGGAAATTCCTGAAATTCTATGACAATAATGATGTCTTCGAGAGCTGTGATTTGTTGATTGCGAATAAAATTCGTATGAATTTTAGATAATAATGAGTAACCACTGAGAATGGTTAGAAAAGTTTTGTAGAAATAAAATTCACTTGCAACGATGCATAAGAAATTATTTACAAATTCTTTGCTCTTAGTCTTAACCAAATGCGATTTTAATATAATTACTGTATACTAATGCCTAAAAATAAAAATCCCAAATCTATTATCTGAAAAAAAAGATAGGACGCATCTTTTATTTGCAAAGAAATTCGAAAGACAGAGGAGGGCCAAACTAATATCAGAACCGCTACTGATCTTAATACAGGAAAAACTGAAAGTATATTGGGAATAATAGAAATATAATTGATTGATAAATTATCATTCCTTATACTTTTATGTAACTGAAATCAATTTCGATTCGGAAGTTTTGCGTAAGTATTAATGAGGAATAAAAGGACTTCTAATAATTTTTATGCCATTCAGATTAATACAATAATCATGAATATTCATCTGAAAATATTCACTTAAAATAATCATTCAAGATGTTTAAGTTAGTTTATTTTATGAAATTGAAATTACAAAAAACATAGATTTAATATCTGCTAATTAATAAAAAAAAATTTGAAGTCTTTTCAGATTAACTTTTCATTTCTCCTCATAAAATTAGTGAAAAGGATTAAAATCGATAAGAATTCGACATTTACTTATATATTTACTTTTTTAAATTTCTAACGATTGCAGTTCACATTTCAAATCAATTTATAAAATTTGAGAAAAAAACAATTCTTCATGCTTAGATATCATCTTCACAATTAATGGTGTAAAAAATCAGCATATGAAAAAAATAAAACGCCTATTTATGAATAGTACTGAATCTTCTATATAGATTACTATCGTTATTTCAATATTTAGTATAGAAATATTTTCATTTTCAACAAAAGCATTAGATATAGAATAGGAAAAACTTTACTATCTTCTTTAATAACTTCTTTGCGAGTAAAATCATTATTTTTAGGTTTAAAAATTAAACTTTTGAATTGTATTTTTTTAACTAATTAATCTATGGCTAAAGTTACAAATTTAAAGGGAAGGATGAAAAAAAACATGAAATAAAACGCATAATTTTGATTTCAATTTCAAAATTTATAAGATATTCACTTTCTACCAAGTATATATTATCAAAATATTTATGTGTAAGAACTAAAAATATCTTAAAGATTCTGTCACATATAACATCTAATATATTTGCATTCTGTAGCATAATTTCCTTAGTTTTAAAGTGAACTTTTTTGAACAAACTTAAATTTGAAAATGATTATCAAAATAGTCAATATTTATAAAATATTGCTTTTTATGGTATCCATAGTAATTTTCCGTTAAAATAATTAGATAATTTAAGAATAAAGGTATATTTTTATTTTTGAAGTTTAGTTTGTGTACAATGGAAAATAATATTCATATAGAGCTTTCCATGCCTTAAACTCTATTATACAATGTTTCACTTAAAAGTTTAAAATTTCACGAAGAAAAATATTTGTATACATCTAACAATTTGTCAATTAAATTATATTTTAAATAATTTAGTATTTGATTATCTTATAAAATATATATTATGTAGAATAAAGCAGGTTCTTTGACAAGTTTCTGTCTTCAGTTTTATTAAGTTTCAATCCTAGATCAAATTTCCAATATTATATATATATATATAAACTTTCTGAAGATAAAACAAGTTAAACTTTAGCAAAGAAGTTTAAACAATGAATAATAATTCACTCACCTTAATAAAGTAGTTGATCTCTCACAAATTTCTATGGAATTACACAAATTTATAATGAAAAATCTGAATGATTTTGTAATAATACGGTGACAAAAGTAGATTTTGTTAGTTATAAACAGAGAATAAAATAAGGAGAATGGATACTTAGAACCGTAAAAGTAATTCGAATAGTTAATAGTTATTTCTGCTCCAAACTCGATTGATGTAACATAAGTATTTATTTTCCAGGGAAAATAGATATGAGATAAAGGAAGAGAGTTAGTATCTAATATCTCTCGTTTTATCTCAGAAAAAGACAATTTATAGATTGTCAATAGTATATAGCGTGTCATTGAACTTCATCAGTTAATTTTAAAATTCAAAATGATGTTATAAAAACTCATTCTTAATCATTCAACTTTACAATTTATGACCAAAAACATCATTATCAAAAAAAAATAAAAATAAATAAAAAATAAATAAATAAATTAATTAATTAATTAAAAAAAAATTAGAAAAACCATGAGATTTAATGACAGAGATTTTTAAATTTCCAAGAAATTCAGATATGGCCATCATTATCAGAACGACTAATATCATTTTTTTTAACTTTTTTGTAAAATTTTTTACTCCTCCATAACTGTAAAGTTACATGCAATTGATATAACTTGACAATCAAAGAAAGTAGATAGCGCATGAGCAGATAAAGCATAATGTTTAATCCTCTAGAATACGAATAAAATATTTTTTTTCTTTTTTGTGCTATAATATATCAAGATTGTTATACTACCTCCAATTTATAGCAGAAAATGATTGCCCAAAAGTAATGCTGGTAAACCCAGCATTACTTTTGATTCTTTGATAAAATCTTACGTAATTGCAACAGATTGGTTACTTTAAACATCCAACTAATTTATAAAGTGACAAAATTTTTCCGTTGAATACAGATTTTAAGATATAGCCTTTTTATTTTATCCTGGTATTTATTAAGTGATATTCTTTAATCATTGCACGAGCACAATATATTTCTTCATTTCTCTCCTGTTTTTATTTTAGACAAATATTTTTTTAGAACTTTTCTGTTTCGTTGAATTTATTTTCTAGTATTAGATTTTCCCTTTTATTATTTTACATTTCTCTCGATAATATAAGTCATTTCTCACAAGTTTGAAGCATTAATGAGTGAATCGCATCTAAAAGTTTTTATTTTTGCATACATTTGCTAAAAACTTAATTCTAAAATCTCTTCTAATTATTCTTATTCTAGTTTCTTCGAATAAAGCCATTGAAATAAATATTTAGATGTAATGAAAAAAAATTATTTTTTATCATTACATCTATAACAGAATTATTCAATAAAATTTAAATAAGTCATATTTTCTATTTACTGTTACATCAAAATTGTAGAATCTCGCAATACGATTCATTTGTTTTACTTGTCACTCTACATTGATATTTGGCAAACTAAGAATAATTCGAGAAATATTTAATTTTCTCGAATTATTCTTCGTTTGCCATTACTGAATGTAGTCGTTTCAAGTGAATTTTGAACCACTACATTCAGTTCTAAAATTAGAATCAAATCCACAAACTGTTGAACGGTAAAACAGAATGCAAACAATTTAATATCACACAAAACGAATGCATAATAAGGATCATTACTCTACACAAAAAATTGACTTTGTTTAGGCACAGTAAAACTTTTTTTCTACAGGGCATAGCATATTTAATAACTTTGACTTGGAAAGGCCAAAATTAAATTAACACAGTGACAGTGAAATCTAGATTCAATGTTTCTATCATTAAATGTACAGAAATTCTTTATGTGGTATCTAGCTGGCCATTAAATCTAGCCAGTCATTACAAAAAGAAAAGAGCCGATTTAGAATTATGAATTCCAGTTTCACATTTTACAATCCCTTTAGCTCATTAGTGATACTTTTGACTGTAGATAATGATTAAAATAAAGTACAATTGCACTGAAATTATCTGACAATGAAAGTATGTGATAAAATTCCAAACTATATAACGAAATTTTAAATCTATATCTTCCAAAAATGTAAATGAATATATCTAGATATGATAATAGGATTCAGATATTATCTTTAATAAATACTATGTTGATCTCAGTCAAACTTGAATTATTTTTAAAACGTTATTTACAAAAAAATATATTTTTTACCTTTAACTAGAATTGCTTGCTGAATACTTTTGACAGATGTTTTTCAAGGACATTCAATTTTTAATTAAAATGTTTCCAATCTCTGTACTAAATCATAAATGAAAATCTTGTCAGTAAGCGTCATCTGAGAACTTAGTAAGTTTATGTTTTTATATAAAATTTATCAGCAGAACTTTGTTCAGAAAAATAACATAGTAATATTTATTCAAATCAATGAAATTCAACCATTTAATGTTTTTAAATGTATAATTTTAAAATATTAAAAATTTTGTAGATTCAAAACGCACATTTACAAAATTAACAATTTTTTTTTAAATTTTATTATTATTTATTTAAATGAACAGATAGAACTAGTTTTAGGTTGAAAACATTGGACAAAAAACATAATAATTGAAAAGAAAATTTTATTTTCATAACTGCACAAAAGTAAAATGTGACCATATAAATTGCATTGTGTTAAGTCGAACATCTTATGATATGCAATCTTGAAAACAATATTTCTTCTAAAAGCAACAATTCATGCAATTTTCAAGCAAATTTGAAAACAAGTGCCATGATCTAAATAAGTCAAATTCACTTTAACATTAGGAATGTAAATATTACTAAAAAAATAAAAATAAAATACATAGTGAAGGAAGTAACAATTTATAAATCAGTGAGACAGAAATATAAAAAGAAAATAATGTATAGAGAATGAACTTAAAATATTCAATTTATTATCTAAATTAATTAAATAATGTATATTTTTTTTATTAGTGGGTAATTAAACAATTATTAGTTAAAATAAATTTAACAATTATGGTAAGGAATAATAGTAACTGAAAAAAACAATCACTTAATTAAATAATTACAAAAACAGCAATATTATGTGAATTATTGATTAAAAATTCTATTATTAACACAACTCAGTGACATATAAAACTAACTACTTGCAACATTTCTAATTAACATTACCACGACTGTTGTGTGTAAGCATAAGATAGCTAGCTATATTTATGCTTACAAGCAAACTTTCAAGTTCAATTAACAAATTTTAGAAAAGTTAAAAATTTCAATATTGGGATGCAAAATATTAATTTAATAATATTTTTTTGCGTTAGAATATTATTGATGGTAACAAATTAAAAAGCTGTTATGTGCAGTCAGTACTTTTTGCATTCTCATAAGAAAAATATAAGACTTAACATACTACAGAACAGTAAAAATTTTAAACACTGCAATATTCAGTAAGAAATACTCATTCAACTTTGTTTATGCAACAAGGGTACATCATATTTTTGGATTAAAGAAACAGATACAATTTCATTATGAGATTAAATAAGAAAATCACAACTCAAAGCTATTATATTTCAATATAATATGCATTATATATGAAAAACAAAGATATATTTAAATTTCTGAACCAAACAAATTTAATTCTATAGTATGACTGACACAATATAATTTTAATAAGATAATATAAAATAAACTATTAAAAATATAAGAAACAAGATACAACATAATTTTTATTTTTAAATAAGAATATATAGTCAGTAAATTAAAGAAAAAACAATTCTGATGAAAGTACATGAAGGACAATAACTTTTTTTCTTGAAAACTTGTAAATAACTTCATAAAATAGTTTCAAAATCCCCAACTCAGTCATTAGAAATACAAAATTCAGTTTCTAATAGATTTCTAAATTGTGAGTTTTATATTTCTAATATTGAGCTTTGTTATTCTACTTTTAAAACTACTATTAGTTAACCATAAACTATATAAAAGTTCACAATTTTTTTGTATCACTTCAATTTCAGAACAAATATAACATTTCTTAAATAATAGCGATGCATCTATTAATCTAAAAATCTAATAAATAGTATTTTAACTAAGTTTGTTATCATATAAAAACCAGACTGCTTATGGAATCCTAATTTTTGGTAGAAACATTCTTTTTGTTACAATCTTATTTTTTTTATTTCAAATAATTTCATAAGTATTACAATCTATCAATATTTGTAATAAATATAAGAAAAATGTTTTAAAAAAATAATTAAGCAAATAAATCAAAATTCACTTTGATTGTTAGATTTTAAAAAATTATCTTTTAAGTAAAAACAACTTAAACACAATATCTAAAAATAAATACATGAAAAAGAGACTTTGTAAATATATTATATAATATCTTCACTAAAATATTTTTATAAAAGTTTTAATTAAAACAATGTATTTTAAGACATTAACATTAACAATTTTATTTATCTAGCACAACATTATATGGGAGAAAAAAAACACCTAGATAACATCAAATTACGATTTGAGCAATATATTTCAGAATTTTTACCAGTGTTAACATTATATAATTCATTTATATTCATAACAACATATTTAATTGTAATAAGTAACAATTTTTAAATTTGATAAAATCAGATTTCATTGTATAAATATATGACTATTTTATATGTTAAATCCTTATATTTTCTTGGTAACATAAAGACTAAAAATATTTCCCTTTCTACAAAATTGTGAAATTAGAATCTTAATATCAATAAAATATTTTCATGAGTGCATAACATATTATGAAAATGAGACATACTATATTTAATAGAAAAATTATATAAATTACTTACAGAATATATATAGTAAATGAACAACAAATAAAACTAATGAATAAATATACAACACAAATACTAAAATGCAGAAAATAATAATTCAGAAGCATTTTTTTTTATGAAAATTTTTTTTAATTCCTTAAATTAATTTGAAATAAAGTTACTTTAAAAAATTCCCAGAGAAGAATTTTTCACTCTGGGATCTAACTTTTTTTATGATTTATAAATTGATTAAAATGTTTTTTTATACAACTTCTTACCATATAAAAACTAATCCTTAAATAATATTGAATTACAAAATGATGAAATATATGTCATTAGAGATGGACCATGTTTATTAAAAACGCACTTGGGAAGCACAAAGTTTATCACAATTTGCATGCAAAGATCGTGTAAATTTATAATACTGTATTTTGGGAATGGTAAATATTCTGACTGAATTGAAATTTTAGCATATGAGACTAAAATATTTTATTGTTCACATAGTAATCCACATTTATTTCAATTCTATAGCATTACATGTACATTACATTACATTTTCTTTGCTAAATTAACATCATAATATAATGTTTTAGAATGATTTGATAATAATATTTATAAAACATAGAATTATTTAGAATCGAGAATTGATTTTAGAATATGTAACAATTGGAAATTAAAATCTCAATCTTTTATGCATGATGTTCTTTAACAGGAAACATTAGTTATTGGTTTCCTCATTAGTAATTCCTAAATTATTATCAATACAATTATTGTTTTTCTTAAATAATACTAGGTTAATCATATTAACCATATCTTTATGTATTCAATGGGATATACAGAAATTTATATTTGCTAAGCTGTTTAGCTTAGTACTTATCTTCAACTCAAAAATCAGGGCTATCAAAAATACATACAGATAATTCAATTTATCATAATTAATCTTTATTAAACATTGAAATAAATTAAGTTTTTTTATTTGGATAAAGAAAATTGTTTGTAATAAGAATATAACCATACTAAAGCAATTTGCTTTAGAAATAATACATTTCAAAATTCATAAATAATAGAATATAAAGTGCAGAATTAAAAGATTAAGAGGGAAATTTATTAATATCTTTTAAAATTTGTTTATCTGTACAGTGAAATTTATAAGACTAATATAAAATAATCTCAGTATTCTCATTTTAAAATGTTTATATTAATATGAATATTTTAAAATTAACATATATTTAAAAAAATAGAATTCTGGTAAATAACTTGTGAAATATAATCTTTTTTCCTCCATCGCATGTTTATGAATTTAGAGTTGAAAATTTAGGTAAATAAATTATACTATAAAATATGAAAAAGAATTTTTTAACTTAAAACTATTAATATATGTTATACATTTGATATTTTTATGTTGATCTATCTATCTTCTACTAAAAAATAACTTTAAAAAAAGCGAAAAAAAATTTGAAATACATTAATGATAATTGCCTTGATTCTAGCATAGAATACACAATGTCTTCGTATAATTGCTATGTAAGATGGTCGTGTTGATTTATCTGAGTACTAAACCTATTTTTAAGCATTTTTTCCTTTTCTCACCTTTTCTTTTAACATAATAAATCAATTTTGAACCAAAACATATGGTTGAAAAATTTTGTTGATTGCATAGCAATTTTTGTTCTATACAATTCTTTTAACTATTTCACTGATTTAAAAGAATTAAGAAAAGGAAATAATTTTTCATAAAAATTAACACAAAATTTTTTATTTGGTATTTAGTTCCAGAATTTGAAAGACAATATAAAATATAATATTATGGAATGTTAAAAAATATAACATACAACTTTTATAAGCTCAATCACTAAGAAAAATAACATAAATGTTAAAGTCTTTAATAAAGACTTACTTACTGTGAAACATATTCATAGTAAGAATACAGTTTTTAACAATGAAAGAAATCAATCTAAAAAGTTATTCAAGTAAAGCACCAACACAAAAAAAAAACTACACAACAAACAAAAAAAATTATCTAACACAACTTATTTAATTATATTTTATTTTATATATAAAAATATAAAGTCTATAAAAATTAACAATTTCAAAGGCAATACATTACATTTAATAGAAAGTTGAGCATTCAAGAGACATATTCATTTAAATTAAGAAAATTAAATACTTTTATTAATGATTCCTAACTTATGTAATACAGTACATTAAATAAAATATCTAGAATAATTTATATTTAAAATTATATGGCATATGAACAAAAATAAATACCAGCATACTAATGTACTTAAAGTTTTTAGTAAATTATACAGTTTCCGAAAAAATTAGTAAAAAGGATTTTTAATATGAATTATTTATAAAAAACAAATTTTTGTGGTATATATTTTCATCACATTTAAATTGTTAATAAATTTATTGGAATCCAAATAGAAAAACATCACAAAAAGTGGCTAAAAATTTTGTCAAAATTAGGACTTTGATTTCTAAAATGTATTCATTTCATTAAAGTATAATGAAAAATACTGAATGAAATAAAAATGACTTTGTTTTATGTTAAATAGAAACCTTAAAAGACACTGAATGTCTTGAACTATAAGTTACAAAAAGTTAGGAATTATAAATTTTAGTTTGGAATGTTAAAAATGTATTGAAATATTTGAATAACAATAACAACAAATTTTAACCATATGATTTTTTAAGAACAATACATAAATGCAATATAATTCAGCTGATTTCAATTAGAACATTAAATGAAAAATATCTATACATTAGATAACATTTGATTAAGAAAAGAAACAAGCATTAAATATTGCAGAAAAAAAAGGCAATATCAAATAAATTACTGCTCTCATAGACACAGTTTAATGTATTTACAATATCAAACGCAAAACTAATATCCCGCAAAAAAGATTCATTAAATAAAATTGTCATTTAAGACATTTTCTGCAACATTTTAGAGCTCTCAATTAGAGCAATAATTTTTTTTAAATATATCTGTTTATGATAATCAAACATTAGATTGATAATTAAAAATAACATACTAAATGTTAATTTTTAATTCAAAGAATAAAAGTTGAAATCAATTTTTATCAAAAGGAAAATATCCAGAGTTTAAATTTTAATTTTATTATGTGCTCAGCTACAGATAAACAATGTACGTGCACAAGAAACAGAACTATATTTGTGCATCAAAAATAAAGAAAAAGTGCCATTTTTATAAAAGATGCAAAATTTTCCATACATAAAATCTTATTTTGGCACAAAATAAAAAATCGATTTAGTAAAATTTTTAAAAATATATCTCAAAAACATTTTTTATAAAATTGTAATTGGACAACATTGGCAAAATGAAATTATTCTAAGGTTTTATTGATTAATCACAAATGGCAGATTAGTATTGCAGATAAAACTGACAATACTTTAAAGTCATATCTTTTACAAGAAGCAATGAAATACATTATGAGCAAAATTAAATTAGTACTTATAGCACCTAGTTAAAAAAATTCTCATCAGAGTAAAAGCAAAATTGCTGTTTCTTCTCATCAAACTACTTTAAATTCCAAAGTACTAGACAAAATGTTTGCATTCAATTTATGCAATAATAAATTAGGAATAAAAACATTCAGAAGGTTTGTTCAGTAGACATTGGAAGCTTCCTTATACTCAGATCCTTCTAAGGTAAAGAAGTCTTCCAATTTCCACTGCAAGGTCTCGAATGTAGGTCTTTTCATTGGATCCTTATGCCAGGTTTCAAGCATGATTTCATATAAAGCGGGAGGACAACCTGGTGGACATGGCATGCGATAACCATGTTCTACCTGATGCAATACTTCAGCATTAGTCATACCTAAAATACAAAAAATTCAGAATCAGGAATTGCAGATTGTTTCTGTATTTATTCTAAACATTACTTTGATGAAAATAAAGATTTTCTAAAACTGGAGCAATTTTAAAAAGAAGTAACATGTTTAAAATTTCAGCATGAATTAAGAAACAAGATGCATTAAGAAGAAACAAGATGATTAACAAGATGCATTAAGAAGGCAACAATATTGTGTCAGTTCACATATTCATTTTTCACTTTTATGCAATAAATTCATAAATTTTATAATGGTTTGAAGAGTTTCAAAAACAGTTAAAAATTTATATTTTTATATACCTTCCTGAAAGTATAAATATATTTTTAAATTAAAAAAGTGTATCAAACACTAGTTTGGAAGAAAGAATATCGAAACTAAAATATAAGTATAATAAAAAAAAGACATTTTTATTAAACCCAAGAGTACATAAATGCATGATATTTTTATTCGTGGATTTAACAAAAACACAAATATAAATTACTCATGAAATTCAGTAAGCATTTTTTTATGATCTAGAAATGGGTATAAAGTCATACAAGTGCTTGGATAAACTTAATATTTATCACTTTAAAAGCAACTGGATATGCTGGTAAAAAATTTATGGAATGAAAATAATGTTTATAAAAAACACTTGAATATATAGTAAGAAATAACAAAAAAAGTTTTTATTACTATACAATTATACCCTTAAACTAATTTTTGTGTTGTCAAATTTCGATACGACAAATATGATTTCAAAAATCTTGAGTCTAAAATATGTTATACTTTAAATGAATATCCTATTATCAAATACAGTGATAAATATTAATCATATAATTTATCAAACCAAGAAAAAAACTCAAAATAATTATCAATCAAACAAGTACTTTATTATATATATATTATATAGGAGGTATACCCTCAAAGTTCTGTTTGGTTATATAAAAAATGTAAACAGATACAGAAACAAATTTATTGCACAAAAGTCTACTTTTCTACATAGCTTCTGATATTTCGTAGGCAGCTGTCATAGCATGGAACAAATTTTTGAATTCCTTCTTCATAAAAGATTGCTACATGTGTTTCAAGCCATGTAGTAGTATTTTCTTTCAGCTTGCTCTCATAGTTAAAGCGTTGGCTACTAAGGAAAGATTTTAGGTGAAGATATGAAAGTCATAGGTTTAACTTTATGGAGGAGGATCAAACACGTCCCAGTAAAATTTTGGTAGGAGTTGTTTTGTCACATTCATGGTGTAAGACCAGGCATTCTTGTGGAATATATATATATATAAATCTTTTGACAATAATGCTCTGTATTTTGTAGCCCAATTTCCTAATGGTCTAACAGTAAACATGTGGATTGATTGATTAGTACAATTGTAAGAAATCAATCAGCAAAAGGCCTTTTCTGTCTCAAAAAACGGTGCAGATGGCTTTCCTAGGTGTCAAGGTTTTCTTATGCTTAACTATCATTGAGGAGGAAGTGTAATTCTATTGATTACTGTTCACTTTTAGGGCTGTCGTAAAATAACCAAGTTTCACGCCCCTCGTTATTATCCAAGAAAGAAAAATCAGGGATGTCTTTATTGAAGTGTTAAAAACTGAAGTGCACTGCCCATCTGTTGTCCAGTTAGAATTTTGGATACATAACATGAGCAAATTTTTGAAATTTCAGTTTTTTAGCAACAATTTTATGAATTAATGAACATGAGATTTGCAGAAATTCCATAGCAAGAGCAAAAATTATAAACTTATGGTTTAACTGAAGTTTCTCTTCAATTGCCTAAACCAGTTCATCAGTAATCAAAGATGGGTATCCACTTCATTCTTCATTGTGCACTTGATCTCATCCTTCATTGGAAAGTCTGACCCACCTTGTAATCATTGAATCACACATAGCATTTTTCTGTAAACCTCAGAGATTTGCTAATAAATTTCAGTTGGTTTAACTTTCTTTACATTTAGAAAACGAACCACAGATCTGATTTCAGAAGTTGTGGTATTTTCAGTTACAGTTGACATTATAAAGAAGCAGTACAATGAACATGTCAGCAGCAATGATCTGAAAATGGCGAACATTTATTCTCCTTGAGTCAGAATAACTGCTGCGCATGTTCAGAGCTGCGATCGCAAGCATTGCCACAAATAGAAATGGAACTTACTTTGTGGACATACCTCGTATGTGTGTGTATATATATATATATATATATATATAAACTCCAAATATATCAAGAAGCCTTTTGTATTAAAAACTATTAAAAAATTAGAAGTATTAATATTAATAATGAAAAATGATTTTACAAACCTGGATATGGAATTCGACCATATGTAACTAATTCAGTCAACAATATGCCAAAGGACCAAACGTCAGATTTAATTGAAAATTTGCTGTAGTTAGCAGCTTCAGGAGCAGTCCATTTAATAGGAAATCTGGCACCAACTCTGGCTTCATATTCATCTTCCTAAATTTAAAATAAAAACATGTGTATGTGAAAAGTTATTTATTTTTAATAACTACTTACTTTTTGGTATTGTAATACCACAATCAACTTTTACATTATAGTGTTAATTAAGTTATAGTGTTAATTACATTATAGTGTTATTAAGTTTTTATTTTAAAATATGTTTTTTCTATCCACAAAAAAAACTATATGTAATATAGGTACATTTATTAATTAATTTTACTTATTTCTAGGATTAAGTAAAGTTAGAGTAGTATTTTTAGTAATTTTTGCAATCATTAACTACAAACAATACTTTTTGTTAGTACTGCATATAAATATGAGTTGGAGAATGGACATTTCTTTTTCTTCCATTTCATTAAATATTGCATAAGTTTTAAAAAACTATTTTAAAAAATGCTTAATTAAACATGTTAAACAATTTATACTGATTATATTTTCAATGTTAATCATAATGATGATTTTTTTAATTTCACTGTTCTTAAACCTTTGAACATAAAACTTTGAACAATCTGCTACAATAAGTTTTTTATTTTTATAAATTATTTAAATGTTAATACAATTAAGAAAAAACATTAATAAAAGTAATTAAATCAAATTCTCCTCAAATAAAAGTAATACCTTTCAAATAGGAAGTACAGCAAAATAAGTAAACAAAATTTAGACTTTTATATATATGCATTAATATAAAAATAGATAACTTCACCAAAAATTAAATAAGAAATCACAAAGTTACCAAGTTAAAATCTTAAAACATACCTTGATGAGGCGAGCTAAGCCAAAATCTGCAATTTTTACAACATTATTGTCTCCAACAAGAATATTTCTGGCAGCTAAATCTCTATGAATGTAATTTTGAGATTCTAGGTAAGCCATTCCAGATGCTATTTGGGCAGCCATATCAATTAACTGAGGAAGCTTTAAGGCTCTTGCTTTTCCTGTAATGAGAAAAGTAAAAAAATAAAAAATATAAAATAAGAATAGAATACTATTTAAAACATTAAAGTGAAAAAATATACAAAAAAATAACCATATCAATTTTACAAAATTAAGATAAAATCAATATTATAACATACAATAACTTCTAAGGACAGTAAAATTTATTTTTTATTATTTTTTCCTCTTCATTAAATATATTTTATAATACAGTTATAGCAAAAAAAAGTTATTGTACATGATAAATGAGACAGTTCTTTTAAATTGAAATTGTGATTATTATAAAAGTAACTTGTATTTTATTTATTGTGTAAAAATAAATAAAATACAGGTTTTAACATTCATTTAAAATATAAGTTTTCTTGTAAGAAATTTAAATATTTGCAATTTTTAAATTCCATATATAAAACCAAGAGGGAAAATCATTCGTATTATGAAAAATTATACATGAAAAAATTTTTATTGATGGAAAAAAAAAAAAGTTTTTACCTTTTAATACATTTTAAAATCCATTAAGGAAAAATTCATTAATTTTTAATATTAAAGATATATAATGTTGTACATTATATATCTTTAATATTATATATAATTTATTTTATTTAATACTTCATATAACTCTTGTTTTCATTATATTATTTAATTCATATTTTCATTTTCAACATTTTTATTTATAATAATTTGTCTCTATAAAAAATCACAAAACATTTTCAATATAAAACAAAATAAAAGAGAATGTAATTTGACTTTTGCAAAAATATTCATCGCAATTAAAAAATAAAATAAAACTGAAGAGTGAAAAAAAAACAAGAAATTTTGATTCAAAAAAGAAATATTGGAAAATTACCTATTGCACACGTGCCAAATTTTATATTTAGAAATAAAAAATAAAATAAGTATAAGAACTAATGCCTTTTACAAATGGTTGGGATTAAAGATTACTTTTTATTTGAAATTTTATGTTGTATTTGAAATTTTGAATGCATATTTCAGCTGAATTGGCATACAGAAGTTCAAATTGATTACTTTCAGTTAGAATATGGTCAGTTCATTTACAGATTTCAATTTTATGAGCAAAATAAGAAATTTTATACAAGATTTAATTCTACAGACTTTTATCAAAATACTAAGTTTTTCAAATGAAAATATTTATTTTTATAAACAAACAATATTTTTTTCTTTAATAATAAACTTCTCTAAAAAGAGATAGCATACTTTACAATCGATTTAGATTTTCTTAATTCACGACTATATTTTTTTAAGAAGCACTGAAGTTCACTAAAGGATCCATTTGCATATTTCAGCATCAAATGATATTGCTTGCTTAAATTATTAAAGAATAATTGAAATGTTGGATGCATTGAAATAAACAATTTCAAAAACTACCCTATTTAAAATATAATTTCAGCAGTAAATATCACAAGTATGTATGTACACTGGTTGTCCGAAATAGAAAGATCTTTCTGAAAACAGTAACTTTCAGAAGTGACAGTCAAAACTAAATATGTAAGTGCCAATTTTTGTATCACATTGCTGTTTATGGTCTCATGGTTGTGTATAAGTTATTGTATATCATTTTTTGCTTTACTTCATTTAAAGAAAAAAAATTCTAAAATGAGAGGTCTCTCAAAGTTTCAAAGAGGAGATAATGGGAGTCTGTCTGATACATACAACAGTAATCATAATGGCACAGCTGTTGTTGGTATCAATAGGCACAATGTCAAAAGTTACAACAACATATGAATGCTTCATCTGCCAAATCTATTAACTCCATGAAACAAGTGCATATGATTTTTATGGTGTTAATTAATTCTTATTATAAGTGAGAACTGTTTTGAATATAAACAGCTAAATATTTATACATTTGGAATTAAAATGTAATAAAATCCAGAAAGTGGAATTAATTACCATCTTTGAATTAATAGCAATAATATTCCACTAACACCAAGACACATATTATATACTGCTCTGCTATTTTAAGATCTTTGGCTCAACTCGAGCAATTCCTTTTACTTGACGGATAAAAGAGTTTATACTTTAAAAACATCAAAGATATAGCCAGCTGTGTTCTGTACACTCATGGTTCAATTTAGTTCTCCCCATGGACATGACACCAACCAATTAAGTGGAATTGATTGATTTAGTTAGTGAAGCATTTATAATATGACTAAGGCAAAAAAGCATCTGTATGATAGAATTGTGGAAGGAAAAGCAAATTTACATATTGTGAACGACAAACATTAAGGACGAGTATGACAACCAGAAAAAAAGAGCCTGGCAGCAAAGTTTACCGAACCGAATAAACATCTATATAATCCAGAATCGATGCATAAAGTTCAAAGAGGATTGCATGAACAAAAATATTGTAAATATGGGATAGGGAGTTGTGAAGTAAAGCTGTGATTGCAAATGCCCTTGTGACAGATGTAAGTTGGAAATGGAGAATACACATAAAAGGAACATAAAATTTGGATTGCAAATCATGCTTTAAAAAAAAATCAAGAATCTTTTTTTGGGTCACCACAGGACAAATTTATGTGCACGAAAAAATGCACAAGTCAATGATAGAGAATTTCTCTTTCCTACAACAAAGCATGGAGGTAGTTCAGTAATGGTTTGGGGTTCCATTTTATCTCACAGTTTGGAATATATCTCCTTGTCAACTTAAATGGATAAGTCATCAATATCAACATATTAGCTTTTGCTTTGATCAATTGCATTCTACAATGAAGACATTACTGTCAAGAAATTGTATCTATCAGGATGAGAATTCTCTGATTCACTGAAGTCAAATTGTTCAATCATAATTTCAGAAACACAAGTACTCAGTTGCACACCTTCAATTGCCTTTCCAATCATCAAACTTAAGCATCATAAATTTTTTTTTTTTTTAAAAAAAAGAAAGAATAAGATTACATTATCCTCCTTTTAGTATCTCTAAGAATTAAATCAGTTTCTGCATGAAAAATGGTACAAAAATCCTACTTAAAGCATACAGAATTTGTATATTCAAGGAAGATTCAAGAGGTTTTCGCTAACAAAAATGCTCTCACACCATATTAGGCACAAATTACTTCTATCGTTTGGGTTTTCCAATAATCTGGACATCAATACATAGATTCCTACAATACTATGCTATAAATAGATTTACAAAAATGTTGGATAACTTTATAAATAAGAACCAAAAGTTACTAATTTGAATTCAGCTAAGAAATATTTTAAAAGTAGAAAATAAACTAGTGATAGCAGTTATTAATAAATCTTTTAATAACTATTCTAATAATGCAAATGGGTACAATCACAAAATATTTTGCTCACATATATTAATAAATCTTAATTTATATATGCAAAATTTTACATAATTTACAGATAAAAAATCTATATTAAAATATAAAATTGCAATAAAACATTGTTTATTTCTATTATAAAAATTTTTTTATACATTTCATTTTCTAAATTACCTTGCAAGTATTCTAATAAACTTCCATGTTTCATCAATTCAGTTATTATATAGATAGGCTCTTCTAAGGTACATACAGCATAAAGCTGAACTAATTTTGGATGTCGTAATTTTTTCATTATTTGAGCTTCAGCTAAGAAATCTTTTGGGTCCATTGTACCTATATAGAATGAGAAGTACAATAATAAATTAATAAAAGAAACAGGTAAATAATGTAATACTACAAACATAATATTCCCACTAAATTAAAAAAAAAAAAAAAAGAATAAAAAAATTTTTAGAGCATATCAATACTATATAACTTTAATTATAAATAAACCTTACCAGTTTTTAATGTTTTAATAGCAACTGGAGTTGTGTTATTCCAAAGACCTTCCCATACTTCTCCAAACTGACCCTGTCCCAATTTACGGACAAAGTTTAAAGAACTTCTGTCAATTTCCCAGTGATCTCTAGTATTATGCGACAATCCTCCAGTAGTTGGTTTCTCAACCTAATAATATAATAAATAAATAAATTAGGTGTATATAGTATTTAACAAATTAGAAAGCAATATTTGAGTATTTGAATTACATACTAATTTTTAGTTTCTCTAAAATAATTATTTAATGTAATATATATATATATATATATATATATATATATATATATATATATTATATATATATATATATATTTATATATCTTAAAATAAAAAATTCAGAAAATGCTAATATTAAATTTTTCTAGAATGCATATATTTTTGTAAAAACATTTCAAGACTTTTATCCTCAATAATTGCATACTATTTCAAAATAGAATACAGTATTGATTTGCAAAGAACAAAAGAAATATGAATTAATTTTTGAAACATCAAGGTAATAAAAATTATTAATGTAAAAGAAATGATGTTTGAAATATAAAAATAATTATGGCAACGATATTTTCTAGTATATGTAAAAAATTCCCTGAATATTGTTTCTGAATAAAAAAGAGGACAATTTTTGAAACACTCAAATTTGTTGACAGTGAAATTGTCAATTTAAGTATTTGGTAGGTAAAAGTCAGGTAAGAAGTGAATTTAAGTATTTCTTACTGGGAAAAATATTTTTCAAGAGCAAAAGTTGGTATTTCACACTCTTTGAAATGTTGAAATTTATAATTACCAGCATTTGATCAAAATAGCTTTAGATCCTAAAATAGAAGTTTATTTTTGAAAACTATATTTCATTACATTGTTATGTATTAAAAAAACAAAATGCTTAAGCAGAATTATCAACTCATGGGAAAAAATTTAAACAATATTTTAAAAACTATAATATTGTTATGAAGAGCAGTTGGCTATGCAAAGTAAGCAATATCTATAGTAAAATAAAAATATAAACAAAATACCTCAAAAGAATATTAACCCTGTTTAACAATTATGAATTGTTCCTCAAAAATGCCAACTATATTAGGTACACATTAGCATGGAAAGAGTTTAATTTAAGCTGGTTATAATGTCATCATAAGATGTTATTAAATAAAGATAACTTAAAACAATTTTTAATAATTTATTTCACAGACTACACATACAGTCCGAAGGATTTATCCCACAACTAGATTTTATTTTTGAAATGAGAAGTTTGTTTTGAGATTTAATAGGTAAGAGAATTTTCTGCTTCTAAAGTATATATACTTCCTTTGATGATCAATGAACTTGAATTTTCTTATTAAAGATAGAGGGAAAAAAATTCCCTAAAAAAAGATTGTGAAAAGCTAAAAAACTATGATTTATGATTAGAAATCTATCATCACAGTGCTAACCTAAATATTGTTTGTTCTTCTGAGATATAAATAGAAATTTTTTCTTAGATTATATACAGGAATAAAATTAACAAGAAAAATGTCTTGAGCCAAAATATTTGTGTGTCTAATTGATTCAGCTATTTTCTTTTAATATCATGAAATATCACATAGTTCCACAATTATATTTATTGAATGTATGATAATTAATTATACTGATAAATAAAATCTTTATATCACTACAAATTCATTAGTTCAACTGAGAGGTTTGAGAAGTTTAAAATTAGAGCAAAAATTGAACAAATTACTTTTTGCATGTATACAAAAGTGCATTATAATTTTAAATCATTAAAAATTTTTTCTCAAATAATCTTGGATACTGGAAGATAATTTTCACTGTAAAAGTTAAAATGTTTTTTCGGTGGTAAATAAAAATCAGGCAAATGAAAAACTTACCTGTATGCACGGTTTCCGTAGATTAACACACAGACCATCAGCATCTTTACTGTAGTGTTCAACAAGTTCTTGCAAAGTACGAAATGCAGTTCTTCTAGCAATAAAAAAGCCACCTTCATCTAGTTGTCTGATTCGGTAATGCTTAACAGTATCTCCATCTCGTACTGAAATGGTAAAATAAAATGTTCATCAATTATAAAATTCATCATACATTTTATACATGTAACAGTGAATAGGATTTTACTAACACTAAAATTATTTTCTCTTGCATTGTAGTTTTCTCAGTTAAGGATACTTCTGTAAAATCAACTTAAGTTTTCAAAATTAACCTTTATTTATTAGGTTTTTAATATTTATAAAGAACTACTTAACCAGATTAAATTTATAAAACCATATCTAAGAACTATGAAACGTACATTTACACTAATATTTAAATGAAAATCAAGGCAATTTTTTCCCTTTTAAACAGCTTTATATTTTATTAAATCAGTGCTTTCACAATTTTTATTTTGCCCACAATAAAAATAAGCAAGCAATATTATAAATACAAAGTAAAAATAAAAAGATTTTTTATGTACAGTTAACATGAAAATAAATTCATGTTAACAACTTTTTAAAAAGATTTTTCATGACTCATAAAATACAATACAATATCAAAAAATATTCTTCTACTTACAAAACTGACATATATTGTCCTTAAATGCTTTAACTAAAGCATTTTTTTAAACATTTTTTTCCTTTAAGCTTTTACATTAAATGACATTGAAAATTTAACAACAGAAAGAAGTGTCCTGAAATTGAGTGACGAAATTCTGCAGAGAGAAAGAGCAACAAATAATAGGTAAGAACTTTGTCTCAAAATGATATTCATAATAAAGAACAAGAATAGCCTCAGATATAAGATATAGGATTATTATGGATAGCAATATATCAAGGTACAGAGTTAAGAGTATGGATGACATATTAAGAAATGGCTCTCCTTTCCCTGTCAACTATTTGCAAGTCTTCTGAACTTGCAGTAATAAGGTCTACAAACAACATTCAATAGCCTCCTAAATATATTTGATAGGTGAGAAATCTGGAAAGAACAGTCAGTAAAAAATCATTTATACACATTGAAGTACTAGGCTATTAAGCATTATGTGTGTGAGTGTTGATAAAGGGCAATGGATACTCCCTGAAGATAGGGGAGTGATACCTATCACAACGCATCCAAGTACCACTATGCTGGCACAATACCCTCAACACAAAGCAGAGATGATTTGGAATCACTTATAATTGTACCTAAACCAAGACACTGCATTATTGCACTGTGGAGTATTTTCCAATAAACTACAGGATTGGATTTGTTTTCATGTTCAGGTCATATTCATACACTACACTTATAATTGCAAAAACAGGAGTATGACTTATTTGAGAACAGGGCCCTATGCCAATCTATCATCTATACTACACTAACTTAGTACTACATGTGTATGTTGTAGGTGCAATGGAAGTTTTTGTAATGGATGCCATGAGCATGTTATTTTGTGATGGATGTTGAGTACAAACTAACAGGAAATGGCTCTGGTTAATATAGGAACATTCAGGGAATCTCAAACATATTACTGAATGGAGGTAGAAATAGCTTGCAGGGATGGCACTGTTTGTTGGCCAGTGTTGATTCAAGAGTGTCAACATCATTCTGGCTACATCAGTACCCCTCAGATGTACCAGATTTTTTTGCTTCAACCAACTTTGTCAGTGTTGGTGTATTGTAGATATGAATAAACATGTGTCAGTTGAGATTTGCCATATCAATTTTCTCAATTTGAATAATATACTCCTTATAAAACCACTTTTCTGGGGGAGCTGCCTTTGTTGATAGACGCTCAACGTTTTCAGCAACTTAGTTTTACAATGATTTCTCTAGTATAAACAATAGCATGCAAATTGCACATTCTGCAAATTTCTTCCCTTACATTTCATACACAATACACTGAATTGTTGCAATTTTCACATCATTTGCATAACTTTGTTAGGTGTACCTACCCAGAAATTCAAATATTTTCTAGACACTCTTTGGTGTTACATTTTCAATTATAATATTTTTGAGCAGTTCAATTATATTTTAAAGTTTTTAAAATCAATATTATGAATTTTTTTACTTATATTTCAAGAAAAAATACAATAAAATCAAACTGTCATCATTATATTTATATATAAGTAATAAAATATTAGATTTATTATTTAAGAATAAAGTATTTTTTTAATGCACTAAATGAAATAAAACAAGATTACAAAGAAATATTTTGCTTTAGATAAATTTGAATTTTGAAAAAAATTAAGTAAAATACACACACAACTGAAATATTTAAATAAGAATAAAAAGCAATAAATTTTATTTTAAAAAAATGATATAATGCTATTTTAAATACAGCCTTATCCATAAAGATTCTGGATAAATTGAAAAGTATTTTAAAGTCACTGTCTCAAGATTATTAATATATATTTAAGCATGACCATATCATTTTTGAAAACCTTATTAACGTCTTAAATTACAATAATTCTTTTCAATTTTAAGAGAACTTGTATTTTTTTATATTACAATCAGAAACAATTTTTTTTTAAATCCTAAAGATAATTATTAAAACTTGAGAATTGCATAAAAACTAAATCCTGCATACCTTAAGAGCTGAAAGAAGATTTCTTAAGAAAATTCTGTTCAGAACAGAGAAATTTCTTTTCTTCAGAAACGTTTCATTAGAAACACTGTGAACATTTTTTCAAAATGTCACAAGTTAACACTGTTGCAACACTGTGCATCAGTAAAAAATGATTAAAAAAATTTCATGTTTGACAGAAGAATTTTAATTTATTCTATTAACATTGATGATTCCAAAATATTGAAAAATATGGGTGATTACTTTTTTAATATGATCATAATTTTTTTATCCCAAAAAATTTTTGTTCAGCTGTAGAAAATAGAATGAAATTTCTATTAAATGCTGATTTCTGGCTATCTTACAATATTCATTTGCTTCAAAATTCTGATCACACAATTCATAATTAAGTTAAACTGTAACACTGCTGACTTGATCTTATTGTAAAGTTGTTTAAGCCATGATATATAACAGTCTGGAATTCTGCTTGCTTCAAAAACGAAATGTGTGTGATTGATAGTTGTTCCTCCTTTTTTTAAAAATAATTTATGCAAGTATGCCTGTCATCAATATGAGTAGAGGAAAACATCTTCACCAATCAGAAATGCACAGGAACCTGAAGGAAAGAAGCACTGATTTAAGTATTTAATAATTTTTAACACACGAAAACTTCAAGCACATTCTGCGCATCATTTTATTTGTTTTTTAGCAGATCCATCATTTTGTGGTGAAGAGCAATATTTTGAACAAAAATATGTAAATATTTAATTTTCCAAAGTCGCAATTTCTCCCTGAAAATTGGGTTTACATTTTCCACTGGTTTAGTTTATTGGTCAACAGTTTTTTGCACACTTCCTAACGAACAGTTTAAAGTACATTCCATATCCTTATAAACATCCAAACGCCTGAGGAGGAAATCAAACTCCCAAACAGTTGAACTAATTTTAATTTAAATCTTACCAGAAAGAGAGAAGTCATTCCGTCTACTTTCACTATCTCTTATAAGGAAAGCTCCATGCTCATTTTCTGGCAATAGAAGTTTTTTCTCAGCTTCTATCCTTTTAATTTTACCAAAATACCATCTGAAAAAATTAAAAGCATTGATTACACTGCTTCGAAATTTAAATTGATCTCTATTAGAGAACACAATGTAATAAAATACAACATATCGGAATATTATTTCACAATAAATGAGTGCATTATATGTGATTTTTATACATACATTATGCAAACTATTCGTTCAATAATGTTTAAAACTATATTAATTTAGTTGGTTGGTAGAGTTTTATGGCACAAGGTCCAAAAATGGACATGCTGCACCAAATATTAATTTAGAAAAAATAGATTAAACTGTACAAGATACACACTGTGAGTTAATAAACGAAACATTAAATATTAAAATATTTATATCAAATTCTTTTGCTATTGTTTCAAGAATGCTTCAAGAATAATATTCTTAAGTACCTAATAGTGACTAATTTTTTAATTTTATAATAATTATTTTTTTTTTCAACACTATAATAAAACTATCAAAAATATTGGATCGTTTTATGAACAAAATTTCGGATATGTTTCGATTATCAATAACAAATCGGCGATATTTTTTATTCATTAAATACTTTCTGTAGCATGGTTCATAAAATAGTGGATCATCTGTTATGATCTCCAGTATGTTCAAAAATGTTCAAATTTCACACATGCAGAGGATTTTGTTTTCTGGTTGAAAACAGAAATTTGATAAAATTAGTAACGCAATTATTTCCGAGATAATTTATAATTAAATGTTTATAATTCTGTTTTCTGTTTGATCACGTCCCCCCCCCCCCAGATTTAACATAAATATAGCCAATTACCTAAAAACAAATCTTGTGCGTAAATTTTATTTATATACATTTGTTTACTGATCAGAAAACATTTCACCTTTCATTGAACATCAATTTTGGATAGCAACTGAAAATATGCAATTCCCTTTTACAAAGTAAATATACATTTATTTTAGCAAACAAATAAATTAATTATGTACTTATTTTGAAATTGCTTGACTGGATATAATTTTTCTTAATAAATTTTCCATATATAATAGTAAATCTAGCAGGTTCTAAAATTCTGATTAGGAAAAGTATCTGGCTCTGGTACACGTGCCGTATAATCCACAATTTTAAATTCTGAATTTTTTTTGGGAATTAAGAAATGTTGCCAAGATGACGTATCGTGACGTGCAAGATGACGTAAATACTAGGGTTACCAAAAGAAGTAGAATTTTCTGCATAATTCTTATAGGTCTTCATAGTAATAAAAACGAGGTTCCAGATACATAAGAAAATCCGCCAATCCCAGAATTTGGCATCATGGATCATCACTTGTGCTCTGGCTCTTATAAACGGAAAGAAATGAATTTCATTCTGTTACAAGTAAAAATAATTCACGTTAATCAATTGACGTTAATCAATAGCGCGATCAAATGTTAATATGAAATGATAACTTGGAATGGAAGGAGTTACCGATCAGATGTCGATCTCGTCTCTTGTTCGCATTCTAAATGACAAGGCATTCAACTGTATTTAGTGATTTCGAGTCGGTAGAAATACTTAACTATAAGTATGTAATAATAAATCATTAAAATTAAATTTTTTAAAGGAATAAAATTTTAAGAAAGATAAGACGTAAAATTTAAAAATAAAGTTTTTAAACATGTTATGATATTAGAATAAAATTAAGAAATCAGTTTTCTCACAAAGGGAATAACGTTTTTTTTTTCATAGTACAACATATGCACATGAATAACTACAATAAATTAAAAAAATTTTTTAATACTATTAAGAAAAGCAATCATTTTCGTTTTTATAAATTGATTTTTTTTAAGATATATATGCGTTTTAAAAGTCATGAAGGAAAAAGGTATTTAAATAGAAATTTCTCACAATTACTCTAACCGTGAATAAACCATTATTAATTATAGTAAAATGACTCCAAAATCAATGCTGTGAACTATTTGAAAAAATGAGGTACTTGAAAAAGAAATTTTCTTTTTAAAATAGTCTATTTTTATAAGCGAATTTATCATTTATAAATGTAGGGCTTCTTTTTCACACAAGTTTCTTGGGTATGGTGCATTGGTTTAGACGATTTGGAGAGCACTCAACCTCAGATTATTGAGTATCAGAATGATTCTGCTCTGCTAACTTGACCGAACTGCCCCATAACAAGTCACGGTTACAAAAGCATCTACTACTAAACGACGGTTCCTTTTGGATTGAAATACATGAAAAATTACTGACGCTCTCTCAAACAATAAATAAATAATAAACAAATTCTTAGCGAATCTGACACCAATTTTATTGAAGAAATGGCCCATTCTAATTCAAAGTAATATAAAAAATATTGAAAGAATATGCCGCAAAATGTTGAATTTATTGCGGATAAGTTAACGTTATAACTTGAAATAATTAAAGACGTTTCAAGAGATACGTATCTATGATTAAGATAAAAGTTAGAAATAGAACAATTCCAAATGGAAATTTAACTATAGAAAAAATTAGGTACACTTCGAAATTAGATAATTCAGAAAAACGTCTATTAACAAAAATAAAAAAAAAAATAAAAAAAAAATAATAATTCACAGAATAAATTTAATTAATGCGCTGTTCCTTACATGTTTGACTATTTTAAATTTTATGAATTAACGTTACCTAAAAGTTATGCTGTGTGCTACTATGTACTCAACAGCTAACTGAACCATAACTTACGATTGAAAGGGAATTTTGAACCATAACAAACATCCATGTTCGAGGTAAAAATCGAAGTCCTCGATATGTTTGAATTGAAGTTTAGAGTATAACATTCAGCTACCAGATCTCAGCAGAGGACAAACTTTAAATAGTTGATAATCAAATCATGTTTAAATTTTTCAAAAGTCAAATAATTTTCAAAAATTGCAAATTATATTAATAGATATTTTATGTTATTAATATATTATATTTTAGATCTTTAGTTATTAAGAGATTCGTTGTTTAAAACGAGTTATACGACTTAAAAATTCATCAACATTTATTATTAGCGATAATTTAATACAGTTTCAAATTGTTAAATGTAGAAATTAAATGAAGCACACTGAATTAAACTTCAAATTTCGTACAAATCTCATTTTATAAAAAATTGTTTTTTGGTTTTTGATCGTTGAAAAGATCTGATATTTTATACAATGAAGTTAAATATTTATCACAAATTGTAACTATTGCAAAAATTATGTAATCGAATATCATCACAAGAAGTTACTTTCATCTCTTCAATAATGCCAAATCTTTATTTTCCTTTCAGATAATTTGCATGAATCATTTTGTCAATACCCTACAGTTGCTAAATATAGCGGTACTAACATGACGATAAACTAAGGCAAATACGCTGCTAAGAACTTATGAAATACTTGTTAAATAATTTTCATAATCAATTCACACAGGAAAATGTTAAAAGTGAACTATTAAAAAATATCGCGAAAACTACATATAATGAAAACAAAAGCCAGTAATCCAGAAATCTAAAATGCGGTAAATTCAAACTAGTTCGATAATTGCATAAAATTGTTTTGACTATAGCATACTTATCTATTTTTGGGAACAGACCCCGGCCAAATGTTTTGCTATAATCATCAAAAGATTCATAAAATGAAATCGCATTTTTAAATCGCAAAGTACTGTGTTGTATTTTCAGATTTTTTATTTATACTTAAGCATAGTGTCTGAAATTAGCATTAATCTCGGGAAGTTTCATCAACAGATATGAAAATCGTAGTTATATGGTAATTCTTTTATACTTTGAATTTTCTTTAAATACTCAAGATTTGGCAGTGTCTGAATTCAAATCCAATAACAAATAAAGTACTCATATTTCAATAAACGATGCAGAAACAGTATAAAATGAAAGATTGCTCAGTTGTCATTGCTTGGTAATCATCTCAACATCCTCGGCTATGAATGCAAATTCTAACATTTATACATACACTTGCCAGAAAAAGTCTACGTACAAACGCACGGTAAAAATTCTACAGAGCATTAAAATACATTATAGTGCAAACATCAATTCAATTTTTATATAATGCTTTTCTTTCACAATTCCTTAAAATTTCAGTAACAATTTCAGAAAGATAGCACACATTGTTTCAATGTAATCATAATAATTAAAAATTACATAAAAAGCAGTCAGAAAAAGTTGGCGTACAGATGAGAAAAATCCTTAAAAAATAGCCTCCATGGGTTGTCAATTCAACTATAATGTCTGGTTGAAAAACCTTTATGTCAAAGAACTTCTTCCAATCGTTTAAGCATAGTGTGCTTGGCGGTTTCTGTTGATTAAATATTATTCCATTCCATCATAATTACTTTTTTTAGCATATCTTTCGATATTATCTTATGTTGTCGAATGCTGCATTCCAGTAAGTCCCATGAATGTTCGATGCTGTCTAAGCATGGCGATTATGGAGGAGTATACAAATGATATTTGATACTGTACAACAGTCAGGGCTTTACTTTGTGGGCAATGTGTTTTGGATCATTGTCTTGTTGAAACCAAAAGTCATCGCCAAGGTTCAAATCTTATGCACTTTATTTCAAATTTTCTTTTAATACATTTAGATATCCCGTATGATCTAATATTGAGTCTATAAAAGTTAATCGATCAACTCCACTTGCTGTCATGCACCCCAATATCACTATGCCACCTTCACCGTGTTTAACAGTAGATACAAAATTTTGCTTCTCAAAAGCCCTACCTTGTTTTCTCCACACCAGTTTACGCCCTTTGAATAATGAAAAATCATACTATTCTTAGAGAATGAAGAATTATCAGATGCGTTTATCATTTTTAAATATATTTCCTCTTTAAAAAAAAGTATATTTTAAAATAAAAAAAAAACTGGATAAAATGCTGAATAAGAAAGGAAAAAGGAAATTATTATTGAAAAAAATATATTCAAAAAAGATTTATCTGTAGATTTCCTGATTTATCATTTTAATTTTCAATATTCTTAATCTAATATTTCCTTCCTAATATTTTCCCCCATAAGCACACTTAGGAAATAATATAATAAAAAGAAAACTGAGCAGCTGAACCCTTTTGGCGATAAACAATGCTCATTTCATTTCCTTTTGAAACAATGATGCAGCAATAACACTTGAATTCTAACTTTCCGTCGGAACAATGAGAGACCCTCAGAATATATGCCTAATGAAATCACGTAGTTAATGATGCCAGTATCACAAAACGAGACGACCGCCTTCTTGATGCAACACTAGGAATAAGAAATTTCAAAAAGAACTGGTTCTATTAATAACGGGTGTACATGCAACAGATGATAATGGAATGGTGATGCAAAATATAAAAAGTACGAGACGATAGTTTTATTTCCTTATCTTAAAAGGAAATGATATTCTAATCCAACAAGCAGAAATACATAATTTAAGATATGCAAATTAATTTACTGAAATATTTTATACGTGAGCATTACTTTAAAAAATGGCTTATCATAATCGTTTGCATTTTAGTTGTTAAGAACTTCCTAAAAAGCAAATGAAATAACTAAAATCTAAAATTCTGTTTCGCATTTCAAATATAGAAATTTTAAGCATCAGTTATATATGAATGCTCGCGAAACAGATTTTTCGAGAACATTCATATAACTGCGATTCTTTTTATTTCTTTGCAGAATATAAAACGAGGAACAATTTTAAAAATATCACTTTTTTCCTTTATAAGATTATTCTTAATTATTGCGAGTTAACTAAACTGAGAACATCAAAGAATTAATTTTGTTATAAAAATAAAATACTTAAATAAATATATATATAATGTGTGTTTTTTTCATTTTCTAATTTAAGTAACTATCTAGGCCATTCACACAATCTGATATAATCTTTGAAAACGATTAGAATTTTTGATTCCATAATCAAAATCTTTTTACTCTTTCAAATACACTCTATATTAATTCAGGAATGCAATTTGTACGAAATATCTCTAGAATATTAAAAACTAAATTTAGTAAGAAAAAATCGTGTAGGAGAAGAATAGAAATAAATAATTTCAAATTCTTTATTCAATTGTAAATAACGAATAAAAAAATTAAGGAAAAAGGCAAACTGGATTATTATATTTTTTCATTCAATTTTACCTACCAGTACTTTTATGAGATTTAAAGGGGAAAATGCCAATTGTTCCAATGCAAGATATCATTTTATGTTCTGTATTCAATGACATTTTCTATTTTCAAGAAAGGATGAAAGTAATTCAGAATACATACAAAAAAAGAAAAAAAAATATCCGAATACTTTCACTTAGCTATGTTTGATTACACATATCTGTTGTTTTCATTTCAGATATTCTTTTATAAACAAAGAATACATAGGTTCAAATATTGCTTGCTGCAGATTTTATGTACATTTTTGTTGACTTTATTATTGAAAATAATTTTTCATTTTCCTTTTTCTTTTCTGTGTTGGCATTCTTTTCTGAACGAGATACTTAATTTAAAATTTTATGATATTATCTCAGCTTTAAAAAATAGTTTTACAAATGTTTTCTTCAGAGAAAATATCAATAAATTGCACGGCTTCCGCCTCATTCGCAATATCATAAAATATGTTTCATGACTCATTCATGGTGTAAAATATTTATACTTTTTACGAAAAGCTACGTTTACGCACAGATCATATTCCTGATTATATAATTCTTCTTCCTGACAAAAGGATATTTACATTTCTATAATCGTTTAAACAAAGAATTTCAACTTATTTCCAAAATTTAAGTCGAGTTGAAATATAAAATAATCGATAAGTACTGCTTTGAAGGAAAGAATAGAATTGAAAGGTAATGATTACAAATAACTTATCTAAAATTTTAAGATCAGCCGAAGAATTATTAATAAAAATAGCAAGCACATTTCGCAATTTCAATTGTAAAAAACTAATCTGAATTTTATTCGTTACCATTCTATACATGTTTGGTTCGTTTGTCACTCAACGGTAATATTTAGCTCAAGAAGGCTATTTATACTGGGATTTACAGTTTAAAGTGGATTCCGAATTACTACAAACACACGAGCAGGGATTGGGAAGGCCAGAGCGTTATCATTTGGTAGGCAGCACATTCTATGCAGGAGCAATTAAAAACAGTGAATGATTATAATTATATTAAACTTTAGAAACACAATGAATAAAAATCTTTAAATACTTGTAAAAAGTATAAATACTTGTACAAGCTTAATAAAAAAGGAAAAGAAATAATGCGTCACAAATTGATTGCATATAATACATTTGGTTAAAATAGAAAAAACAACTTACCTTACAAAGATAGCTTGATTAAGGACTATTCAATCACAATAAATTCAAATACGAGAATGGTTGAGATTTTATAAAGCAGAAATAACTATATTTGAAAACTACAAACACTCATATTTACTTAAAACAAAAGCCGTTCATCTTTTAGTGTCAAACCATATAGCACAACAATTCCATATAGCAATTTAAGGAACAAAATGCAAAAACATACTTCAGTAATTTAGAATCACATACACAATTATTGATAAGAAATATTTCGCAAAAATTCATTTTATACCTCATTTTTCATGTTTGCGCTTTCAAAAATACTTCAATAATTGTATATAAAAGAATCAGAATTTATTTTCTCTTCAAATTAATTTGCAAATGACATTAAATTCAATTACATTTATTATTGAGAAAAGGATTATTATTGAGAAAATTATGTAATTCGAAAACAGTAGATCTCTTATAAAATAAAAAAATGTGATGAAAAGAGGAATCGGGAAAAGATGGAAATTTTAATCTTTCTATAATGAATAAAATTAGCTGCTAGAAAAGCAACAAATAACAGTTTTAGTAAATTAAAGAAATTTCAAAATATTAAATTCAGAACAGATTCTTATACCTTATTTGGGCAACAGTAGTTTTCATCAATAACGTCTAAATATAATCGAATTGTATTATGACCCTTTCTTCTATTCACAATATAAATGGGCCATTAAAATATCAATGTGTTACATGCGAAAGATAGAAGGGCTTATGAAAGATATGTCTCTATATTAAACGCTTTTTTTCGCCCGTGCCTTAGAATTGCTTTTCTTTTTTTTCTTATAATCTGTATCATCTCAAGAATTTCAGAATAAAATATTTAGGTCACTTCCACGCCGTTGTCGATTTTAATAAAAAGCGGAATGCCGATCTTTTCACGCGGCGTACCCATCCTTTCTTTGTAGGATGTTTCTTAAAATCTTTTTCTTTTGCTGGTTAGAAAGAACACAAAAGCAAATTCAGTATGAAACCTTTCAAGCTTGAAAATGCGCTCGTTTTCGTTTCTACAGCTTCTTGCTTTTTAAGAGAAAGCTTTCGAAATTCTTCCTGTCGCTGTCACTAATTAAATACTTATGATTCATTTAAAAGCTAAACAATTTTTTTTTCAAATTACGCAAAGCTGTTACTCAACACTTATCGAACCTGTTTCAAAATGTTCTCAGAAGTTAATGACATGTTTGTAATTGAAAACAAGATATTAAACTATTATTATTCTACAGATTTTTTTTTTTTTTTTAATTTTACTTTTCCTCGAACACACACATCAGATTAAAATTACTTGTAGACTGAAAGATGCAACGATAAAATTTCCAAAAGATTCGATTTTAAGTTATATTTTAAAAACATATATATACAAAAAGTTATATACGAGAAAACTACAAAGATAAAACTATTATGATTCATTATTAGCTGCTTATTGTCACAGATCGGAGCCCTTAAACCCAGCTTAACACCCTTAAGAACTACAATCAAATAACGATGTCGACACCTGAACTGGAACTTTCCTTTTCTCAGCATAACTTCTGTCAGAATAACTTCCGAGAAGATCTATTTCCTTATCTGGCTACTACCGTAAATACAAACCAAATTAACTCTCTAATAATTATTGGTGTTGGCAAGTTACTTTATTTATTTATTTTTTTTTTACATATAAACTCCACTTCTACAGGGACCTATACAGTGGATTCCGAACCATCGTATTCACAAACACATAATAGGAGAGAATCGAATCCCCGAACTTTTGAACTGAAAGTCAACCAATAAACAAGAATTTATGATGGAAAAATGTTTATAAGAATTCTGTTATTCCAGATACCAAAAATGTATTAAAAGAAAAAATTCTAATAAGTTCTTCGGAATGAATATTTTTTTTTTATTGTGAAGAAGATATATGTACAACCCCAGCTTCAGTTTTCAAACGCATTTAATCCCTCTAAATGTTTATCTGAATACAAATAAAAATAAGAAATTGACGACCTCAGTAAAATTAAAGACAATAGCAAAATATTGGAAACTAACATTTTGGATGAATTTTAATTCACAAAATGTTAAAACCTCGGAAGAAAACAAAAGACATTTTCAAACACAGCCCTGGAATAATTTCCTAGTGTATTAAAAAAAATGAAATGAGTAGTTAGGGTATTTTTAATTTTTGTTCACGAGGATATATATCAGCCATAAATGTGTGTGTGTGTGTGTGGCGGAAAAAGATTATTATAAGAATTCATTCGGTGAATCACTTTTAAAATTAATCATGATTCTTTTGCAGTAAATAACTCTTTTCTATGAAAAATAAAGTTTAGTTATACCGACATTATATTATTAGGAAAATTAAAATTAGAAGTAATCACAAATAAAACTAGTTTAACATTTTCAGACACAATATTCGTCCTTATCAAAATACCACGTACTTTTTGCTGATGTTGCCCATTAGTAAATATTTGGAAAGGAGAATTACTATCAGTTAAAATCCAGACGTTTACATTCATCCGTTTAGAATTTTATCAATAAGTACTTGAATAATATTTGATTTACAAGTTTTAATAAATAAAAATGAGGAAATGGGGAAAATCGAAGAGTTTCGTTTAATAGAATAAGAATAATCAAAACTACGTATTTTCACATTACCTGATAATAATAAAAAATTTCTGTAAAAACTATTGTGTTAACATACTAGAATAGTTAAAAATAACTATTTTTTTAAAAAATGCAATTGAAACATCTCTTTTAATTCAATACAAATGAAAGATTGCTAATGGTTAATTTCAAAATTATATATACATACAACGGAATTTTCGCTAAAAATTATACTCCCAAGAATAATTGTATATTGTTGATAGTTTTATAATTTTTTGTAACAAAAAAACCAAATTTGATTTTAAAATTAAACGAATCCTTAGCACAATAAACACTGATTTTTAGAAGATTTCTGTTTTTTTAACTGTGAATCAGCATTGGTCTAATCATTTTGAAGTTCATTCTTCACTGAAATTACAGTAAGGGACATTTTTCTATAAAAAGTCATTGAAGACGAGGAAAGATCATTTTATCAGCATCGAAGGCAATACTGAAGCACAAAAAAATTAATTTATCTACGGTGTGAAAACTAGGACTATTTATAAAGAATCTCAATAATTGAATGGCAATGCTTACGCAAGATGAATCCTCCAATCAACATTCTGGGATAAAAAACAAAGGAATTATCGCAGAATGGGGATTGAAAACAATGCATTGGCTACAGTGAATAGAGGCGAGCACCCATAACCTACATTGGCACATAATTCGGTGATTCACGGCGGTGAGAAGCTTCAATTTATTCGAATCTTAATGAATGAATAAAAGAAGATTATAAAAATAAAGAATTATTATATATATGCATATATAATAATTTTCAAAGAAATATACTGTAATTAAAGAAACCATACATTTTGATTGAATAAAATTCACACACGAACTAAATTTTATTTTAAATTTATTTTGTAACTGTATTTTTGACAGCTAATTTAAAGTGGTATTGAAATTAATATAAAAATGAAATTAAATTTTAACATTTTCCCCGGCAACAAATGTTGACGAAAAATGTTGTAACAAATGTTGACGAAAAAGATAATAAATGAAATAATTGTTTTTCGTAACTTTTATTTTGTAAATCAAGCAAATGTAATTGTGAATGATAAGCGTACAAATTTTTCTAAAAAATTTTTGCGGTAGCACAATAAACAATCTATCCTCTGTTTTCACTCAAACTTTTGATACGTCAAGATATTGTGTGCGTGGACTGCATTCATAATAAGTTTGCTGTTTCAATAAAGATGCAGCATTTAATATTAATTAATATGCTGTATATATTTAATATCAGAATATGTAGCCGATGTATGCAATCAGAATGTATTTAGATTTTGTTTGTCAGAATGTATAAAGATTATAAACAAAAATTATAGTAGTATAAATTGATATAGTTATATACAAAGAAGAATTAATTATCGTCTTAAAACACGGCAAGTTCGAATATCAGTTTAAAGAAAGAAAATTTTTATACAAATAAATCTAGATCCAGTTTAAATATTAAAGACAGTATGTATTTATTTGAACATCTTATTTTCTGCATTTCAGTCTTACCTTTTATATGCTTGTAAACAAAAACAATGGGATGAGGAGCATCATTTCTTTTTATTTTTATTATTCAATATGTTTGTATACAATATAAATGTTAGTAAAAAAAAAACATTGTCTCTAGACACTAACCACTAGTTTCCAACATCTGAGATCAATCTCCAAAAGAATCCACAGCACACACATAAGAGGTCGAACTATGAATGAATAATTTTACCAATATTAAAAGATATATCAAATAACATACTAGTAATAAATTACTAAAAGACTCAATCAAATTAAATATATGAGATATGGCCGAAGATTGATCTCATTTCTTATTATAATAATAGTTTGCTTCTCGCTCAACGGTCATTTTTTTACATACGAGGGTTCATTAGATTAAATAGATTCCAAACCATTAAAAATACATAAGCCTCTAATAAGATTCGAATTGTTGAATAGAAGGCTAGAGCGCTACACTTTTCGGCGGTCCGCTAGGCTTGCAATTATAAGCAAGATGGCTTTGCTAATCAGATTGAACAACTAAAAACTTAAAAGTTAATTTTGTAATATCTAATAAACATGATTATTGCTGCAGAGAAGAGTAAAGGATTTTTTTTTAAATTAAATTTACATTGAAAAATATTTTCCCAAAACAAGATAAGTAACATAAAAGTACGAATAAACAAATATATAAAATAACAAAGTGTATACATATATGTACGTGTGTGTATGTGTTTGTATGCATAGTGAGATTATCGTTAAAAGATATTATATCATATTGAAAATTACTTATCTATGCACCATTTGATTTCTCTTTTTCGGCCTATTTTTATTCTTAAATTACATGCCGTAAGTAAATATTTGACTATGCAAGTCTGAAGTTCACCATCAAATTAGTATATTCAGTAATTAAATATTATTTCCTAAGAAATGCATCAGAGAGCACAAGGTTGTTAAAAAAATAATACTAAGAAACATCCTGTGGACAAAAAAGAGAGTTAAAATACTATCTATCATGTTATGGAGATCAATATTTCATCGGACAACAAAGTCTGGGGTTGCAACAAGGTTCTTTGATTTATTTTGAATTCTTAATGTGTGCTAATCATTTAATAAGCAATAAAGATTAAACTTGGGAAGAAGATGAATATCAGATCCTGTTGGAGACGGCAACATTCTTTTCGTGAGAATGATCCCTATCTGAAAACGATGGCACAGATTCTCTCAGTCAAAATGTGCCACAGGGTACTGAGGGAACGAGCGAACTTCCCATCAGAAGGAAGACAAGATAAGTAAATGCAATTATGTGAATATATCTGATAAATAGATGGATTGAATGGTAAAGGTTTCCTTGCATACATAATACTCGAAAGATCAAGTGCACGGCACAATAGGCAACAATTAAAAGGGAAATGAACCACAACAATTAGTACTAATTAAGAAACTTGGAATCGTTACTACTATGTTTTAGAGCATTCCGTTAAAATAATTATTATTTGGCATTCTTGTTCTTGATGATTGTTTTTAATTCTGTAAGGAAAACTTATAAATACAACTTTATACTTATTTGAATAGATAAGTACCAGATGTTTCCGTGAAATCCAATATTGGGCTAACTTTGCTTGGAGTTTAGATATACAGAAAAATTCAAATTAACTTAATATCATGAACTTTTCTTAGATGTTATGCTCTTCAGTATAACATGATACCAATAGCTCTTTTCCCACAATAAATGCTGACACCTATAGGCAGATTAAAAGATAATCAGAAACCAAGATCAAGAGTTTGCGTTACACTACATTTCAATATGAAACTACAAAAAATAATTTTTTTTATCAATCTTCTACTAAATCAGATCAATAGACTTCAGATTTATTGCTTGTTTTAGTTTTAAAAAAATCATATCCGGAGGTCTATCGCCCATAGAAATCTCACTTATTTGCAATGCGATAAATCTAACGTATGAATATTCGATTTCATATCATCTGCTGAGCAATAGTTTTATTTAATAGCTTAGCCTCACACGCTTTCTTTTATTCAGTTTCCTTAGTGCTAAAATTTTTTTCTTGCGCATGTTTAGACGAGTGAGATTTTAATAATAGATACAAGTTGTGAGGTAATAAAACGGGAGATGTGGAGTTCGTGAACTAAAATTATTCGAAATTGCAGACTATAAAGAAATTGTAAGAAAGGGGGAGAGGGAGAAAATTCTTATAATATAATCTCTATACAATTTTTCTGACTTTAGCTGTTTAATAACTGATCTTTCATTTTTCACATCCGTTTTTCTATACGGTCAATAGTTTATGCTTTGTGTGTGTTTTAAAATTTAAAATAATAATAATAATAATTAAAAGTATTTTACATCCAATTCAAGTGGAACTTATTTATAGTATTTACGTGGACGCAATAATATAAACTCAACAAAAAATAAGGAAATGACCTGAAAATGAGATAAAATTTTCCCAATACAAGGTACAAAAATGAACTTAAATATCTACAAAATTTTTGTAATTCGTTCCGAATTATGCTTCATATCTATGTGACTCTCGACTGTTCATTAAAAAAGATTTTCTACTTATATTGAAATGTTTATTTTATTGGCACTTTTTTACCGAATACAGATTCCACAAGAATAGAACAAATAAGCTTTAATTAACTTGCTAATAATTTGACAGTAATGTTGATGATTAAAATACTTATATATATATACATATATATACACCAAAGTCACATTAAGTAGCTCTTGTAAATTTTTGTGAACATACCAAACGAAAATACATAGAATATTTTGAATACTTTATAAAAACATGTAACGTATAATACACTAAAAAAATAGTTTATTTCAACTGAGATATAGATACAGGAATTGTTGAAAAAAAGCATCAGTTTTTTTACAGCAGAAATTTTTAAAAGAAAAGCAAATTTTGAGAGAATTCTTGCACTTATTATTTATAATTAGATTGTTATGCTCTATAGTTAACCTGTAGTAAAATTGTTTTTTGATATGAAAACAGAAAATGCGGTTTTTAACTGTTATAAACAGGTTTAAATCGTCAACAAACAGTAAATAAATTTTTAAGCAAATTTTTAATAAAATGAATAAATAAATAGAAAAAAAATTATTTGTAAGCGAACTGTAATTTGATTATCAATTTATTGAAATATTTTGTTCTAATTTTTGTGTTTCAAATTTAATAATAGAAGGAACTGCCTTCAAATATGTAGCTTTTATACCACAATTTTTTAGTAAATTTATAGATATATTAGGGCATAAAATGAGAAATTTGGAAATCATACATTTTAAAATCATTCATTCATTGTCCATTATTTTCCTGACAAATTGTTTTTCATTCATTTAACTTAACAAACGAAACGAAAATTCCCCTTCTAAATATACATTGAATATTACATATTGACTTCAATAAGAATTTTCAACAAATACAATGCTATAGAATTAAAAAAAAATTGACATGACAATCAAAAACTGTCAATCGTTGAAAATTTGTGTACAGCTAAACTCAAAATATAACTCTGAGATATAGCAGAAAAACTACAATGTAGACATAAAGCTATTTCAAACTAACAGTTTATAAATAAAATGATCTTAAAATATGTAACACAACATAACATTTAAATAATTAAAAAAAAATTTTAAATTAGGGCTCAAACGAGAATTTGTGCACAAGTATTTTTTCCAGCTCACAATACAAAAGCCAACGCACAAAAGCAGAATTTTTTACTCTGCTTTCCCCAAATCCTTTTAAAAATTTTAATCACAAAGACCGCTCAACAAAACAGCAAAAATTTTCACATTATTTATAAAGTCAATTCTCGATTTTACAGCGTTATTATCTATTTATTCAGTTACATATAAATTAGACGAGAATGTAGATTCATAAGCTGAAAATAATTTTTGGTGAAATTTTACATAACAGTTGTATGGAACACAATTTTATACCACAAATTTTACAAAAAACATTTCAATTTTATTCATGCTCTATCTTTAATTTCATTCAAACTAACCAACGACTATTTTTTTTTTCAGATATTTTAATGCATTCAATCACATATTTAACTCGTGAAAAAAGCTCGTAAGAATCCATAAAACGTATATATTCATATCTTGAAAAATTAACACGACTGAAAAGCATTTACTTCCATATTATACATTTTTGAGTATCAAATTCATTATTTCTTTATTTAAATCTTTATGCTCATTTTTTAAAGCAAACAAATAGCTATGTTTAATTTGTGCATACTTAAATACAAATTAAATAAAAACTAGTACAAATAACAACCACGCTTTAAAATTTCTTAAAAAAATCAATTCTTCAAAAATTTAACAGTTGAATTAAGACTGCAAAATTTTGAGAAAAAAATCAAAAATAAATTAATCAATTCATTTATTTGATGTTTATTCAACAAAACAAGAAATTGATTATTCCTCATTTTAATTTATTGAATTTTTAAGATCTATTTCAAAAACGCACTTTCAAAGAACAATCAGGGGATTTATCATATGAAAATATCAATAGGTTGTTGAGTTACAGCAATAAATATTTACAGCAATAAACAGTGCAAAATATACATCGCCCGATAATATTGTAAGATTCAAAATATAAGGATAAATTTAATAATACATTTGTAAAATTTAACTAGTCTTAACTAAAAGAAAGATGTCCATCATGATATACAGAATTTGATCTTTCAAGAATTGTTGGAATTTTAACGACTCAATTATCAGGAGATGAGCAGTATTTATTCAACGAACCGTAAACAATCGACAACTCGTGTTGAAATGATTCCATTCCCAAATGATTACTTTTCCCACGAAGATCTTTAATCACGTCGTCCAGGAAATGTTGAGAGAGAGAGAGAGAGAAAAAAAAAAAAAAACAGACATGACTCATGGTGTTAGCTTGTTGAAATTATGTCAAAAATTGATAGACTTCGGAAAATAAAAGGACAATTTTTTTTAAATAAATAAATCATCAATTTTAACATAAAACGCTCAAACTTAGAAACTGCATCAAAATTATGAAAATGTATGCATTAAAATTAAATGTGCTTGGCTTCACGTTTAGCTCACGAGTGCGAATTGAACTGAGACTTTCAATTTAAAGTGAATTCCGAACTTGATAAGTGTGATTTCTAATCTTTAATTTATTTTCATTTGTTTTCGGAAAAACTGATAAGCTGATTTTCTTTTTTCTTTTTTTTCCGTGACTGAATAAAAAACTAAATAAAAAAGAAAGGTTTTTTCTGGATAAATTTTTCTACTTAAAAAAAACGTTAAGTTCCCAAGAATTTTAAAAAAGATTTTATAAGTCTTATAAGAAATGAAAATATTTTATGTAATTTTAAACATTTTATCGATTAAATATGATTACATATAAGAATTTATCTATGCAAATGTCTGAGGGGAAAATTCTCAGATTATCTTCTAAATGCTGGGAAGCGAAATCTTTCCATTTCCTGAAAAACTAGGTAACAAAAAATTGAGTAAAATTTCCAGGAAATGAAACGAAAGTGACGAAATAAAAAGATGGCAATTTTTGGTTAATTGACAGTAGGTGTTGATAATTTTTTTTCTCCGACATTTCAGTATATTAAATCTGATATTAATAAAATTTTGCATTGTTTCAAAGACATAAGCAGACAATATATTATCAAATTTAATAATTAGTTAAGATAAAAAATACATAATTCTTGAGTGATTTTGCAAATAATACGTCACTATGCTATATTAAAGTTAATTTAAAAAGTGGCAACACATCTTGCAAAAAAAATGTTGGCGAAAGATAATAAAAAGCAATAAAATTTTAGAACGCACATAATTTCAAAGCTATATATTTTTCTTTTTAAAGCTAGCATACAGAACTATTATTTCCAAGTTTTGATCTGAAGTTAAAAGAACTTATTTTTCAATGTTCACAATATTTATTTATTAATTAGTTTAAGAAAGAAAACACCAAGAAATGCAAAGTAAAAAAAAGTTTGTTTTTTACTTTTGGAAAAGAAAAAATTCCGAGAGATCTCGATTGACTTTCAAAACAATTCTAGAGTATCTCCAATACATGCGCCATTGAGGCAGTAGTTCTTAACTGAAAACGCGGATGATGAAAATAACTTGATGAGAGCTCAGTACAATTTTACTAATAAATGTAAAAATATAAGCTTTCTTATTTGTTTAAATAAATATAATAGGCACCAAAAAAATCGGCAATTGATTCGTATTAAACTTTCCAACAGAATGGAAAATAAAGAACTAATTTAAAAATTTTAAATTTAGCGTTATAAAGATAGGTATAATCGTAATTTAAAAACCGATTATTTTAAAATCTCTACATTTGCAGAAAATAAAAAAAAAAAAAAAAAAAAAAAAAAAAAACTAAACGCAAATTAACATTTTAGAACTGCACGTTGGTGTTCATAATTGGAATTACCTTCTGTGTGGGAACCAATACTTAAAGGTTAATGAATCGTATTCCAAACTATTTCCACGCATAAAACGAAATGAAGTTTTGACACCGAGTAAAAATAATAAACCTGTTTCACTAGAACAGATGTTGAGAACTATTTTCCCCCTCACCAAAAAGGAGTAGCATTGCTGAAAAAGAACACGAATTCTTAATGAGAATATAAACAAACGATGCGTGTTTTAACTAGGTCAGGCACCAAGGTGAAGCGCTTATCATTGAACGTGATTTCGTATTCTCTTTTTTAAATTATTAAAATGACCTGTTTAGACAAAGTGTAACAGGAATATAAGAAAACATGAAATAAACTTAGAAAAAAATAAAGTGATAATTTAAAGACAATTTATTTAAAATATTGTTCTTTTCATAATTTGTTTTAAATAACTTAAAGGCAAAATTAAGCAATTACCAATACAAAACTATCCTTAACAATTTATATATATATGTATATAATTATACACATTCAAACATCTGCTCTTATTTATATAAAAGTGTTTTACCCTTTTAATCTTTTTTTTCCCTACTTCCTTTTATTTACACATAAATCTATTGTGTGTGCTTTAAGTTCGAACATTAAAACAATGAAAACATAATAACTGTAAAATTTCATATAATTTTGGTCAACAATAATTTTCGCACAAATATTTTTTTATTGAAATACACTATGGAGAATATATTTTTAAAGAAATGTAACTGTGATTCAGATATAATTATATCTGATAAAATTTAAACTCAAAAAATAAATTAACAGACCTCTTGGCAATGGGATCGATAGATTAAACGAAGACTCACGTGTTTAATGCAGATCTCACGCCTAAATTACATGCAGACATTTCGATTTTTTCCCCATGCATTTTCGTTATTTTCTGTTTTTGTTAAAAATTAAAAGCCAGTTCAAACTTTATGAATACAAGAAAATTTCTTTATGCCAAGGAAAATCTATCTTCCAGCTACAAACAGTCTCGTTACAAAATGAATTACTGAATAAAATTAATTCGCCTATCAAAAATAACCTACTTAATATAATAATCACAAGAAATACACATAAATAAGAATCAACAAAAAAGTATTTATGTATCATAATATTTACAGGTAAAAGCGGTCGCAAATGATATAAAATAAAATATCATATTAATTTGTACTTGTGGAAAAACTAAGGCAAAAATCATTTTCAAAAATTTTGAGAAATGAATGAAAAATTAAAATGAAACATGGGAATAATTTTATTTTAATTCAAAAGAGTTAAATTTGAACAACCCACACAATAAGTGCCCTCAAATATTTTATAACTTGCAACACCTCAAAGAAGACAAAATTTTCAAGCGAGGCAGTGAATTAAGAATAATTTTAACTGTCAAAATATTATAGATGTTGATAGCATTTCAAATGGTGCAAATAAAACAATAATATAATTTTATCCGTAGACGAAATGTTGAATTTGAAATTTCTCTTTTATTTTAGTCATTTTTTAAAAATCGTCTTTTGACAGTCAAGTTGTGATTTAAACATGTTAATTTCGATGTCAAAGTAGACACAGGGGCATATATCACAATTATGAGGAATTTATTAATGCCCAAAGCTGCTTGGATCAATTCCATCTTTTCAACACTACATGGAACGAAAGTGATGACACTTTATTTAATGGAGCAGATAGGAGCAAGAAGATGGGCGAGTCTTCGTAATTTAGAGGCAGGAGAGCCTCAGACTTGTCCTGCCAACCCCAGAGGTATATCTATGGAGGACATTGCGACCACAATATACTTAACGTGCCTTAGCAGCCATTCGCGAACACGACGGATCTTCGGTTGGATCAGGATAGGGATTCGAACTCATTGCCTTCCGATTAAGAAAACGAACGACTAAACTAGGCCACCACGACCACTTATGTTCATGATACTTAATTTCTTCATTTATAGGGTATTGGAGAGATTATCTACGTCGTTTTGTATGGGTTAAGTGTGACGCAATTTCAATTTATCGCTAACTTTGGGTTTTATAAAACAGTTGAGTTTTACCCAATGCGAATTAGTAAAAATACATTTGTTACTGAATTCATAACCAAATTAATTTCCAATTTTAAATTAATTCTAGTTTATTTACTATTAATGTGAAGCATACACCAAAAACATTACCAAACTTAACTCAGAGCTTCGAAACATTCTGCGGAAATTATTTAAGCAAAGCTTACAAGCATATATTAACTAAGATACTAAAACTAATTTCTTGCGCAGAAATCATCACAATTTCATAGAAAAGATGATAGTGCCAGTGGCAGAAACAGAGTTGAGTTTTTAAAGAAGAGGAGAAAATTGACACGGCCTACTTCACTCTCCAATATCCATTTACCAACATGAAGACTAAAAATTAGAATGAAGTGATTCGAAATGTAACAATGACATTAAAAATCTACGTACGATTAACAGCAAAACTGATGACTACTAAAAGAGAACTTTGCAATTTACCTGCATTTGTTGTTGTGTTTCGTTGTCGCCAGTATCCAAACATCGTAAACTGTTCTTTTTTCCAATTTCTTTTCGTTTATTAATTATCATCTTTTTTCATATATTTTTGTTAATTTCTTATTCTATTTTTTATATATTTTTCCATAATATCACCGAGCATATTCGACATATGAGCTTGACATCATATCAAGTAAGTCGTAACCAGTTGGTTGTTTTGAAGAGAAGGCAAACCCAATACAAAAAAGTTTTTATTCATATTTTTAGTAATAATTTTTTAGATTTTGTATACTATTATATGATTTAAAATTTTCTAAAATGTATATTTTTGGAACTTGGGGAAAATTCCCGCGTTAAAAAAACATTTGCTTAACTTGGAGACGAAAAACAGTCGTAATGGTCACCAATGGGGGGGGGAGGGGTTATCCTACTAGTTTCGAAATATATAAATATTACACAAAATATATGTATTTGAAATAAACATGTGAGAAATCAATAGACTTTTAAATGGGATTTAAGTTTCGCGTGAAAACTCTTGCAAAATCAAAAAATACTAAGTGAATTAATATATAAACTATTTTTATCGGCAAAAAATAATTAAATCAAAACTACAAAATGATTTACTAAAAGGAACCAAATTCCACCCCCACCCCGCCACCTGAAGTACTTAAAATTGTAATGTAGCTTTTCTTATTACATGCGATCAAAATATGTGTAGTGTTTTGAAGTAATATTTGTTTATAATAAATTTTAATGTCAAGTAAATATTGTAAACCAGTGAAATTCTATTTTTCTGACGGCCTTTTTCCGCTGTTTTAAAATAAGTAACACTTATTTCATATTTTGAAACCACAATTAGATATCGACACCGAAACTGGCAAACTTAGCAAAAAATGTGCATACCACATCAACGGAGGATCATTGGGAAAGAAATATTAAGTAGCATAGAAACTAATAATCATAGTGATACGTGACGACTCAAATGGCCCTTTGTGACGAACATATCAAATAAGAGTTTCACTGTTTGAATAAAATTTCCAAAATTACTCAATGACCACAAAAAAATTTCTTATTCAGTCATTTAAAATAATTACTATAAAAAAAGAATTAGCAATGCAAAATTATCCTTGAAATTAGTTTAAATACATAAATAAATGGCGCAAATATTATACTGTCTTCTTTCAGTTATTTCATTCAAATGTGTAATTTGAATTTTGAGAGATACATTTAATACTCTTTTCAGTATTTCTGGCAACACTTTTAATTTGAGATGGATATATCACTAATAAATAAACACACGAAAAAAGATTCTTTAACTTTTATATTTAAATAAATGAACTCTAGCTTATTGCCGATAAATATGTTGAAAAGGCATTATGATAAGGTAAAATGTTAAAGGTGTGAGTATTAATCACTTATCTTTTAAAAGCATTATTTAAACTTTGATTATTCGTTGACAGATATTCGAAGTGGGTTCTGGTTCAACCATGAATGATCGAATAGTCCTTATCACATGGGTGATAACACGAGTCACAGAATGATAGTGAAAACACAGAAATATTTTCAATTTGGCTATTTAAATGCTTTTTCTACGTCCTGTATCACGTAAACAGATTTCTAATAATAGTTACAACTTATTAACATTACAAGATATAAAAAAAAAATTTTAAAAAAATAGTTACGAAGACGTAAGATTAAAAATTATATACAAACTGATTACCAAAATATATATACGATCGATATACCGATGTATAAATACATATGTATGCATACGTATAAATATATCATAATATTCCACTTTCTTTTCTAAGAATCAGATTGAAGATTCCGTTTCGAAAAACATACATTTCCAAAGACGCTCTTTATTAGGGCAACCATTCAATACACTAAGGTTTAATTATTCGAGAAGTTAGCAAATTAGCATAATGTATAGTTTTAGTAATTTCATCTCGAATGCAATGGGAGAGCTTTTCAACACAATTCTCCAGCATTCGCCAATCGATGAGGCGTTAAAAGCAGGGTTTCCTATATTCTCGAATTTCTCCCTCCGCAGAAAGACAATAAGGAACGTAACTTCTGCTCAAGTTCGAAGGCAGTGACACGGAACGTCGTTCAGCTCTGTAGAATGTACGAAATCCAAGCCTACACGTCGGCAGATTAAATTGCGAAATGCTTCACTGGATATTCCTCGGTAAAACAATCAATGGATTAAGTGCTGAAGAACATCCGACAAGTGGATTAGATAGCGAAAAATGAAAGTGCTCATTCATTCTTTATTTAAATTATCAATTCAGAATAATACCATGACAGAATACTAGCCATTACATTTTACTTTTCTATATAAAAAAAGGAAAAGAACTACACAAAATAAAAATCGAATTTCAACAAAAATTTGGATTAAATGGTAATTTACTAATGCTACACTATTGCTTCGTGCTAGATTACTAGCAATATCTTAGATGAAATTCTCAAATAATAATAATAATAATAATAATAATAATAATAATAAAATTCAGACAAGTTAGTAAGCAATGATCAGTATCTGCTAATTTCCGGAAGTTAAAACATAGTATTTTGAACTTAGGTACTTATATCGCACAATATCCAAACACTGGATTATTAACAATAGTCTGAAACATATATTTAAGATATAATACTTATATGGACACAATACCTCGTAATTGTGAGCAACAGCCAAATAAAGTTTGACACTTGTACCTAACTACACCAGAATAGGGACATTAGAACAACACAATTTTGATGAATACAAAGTTCATGTTCACAGGTCATTATGATGAACATAGGTCTATCAAAATTCCATGCATGATCTTTCTATGACAGTGAGTGTGAATAGGTCATCAATGACCACATTATTTAAAGGTCAAGAAAAAAATCCTTTAGCAAAGGAACAACTGCGACCCTGGATTAGTAGCCTACTAGGATGACGAATGAAAAAAATTTTAAGCTCTATGTATTGTGAATGAGTATAGTAACTAGTATTTAACTGGTTACTATAGAAATCTACACAAAAACCATTAACTTAGATTCTAATTCAATGTTTGCACACACACACACACTAAATCTACTCAATAATTACTCACCCTGTTTTCTCGCATAAGGATTACATTGCTCCTCAACGATATATTGTAAAAGTTTATCTCCATTCACACACAAAAATGTTTTTCTTCTGGGGTAAGCGCATTCACAGAAATAAATTTCTATTCCCGGTTTATCTAATTTATGAAGAAAAGTTACGAATTTCTATTTATCAAATGCAACAATGAATGGTACAAAGATTCTGATCATAAATAATTGGGAAATAGGAAAGATTTGTGAAAGAAGTCAGATATTAAACAAGCATATGACATACACATATCTGATAACTTAAAAGATATTAGACAATTTTCATAGACAATGAATTTTATCATAAAAATTTACTTAAAATCGAATTTGATCCTTGAATTTTCTTAAAATCTTTTTCCATAAAGTCGATTTATTTAACTGAGCTAAAGTCATTTATCAAAATGTTAAAGCAAAAAAAAAAAGAAAAAAGAAAGAAAGAAAGAAATCATTCAATTCTATGTTATATTCAAATAAAAATATAAATTAATAGCAACCTTCAATATTCATAAAAAAAAAGTAATAATTACACATTTTATGAATTTATTAATGCAATGTAATAATGAAATTATTTAAATATTTGGAAAACACTACTGCTATAGTACTAATTAAAAAATTTTGAATTGCTATGAAAAGAAATTTTCTTTATCTGTAGTATATACAACTGTTTGATTTTCCTTTCTAAAAATTTTTATTTTTTAAAACAATGAAATTTATGAAAAATTTTCGGAATTTTTTTTTTTTTTTTTTACTCATAGTTATAGAAGGAATATTCACTGATAATTTCCTATTCTTGGCAAAATTCTTTAGAAAAAAATTGTTTATTATTAATATAATTTTTTTTTTTTACAAAAAAAAGGTTAATTCAATTTTTTATTTCTTAAGTATTTGGCAAAATTAGGCTCCACGTTAAATATTACTTTGCTTGTTTTTAAGTCTTTATACAAAACAATCTGGAAAAAGTTAACGTCGTTATGGCCAAAATAATTTGAGAAATTATTAATTTAAAATTTCTTCCCGTGTTCTAATCACCTTATTGTTTTACTATTGTACGGAAAACATATTTACAGTATAGGAGAATTTCGACTGTAATTAATGGTGGGTGTACAGCCAATACCTATTTTTGATTTGCACATTGGAAATCGAATGGTTAGTGTTCTGCTCTTCGGTTCGATTCTCACTTTGGACATGGATATTTGTAGTGGTTTGGAATTTACTTTAAATTGTAGTCTGTTGTCTAATTAGTCCTCGTGTGCAAAAAATGCCCATTCAGCGACAACCTAACTACACCTGCTATTGATTTTTGGGAGCACTGGAAGTTCCGGGGTACTTTTTGAATTTTTAAAATGAAATTAAACACATTTCACTAGATGTGAATATAAATTAGAGTTGTATTAGACTGTAGAGCTCAAATTATTTGAAACAATTAGGATTGGACACCATTCGGATAATCAAAAATTCGGTTAATTGAACTTTTTCAACATAACAGTCTATTTTAATTATTATAAGTTGAAAATGGGAGAAAAAACTATATATTTTTAAAGATAAAGAATTTAATGAAGAAGGAAATGCTTTTACATGTTAAGATACTTAGAAATCCTGTATATTAATACAGTAGGTAGGTACAGTGCTGTAAATAAAAATCACTTCTGGCAGAACATGTCGGTCAGAGTAATGTTTCCTCACCTTCATTCGTCTTCGCAAAACCAAATCGTGCACTCGTTTGACAGTGAGAATTTGCATGTGGTCACAGTCGGGCAAACGCCCCCGTGCCTGCTTCAACTTGGACATTAAGGTCATCTTTCTCCTCGACACTTTCAATAAGTTCACAATCATTTGCAATTTGAAATCCAGTATCTGACTCATAATCCCTTCTTCAATATCTTCAGCATTAACTTCTTAACACCCAAAAATTTTTAAAAGAATGTTTTAGAATTTCTCAAGAAGCACACACACGTCTCTCTTACTCATCTTCATCCTTCCTATTTCTCTTCTTCAGTCTAATTTATTTTTCTGAAATTTTAAAAGCGATTCGGATACACACGAAGTACGGATAATTGGAATTCTACTTTACGTAAATTATATCCTAGCATTAATTGTTTGTAAACAAATTTGATGCCAATTATACAAATACAAAATGATATACTAAAGCTTTATATTATTAAACAAATTAATAAAATCATCACATTAAATTTGAAGGTTCTTTAAACAATAAGGCCTTGGCAAGTGTCCATTTGCCCATGCGGAAATCAGGCCAATATTCAAGACACTTTTGTTAGACTTTTGTTGTTTTAAATGCTACTTAGAGTTGAAAGTGTGGCGCCATTCTTGTATATAAGACGGAAGGTGAATAAAGTGAAAAAGAAAAAGCTGGAGCAAGGACAAGAGTTTTGTCGAAAGTTTTGCTGTTTGATTAATTAATAAATTATTTGGCCAATTGAAAATGGTTCGCTACATGTTTAAAGAAATTGAAAATCATAACACATCTTTTAAGAAAATAGTGTACTGAAAAAAAAAGTATAAAATGACATGGATTACCTTTTAACTTAATGAGTCACAAGACATATGCATTAGATAATTTAGATACATTTTTTAAGAAAATTATTCTGTTGAATAATTGGGTTTCTTACGAAGTATAGCTCTATGTTTAGAGAATCTACAACTGTTGAAAACTGGAAACTGTTATACAGAAATTTTCTATTAAATCCCAATTTCATAAAATATAAGTTATCTGATCAAAGCATATTTAGTCTTTCCTTGTTTTCCTCGAAGTGTATTTTCACTTTTATTAAGTTCATTTCTCAACTTTTAATTTTAATATCGATTTTTAACTGAAAAGAATGATATACTGAGACATCGCATGGAAATAATAAGTAATTTTGGTTGGAATTTACTCATAGTTGTATTCTTTTTCACTCATATTTTTGTGATGAATTTCATAATGTAACATTTGAATGAATTCCTTTGTAATTCATGTCTTCCACACACACATCAAGTTGACAACTCACATGAGAAAGTCTCTTTAGCTATTTTCCTAGTAAATAATACAGGAAGTAAATTTGAAAAGAAATTTAATACTGCAAGTAAACTGCAAGCATGTGTTAACAAAATCTTGAAATTTTTTTATTTTACTCATAAAATATGAACCTACTACAGGTCTCAAACAAATTTAAGAATTATAAAACTATCAAAAAAAGAGTACTATATTTTTAGTTCCACAAAAGTAATTGTAAAACGAGATTATCTAATTAAAACAATAAAACTGTTAAAAAATTATTTAAAACAGCATATAAAATATAGTATTCTGATTAGTTAAATCAATCAATCAGCAATGGCACTACAACCTGGCCTTCTCAATGAGCTTATTCCATCTTGGCCTGTACTCAGCAGCACTTTTCCAATTAGATGTTCCAATAGTGTTAAAGTCCATATCAAGACAATCAATCCATCTGATTTTTGGCCTACCTCTGGAACGCTTTCCCATTAAGAAAGGATTAGTTAAATAAGGGTCTTTAAATGCCTTTTTTGTAGAAGGATTTTATTAAGTTATTTTTTATCAAATAAGTCTAACACAATCTTTAATCCTTGGTCCATCGCCAATTTTTTCAGTGCACAATGAAATCTCTTATAATTTCAAAGACAACTCGTTCTTAACAGTCAGAAATGACTTGGGTCTACCATAAATACTGACAAATGTATATTATTTCTTTTTTACAACTATTATCTCAAAATAATGGGATATTATACGTGATTAAAATACTTATACTCTCATTAAAAAGTAAGGAAAAGTTATACTAAAGTAAGCATTTCCCTTTCCGGAGAGTATTTCTTATGAAATTTAATCATTTGCGCAGTTTTCCTTATTGTTTTTTCTGATGAAGTTTGGGCAATCAAGTTTGACTCAATGGGATGAATAGCTAGCTGCCAGAAGCTTAATAATTTTATAGTACAGTTTATGATAATACATGTTAACAGACATGTTAGTTTTACATATTTAGTGGATGTCATTATTTTTATTTTTTTTATCAGAAATCCTTTTATTTCAATGTATAAAAATATTTTTGTATTAAAAACAAAGTCAATTTACAGAAATTTCTAAAAATATTTCGCACGATTAATTAAATAACAAGATTATCCGTTTTTGAAAACATTTACCATCAATAATATTTTCAATAGTTTAAAAATCGTACTTTTTTAAAAGTTACTTTTCTTCCCCGCAAGTCTTTCAGTAAGCCTATGATGTTTTCTTTACACCGTCAAAAGACAAGTTAAAAGAATTTTCAATAAATGAAAATTCTTTCTTATCAATTTTAGAATGTGCTCTGAATAATTCCGCTTTACTTCCAAGTCCATTCAAAAGGGTTTGCTGAACTCGGGTCAAATGATAATCCGAAATGCGTACGATAAAACATCTAACAAATGCGAGCACACATATTCGAAAGGAAATAAAATTTAAAAAAATAACTTATTCTAGAAGAGGAACTGGAGTAAGAGCAATGGCTTAGAGCGAAATATAAACCACAATTTCTTGTTTTTCTTCTCAACCGGTTTTAAACGAAACATATTTGACGTAGCAATGGTAGTATGTCCTTCTCATTCAATCACAAGAATTTGTCCATTTGCTTATTAGCTTACTTATATTAATAAGAAATATATGACTAAAAATTTTACAAAGATAAATAAAATAGATTATAAAATAACATCCTGATACATTGACTTAGACAAGGTAAAATGAAAAATGTATTCAAGTATTAGATCAGAAATTTTCTTAATTTAATGCTGATATCAAATATTTTCGCTAAATTATTACTTAGATGTTTTCATACTTTTAAGATGAATTTTTAGAAAAAATGTTTAAAAAATTACACTGTACTTAACTATTTTTGAAAAATATTACAAATAAAACACTTGATCAATGCAAAAATTTTTTACTGTATAGAATTATTTTTTTCAGGTACACTTTATCAGTTAACTTATATACAACATTATCCCAATTTGTGAAATAATTATTTTGGAAATAAAAATATCGATTTAAAATTTTAACCTTTTACTATAATACACAAGTCTCCAATTTCAAATCCATTTGATTACTTCGTTCAGATGAACGTTTTAAAATATTTTCAAGAATCACTTTAATCAGCATTAAAATAAAATCTGGCAATGGTCATCTAATTAGGAAGAATTAATACATCTTATGATTTATAAATAAAATCGGAAAAGTCAATTTCAGTTTCTTTTAATAAGCTGGTCTATAGAAACGACTCTTTTCCAACTCCGTTAACTTGAGCTAATTACATACGTGAAAATATAACATTTTAATAAATAATTTTAAGCTGCATTTATAATTTAAGATAATTAAATTTTTACTCTTAAGTAAATTTTAAAAGTAACAATAGTTTTTTCTGTTATGTTATTTCCGAATTAAATTTGCGAAAAAATAATCATCAGTTATGCTTTGATTTTACTTAATAAATTAACCAAAAATATATATAAATATGTTGAAATTCAGATATTAATTGTAAAATTCACAAATAGCTAATTTAATAAAGACGGGAAATACAAATTAAAACTATAAAATATATTAATAAACGTTAAATCAACTAACATTTTTAAAAATATTTTTTAATTCATTTTCATGCTGGCTGTGACAAATCGACCTAGACCGTTCAGTCTGCTATCACAGCTTAAAAACTAAGCTCTTTTCACAAATTAATTTTTTTATACGGTACTATTATCGTTACTTAGCAATAGTTAAAGCAAGAAAATCATGGAAAATATACCAGAGTTCCAATTTTAAAGATAATTTTGACTTAACAATTTTAAATTCCCAGTACAAGACATCTTAAAAGTCACAAACGCACAAATCACCTAACTTTTTTTTTTTAAGTGGAATGCAAATTGAGCTTTATTTTCCCCCCACAGATGAACAAAAATGTAAAAATAAAAGTATTTGTAAAAATACAGTAAAACGCAAGAACCGGAAGTGAAGATAAGAAAGAGTCAAGAAATGAAAGCATTGCAATCGAACTCAAAGCAAGATAGGTTTCCATCAAAAGTATGCAATCAGTCTAGGAAAATATTTATTGTTTTTATATGTGATTTTAAATACTTTATAAAATAATTCATCAAATTTTCAAAACAAACCAAATAATGTTACTAACTGAGGAAAAAGTTCCAGTAAAAATATGAAAATCTACTTCAATTCTAATGTGGTAAAATATAAACAAAATAAAAAGCCTATTTCTTGATTGAGGAAATTTTTAAGTGGCATTTTTCTTCTAATTTTACTTTTCAATCCTTTAATTAGAATGCATTGATTAAGTTGGACATTCATTACCCAAATGAGGAAAATTGTCTAAGAGAAAAATTCGTAAAATATCGCGCATCTTTTTAAAGGGGAAACACGAGATAGAATTTTTTTTACATAAAATTTGTGTGGAATGTTTACATCAGTTGAGTGAACTTATAGCTTGAAATAAAAGCAAGAAATAAATCTGAGTAAATATTGAAACTCTATCGAGGCTATTCACCTGGAGTATTCCATTAAAGATGTTTACAACTGCTTCATACTTACATGCCTACTAGTGAATTTTATATTTATAAAATATTAAAAAAATTTAACAATAACGCTTTTCTAAATTTTATAAATCGTAGAATAAATTTTAATATCGACGCTTTTATTTTCGAAGTTCTCTTAGAAGTTTTTCAACTATCATGAAGCATCAGAAATTTTGTAAGGGTTCTTTTACCTGTACTATCCCTAATTAAAATTTTACAGGTAATTAGATTATTACTTATCAAGACTTCAAGTCAAAGCTGTCTCATCTTCTGAAAGAATCTGACATTTAAATTATTGATTAAATTATTATAGCTTTCTACAATTTAGTTTTTATATAAATGTATACCACAGGAATGATAAAAGAATACGAAAAAATTATCATATAAAGATAATAGAACCATGCAAATCACTCTACCTTAAATAAATAATTATACAGTATAATTTTAATTTAATTTTGTACATTTTAATCATAAAATAATCTGAAACAGTGGAGGTTCATAATCAATTTTGATAATAGGTGTAAAATTAAGAATCATGTAAATAAGATTGAAACTTTTTTAAATATAACTCATAATCATTTCACCTCAAATGTACGTAAAAATTTTAATTTAAAATCAAAAATATTTGTAAGTTTACATATTACACTACAAAAATTTAAACCTTATTAAATATAAAATCAGAAAAGATTAACAAAAAATGCATAAAAAAGAAACTTTTTTTTTTATGTTCTCATGCATGATCTGTTGATGAATTCACTCTTTGCACAAGAGTCAAATCTAATTTTTAATAAAATTACTTGTCGGACAAACATTTACATGTTTAACATTTCAAGTTTTTGTCTATAATGAAGTATAAGAATTTTAAGTAGATAAATTACATTATTAATTTTAAATCATAGGAATACCAAACAGTCATTTTAGAAGTAATAATTTAACTTCCACAACAGAACTTGGAACATCAGAGTAAATGTAAGAGAAAAAAAATGAAAAGAGAGCAAAATTTGAGATTGCATGCCAATTCATTGGTACTTGATTAGCTAAATACACAATTGATTGGAACTGGGAAACACTGGTAAAATTATGTACTTAACTAAATGTACATAATTTTTAAGAAGGTAAATGATAGCTTTACGTTTATTCAATATTTTATTGTTGAAAAAAGTTAAAAATTTTTAATTAATTTCAATCATTTACTGAATAATTGTGGCAAACTTTTTCCTTCTATTTGTATACACTGACTATTTTACAGGATGATAAAATGCAACAGCATACACTATATTAAAACAGCCAAGAGCATAAATTTCATTCATAAAATCAGTATTTAATAATCATGAATTCCTGAAAATATATATATATATATATATATATTTTTAAAACTATGAAAAAAAAAAACTTTTTGCAGCACAATATTCATTATTTTAAACTTTTTTAATAAGTGCTCACTTAAATAACTTATAAAAATCATAAAACTTTTGTGAATTTTGAATATAAATGAATAATTAAAGGAATGAACGAACAGAATCTAAAGTTTAATATTAATGTACTTTCGATATATTTAGAGTTCAAAAATTCAAATTATTAGTACTCTTACTACAAAGATTTGAAAATTTTATCACAGATAACTGAAATAACAACGAGATTGCTTGAATCATTTGCACAAACTATCCTTTATTATATTACTTCACAACTGTAATAATTTTTAAATGTTATATTATCTCCTCTTAAATTTACACATTCAACAAAAGTACAAAAAAACTTAAGAACACCAAATAAAAACTTCATAAATAAACATTTAAATGTTGAAGAACTCATTTCTTACACTAGTTTGTACATACAAGTCAAATTTAAAAGTAGTTGTCAGATTTAAGAGTAGATTAGGATTTAAAATTCATGGTTCCAAAGTAACAAGTGATTACATTTTTAAGCTGGATAAAATAGCAAAATATGTACTTTATTTACATTCAGATAAAGATAATCAATTGATATGACCCTAAACAAAAGATCAATGTATTAAAGGCATAGAAATAAGAGTGCAATTTTTCTATTAACAATAATTCTACTTACGGTTCTGCTTCAATCGATTTCAACTTTGCTACATAATTTGAGGGTATGTATCCTTCCTGCTTAGTAGCTTTAGAACGAGCGAACCACCAATCCCCCTGGGTATCATTCAAAATTTCCAAATGCTCACCCTTTTTAAAACTCAAATCTTCGTCGGTTCTTGCATCATAATCGTAGAGAGCAACAAAAATTTTTGCACCGGCACCTGATGAGCTATCCGAGTCCGATGGCACTGGGGGCAAACTCGGCCCGTTCCTACAAGTAGGGTCCGTCGCATACCTGAGGTTCGTTACAGATGGCTCGTGTGTCTGAACACCCAAAGATGTCAAAGAAGACGGACAATTGTCTAATATATTTCTTTCGACGGGTGGCTGTCCTGTCACATCTTTCTTCGCGTTTTTGCTAGCTGTACGACTGAAACAGTTACCCATTTTTTCACCTTCAAAGCGAAATCAAAGAGAAATTTTAAGAATTAACAGAAACCTTAAATTGCGATTATCCATAATTAGCAATCACATCAATGTAAAAAACAATGAATATCAAAGGAATCAACGTAAAGGCTCCAGAAATTCCTTCCGAACATCATACTATAGCTACAGCACCTTACCAACAAACGCAACCTGCTACTTCACTACAGTCACAACAAATATCAAATACAATCAACCATATGCATTGATATTTCTCTTCGTCATCACTTCCGTTATTCTAGTGTATGATAACAGCGCCATCTAGTATTTTAATATTAAACCATATTCAATCATCGGGTCTCAAGTATTTTATGTAAGTGAATTAAAAATTTTTTCTCCCTTTTAAAGTTCATTGGAAATCAGATTATGTTGAATTTTATCTAATATTTCAAATAAAAAGATAAAATAAAATAATTCCCGTTTAAAAGAAAATAAAAAAAAAATAAAATGAAAAATAAGCGAAATTATTTTGCAAAACATATGAAAATACTTCGAAAAAATTAAAAAATTCTTTTTTAAATAGCAAGAAATTAAATATTAGAGAGATTTTTTGCATCAAACGGTGTAAATAAACTTTCTGCATAATTCATTTCGAATGTGTTTTTTAAAAATCAGGTTTATCAGTAACATCCAAGACCTGATACTTGAGAGTTTAAAATTTAAAATGTATAATTTACATGAAAGCATTTATTTATGTTTGTTAACATGAAAACACTGTGTGTATGATAGCTAACACATTTGTTTAATCTTGATGTATCTAAATTTAACTCATGACATATAAATTTAAACCATAAAAGTATACTTTTATAATTGAAATAAATTGTATGGATAATATCTAAATACAAATTTTCAATAACTTGTTAACTTGACAACTAAAATTAAAGCACTCTGTAAAATTATTATTACAAAAAAGAAAATTCATTTTTCACTATAAACCATTCTGACTCAAACACGAAGCGGGTCTACAATAATTACATGTTACTAAATTTTAAATCATATGTTTAAATGGAAATCAAAAATACTCATTTTATTATTTGATATAGGCATAATTGTTATAATTGGTTTCAAGTTAATGCTAAATTCTATCCTGACAAAGTAATAAAATAGAAATAAATGTTGAATGTCATTTCTGTAATAATCTGTATAAAATTTCAACCAACACACCTACAAATACTGAATTCAGAACATTCAAATAACTCAACTCTGATATCATGAATTCCTAACTTCTAATAAACTTTTTGACAATAGTTATATTATCAAGGAAAAGCCATAGGTAGTATTCAGATTAGCGTCAGGCTTGCTTTATTCAGGTTACTCACTTTTATCATAAATGGGTTCGAATCTACAACATTACAAAAAAAGAATTAAACTTTGTGTTTCCTTATGATTTTTCAAATTATATGAAGTGATTTAAAACATTACAAAATTCTAAAGGAAAAATGTTCATACTGTGGATAAAATATGAGAATGTAATAAAAAATGGTATAAGTTTAATATGAATTCACGAAAATGTTATCACAGGGTAAAATTTTTTGTTTTGTCATCTAACCCATCTAAATTATTTTTCATAAATTTTTTAGTTGTACTTATAAGTAATAACTATATTTATTTTTTGATGCAATTATTTTGATGATATTATTTTTTATACACTCACTTCATAAGCTGAAGCACGAAGATATGAAATGCAAAACAATCAACAAATGCTGCTTTGATTGACATTAAATTCAGCAAGAAAGTAGCATATATATTTATGCATAAAATAAAACCAATAATTATATACAGAAATGGAAACAATATTAAATTTTTGTAAGTTATCTGATAATAACATACTAGAGAAATAAACAGAATTATGTATGAAGTGAATATAAACAGCATAAAATTTAAAAAAGCACATTAATAGGGTATGTGATCCTCCCTCATCTGTATACAAAATTTACACCTTGTGACCATGCTTTCAATTAGGTGGTCAACCAACGCAGAATTAAGCAATAGACATTCTTCTTGTAGAACAGTTTTCAGCTCAATAAGAGTGGCTGGTGGTGAGAAACGTGAAAATACAGCACGGCCGAGTGCATCCTAAAGATTTCCAATGGGATTAAGGTCGGGAGAATATGTTGGCCATGTCATACGCGCAATCTTCACTCTCCAGGTAGTCATCGACGATGCTAGCTCTATGGGGACGTGCGTTATCGTCCATTAAAACAAAAGTAGGACCAACTGCTGTTGCGTACAATCTCACAATGGGTTCTAGGACTTCATCTCGATACCGGACAGCCGTCACAGAAACCCCGTTTAAAGATGTGCAGGTCGGTGCAGTATCCTAATGAAATCCCTGCCCACATCATAATGTTTTCGACACAGAATGCGTGATGTTCGGTGATGATTTGAGGCTGATTGCGTGTTCCTTGTTCACGCTATATCCTTATACGCGTGTCATCTGGCTCCAGAGAAAATCTCGACTTATCAGTAAACATGACATTGCCGCAGTCAGACGCAGCCCAATTGACATGTTCCGGGCACCACTTCAATAGTGCCCCTTTTGATTGGACAGTAGACAAACACAAACTCGAGGTATGCGGGCGTTCAGTAAACTCATATGTAATCTTCGGCATACAGTAGCTGGAGATATTTCCTCACCAATGGGTGTTGTAACCATAGATGTCACACGTGTGGAGGTTGCTCTACTATTCCGCTTGGCTAAAATCGATCGATCTCTTCCGCAGGTTTGTAACTCTTGGGCGACAGGCTACGGGCCTTCGGACAACTGCTTGTGTGGTTTGGAATTGTTTCCATAAACGTGAAATTACAGAATGATGAACGCCGAAGAAAAGAGCAACATCTGAGATCGACTCTCCTGCTTCAATGCGCCCCACAGCAAGCCAATGCTCAGAATCTTCCATTCGTCTTCTGGAAGTCATAGAAACCCGAATGTCTTGGAAACAATTTGTACGAAAGTTTTAAGCAACTTCTATCAGCACTTACTCTATTAACTTCTGTAACCCTTCATAAAGTTGGTATCTTATAAGACTGCCCTTTTTGCATATCTCTTTACATGAAAGCGCGATTGGTTGCTACCTAACATATTTGCATACTTCCATCAACCTCTGCAGCGATTTGCATCCACTTCAATTATTATTGGCTTACGGAAATTAGCATTTTCCACTCTATGCTTAACTTTTGGAAGTGAGTGTACTAGCAGAAATAATTTATTTCTTATTTATCATAAATACTTATTCTTACAGCAAAATTTAACTGCGAAGTTTAAACTACTACGGGCCTTGGTTTCATTCTTTCTTTTTCAAATATAAATTCTTCTAATTTTCAAATTTAAATAATAAATGTTCTGTTTTATTTAAAGCAATAATAATGCACTGCTTCTTTTTGTATTCTGGTAAAATAGTTTTATTTCAGACAATTATGAAGCTCTTCATAAATGAAAATTGAAATTATCAAGAAGCACATTTAATAAAATAACACTCAAACATTAAAAAAAAAAAAAATTTTTTTTAATATGTTTCAAATTTTCTAGATTTAGGGAAAAAAAGAAACAATGAAAGATTTTAATTGTGTGGGCACAAAATTAATATATTAAGAATATTATTATTATTCGAAAAGGTAAAAGAATAGGAAATTATGTAAAAAAAATTTCAGTAAAATAAATTTTAAAATTTTACGAAAAGTTTAGTCATTTGATTTTAAAATTAAAAAAAATACGAACATGACATCACACAAAATGTATATTCGTATTTTGAGTAAATTTACGGAATACACGATGATTACAGAAAACAAAGAAAATCCTTATTATAATTTACACTTTCGAACACATAGAATTTGATTGAATAATGAATTTTGTGTAAATATTCCAAGAGTGCTGTTCTACTTTATGACCAAGGTGAAATATTTTAAAAACTAGTTTTAGCTAAATAAATCAGTTTTCGATACATTTTCAAGCAATTAACAATATATATACAATATTTCATGAGAGCAATAAAGAAATTTCCAAGTACAATATTTTTTATTCAGTTAGATAAAATACATCTATGAAAATCTTTATCGGGTATTCATTCAGTGCATTTTTGCTTAAAAAACAAATGATCGCAAAATTATTCACTATATTTTTTTAATGTTGCAATTAAATTTAATTTTTTAAAACAAAAAAAAAATTAACATTTGAATTTTTGAATGTTTTATTTATATTACTTCCTTATAATTATTTAAACACCTTTTATTTATTATAGCCATGTAAAAAAAGTCTGTTTTTTCATTTAATTCAAAGCACTAACATTGTAATCTTCATAAGTTTTAGCAAAACACTGTGCTAAAATAAACAAAACAAGGCGCATAAAAAAATTTCTGATCTCAATCCCATCCAATTTTTTGAAAAGTTTACTCAAAAATATTAGTAGGCTAATATCAAATGTGACGTCACTATTCACTAACTCATTTATATATATTGTGTGTGTGTGTGTGAGGATTATGAACAAACTCAACTTTAAAGGCGTCAAATAAGCTAAATATGATTATCTTTGATTTCAAGCAGGCGCTTGAATCCAATAATTACGCATTATTCCTACAGTGAAAATCTTAGATTTCCAGAATTTTGTTTTGAAATATAATAGCAGAAATTTAAACTTCTATATTACTATAAATTTTTTGGATTAATTTCGTAAGAAATAAAATACGGAAAACCGTTTCCAGATGGAAAAGTGCCATCCCTGAGTTTTAATGTTGTGCATTGTTAAAATTTCAAAATTTTATAGTATTCTAAATTCATAAATGCTAAAGAAAGGTAAACTAAAATTATGCGTTCTACTAGATTTTACGAACAAAAAAATTTTCATCTACTCATAGGATTCCCTAATTAGTACTTTCATCTCATTTGCCGAAATGGAAATCGTTGCGGTTATTAAGCTAGCCACTATGCTATTTTGAGTATGTAAAATAGACTTTTCTGTCTCCTGTGTAGCTTCAGTCAATTACTGAACACAGTTTGCCTGAAAGAAGCTTAAACAGAACCTCATCTCGTGTAGTATTATTTTCTTATGAGTGGGGAAAAAAAATAAAATAAATAAATAAATAAAAATGAAACTAAATTGAGAATTTTATAAAATGCTTTCATTTTCCTTCCAAGAATTAAAAATTATTTGTATAATTCCAAAGTTGCATTCGTATTTCTTAGCAACATTTGTGATACTCTTAATTAAAAATATAATATTGGAAATTTAACCATTAAAAAACTATGAAATAAGGATTTCCTCTTTTTCAGTGTCTTTCATATATTTTTGATATAATTATTACCAAATGATATAGAATGCTTAGACCATTTGTAACCTCTATGATCAAAATATTCTGTTACATTGGATAAGGAACTATACCTCCTATTATATAAATGGTGACTACATTTATATAAAAGGGTATGGGCTTCTCCCTATCTATTCAGAAGTTATACTTGCAATTGATATAGTCCATATTAAACTACTATCTTGTATTTTTTTGTACTGCTATTTTAATAATTTTGATATAACTCTTTTTTTTTTTTTTTTGCTTTACTCTCGGAAATAAGCATCAATGAAATTTGAGCTCAAAACAATACATACATACATTATATACACTGAAATGGCGCAATTTCCAGTTTTTAATTGAAAATTATTAATTTTCAGAAGAAACTTGTAATTTGGAAAAATGACAACATTTACAATTTACTTTACTCTTTAATTGTTTAGCTTGAAAAAATAAGGTCTCACGCATAGATAAGCAAACAATAAACTAAATAAAATGATGAATGTTTTAAAATTTCTTTTACATAATTAATATAACAGTATACTTATTTTATTTATATTTTCATGTATTTCTTACAGGTGGCATTTTGGGAAGGACATGAGCACATTGTTGCAATAGGCGAAAACAATTCAAATATCAAAACAAACATAAGTATGGATATTTTATTTTTTAAAATAGCATTGTGGGTATGTAAAATGTGGAATCCAATACCATAAAAAAATCTATTTAGATGCTAATTTTACAAAAGTAAAGCCACAAACTTTTTTAAATTGAGAAAAGTTTCAGAACGAAATATCAAAATCTGACATAAGCAATTTCACAGGGATTCAGAAGCATTGTTAATTACTGTTTAAATTAAATACAAATACTACAATCAAAATGTAATCTAGCTTTTAAATTTAAACACCCTGATGAAAGTTTCATTTTATTATGTGCGACTGTACTTAATTTCTTAACAATAAATTTCTGCTTCTTAATATATGGATTACAATAATCATTGAACTTAATAACTTAAAGATCGCAAAAGTAAGAAACCCCTAACTACCATAAATTTGATATAATTCAAGATGCTAATCATGCATATTAATTTTTCCATGTTATATAGAGTGAATAGAATCACTGAAATTTTTAATAAAATTATTAAATAAAAAAAAATTTACTCAATTTTTGATACAGTTTTTATAGTAAAAAAATAACATTAATTGTGTTTTTTAATATTCGTAATTTATAATTTATTTCCATCACTAATCTAAAATGTTCCATTTTTAAAATTTTTATTCACAATCACATGCTGTGTGCATTCACGATTCATATTGAATGTTTGTTAATGCTGGGTTTTATTATTTGTGCAGGTCTTAAAACAAAATATGATTATTTTAAATTATAGTTTTCAAATTTTCGCAATAAAATTCCTTTTTCTTTATTTAAAAACAAAAATTTTTAATGTGCTTCATTTAAAAAAATAATTTAATTAATTTTGTTAAAAAAAGCACAGTGAAAAATTTTGTTTTTAAAAATTAATTAATTATTTTAAATTTTAAAGAATAATTTAGTTAATTTTTTTTAAAAATTAACAATTTTGAAAAATATAAAATATCAATAAAAACGTTTCTATCTCTCATGTACAAATTTCTTTACACAATTAATTTTTCAATAACATAATTATGTTAAAATGGGTTATTATGTTGTATTCTGAAACCAAGGACAAAATTAAATCCAGGCCAAATTTTTTTTATTGACTCAGGCGTTTATCTTTATCATTGCCATATAATTTGGTTTAATTATTAAAATATGATTGCTTTGTAATTAAACATGAAACTTTGAAAAAACATTTCTATTAAAACATGTACTTTATTACATAATTTATCACAAAAATAGCATTTACAAAACAAAAAAATTTCTAATTTTAATAACAAATATTTATAAAAAATAATAAAAAACTAGTGCATATTTTTAAACAGAGAATGCATTAATGATATGCATTTATAACAATGCATTTTAAATGTCAATGGTATACTTAAATTTAAAAGCACACATTTATGACAGCATTTTACACTTTATAATCCATATCATTGAATGAATCATAAGTAAAATTACACTTTTTATTTCACTCATCTCTTTTGTAATTTAATAAAAGAAACAAAATGGTATTTTTGTAGGATATAAAACTTGAAAAGAAAAGTTGGATTTATTAATGATTAATTTTGTTAAAGTATAAAATTGCAAAATGTATTCAGAATATTTAAAAAAAAGTGGCAAAAATTATGGTAACTGAAACAAATTTAATTGCAAATAGGTGAGCTAAAAAATGATGATTTATGTAATTATGAAAAAATTAAGTGGAAAAAATTTACATATTTGAATTGAATGGAGCCATTAATGTAAATAGTATCTAACAGAGTTTAGTTGGTGTTTGTATAATCATGACATAAAATGTAAACAGATTAAAAATTTTTTTAATTAAATCTTAAAATTAGATATATGTTCACAGAGTTAACATGTATTTCAAATATATAACACATAAAATTTTTCGATTAAGTGAGACAGGTCATTATAAATAGTAGAGAGCAGCAAAATGTGAAGAAAAAATAAAGAAAGATGAATGTTCATTGGATAGGATGACATTAATTAGAATTATTTCTATGAAAATTATTAATTAAAATAAATAACATTTAACAACAGCATATGTAAAAAAAAGAATACATTGAAAATGGAGATAAATAATTACAAGTTGTCTTCTTTCATAAGAATATAAAATGAAAAAAGGCATTTCATACATATTCATACAGTAATTCAATGGATAAAGTTAATGTGTAAGAATGTATGTACACTAACATATATGACACTCAAAATGCGAAGTGCAATAGGAGTTGCAAATAAGTGACAAAATTTAAATTTTTCTCAAATTAATGAACTGTGCTAAAGTAAAGGAAGATGGATGTAATGGCAAAATTTTTGATTCATTATAAAAAGATTATTTAAAATTAGAACACTGCCATATTTAATAGAAGATTAGAACATTGATTTAAATTTTATGTATGTTTACTTATTATCAAATATATACAAAGTCCTAAAACAATTAGCTGTGAATACATATTCAATCAAGTACTTAAAATAATCCTTATCAAATACAAAAATATTAATTTCATGTACACCTGAAGATGGATTTAGATCAGGTGCAAAGTTGAAATATGATTTAATCATCATACTAGTTTGTTCAAATATATTTGAGAAAAAGCAACTTACTCAATTGAATTAAAGGATAGAACTGTAATTAGTTTATGATAGAAATGACTTATAAAAAAATTTAAAGTATTTGTCATAAAATGCCCAGAAAAACATTAAACTACAACCAAAAATTCATCAAAGTTGTTATAAAATTTGAAATAAAAATTAGTAATCTAAGATGTCAAAAGGAGTATCAAAATTTAAGAATGTAAAAAGATTTCCGAAATTTTAAAAAATTTAGATTCTCAGAAAAAATGGAATAGCATTGATGCCACAATAAAATTAGCTCTTTATTTTATATAGATTGGACAAATGAAAACATTTAATTCACTATAATTCAAAGTGTGTTTATTTCTACATACATTAAAAAATCTGCACATTTTAAAATATGAATCAAGATTTTATTTTATTGCAAGTAATGAAAAATTGATTAAATAAAAAATTATCTATATTTATATTTAAAATGACTGATGATTTATATTTTTACATTGTAATTTATTTTATAATATTTTTCTAAAATAAATTACAATGTAAAAAATAATATTTTATTAAAATTAAATACTATTCCTTCAAATATATAACTCCCTGTTCGTAGTTAGAATGACAATAGATCTCTCTCTCTCTCTCTCTCATATAAAAAATTATAATAAATCATAACACTCCTAAAATCAGTAATAATAATAATAAAACCTCATTTATTCAATTATGAATGTTACAGAAATCAATGTTTTTAGAGTATGAAAAATATCTGAAATCGGTTTTAGTATACAGTTTATAATATTTAAAAATAAATAACTTCTAACTATGCTATATAAAGCATAAAAATATTTTAAAAACTTATTAAAGGAAATATAAATAAAATGAATTTTAACAAGCTATTACAAAGTAATGGATTTATATGTTTTAAATATTAAAGTACAACTTTTTTATTTATTTAATTCTTTTTATAGATCAGTGTTTGACATTCATAATTTCTAAATCACTATGTTCTGAAGTAATTTCAATGTATTACAGCATAAATATTTCATTTTTGTTTTCATATACAATTTTCCCATTTTATGTAATAACAAATATAAATCTATATGTTTAAAAATATCACACACTTAATTTACCTTAGAAGTTGACATATTTTAATAGTTATTTTAAACAGCATAAATCCCCCTAACTTAGTTCTTTCAAACCACCCATACCCAATGTCACAAGAAGATAATAGCCTTTATATATAAGAACATATGTACCCATTCTTTGCATACATTAAAAATGATTAAATATGTCACATAATATTGAATATAATAAAACAAAAAGTTGCAAATACAATCAAAGTATGCTTTGAAGCCTAGGTTACAAGAATTTTTTTATGTACAATATCTTTTCAATGAATCATGAATTTATATATATAAATGGACTTGAGTAATTTTTACACTACTTATGATCCTATAATGATCTGAAAAAAAAATATAATTATTAATGAAATGAATTTTTTTTTATTCCAAAGAATTAAATTTTTCATTGGATATAAAAATACATTACCAAACATTTACCTTTAAAACAAACATGTACTTAATTAAAAAATGCTGATAGAAAAAAAAAGAATGTTATTATGTCTTATATTTGAATCCATTTGAATGATATAGACCTTATACCCCTTTTCCTTAGCATTCCTTCAATGAATAACATTACAATTTTTTATTTCTTTACTATTTTTTTTTCTTTTGAAATTTACTGCAGCTTTATGCGCTTACTTTTTCTAAATATGCTGCTATGGAAAATGTATTAGAAAGCAGATGAAAACAGTTCTGTTTTCAATAATTAATAATTTTATAATCAAAAAGAATTTTCAAATGTTCAACTACTGATTCAATTTATTTTTAGCTTATCTGTACAGAAAAACTAATCAGGGAGCATTTTGAGTGAAACTAAATAAATAAGGAAATACTATTAGAAAAAATAACAAAAATTATTACCATTCCAAATCACTGTTTTTCCCACTAAAAACTAAGTATATGTAATAAGCAGATGGCCACTGTGAAAGCTGAAAGGCCCAGTCTGCTAATTACTTATTAAGTCATAAAATATTAAATTGAACAATATTTCTTTAAAATGTAGCTAAATATTAAATAATTATTTCAAAAAGCATTAAAATGTATAAATAAAAAAAATTAAGCTTTTGGGATCCAGCTTATTATATTTTCTAAAGCAAATTTAAAAAATTGTTATAATAAGATGTATGAGCATAAATATGTTTAATCGTTTAGTAGCCGGAACAAACCTCAAAACTATTGAAAATAATCTAGTTTCAAATTTTGTAGGATCTAAATTACAGGAACAATTTTATGAGGCAGAGTCGGAAAATAATATAAACTGTATGAAAGTCAAAAAATAGAAATGTAGGAAAGTCATAAAGATAAAATGTAACTTTATTTTTCCACATAAGAACCAAGGACATTGAGACATTTGTCATACCAGTAGAGAATCAAGGGAAACATCTATCATCTATCCGAAAGAAGTTCAAAATAACTCCCTTAGCAGGTAAAGTAGTCCTCTCCCCTTTTTTGGATGCCAAGGAGTTTTGTTTTTGGATTTTTTGTAGTTTGAACCAATAAATGTGGGGTGGTTTGTAACGCCCTGTTGAAATTGAAAGAGGCATTTCAGGTAAAAAGGGTTGACTTTGTGATGGTTGATAAGAATGGAGGACCACTCTTGGCATCAACAGTGTAAAACCATATTGTAATTCTTGGTTGGAAGCATCTACACCATACAGCCCTAATCTCACACCAAGTGACTTCCACATATTTCCAACTTTGAAGAAGAAACTCGATGGATGTTGCTTTGGAAACAATGTTTATAAGTCAAGCAAGCTGTTATATGCTTCTTCCATAACTAGTCCTTTGTTTTTTCTGGAGAGCTTTTCGAAGAAATATAGAAATATTGCAAATGTCTCAATGACCTTGGTACATGAGGAAAAATAAAGTTGTCATACCTTTAATTTCTCATTCTATTTTTTTTATTTTCACATGTAACTCTGACCACAATCAACAGGGGAAATTTCTTTTCTGACTTCCCAATGTATTATAACTTCAACATTAAAGAAACTTATGAATTTATGAAATGAAGATTAATCACTGATGATATTTTAAGTATATAAATAACAGTAACTTAAGTTAAAATTACAAAATTTATCTAAAGATATGTACAATAAAAAATGAGCATTTAAGAATATGATTGTTCGAATAATAAAAAATAATAAAATCACATAATTATGACGATTTTTTATGCACTATATTAATTATAATGAGCAATATATTACAGTAATTCTATAATATGTTGCTCACTAAGAAATGGGATGAAAATCATAGAAACAATATAATCATAGAATGTAATCATGTAACAAGCAACTAATAAAGAACATAAAAAAAATTAATTTAAAAAATATCACAATAAGCTATATCTTTCATAACAAAAATTGTGCAGCATAACTAAAGGTATAATTTATAAAAGAATAAATTACCTTTTTTACACATTCTTTCATAAACACATGCTTATGAGTTAGATCAAAATTAGAATATTTTGCAGATACCTGTAAAACAAAAATATATGCAATTTTCAGATATTAATAAAATGCAAATAATTTATTAAATATAATAAAATATTTGAGATACAAAATATTTTGTTAATTTCAATATTTACAACAATCTAAATGCAGAAAATCAACTGTAAAAACAAAATAAATTTAGTAAAATTGGTATTCGAAAGATATTTTGAACTTTTTTAGAAATATATATAATATGTCATTTTAAAATATTTAAAACTTAAGCACCTAATACTGTGATAGAATTAATCGATAATTTTTTAAGTATATTCTCTAGTATTTGAAATTGCTATTTATATTGATTATTTTACACATCTGTAATATTTTGAGAAATAGTTAAAATATTTAATTTACACAGATCTTACAGCAACTAAACTTCGATAATTTATATCATTCAAATAAAATACTTATAATACTTACACGATCAATAACATTGCGGAGAGTAATATCTTCAAAATTTGCATTATGAATTATTTCTTGTATGCTTGAATAAAGTTCATCATCCTAAGAAAAAATAAATTCTGATTGACCTTTTAAAATACATGACAAACTATGACATCTCTTTAAAATTTCCCTAATGCACAAATTTTTTGAACAAAAAGTTAAAGGAAAATATTTACATGTGGATATCTTACCATATAATATTAATTTGTAAAGATTTAGAAACAAAGTATTAATAAAATATGACTCTCTTTCTCATGTTAATGAAATATATCTTAGTAACAATAAACTCATATTTACTGCTGTGATAATATAAAATAATTTTTTTAATTTTCAGATATAACAGATATAATTATGTCAGCATATATACACTAACTTTTAATAATAGAACTAAAGTCAAATCATTTTCTAATATTATTGGCTTGAGAAAAATGTATGATACCATTGAAATACAAATAAGGTCTTGTCTGGGAATGCAATGAGATGAACGTGTTCCTTCAGAAATAGAAATATACTTTTTTTATCTGGTTAAATGAAATAAAAGTTGTAAGAAACTTGGAGATTCCAGGATTATATTTTCATGAAATCAAACTGAGAATCTAATCAAACTCAGTCCACCTATTTTTCAGACACCAGCCTGACATGTTATGGATCTAAATGTTATTTTCAAATGAAACATTTTCTCAAATAGGTATGAAACAAGAATTGATTCATTAAAATCACAATCACATTGTTAGAGAAACTTACATTCCCTCAGTTGGAGGTACTAGGAACTTTGTTTCAGCAGGCGAGACATTATCTGTGGGGTAATTTTTTAATCCTATGCAAGAGTAATAAGCATTATTAAACATATTTTCAAATTTGCATCCATTGGATCATGTGGAACTGCAATGAGTGGAAGCAATTTATTCACAAATGTATCATGGAAATTAAAGATAAAACAGATCCAAGCAACTGGCACCACTGTTAGGGTAGAACCAATCTGGCAGACAAACGTACTAGAGCAATAAGTGTTTAAAATTAAATTTGGAGAATGATCACATTTGGTTCCACAGACCTTCATGGCTTCTGAAAACCGTATTTTCTTATATAATATCCGCAGCGGCGTATTACCCGCAAGTCCCGTTTTTCGAGCAAAGGAAAAAAAAAAAAAATCGTCGCATAATCCGCAACAGCGTAGAGTCAGCGGCAATTTTCTGAGGAATAGTCGAAAATTTATACTGCAGATAATTTGGTGCCAAATAAAATAAAAAATACGCATTATGCGATTAAAAATATAATAAATTCTACAGAAAAAAATATTTATAGTGATAAAGATCTGTTGAATCCACCTCAACGAAAGGTGCGATTAACTGAAATAAAAGCACGACATCGAACATGATCCGAAAAGATTCTAGTAAATCTTACCGATTTTTAGATTTCAATAACTTTTAAAACGAGGTTAGATATATTATAAAAATAAACTATATTTGTTTGGTTAGTTAAATGAAAGAAATGGATTATATTTTTCTAAACTGTGCATACATTTTTTCTTTTGTACATAGATTCCTTTGTTTCTTCACTTACATTACACATTTATCGACACTTTTTTTTTTCATTTACCTTATCTATAGCTTTCAGTTTAAAATTTGCTCAGTAACTTAATTTTTACTTCACTATAAATAAGAAGGTTAAGATAAAATACGAAATGACGCTAAAGAATTGGAATTTTAATATCGTTCAGAAGAACTGAATTCGTTCTTGAACGTAACTAGACAATGCTAATTATAGTTAAAATAAATGAACCGAGTCGTAGCGCCATCTGTTATTTATATGAGACATAAACGACCTTTCTTTGAAAACTGTATTGTAAGCTTTTCTGGTAAAAAAAAAATTTTTTTTTATCAGATTATCCACGGCGGCGTATAATACGCACAACGAAATTCGGAACGTTTTTAACACATAATCCGCGGATTATAAAAGGAAAATACGTTAATTTTCGAGGAAATGACACAGGCTTTCGAGTTAACTTTATGCATTGTGTAGAAGAAAAGAAGATGTGTAGCAGTGACTTTTCAAATAAATTTTGAAACTTTCAAGCCCATGCTGAATTTGGTGGATTTCAGCGATTTGAACCAAGTTTTTAGAATCACTATAGTTACATTCATCAAAAACTATACAGCTACTCATGAATGACAAACTGGAGTAGTCACTATGAGTGAATTATTAGATGTGAAAAGATAATGGATTCAGGCTATACAGTAAAGTTAATTGAAGACCAAATAAATTAATCTTAAAAACAAATCATCCACTTCCTCCTAATACCAAGTTTTTTTTATTCTAAACCCAATTTTAAACTTAAACGGTTTAATAGTTTTGAAAGGAAGATTGCAGAACTCAAAATTCGATATCACTCCAAACATCTAATTGTCACCCTTCATAAATTAAGATTCCCAAATTTTTTGATAAATAAAAATTTAAAAAAAAATCGTGTTATTAAGGTGTTTATGACACTCTTACCCAATTGAGAGAATGGTTCTGGATCACACATGGTATTGAAGTTCTAAAAACTTGCTTAAACATGAGCTTCTAGTGTAAATGCTTAACAATCAAGAATAGAAATCAGATTGTACCTCCACTACCTGCCAACAAAACCGATGAAGCTAATCCTTTTGAAGTGGTAGGCATTGATTTTACAGGTCCCTTATACTCAAATGACATGGTTAATAATAACTTATTTACATGTGCTGTAACATGTGCAGTGTACATTGAAATTGTCTCTCTCTAGCTTAAGCAAGAACATTTTCTTTTAGCATTTAGACATTTTATCTCCAGAAGAGGTATTTGCTCGATTGTTCACTCTGACTATACGCATTGACATTTCAAAGTGCTGAAACTGAATTTAAGAAACTCTATACCAACATTACTGAACTTGAAGTTCAGAATTATTTAAAAAAGAAAGGAATAAATAGTAGTACATAATCAAATGTTCTGCATAGTGAGGTGGTTACTGCGAAAGAATGGTTTGAATAACAAAAGTTGAATTGAAAGGAATATTGGGAAGGGCATTAGTTTCTTTTGAGGAAATTACAAACTATTTTGTCAGAAATCAAAGCTATAATTAATTCATGCCCATTAACTTAAATTTATAATGAACCCAATGAATCATTCCCTCTCATACAAGCAAACTTTTTAATCAGAAGAAGATTGACTACCTTACCAAATTGGTTGGATAATAGAAATTGCTAATTGCTTAGTGATAATATATATTTAATTAAAAGATATTTTTTAAGGAAAAAATCCTAAATAATTTCTGGAAATGGTGAAAAGGTGTATATTTTATTCTATGAAAAGGTGTGAATTCTTTCAAACCTGTTAGTGTGAAAATGTACTTAATGTAAATGATATAGTTTTGGTCGGTGAAGATAAAGTTCCAAGACAAATGTGAAAACTGACCAAAGTACTGGATATACATTAAGGTAGGGATAACCTAATAAAAGAGGTGATCTTAAAGACTTTCATCAGGGGACATAAATGTGTCTTATACAGTTTTTTCTTAGAAGTTCTAGGGTAAGTTGAAAATTTTGTTTAAACTGTGAAAAACCATTATTATTGTTTGTAAATTGTATAATTAATAATTATACAATAGCTAGTAATATTATGTTGCTTAGAATTTAGATTTTTTAAGTACTTAATTTATTTTGTAATTTATAAATAAATTTTAGTTTTTTCATACATTGGCATGTTTAATTTTTAATTGTATGTGAAAAGGTTTATTTTTGCCTGATTATTTGTTGGAGTTGGAGGATGTGACAACTTAGTTGCAGCAATCCTTAAAAAGGGAAAACCATTTTCTTTAACTTTTTACACATGACGATTAATTTTATGGAATCCAGAGTGAGAATTCAAAGTAGACTCAAACCATAATAACATCCATGTTTCAAGTGGAAATTTGATACACAAACTGAGGATCAAAAAACTTATTCCTCTAGGTAATGGTTTATCTAATAACTTTTCTGTAATTAAAGTAATTTCATATGAAATAATTAGAATTGACAGTTTAATGATTAAATAATACAGGGTGGTGCAGAGGAAACGCATGTTTTTCGAACCGCTAGTACGTAGCGACGGGAGAGGGTAGTGACCTTGAACGAATGTTGGCAGACTGTTTAATGATACAATGTCGTTTCAGTCGCTATGGAGTGCTGGAACATAGAACATCGTGTATTCGTGGTCGAGCAGTTTTTTAGAAACAATGACTCTATAGTCACAGTGCAATGTCTTTTCCGTCAATATTTTAAAGTTGGACGCCGAGGTGCAGTGCCTGATCGAAATACTGAACTCCGATGGGTTGCAGGGTTTAGAAGTACTGGTTCTGTGATGAAAAATAAACCACCTGGTCTTCCCCGTTCAGTTCCTACTCCGGAAAATGTAGACCGAGTCAGAATGGCAGTTGTTACTAGTCCTAGACGATCGACTAGACGACATGCGGTAGCGCTGGGTATGTCACGTCGTTCGCTTCACCGCATCTTACATGATGACCTCAATTTCCATCCGTACAAAATAATGATCGTCCAGCAGCTTAATGAAGAGGATTTTGTACAGCGCAGAGAGTTTTGTCGCATAATGGATGAAATGTTTACGGAAGATCCAAATGCTACAGTCCTCATGAGTGATGAAGCACATTTTCATCTTGAAGGTTACGTCAATGTTCAAAACTGTCGGTATTGGGCATCGGATAACCCACAAGAATTACACCAAAGACCTCTGCACAGTTTAAAGGTAACAGTGTGGTGCTGTGTTTAAAAGTTGGGGATTGTTGGACCCTATTTTTTTTTTTAAGAGGAAGGAATTGCAGTTACTGTTACATCAGCTCGCTACGTTGAAATGTTAAACAAAAGGACGTCATCTCAAAGACATTATTTTCCGAACCTAAATATGGCATGTAATTTCAAAAACTGCATTAAAAAACCTATCATAAACTAGTTTTGATTATTTTCAACCCATTGTGTCCCAGTAATTCAATATTGGAAAACATGCGTTTCCTCTGCACCACCCTGTATGACAAATACTTTACTTATGCTGAATCTGTATTTGTTGTTGTATATTGTATTCTATTTGGGTAATTTTAGTTTTGTTTGTGCAGCATTTTTTACCCCTTCATAGTTTCATTCCAGAGTTGTAACGAAATAAAAGTAAACTTAAGCTCTTAATTAATAAGAGAATTTATTCTTGATATTCCTCTGTCTTTTTCACCTATCCTAAAGACCTGAAAATTTTGATTTCCAAGTGATACACCTGCTTTTCAAAAGTGGAAATGATCTGACAGCCACATTCAGTGAAGTGGAGAAAAAAAGAGAAAGAGTGATGGCTGGACCCGCATGGTCTTCTGAATATTTTTTTCCAGTTTGGTTTGCATCTTGTTCCTGAATCTTCTCCATCAATGTGTTTAGATCTGACTTTTTAAAAAACCCAGTAAAATTTTCTTAATTTTAAAGCTTAGCTCACTATTACTTTAATCTTTTCTTATATAATTAACTTTCATCCAATGTACGACAATACATCTGGTGGCATTCAAATTTAAGATATTTTCCAACCAATAAGTATTCTTTTCTCTAACTTGTATTACATAACACCCTTTTAAACTTAAACTTCAAGGCTACTGTTTTTGACAAGGGCTTCTTCCCCTTTTTTTCATATTAATCCTCTTTAATATTTCATAAATGAAACTGTTATGGAAATGTCTTTTTTCTTCGTGTACAGTGTTCATGCACACAAGCCATAGCCAAATCCTGGGAAATCACACTAGTTAACACACTCTCACTATATAATTAACCATAGTAAATTCCTGGCACTGTAAGAAAACATAAAATGTTTCTGGAAAACAAGCAAATGTTAAAGAAGAATGAATTGATCATGATGAGGCAAGTTAAAAAAATGTTATAGTAATAACAGCAACACAGCTAATGAGTGTTAAGTAGATTGTCTTGCATTTTATACTCATAAATGTAATAATGCATGAAGATTGATAGAAATCTAAAGGAACACATGCAAATGTAACACTTAGGTATACTTTATTTACATCTACTGTTTTATTTGCAAAAAAAAAAAAAAAAAAAAAAACTTAACCAATATGTGATTTTAAATGTAATGGAAGATAAAATGTTTATTTCTTATGAACTAGCTGTCATTTCAGTTTAAAATGGGATCTCATTCTGATTTTTAAAAAATTTGATTGGATACAACTAGGAAGTTTTTCGAATACTTCCGATGAAATTAGATTTTTCTAACAATAGAATGATTTTGAAACTTGTTAATGACTTAATGCTTTTTCCACATTATTAAGATGGAAATGTATACTAAGTTTTATGCTGAATATATGCTTATTTTGAAAATAAATTGTTCAAAAATGTCCCAAATTATTTTCTTCTCAACTTAAAAGGAAAATACTTTCAAATATTTCTAAATATAATTGAAACAAAATGAAAGCATCCATTCACAAAAGAAATACTTTTAGAAACAACACTGAAGACTGAGAAATAGAATCACAATATATTATATATATATATATATTATATATATATATATATATATGCCATTTGCATCTTTAATTAGATAAGAGGTTAGGTAATATTCTATTTTACAGTCATTATCATGAAAATAGATACATTTATAATTAATATAGTTAAACAAATTTAGAATTATTTTTATAAAATACAACTATATTTAATGAATAAAAAGTTAAATAAGAAAAAAGAACATTTATTGTAGCTTACCGTTGGTGGTTCTTCTTTTAAAGGATTTAGAGTTTCCACCTCTTCATCACTGTATTCACATTCAACTATAACAAATTTAAGATTTGCTTTTTTAAATATAAAAATCATTTTGTATGAGGAATCATATGGAAATTTTTTATTTTCATAATTAAAAAATCGTTTTTTAGTAATAATGATAGTTAAACTACAAATTTAAACAAAAATTTATAAAATATGCAATTCTTTAGAAAATGCTATTCATAAAAAGGCAATTACATAATATTGTAATTTAATATGATCAAAATTGGAATTATATAACTTCAGATTAGTCAAATGGTAGGAAAACATTCTGGCATTTTATAACTAAAATTAATGGAAAATGTGATGAAAGAATGGCTTAACTTAACACATATGAATGAAATGTAAAATTAATCAAAACATCAGATGACAATAAAATGAACCAATTTCAAAATGATTGAATAAAGTTAAGATTAAAACTGTAAAACTATTATTCCCCTTTTCCTAACACACATTCATACTAATGTACAAACCCTACAAAATTGGACTACTAATCAAGATGAGCAAGTATAAGGGAAAGAAAGAAGGTATTATTAATAAAGGAATGGTAAACCATATGATGAAATTATAGTACTTTTATGGAATATTTTCATCAATGTTTTAATATATATCAATTGGTACTTTATTTTTATTGGTATTCTAGATGCAAAAAATTGACCATATCAAGTGTAAATTTTAGATATTGTTTTGTATTTCAGATATTATATATACTGTTTTTATTATACATGCTATACATATATATATATATAAATTAAAAGAAAAAATAAAATAATAATACTATAAATCTTAAACATCTTTCTTCAAATATTGATCATTGTAAGTATGCTACACTCCTACCAATTTTTCTTACACAAATGTCTAAATTTCATTGCACATTTATGAGAGCTACCATAATTCTTAAAAATATTTCACCTTTTTCTTCACACATAATATTTGGTTTTATGAAATATAAATTTGCCAATATATACTGTAAATATATCATTTCTATTCTTTATTCTCATGTAAACTAATGAGCATTTAGAAAATATTATTCAAATTAGAAGTTAAAATTTTTTTATTATTAACAAGGTTTTTAACCAATTTGACAAATACAAAATTAAGCTTGAAACTGTGGATTTAAATAAAACAAATCCAAACTTTACAATGTTTGCAGAATTTTACTCATTTAATAAAATTAGAGAATGATTAATTATTATAATGTTGTTTTAAAAAATCAATAAATTTTACCTGGCAATTTCACATTATTATCTTCAGGTAAAACACATTCTTCTGTCTTAGAAGGCAAAACATTTGTTGGTGTTAAAGGCAAAATAGAATTCACCGTAGTAACAGGAGCTTGACTCAAAACAATGGGTATATTTTGTAAAACATTTGGCATTACAGGTGGTACAGAAATTGGTGGATCAGTTTTATTCTTAAATATAATCAAACCTGGTGGTAAAGTTGTAAGAGGAGAAGTAAAAGAAACAGGCTGTGTTTGTATTAATGGTGAAGGTGAAAATTGAGTTTGTGGCTTTAACACTGAATTTAATGGCTGGTTGGTTGTTAATTTAATTAGCTTGTAAGTCTTCTTCTTTCCATCAGGAGTTTGTTGTTGTACCATGAATTCTTGTTGAGCAGCAACAGGTTGATTGAAAGGCGCTGGTTGCAAGATAGCTTTTTGTAGAGATTGTGCAGTAGCAGTAGTAGATGTAGTAAATTGTGCAGTTTTAACTTTAGGTAAATCATTAATTTTGGGACTATTTTGTCTTTTGTGGACTGGTTTTGCACTTTTGAAAGGTATGGTTGATATAGAAGGAGATAAAGATAATTTTTTAACAGGTGGTAAACAAGAGGATTTGAAGCTTTTCTTTGCTTTTTGACTAGGAACAATCGATTTTCTAGGTGAGATTTCATTGTTTTTAGATTTTGTTATAGACTCTGTTACTTTCTTTATAGTTAATTCCTTAGACTTAGGAGTGACTGGAATTTCAGGGCTTTTTGCTTCAGGTGTCACAGCAGAAATTTCAATATCACTGTGCTTCTGAAGAAGTTGACACTGTAACATAAAAATAAATCTATATACACACATACATATATTTTTTAAAAACAATTAATTTTTTATGAGTATTTGCGATCAAAATGTAAACATATTACAGTCAAATTTCATGTAACAAGCATTTCTATACAAAAATTTTCCTTTAAAAATCATGATATAAAAAATTGTTAAAATAGTTCACCTACCAGCTCTTGAGGCATAGTTTTGCTAAAGAAAGTTTGAGGCAAATGAGTAATGGGTACTTCTATAAAATAAAAAAACACGAAATTGCAATAAACTGAATATATTATTCCTCAGACATAATGAACATGACAATACATTGGATATAATAAAAATAAAACAAAGAAATTAACCATTGACTAAAATGTTCCCAAATGCTAATATCGTGAAACAAATTTTTAATTACATTTATTACATTTGTTTTATTTTAATTGTGGACTTATTTATAAAACTTTCTTTAAAATATACAATGAATATATATATAATTTTTTTTAAATCAATGAAGTTAAGAAATTTGATAAATTTTCCTAGTATAAATAGAGACAAAACTATCAAACACTGAGATTTGGAAGGCTCATATGAAATAAGAAAGCAATAGTAAAGAAATGTAGTAAGATATTTCTTAATTTCAGCATAAATCTAACAGATGTCTAACATAATGAACAATTAAAGTTGCTTCTCTGAAATACCACAGGGACACAGGGATTTTTCAAGTCTGTTTTATCATCTTCCAAATATTTCTGTTCCATTTTCAGGTCATCAAATTCTTCAAGAACAGCTTTTTGATTTTGCTTTGTTATCAGTTGCTTTTTTGCTGTTTTAATTAATCAAACTATAATGTATACTTTTGCCTGGCACCAGCAGCAAATCTAAGTATGTATTTGCTATTTATTATATAGTTGACACCTCTCATATTACAGACATAATCATCAATCTCTTAGCCCCACAACTGGTTATTTAATTTTCTATCATACAATTTTTGTCCATAGAAAACCCATGTTCAACAGATGCTTGACAATAAGAGAGTAGTAAAAGCAAATTAATTAATATCAATAAGAGAAAATAATTTTGTCTATTTGAAAATAAGTTAAAATTAAAAAAATATCTATTCTATTTTTAATAGGAACAAATTTCTGATCAACAGATTCTTGAAATTTTACAGTTGGTTGTAATAATTTCAACTTTTCTACAAAATTGTGAAATTTTTTAATGCAGAATCACATTCTCACACATTTATATTAGACTCATTAGACAGATACAAAGAAAGTTTCTGCATTTTATTTCAATTATTTGCTTTATTACCTAACACAGTTTGATTATCTAAACATAATATGTTTCGTACTACAGAATGCTTTATTATGCATTTATTTTAGACTCATTAGACAGATACAAAGAAAGTTTCTGCATTTTATTTCAATTATTTGCTTTATTACATAACACAGTTTGATTATCTAAACATAATATGTTTCGCACTACAGAATGCTTCAGAGAGAAATTTTTTTTTACTAATTTTTTTGTTATTGCTAGCAAAAATGATCTGCAATTTAAAAATAATTTTTTGGTAACAAATTCAACATCTAAATGACTAACATTGATTTAATTGTGTTTATTTGTTACATAAATACTAATAAGTTTAAATGAAGAAAAAAATAGCAAAAACATTTTTAACAGCTTTGGCAATTTTCCAACAATATATGAAATCTGCAATAAATAAAAACACTGTTTTGAGCTCGTTAAATGTCAGTTATAAAATGTCATCAGTTTGATAATGTTTGACAAAATATCACTTTGTAAGCAATAAATATCTTTTGTTTACCTTTGTACTAGGATTACATTATTTTTTTATTTTGAGCGAATGACATATGTTTCAAGTAACATTTCAAGCAATGAATTCAAAGCACTTATATTTTCTAACCAACAATATTTGCAAAACTTTAAAGGAAATTTTTTGGACACACAAGGTTATCAAAGTCATCCCTATGTAAGGGTGAGTCTTAAATAATCTGCAAAGAGCACATGCTGTAATTTGAACTTCTGGAAATGAGGAATATCTTTGACTGTCAGCATTGTATAGAATGTGTATTCTGAATATTTGAATGATGTTCACTGATTAAAAAAATAGCAATTTTAGTTATAACCAACCAATTCACATTCAGGCCATCCATTGACAACTGGAGTAATCCACTTGTTCTAATTCTAAGCACTTATTCATTTTTTTAAACAAAGTATCCCCAGTTGTGTGAACTAAAAAATCTGACGAATAATAAAATGTTTTAACAGTATCATTAATTTAAAATCTCACCTGGAAATCCAAATGTTTTATTTGATGATGATCATTTAAATTTCTATCGAAGAAAAGAAATAATTACAAGCACTTTAAAACTTTCAATAAGTTGAAAAAACAAGGTGCAATTTCAAAAACATTGAACTGCTTTGCAATAGCACTGTCTGGAAATATTGCTTGAAAGAGAGAATTTATATTGATACAAGAACTGTAACTGAATACATTGTTTAAAACATTAAGAGTACACAGAATTTCATCTTTATGATTTTTTTTTTTTTTTAGAAACAAATGAATTTAAAATTTCAGAACATGTTCTGTGTTTACATTTTTTAACAGAAAGAACAGCAGTGAAAAAAATCTTTGAAAGGAGCAGATTTTTTGGAGATGCAGCCTGCCCAGATAAATAAGGTTTTTCTTTTTCTTTCTTTTTTTTTTCCCCCTTTCATACACGGTTTGAAAGCCAATTTGCGACTATTTGAAATACAGAAGTCTTTCTTTGACAAACCAGACAATGAGAATATATAGTAAAAGAATCAATTATAATTGCCTGCCTGATTGCATCACATTGCACTCTTATGGATGATTACTTTACATCCCACACACAAATCTAAATGTAAGATCTGGTCCTGACTGAAGTGGATTATCATGAAGCTATTGTGATTGAATTGGATATTTATTTAAGTCAACAGTTATCTGATTATAATAACAATCTAACATTGATAGTGTCATCATTTAGTGGTAACATCAAGAACTAAAACTCAATTTGTTTTTTAGATAATTTAATTTTAAAACAAAAAAAATTGCAAAAGTTATAACATTTTCAAACCAAATAAAGGGGGGGGGGCACAAGATAAGTAAAAATTCTAGGAGTAATTTTCAAGCTGTCAAAATGAAATTACAAGAGTTGTACAAACCCTGAGAAAATATTGCTCAGATTTTTTTATTATAATGTAAAATTAGAATGTTGTTAATTATAAGTCACATGTAATAAATAATATAAGTTACATAAAATAAATTTACAATTGTTGTTTTAACCAAACTATTAAAATAAGATTACAGTAACATAAAACAAATAAATTTGATGTTCTTATTGTTGCTTCAACTTGTTGTTCATTAAATAAACTTTGAATAATGATAATAAATGTCACTCAGTAATTTTAATATTTTACAGTTTCAATTTAACTGCATGTTTCTAAAAAGTAGAAGCAGAAATAGTGAATGTTATTTACTTAACATACATGAATAAGTATTTATTTCACTATTAAAGTTGCAAATGAAAATCAATTTCACTTACGTTTTGTTTTACATGGAGACATCAAGAAATACATTATAAGTTCATTTAAATCTTGTTGAGGTATTTTACTTTTAAAAGGGCATAAACCCAATAGAAAGGCTATTCTTTTAGATATATCATATCCAAGGCTAAAAAAGAAATGAAATTACATTTTTATTTCTTAAAAAGAGATTTAAAAATAAGCAATCATTTGTAAAAAAGAACTTATTATAACATAAAAGAAAAAAACTACATGCCAGTAGTAAATAATTTTACATGTTATTATAACAGTACTCATTTGTTTGATTTTTGCATGAACTTTTCCATAGACTGTTTTGCATAGACTGCATGGAATATCTAGTATTATCACAAGCAAATTTAATAATATTTTGGTTAACTAAAAATTATCTTTTGAAAAAGTAAAGATAGAAATATAATTGTTTTTTTTTTCATGGAAATTATGTAATAGTTTTTGGAAATATTTTATAAAATGATTGTTTCAAGCAATATGCAAAGCTCATAACATAAAAAATAAATCATCTGTAATTATTGTCTGTTTTGTATACAGCTAATTTCATACAAGTTAAAGAAGCATGAAACAATGATTCAAATACTTTACAATTATATTATGAACCTGAATAATTTCCTTACAAACAAAAATAATATTTTTAATAACACATATTACTCTTAGTAAAATGTAAATTCATAGATTTATCAACAAATATTTCAATCGTAAAAAATATGTAGTTTAAATTATGGTCATTGGTGAAACTTTTTAAAATAAATTATCATATTTTTTTTTTTTTTTTTTGTATAATTACGAATACATTTTTCAAAGCTACTATCAAATTTATTTTATCTTATTTGAAATTTTTAAAATTAGTTTGATTTTCTTCATAAAAAAAAGAAAGAAATCAACATAGTTTAATTCATAATTTAAATTTCACCTGTTTAAAAATTCCATCCGATCTTTATACAGTAAAGAATCCTCATTAAAACCAAACCCAGAAAAATCCAGTATATTTTTTCTCACTTTAGCTTTCTGAAAAAAAGTATTAATAAATAATAAGTAAAGTAAGTCCATGTAATTTTATCTTTATATAATGGAATTAAAAAAAATTCAAATAAATTAGTAGAATCAGAAATATAATTTAGCACAAATGTAAAAATCTATTAAGAGTGTTTTAAAAGGATTGAACAATTGAATTTTTCAGCTAAATGCAGGAAACAATAACTTCTATTTAAGAAGTAAGATATATTACTTGTAATAGTAAACATTTTACTGTAACATATTTCATTTTTAAGCATGTTTTTAATTTGTATTTATTACTAATCAGAAATTACCTATAATAACTCATTTTTTTATAAAATTGTATTTTAAAGTAAAATTTATGAAAATTTATTCCATGAAAATATCTTATTTCAAAACTTGATTTAAAACAATAAAAAATTAAAAATTTATCCATAACAATAAAAAAAAATCTCAGATGCCAAGTAACTTATTTCATGAAAAACAAATCCATATGCAACATAAGAGAACAATGATTTCCAGTTAAAGGTGTGTGGCACAAAAACCTTAGAAGTAAGACATGTATAGCAAACAATGTGCCAACCAAGAAAATAAAAAATAAAATTTATAACAGCAATCTAAATTAAATATTATAATTAGTTATTATTATTATTATTAAATTAAATTTATAATATTTAAATAAAATAGATAGTTATAGCAATTAAAAAATATGATTTTATGTTTAATGATGACAAATATAATTTTGATAGAACACATATGTAATAGCCTAAAAAAATCATACTTACATTTGCATCTGTCATGTATATTAGATGATGCATAACATCTAAATCACTATAATTAGCTGTAACCACCAAGAATTTAACTAAAAGAAACATTTCATATTAAAAACACACACATACACATATATATATAGTGGTTCTTGAAATAATAAAAATAAAAGAATAAAATTTTTGAGTGTACTTTGTAAGCATTAAAATAATAGTTACTAGATGTTATATAAATAATAATGCATTTTGGCAGTATGTAGTAGCTTTTTTGTTGATGTTCTGTAAATCTTGTATTCTTACAAAAGCATTAAATCTCATAAAAGAAGGAATACCTCTCATATTTTCAGAAGGTAAATTGAAAAAAACCCATTCAGTTGGAGCAAGTTTGAGCGAAATATTTCAAGTTTTAGGCATTTCTAAAGGTACATAAAGGTACAGTGGTACATAAAGGTCTAAAGGTACATAAAGGTACTAAAGGTACAGTGTCTTAAGTTATAACTACATACACAAAATGTAGCAAAACAATCTCAGCAAAGGAAAATAGTGGACAAAAAAAGAATATCAGCGTATGAAGCTAATTGGTATTGAATCCAATTATAAAGTTTAAAAAGTGAACAATTGCATCAAAAGTGACCTCAAAGCTCAATTACAATATTAATTTTCCATTGTCATTGACAACAACACTTTCATAAACTGAAAATTTAAAGCATGGAATGGAAGAGAAACAATTTCCAAGCAATTTGTCACAGATGTTATAGCCAAATCTCATATACAATGATGTTATACTCACAAAACCTGGTTGATTAAGTGAGAAAAATCAATATTACAATCTGATAAATCATTTTCCACCCATTTTCCAACAAGGCAGATACATGTTTCAAAGATACCTAAGCACAAGCATATGATCACGATTTTCTTCTTTAAATGTCATGCATGAAAGTGAATCTTTTATGGTATAGGACTGCAGCACTGTAACTTTCTGCTGGGCCAATTGGCTGAAAGGAAGTATCACTGGAGAGAAGTATTACCTGACCAGATATGTCCTATGCTGAAACTTTTGTTTTCTGCAAACTAAACTGCAGGATATGGAATGTTCCAGAATAATTCACCTATCCATGCAGTAGACTTGTCCAATCACAGTTCAATGAACATGAAGATTGAAGCTAAACATTTACCTTGGCTGGCAGTAACCTGACTTCAATATAATTGAACCATGTTTATTTTTTACAGCATTCTATATAGAATTGAAATCCTCCATAGGCACCTCTTTCAGAACTTTTACAATATCCCCATGAAGAATGGTACTGTATTCCTTTTAACACTATTTAGCACTTGTGTGAATCAACTCCTAATCAAATCCAATTTGTATTATATCCCAAATTTGATCCTACAACACATCATAAAAGTAACAGTCTTTTTTAATTTGTTTATATTATTTTGATACTAAGGTGAACATATACATATATATATACACACACACAATTATATGAATGTATTACCCCTGAACAAATTAAATTTATGTATCAAGTGTTTTTAGTTTAGTATTGTTATATACATAACTTTACTTGTCACTATATTTATTATTCATTTAAATACTAGTATTTTTTAAACTATTTTTTTACTATGCCTTACAAATATACTTTTATCCAAGTTTTGTATTGCTAATCACTTTGTCATTCTGGCATTGCTTTATTCACAAATCTAATTATTATTTCATTGTATTTAACTGTTATTAATTATATAAGCATGCTAGTTCATCAATGGATGGGTATTTCAGGTGTTTACAAGCAAGAAGTGAAGAGAATCAAATAGTTAGAGATATGTTCATATAACTCTAGTGTCCGAAAGTTTTGGTTAAACCATAATGCCTTGGTATTGCAGCTTATTAATTTTTGTTAATAGTAACAATGAATAATTTAAGTGGAATACTTTTTAACTGTTAGATTTTTTAACTTAATTTATATTATATATTTATTTTATGTTTGATATCAATAAACTAAACTTGCTAGTTTTTTATTTCAAGTCTAATTATTGATATACTCTATTAGATTCTAATATATTAGGTTCTATGAATAAAACAAATAAATACTTAAATCCAACTAAAAGGACCAACAGTATGCATCAATTATGTGGAGAACACTGCACAAACTGCATGAAGTTAGGCTAGTCTTTTATAATTTATAGTTTCTTTTCACAAAATACCATTTGGCAAGTAAGAGCTCCAGAAACTGTATAACGTCACAATGTGTGAATCATGATTTCTTCCTTTCTTTTCTAAAATAATCGTTTGGCAACATAATGAAAATTTTGTTACAAGTAAAAACATAATTGTTCTATGCTACATTTCAGTGTGTGTTGTATGAAATAGAAACTATAATATGTTTATATGTAGTAGCATGCAATATTCTGGTGCCAAAATACCTATAAAAAACTATGAACCTGTTTTGATTATCAGAACACTAAGAATTTTAATCCGTTTGATGAAAAAATAGCAACGAAAGAAGAAGTGTTGCAATTAAAGTGCAAACGGAAAACCATTCAATGTAAAAGCACACATTTCTCAAATTACATTATTAATTTGAAATGCTGTTTTTCAAATAAAGACAGACAATAATGATTAAATGGTTTAACATGTGCTTTGAATGAAATGAAAATAGTTGATGATAAAAACCCTGTTCTTATTATGGATGAAGAATATCAATATGACATCATTCAATATGAAATCTATACAAATAATGCTAAACAAGCAATTTTTAATACCCAAAATTAATAAAAATAAATTATTGCCAACTGTTAACGACAGCAATAACTTTAACTTGGACACTGCTAAAGCCAATTTGGTGAAAAATATGGCTTTTAACCCACAACCTGTTCAGACAGCACTTATTATTCCTACTTACGCAATGTAATCACTGATGATCAAAATAGAACTGTTTGGAGGAGAAATAAAGAATTGGCAGCGTTTTTTGGAGCAATTTCATTTTTCGATAAACTCTAATCCAAACTTTTCAAACTATATGTTTTTTTATATGACATATGCATTTTTTTTTTTTTTTTTTTTTTTTTTTTTTTATCACAGGCCACTTAAAAGATGAACCTAAGCAATTAGTCAATGGAATTAGCATTATTGAAAATACATACTAAACAACTAAAAATCTACTAATGAATAAATACGGTGATAAAAATATAATCCTTCAAGCTCATTTTCATTTTTTAGAGAATTTAAAGCCAATTTGTGATCTATCGCCAACAACATTAAATAAAACTTATATTGAATGGAACAGAAGATTGCTAGCTCTATGCATTTTCTGGCTCCTAATCATTTCTTAAAATTTAACTTTAAAAACTTCACAGGCAAATACCAAGACAATTACTAGAGGTTAAGAAATTTTCACCCTTCTAACCATTTTGTGAAACTGTCAGACAGTGTCCTCAACAGTAAAACTCTGTGACAGATAAGAATTCAGAATTTAAAAACTATGAAAAGATGTTTTTTGTGCACTGAAAGTGAGCAGACAAATATCAGAAGCATCGCGCTTTAATTTTTAAAATTGTTTTTATCACCTAGATACTATGTCTACTCCCAAGATTGATATTTCTACACACAACACAGTGGACTTGCAAGCTGCAAATTTTTATAACTAGCTCAACAAATGTTTAAAAAAATTGACCAGTTATTTTCTGGGTGGATGTATTTAGTCTAGTTTCATTCATAATGATTTTGTTGATAGTTTGAAATTAACAGTTATTTCTATCAAATCATTGGAAGTCCATGGATTTGTAATGAATCTTTAGTTAAGATTGAAACATTTGAAAACTCCAATAAAGTAATTATCGCATCTAACTGCTTCAACTAATGTGTCACTGCTTGCATTTCAGAAAAAAGGGAGAAAAACACTTGTTGACCCTTATGATAATTTATAAAATCTACACATACAAATTTTGATTGGTGATTTCTACTGGCAAGAATTGAATCAGCACCAATCAAAATTTGGGAAGAATGTAGAGAACATTATACAAAACATATGGTGGGAGATTAGTCTTGTATGGTTTACAGTTTCTCTTTAAATGTTGCTAGATAAAGATATAAAATATCTTTGGTAAGTAAGAACTCTACTAAGTATGATGTCAAAATGTGTGAATTAGAATTTCTTCCTTTTTTTCTAAAAAAGTCATTTGGAAAGATGATGAAAATTTTGTTATAAATAAAAACATGCTAAATTCTATGTTAAATTTTAGTGTGTAAACATAATTTAGTGTGTATGTAATTATTATAAATTTATACACAGCAGCAAAAAGTACCTAAAACCTTAATAGGAGATTAGTAAAAAAGTTTTTATTTTAATAGAAATTACATTTATAGAACTATAAAATATAAATATAAACATCAATGCATAAATAAAAATAAAAATCAATTTAAGAATACATCATAGTTCATTTAAAGTAACGAAATAAAACCTTAATAGGAGATAAGTAAAAAAGGATCAATTTAAGGATACATCACACAGTTCATTTAAAGTAATAAAATAAATTTCGATGAATGAAGATGAGGATGAACAATGAAAAGCACTAGTTTAATTTACAATAAAATTTTAATTTGTTCATAAAATATTATCTGGCATTTATATTATCCCTTACAACTCCAACTTCTAATGTAATCTACTTTATAGAAAAGATATTTATATTAAGGATAATAAAAGTACAAAAATAATTTAATGCCCTTTTTCCATTAAATATATTCAGTTTTTTTACTTCAGTTGTCCGGAATTACATCAATTATATAAGATAATTTCACTTTAAAATGTATGTATTAATTTACTTGATTTTGAAAATGTATGATTCCTTCATTATAAATTTAATTTAGTTTATTGTATGTGAAATTCTAAAAATTTTATTGACTTATGAGTAGTTACTATGAATACAATATTTAACAGAAAGAAAAAAAAAATCATTTCAAATATATAAATACCATTTGGAAGTTCTCCAAGCTTAGTTCTATTTGCTTTATTTGGAGTAGAAACAGTAGCACCAGCAGCTTTTAATGCTCTTCGCTTATATACAGTTTGAAGCACTAAAATGATTGAATTATTAAAAGTATTTTTTCTCACAAATTTATTATATTGCAAAAACAAAATTTTTAAACCTCTAAAAAGAACATTTATAAAATTTATTTAAATATATTATTCAAAACTATTTGGTTTAAAGTATAAAAAAAACTAAAATAAGTTATGTTTATATTTAAGTGAATAAATAGAGATAAAATTTAAAAAAAAAGATATTTAATGTAGAAATTTTATAAAATTCCATTATTCAATATGTTATTGTTTGTATTTGGAACATACATAAAAAATTTACTGTTAAACATTTATCAAACTGTATTGTTAAATATTATATTGAATCACCAATAAAACTTCAAAATAAAGATACACTATAAAGAAAAATACTAAAAAATAAAAACTCCTACATACATGCATCCAGCTGTTCTGTATCAGTTTGCTTAACTACCACAGTTTCAGATGGTGATGTTACTTTCATCTTTCCAGCAACCTAGAAAAACAAACAGATTTAAATAATAATAATTAAAGGCATAATTTCAAACCTATTAAATAGCAATATATTTCAGAAAATAATTATCATGCATTAAAACAAATAATTTTGCAGTTACATATTTATTTTTCTTTAATAATTAATATTGCATTAAAACTTAATTAACATAATTGAGAAAATTTAAGCAATTTTAATAATTTACATTTAAAAAAGGAATTCCTTTTTGAGTTTAATAAATTGACAGGTAAATATGTATTCAAAGGCTTAGGTTTTATTATAAACTTGTTATTTATAAAATTTATGCACAGATGAAAAATATTTTACTATGAACAATATCAGATATTTTCATCAATATTCTAAACTATAATACCTAAAAATATGTCAGTCATGAAAAAAATTGAAATTTTTACTTTTTGAAAGAGACATTAAAGATAAATAATTCTATTGGGTTAGTATAAAGATCTACAGGTTTTGATAAAAGTACCTTAGCTTGATCCATTAAACAATACATTTCATTAGAATTTGTCCAAGTGTTAGTTAAAAAAAAATTTTAACTACACAAATTATAAACAATGATCTAATGATTATCCAATTTCTTCTACAATATGAAACACAACCACATGCCTTTAAAAGTATTGTTAATAGCATTTATCCAGATTCAGGATAATTGTAATTAGTGTTCACAGATGATGAATTTACATTCCACAATAAAGACTATGGATAAGAGACATTTATGATGATCAGGTAGGTTGAACTATTTAGATTTGAATTTAGAAGAGTATTTGAGCTATATCTTTTTAATTCACTTGCAATGAATGATTTCAAAAGTTTCAAGCAAAAGTAAAAATAAAATTCCTGGTCATGTAATACTTCATACTTGCAAAATTCTTTATAACATTGTGCAAGTAATACGAAAAACATTTCAGGAAAGAGAGGTTTATCCTGAAGTATTTTTTAAACTATAAACTAGGAATAGAAAAATCAGAAAATTTTTAATTGCACACACAGTGAACAAAAATTTAAAAAAAAATCTTATCCTCACATTAAATCCAAACATTAACAGATAATTGTCAACAAAAAATTTTTTTAACCTTAATAAAATTTATTTATTTACTATTAAAATTAAACAGCTAAGATAATTATAATATTAATAATATAATTTTAAAAAATAGAAAAAGAAAGTTCAAATTAAGATTCAATTGTTCAAAGCCATTAAATAAGCTTAGCAATAAAAAAATCTACCTGAAATACAAAGATATGAAACTGAAATATTCAAAATTAATTAAATTGATATTATTGGTAGTCTTCCTCTTTCAGAACAACAGCACTCATAAACGCCCATAAACTTGATCCAGCAGATGAAGTTACAATTATTTTCATTTCTGTTGACATTAAATAAATCTTAATATATAATTTAAAATTCTTTCTTCTAAGAAATTTATGCATATTAATGATTTTAGTTTTGAGAAATAGGTTTAAATTTTGGTTGTTTAGAAATAAATACAACCTGAAGTGAAGTTATTAGTTAAAAAAGTAAATTTGATAACTCAGAGTAAAGTCTTCTCTCTTTTTCTTGTGAAAAAATTCAGTGAAAGTAAAATGTACTTGTGTGCTGAATTTTTTTCATATTATTAAAATTATATATACTTATAACAGCTGTCAATTGAATATACAGAAAAGTTATAATGAGAGAGGAAAGTAATTTCTCTGGCTCCCTAGTTTGATATCTATTCCATCATAATATCTATTCCATCACATAAACTTATTTCTCCTCTTTCTTACAAATATTTAACAGTGATTTATGTACCTGTGGAGATAGAGATTCGTTCTTTAAGGATGACTTTTTAACTTGATTTTGTTGATATTTCTTTTGCTTCACAATATATGTAAAAAAAAATAATAAGTTAATAAATAAATGTATAAATAATATGAAATTCAATAAATAAATATAAGATTTTATAAACATATAATTTCTACAAAATTTATGAAAAAATACATAAATATAAGCAGTAAAATAAATAAAAATTGAATCACATTAATAAAAAGTGTATATATATATATATATATATATATATATATATATATATATATATATATATATATATATATATATATATATATATATATATATATATATATATATATATTTATATATATATATATATATAAAGGAAAAATATTTTTTGGCATAGTTGATGAAATACAAAAGCCAGATGTCTGAAATTGTTGCATACATGGTGAAAGGAAATATTTGTGAATTTATTTTACATTTTACAAACTATAAACTTATGTCAATGAACTTATTAGGTACAAACTTAAGAAAACAACAATTAAACATATTATTTCAAGAGCTACAAAAATATAATTCAATCACTTGTTCTAACTGTGTTACATGGAGTTGTAGATGTTTGATGATAAAAACATACAGAACAAAAAATAACTAAAGAGAGGGAAATTTTCACTGAATTGTAAAACAAAAATTTTGTCGCCTTAATATGTATTTATTAGCTTAAAAATGTTTGGTAAAGCATTTTAAAATTTAGACAGAAAAATACTGTTTTAAAATTTCTAAATAATTAAATTTTAGAATATTTAAGAGAGTTTTAAAATAATCTGTATAATAAGCATTATGGGTATAATACAATAAAACTAATTATTCTAGATATAGTGAAAAAGTTTTTTGCCTAACATTCATTAAAATAAAGATGTGCAGGAAGGAAAAATTTTCAGGAAAAGACTTCATGACTTTTCAATGAAGGCTTTTGTTGCATCAATAGATTTATTGCAATAAAATGACAACTGTAGTCCTAAAACGTTTGAGAATTTTTATTTTTAATACTTCAAAGTTATGAAAAATATTTCAATAATCACTTTATACAGAACACTTTTATAGTTTTCTTTTAATTAGTGCATAACAAAATTATTAAAATATTCTTGGCAAAAATGTCTCTCTTTATTGAAATTAACAAATCAATAAAACAAAATATTGCAAAGATAATAAAGAGAAAATAACGAATCTACAAATTTGTAGTGAATTATTGAAGCTTCAAGTAAATTCATGATTATAACTTTTTCTGATAAGCAACAACAAAATGTTTAAACAAAAATAAATTTTGATAAAGTTTTTTAAAATAACTCAATACATTATTTTAGATTATAATTGCTCTAAAACAAAACTCTAAGGAGATAAGATACATTGACTGGCAAGATATAAACTTATTGTGAGATTAATGGAACAAGAAGCAATGTGTTTCAAAAGGAAATAAATTAAGTAAGTATCAATTTGTTTTGTTAGAACTGGATTTTTTTTTTTTTCATTTCAACTTTACAACATAACATTTTATCAAATGCATGAAAATAATATTAAAATGAAATTTGCAACTAATTATCCTATTTTGAAACATATACTTTCCTTCATATTTGTATAAAACTCATTTTTTAAAAAATCTTTATTTTATTTTTAATATTTTTTTTTACATATATGTTAAATTTAGAAATCAGATTATGTATATATTCAACAAGAATTTTGCTTTAATATAAACATATAATTAAAAAAATATCATTTGTGAATATTCTACAAAACTGTCATTATATCATGAATTAAATATATTTGCAGTAATATTTAATAAAATAAATGTTTAATTTATAAATAAAAAAATCAGTATTTTAATAAAAAATTAAATTTATTTTTATTTAACTATAATAAACACGATTTTAATAGTGAAAAATAATGAAACTAAACTGCATGTTAATTTTTTTAATATTACTAAGCAATAAAATTTTAGTTATAAATTCAGTAAAGATTGCATAGTATTTGACTAAAACCTTATTATTAAAGAATACAGACTTATAAAAATGAAATATGAGCTATATCATTCAGCTTTTATTGGTAAAGCAAAGAAATCATTGAAATGTAAAAACTAAAACTCACCATTTCTGCATTATAACGCTTTTCTCTTTCAAGAATTCTTTGTTCACGAGCTATATCTGCTTCCTGGGAAAATTTAAATGATATTGTAAAACACATAATAGTACTTCTGTACAATGAAAGAGAAATGCATAATAAATTATATATACATATGTATTCATAATGACATAAATAAAATATATTTATATATTTTTGTTAAGTTGAAGATATCAGTGTGATGGGGAATTATTCCTTAATATTAAAAAAATGTACAGATTTTTAATCTGATTAAACAAGATTGATAATTAAACTGAAATACTTTAAACAATATTATATAAAGAGCACTACAATTATGACAAGCTAAACACTTGTATTAAATAAATTTCAAATGTATTGTTTTTTGTGACTGCCATTTGATAAATATTTTCCTTTAAAAGTTTTGAATTTCTTTTTAGATGTAATATATTTGATTTGAAAACATCTATAGAAAATTAAAACATAAATTTAATGAGCATTTTCAAAAACTTTTCTGCTGATATAAAAAATAATAAAATCAATTTAGTAGCTCCCCCTTCCCCCCTATGGAGGCAAGATATACAAGGACCATAATTATATTCCTTACTGTGCGCCCTAAGATGTGAAGTAAGCAACCCAGTTAGGTGATCAGTTAACGCAAATCCATCAGTTTTATCAACCCACTGCAGGCATGAAATGCTGAGTCAACCTTACCCAACCCAAGTATAAAAAATAATAAGCTGTACCAAATTTTAGAAATGCTAAAATTTCATAATGATAATAATGAAGGCAATAACAAATAAAAATGAATCCTAATTCCTGTTTCTATTTAAATATAAATTGTATACAAACTACTTTTCAATTTCAAATGCTTAAACAGAAAATTGTCCATATACAGCATGAAAAATCTAAGACAGTTAATAGTTTATAGCATTTTGTAAATAAAAACTGGAACTACTGATTAATCACATTTCAGAAAAAAATTTCAAAATTATTAAAATTGATATACATATATTTCAAAATAATTACTAATATTTTAAAGTAATCATTCTAAAAGACTTTTGGAAATCCTACCTTATAACTAAATGCAGTTATCACAAACAAGGAAAACTGATCTCTCTCTCTTTTTTTTTTCTTTTTTTTTTTGATAATGGTAAATCAAATTTTTATAATTTTCACTATAAATACTTTTTATATAATACTAAAATAATCAGTCATGTAACTATATTGAATATATTTTTATTAATAGCTTCTATAAATAACTCCATTTGTGCTTAAATTTGTAATGCAAGCATTTGTATAAGTTTTTTAAAATCCTTACTAACATCACTCAAATATTTTTCATTTGTTAATTTCATCTACCTCTGCATTTAAATACAACAAAAATTTAAAAAAAAATAATATTTAAGCACACAGTAAACTTAAATAAATAATATCAAAACAAATTTAAGAAAACATTTTTCTTAATAATTATAATTATTAATAATGCATCAGTTAATAAATATTCTATCTCAATAAATTAAATTTCAAAATTTTTACAAGGAATATCAAAATAAATACTTTTTAATATAAACATAAGACATAGAATTTTAACCATTAAGTATAATATAATTAAATCTTTGATATAATACAAAATTTACTGTTGTAATAACCAGAGAAATCATGGAAAATAACAATTATATTTGCCAGTTTATAAGATACAATGGCCAATATAAGATGCTCCCCCTTTTTTTATACATTTTTAAAAGAGAAAACTTAATTACAGATCATTATATATAATTTACAGTATTTTAAATATATAGAAATAAATACAAATACAAAGTATCCTATCTATCTAGGAAATAACACCTTTTAATCTTCATTAAACCTAGATATTCCTTACCAGAGCTATAAAGGAGAATTACTTGAAACCTCTTCTAAATCAACATCTGAGTATTACACAACAAACTGTCTTATATACCATCTAAAGGATTACTAATATCAAAATTCTTAAATTATTTAAATACTGTCTCTGTTTTATATGGGCCTAGTGAGTTACTTTCTTTTTATCTTCTTTCTCATTCCATTAAGTTATTATTTCCTCAGTTGGGGTGGCCCAAAATGTCTCTCTATACCTGCTTCTATGATCTTTAAAATATGCAATCATACATAGATTGTATGCATAGCAAACATTGTTTTGGAACCATAATTTGCCCACAAATTTAAGAAAACTGAGAAGTAGAAATTTCCACATTTGCAAAAATTCAAAGGTTTACTGAATTCTATGTAACTGTAACATTCCCACTCAGCAAGGAAACATGAAAAAAAAAATTAATAACTCTGAACAGAAGAAATTTTCAGAAATAAAAAACTGATCATCATATACAAAACACCAAATTGGCACATTTTTCTGACTTATTTTCAAAGCAAAAATGCACCTCATAAAGTGGCAAATATGGTAAACAGATATTTAAAGAAATATATACATAAATATTCACACACATACATTCATAGACACAATGTGTATATGAATATATTATTTATAAATTTAGTACATCTCCATATTTTCTTACCTCTATATTATATTGAGTTCTAATATGTAGACATAAAAATATATTGTTGATGAATATATATAAATAAAGTTAAAATGTAAAAAAATTTTGAATAGCTTGTTTTTAATTAAAAATATTTTAAAGTTAATTGCAATGAAGAATATTTTAAGATACAAAATGTAACATATTTTACATCTTATCAAATTTTATGCCTTAGCACAGAGGCAGTAATTATAAAACAGAATTTGTTTGAGCTACTTCCCAAGAGTACAATTTTTTCAAAATAAATTAACTAACACAAGTAATTTACACTTACAATTTTATTATATAAATATTTTGTATCATAAAAAGGTATGCTTTAATATTATTATATAATATTGTTTTATCTACCAATTTTACACAAGCAGAACAAAATTCACAGGAAAAGTTATATATACATGTTTTTTTCTTCAGTTTATTCATATGAAAAATTATATCGTCAATAATATTGACTTTAAAAATAAGATTAATTTTTTTTTATTATTAGTGAGATTAATAAGATTAGATAGAATACACAATTATTTTGACACAATTAGATAAACCTGAGAAAATTTCTCTCAAAAAATTTTTTTATTCAATTACCAAATATATAACAGAATATAATTTATATGCTTATCTTCACTATTTTGGAAATTAATAAATTAAGTAATATTAGCAAGAAAGATTAAATTATTAGTGATAATATATAAATTAAATAAACTTTAAATAAATTAGAATTTACTATGAAGTATAATACATACCAAACGACGAACTTGGGCTTCATTCATTAAAACTTTCCGGCCAGATCCTCGTTTCTAAAAATTCATAATTATTGCATCAATAATCTGCATATACACATTAAAGATTATTTATGCAAAAAATTGAGAATTCAGAAGCAAATTTAAAAGATTTTTTGAACATAGTTTAAGGTAAAATTTTAGTAATGATTTCAACAACAAACAATGTAAAATTTGAATATGTTAATTCAAAATAGCCACTAAAATAATGATTGCCAAACTCTTTATCTTTAACAAAACAAATACTGTCTTCTTAACAAGGACATTTTCAGGCAAAGTAAAAAAAAAAAAAAATGTTTTTCAAGATAATTTTTAAGTTTGAACTATTAGATATTATCCATCTAAAATACAACCATTTATAAATGTTAAGCACTAATTTTCTTAATTTGTATTAACTTTGTGACTCAAAAACTTTTAAGTATGTATTCTACCAAATCTGGAATAGAATATTTAATTAATAAAAAATGATAGTGTGAAGGTGTATAGAATAGGTAAAAATATTAATTTCAAAATATAATGTCTGGTAAATTTAAATCATCCAGATTATCTTGGTATCAATAAAGTATAATATGATGAATTCAATAAAAAAAAGCCACTACACTTATATGACTGACTTTACTTGCACAATGTTAAAGTAGTATAAATATTTAATACAATTCATTTTTTGATTTTATCTTAAAAAATAATTCATCTTGCCAGTTAAATCAGTCTCTAATAAAGGTATTTTATTTATATTCTATTACAATAAATGTTTGTTTTAATGAACACATAAAATAGCTCTTAAAATCAAAATAACTATAAGGTCATAAAACTATATTTTTTACCCATCCCTCTCTCTTTATAAACAAAGTACTATTCGAAAAATTATTCAATATGCAATATATAACACAGGCAAAATTAAATTCATAATTAAAAACAACTACACTAATCATTTAATAGCTCTTACGAACAAATTACATTTGAATCCAGATTCAAAGCCCTGAGGTGAAATTACAGGAGTAGTAGGTGTCTTTATCCTCATGGGTAAAAATAAACTATCTTCACTAAAGTGTCAGATAATTTTTTTTTTTTTTTTTGTCTTTTCAGTTACAAAGGTTTAATTAATAATGAAGGCAGATCAAAATGACTTAGCTATTGTCATTTTTTGTAGCATCAATTCAAGTTTACATTCACAAAAACATTGCAGCTAGAATGTCAATTTCATAAGGCAGTTCTAAAGCATTATCACACCCAAAAGTATCCTACGATATTTTTCTCTTAAGATACTGATTACCCAAATGATGCAAAGTCAGAAGTCAGATTAGGGGAAGAAGTTTCACATATATTTCTTTAAAAAATTTGGCGTGATTGATAATTGAGGATGACATTTATTAATAGCACACAATTTTCTCACCTTAATCACACTAGGAAGTATATAAGATTTTTTCCTTTAAATTTAGAATCAAAAGTACTTTTCATTCATTACTTAATACTTAATGTTGTAGTTAGTTATGCACGATTCAAAAATTCTCCAAAGTAATGTCAATCCTAGTTTCTCAATCATAAAATAAATCATTTAATAGTAAAAAATCAATATAAACAAAAAAATGTTGAAAAATGTATAAAAGGTGAGTAATTAGCAAATTTTTTATTAAAACAAGTCTACTGTATATTTAAGTTAAAAATAATACAAAATGCATCAAAACAAATTGGCTTTCTGTTTTACAGGTATAAATTGATGTAACAGAAAGCATGTGTGGTAAATTTGTTCATACACTTACACCAATGAATATATAAAATTTAAGAAATTAAATTTTAAATATCAAAAATATTAAAAACAGTATAATTTATTAATTTCTACAACCCATTAAAAAATAAAACTTGAAAGAGGTACCAAAATTCAAGGCCTACTTTTTTCAACATCATGTTAAAAAAGTATTTGGCAAGTAATATTTTAGTTTTACATTAAGTATTAGTATTTAATGATTTTGATTTAAAAATATCTTAACTAGCTTATTTTAGATATCAGATTTTGCACGATTATTATTGTGAATTAAATTAATCAATTTGCAGATAGCAGAAAATACAATGTATATATAAAATCAACCTGTATATATAAAATTATCGATATTCAAAATTTTATTTAATTTAAATGTCATTGTTTTTTTTGTTTTTTTTTTTTTACTGACATAACAAATAAGCTTTAGAAATAGATAGATAAACAATTAAGAAAATTGATGTTATTTTCAAAATGTCATAATCCAATTTGATAATAAATTGATAAAGTTAATAAATTTTCTCTGTTGATAACAAAAATGATTATCCATATTAGAAATGCCTGAATTAAGATTAAACAATAAGATTTCTCTTTTTAAATCTATAAATAAGATTGGTTTTTTTTTATAAATTCCATGATAATGGCTAATAGTTTAAAATATAGTTTATAAAACTAAATATTCCGAAATTGAAAATACACTAAAGTAACTTTTAATACATAAGCAAAAGTTCTGTGGATATAAAGAATATATAAACCAAACTCATTACTTCTACTTTGATATTCTTTTCCTCAACTTTATTAAGATTCTTTACCTCCCCTTTAGGCTTTTTCCCTGATTTTATTGTTTTTTTTACTTCTTTAGAAAGTTTCCTTTTCTTCCCAGCAGTACCTATGATAAAAAATACATTGGTATTAATTCTTGTATCAGTACTTTCAACAAATTATTTTCAATATGACCTTTTGCTTACTTGGAACAGGAAACTGTACAGGTTCTGAACGAATCACTTTAGTTTTAATATCTAAGCACTTTTCTGCATCTACAAAAAGAAATTTCCAGAAACTACATGAAATAAATAAAATAAATCAATAGCATTCTATATAAAGAGAAATACATTGAATAACTGAGATAAAGAGAAATTATACATTGATAAAGAGAAATACACATAAATAATTGAGAAATTTTTTCAGTCAATGCAACTGGAAAAAGAATTTTAATTTAACTACATTTGCAACTAATATATTTAACTATATTTTGAAGAACAAAGATGGGCATATGATTAGTATACTAGTTAAGATTTCTAAATTTACTGTAGTAGTGTAAGATTTCTAAATTTACTTACTACTATTATGAGAAATACCTTTTTTATATAAAGAAATATTAATTGATGGATAGATAAGCAGTTTCAGAATATAGTAATGTTTTCACTGTTAAATGTGTTTAAACCTAACTATTATATTAGACTATATCATTGTAACCTAGTGATGACAGACACTAAGATGTTTGCATGTGCTGTTGTTTCTAATCCCAGATGGTGTAACAAGCTACACCATCTTCATTAATCCACTAATTTCAAAAAATCTAAGAACAAGTATGATTCCTCTTAAGTCTCTAGAATCGTATTTTTAAAGGAAACCACACTCATGTTTGCCTGTTGAGGCTTAATGTGAATAGCTTAGACTTAAAATAGGGTGGTTTCAAAAGAACTTAGCACTGCGACCATAGGTCTATTGTACTATGTCAGTTGTTGGCAAAGGGTGGCTCCAGAGCCACATGTCTCCTTTTGACTGCTTACATGCTGCTCTGGCACAAATAGACACGGAAGGTGCAAAAATATATTCTTTCAAAAAAAAAAAAAAAGCTTGGTTTCAAAAAATTAATTTTCATCATATAGAGGTGTTCCTCACTCTCCCATTGTAGAATGAGAAATTTATATTTCTGATTCTTTAATAGTAGTTAATTTAAATATCAATTACAAATGGAATATTTTTAGAAGCTATTTATTTTTCAGGGGATAATTCTTCTTATAACATAACACTTTGGATAGAGAAGATAAAGCTACCTGTATAAAAATGCATGTAATTGTTAGTTCAAAATTAGTTTAGTAGATAGAAATGTAAAATAGATTTATTATTCTTCTTTACATCAAAGAAAAGCTTTCAGGAAATGTAGTTAAAGTATTAATGAATTACCAACAAGTCAACATAAGAAGTAGGAGGAAAAATTAATTTCTCTCTTCGCTGATATTTATTGTTAGTACTTTTGGTACAGAGAAATATAGATAGTACAGACATTGCAGAGAGTTTAGGAAATTTTCTCAATAGTTCAGTTTTTTAATCAATTTGTTGGAATGAAATCTAAAATTGAAAGTTTAAGAGTAGATTGAACAGGTAGTTTTAATATTTTGATTAAATGGCATCCATATATATATATATATATATATATATATATATATATATATATATATATATATATATATATATATATATATATATATAAACATTAAAAATCTAACATTAACAATTTTAGGATAATACATTATTAAAATCATAACTTAAGTGCTGATAATAACTTTAAATATAATGAATTATAATTTCAATACCTGATATTTTCTCAATGTTATCATTAGGAGCAGCTAAAAATTTCATTAATTTACTGATCAGTTTTTGTTGATCATCTTCTTCACTATAATCAATACACAACAAATTTAAATACTCCTTGAGGGTATTAAGAGCTAATCTGAAACACAATAATAATGAGGATTGAATTTCCTTATTTTTATTTTTTAATAGCTTAAAGTTAAACAAATCAAGATATATTATACTTTATTCTAAATAACAATTTTCATTTTTATTTCAGTAAAAAAACTCCAACAATTTTATCTATTTTTCATAAGTGAATTTCAAGAATAATTATTCGCTATAATGTCTCAGTAATCAAAGATTGAAATATTCAATTTACATTAAAGTTTACATGATTATAATCATCAACTTAAGAAAATTCATGGATAATATATTTTATATTAGATACTAAATATTGAGGTGCGTCATTAAAAATGAAAATATCAATCTCACACAGCATCATTTTAAATACTTCTTTAAAAAGTATGCCACTAAGTTGAATTGTACTGAAATGTTTAATTTTTTAAGATACATACTTTTGATGCATAAATAACATTTTTCAATTATACCTGATGATTTCTCTAAAATTATCAGATCTATTTAAATAAATACTGATATAACAAATTAATAACTCAATTAAATATGAAAAGTACTATAAGAAATCATTTTTTTCCTTTTAAATTTGGACTTCTTTGAAGTATTACATTGATATAAATAATACTAAAATACTTAAATTTTAAAAAATATTTCTTTTTGATACATAGGCTTTATTTTTCCACAGTTCCCCCAAAATATCAGAATAATCAAAAGTTTTTACCTGCATTAAAAGAATAACTCAAAAGATAAAATTGTAGAAGAATTGTGCATAAACTATTTTTTTTTCTAATTATTATTAAGTTTACTTTGCAGATTATAACATATTTTTGCACCTTTAAAATACAGAAAATGCTTTTTTTCAGCTAATAACATGCATATCACTCTAAGATTTACATAGTAATAAGAAGTAAAATTAGATTAGATAAAAAGTAAAATTTTACAAAATAAATGAAACCAGACTTTTATTTTCTCTTTTCTGTATTGTATACAGTAGATTAATTTTTTGTCTACTAAATTAATAATTATTTAAAATGGGAATATAATAAAATTTTGTTATAATTTTAAAATTAAATACATTAAAAAGTAAATTCAGATGTGTATAAATTAAGTTTGAAAATCATCAAACATCAGTTGTTTTAAATATTAATAAAGATTTACTTAGTATATTAAAAGAAAAAATATTTAAAGTTAAAATTTAGAAAATTTAATATCAATTTCTTGAAATGTAATTTTAAGGATACAAAAACATTTTTTTTCTCTATTAAAGAAAATTTATTTGCTGCCTTTCTTTTCCATTTGGAAAAAAAAGATACATTGGCATAGATGAAGCAGGCACAGCATAAAAATTCATTATATTTTTCTTTTAATTTCAATTTTTATCCTTTTCCAACATAAACATTTTAATAATTTAAATATTCACTTATGTTGAAAAGTTGATTTACAACTACATTTGTCATCATTTTTTATTTGTGAATCTTGTATTCAGAGCTTTCCAATTTCTAAAACAGTTTTTCTTTTAATTATATGTCAAGCTGTAATTAAATTTACAAGACTTTTTAAATGCTGTCTTTTGAAAAACGGAACAGAAAGTTGCATTTTTAAACCGAAAGTGATAGAGTGACATTTTATTTTCTTTATGTTTTTATTTATATGGTTTACCATAAAGTGACAATAATAAGTTTGAGGCTCTTATTTGGCTTACACATTTGGAAAAAAGTTGCAGCATCATCGCTACCACAAGCAAAATTAAGACTTCATAGGCGAATTTCTTAGAACTTTGTTTTGCTCAAAATCTTCAAAATGTTAACACTATATCTCAAATAAAAATGAAGAATTTGCATGAAATTTGGTCTACATACTTTAAGTACTATTATCTATGAGCTGAAACAAAACTTTGAATATATATATATATATATATATATATATATATATATATATATATATATATGAAGAATTATTTCATTTACAGCTATTTTTAAAGGGAATGTTCAGTAAAATTTATTAAAATATCCAAATTGCTGTATATTTTTAACAAAATTGTCTTTATTGCTCAATAATTTTCTCAGGTTTGCTTCATTTCAAAGAACACTGTCACGCAAACATTATGCTTAAATTAAATAAAGATTGATGCAGTACAATTTTTTGTAGACTGTCAGCTGTTTTGTTAAAATTTCACTAAAATAAAAAATTTTACAAAAAAGCATGTTATGTGTAATTAAAATTTTGGCCAAATTATGTTTTTACATTATAATTTACTTAAAACAAGATAAAAGAAAATTAAAATAAATTTTTAAGAAAAAAATTGGCTTGAATATAGGCAGATATTATAACTACTTTATAAAAAAAAATAAGTTTGATAAATTTATATTTTATAGCTATAAAGTGCAAAATTTATATATTATAGAGTGCAAAAATATTTGTTAATTTTTGAAAGTATAAAATATGATTACAATAATTTTATTCTAATTTAATGCCATATACAATTTAAAAGAAGTTGTTTATGAATACTATTTTAACAAATTTATTTCTCAAACATAAATATTAGCATTGCACAATATTACAAATAAAATTTAACAATTTACAAAACAATGTTTAAAATCATCGTGCAATTAAACAGTGTTAGAGCTAAACAATTTTTAAAAAAGCTGAATATTCACATTTATACACTAAAATTATAACCAGATATAACAATTCAGTTTTAGATAATTAGCATATATAGATAACATTCCACATGAAATAAAGCAGAAAGAAAAAATAATAAATAAAAGATAACTTTAGATAAGCTAATTTTAAAAAAATAAGCAATTAACTCTCAAAAAACAACTTGTCGTACCCAATGTAATTGAAAAAAAAATATCTACAACCATTTAATTTAATATAAATTTCTGATGATACTTCATATATGAAGAACTATTAAATATTTTTTCACTTCATTACTTGAAACATCATTTATTTTTCATAAGTAGGCTAAAAAGTAATGATTTACAATTGCCTCTTAAATTGAAATTGCGTTATATATGAATTTATTTAGTAATTATTCAAAATCTACACAGCAATGATCAAAATAAAACAAAATTCTGATGTTATGAGTCTCAATTCCAACAAATTTTGCTAATGAAAAAGGTGATCTTTAAAACTTTAAAGATTATTTCAATCTTAATTTTATTATTGCAAATCATTAAAGTTATTTGTTAAAGGTGATGCCTTAGAGTTCCAGTTGTTCCCAATACAGTGAAATACCAACTTTTTCAAAAGTATTCCAAATCTATCCAAAAGTACCCAAATAAAAAATATTATTTTTGCACTTTTTTAAGAAAATGGGATTTTTATTTTATAAAGATAATCTTTGATAAAAATTTAGTTTAAAAAATTTTCAAGTAAAATGAACTACAATTTTTTTTTCTTAAAGTAACACTTTTTACTTTCCATAAATTATTTTTTCAATTTTTCTCATAAATTGCAAGTTATTAATACATATATATATACACACCCTATTTTCCTGTATATAATCTGCAGTGGCGTATAATTCAGGCAATTTTTAAAATGAATAGTCGAAACTTTATACTGTGGCTAATTTGGAGACAAATAAAATAAAAAATACATTGATTATAATTAAAAATATAATAAATTCTACAGAAAAAAAGTATTTATAAAGATCTGTTTGAATCCACCTCAACGCAAAAAAATTGCAAAGTGCAATTAACTGAGATGAAAACTTGATCTATGTCCGAGAAAATTCTAGTAAAACTTGATTGATTTTTAGATTTTAATAACTTAAAATGTGGTTTAGAAATATTTTTAAATAAGCTATATTTGTTTTGTTAATAGTTAAATGAAAAAAAGTGATTACTGCACATGAAATACATTTTTTTCTTTTGTACTGCGCAGGTTTTGTTCTTCAACTAACATTACATGTTTGTCGACATTTTTCATTTGCTTACAAGTTACAGTTTTCATTAGTACCTATAGTTTTCAATTTAAAATTCACTCTGTGGATTAATAATTTGCACTTCTCTTTGACAAAACATTAATTTGAATGTTTTCAGAGCTAAACAGATCATGTCAAAACAGAATGCGAAATGACGTTAACGAATTGCAACTTTAATAACCATTCAGAAGAACTGAATTTGTTCTTGAATGTAATTGAGCAATGCTGATTATAGTTAAAATAAGTCAACTGAATATTGGCATCATCTGTTATATATTTTATGAAACATATAAACGGTGTTCTTTTTTCAAAAATTTATTGTAAACTTTTTTGATGAAAAATATTTTGTCAGATTATCCGCGGTGGCGTATAATACACACAATGAAATTTGAAACTTTTTAAACGCATAATCCGCAGATTATATACAGGAAAATACGGTGTATATACATATATATTATCTAGAAAATTGCATTTAATGAAATTTTTTAATTTTTTGCAGATAAAGGTATTTGTTGAAATGGCAAAATGTTGAATGGTAAATCCTAAAATCAAAATAAGTTTTAACAAAACATTTTACTCAGCTAAGTAAATCAGCTTTCTAAAAATAAAATATATTTGATAACTGGATTTTCAAGATTTCATCAAAATGGTAGGACATAATTGAATTGTTTAGATGTTATATAAAGTATAGAGATTTTTCCGATATTTCAATAAAATAATTATTAAATTCAATTTTTTGCAAGCTTTATAGTATAAAGGAGAGGAAGTGTAAAGATTATTTAATGGTTATGCAGCCTTTGTTAAATGCAATGTATATTAATACATATTAAAAATGTGATACAAGTTGTTAAACGTAAAAATCCGTGAAAGAACAAATGTATAAAGGAAATTCATTTTTATGAGAAATAACCATAAGGAATTTCATTTAAGACAATCATACATTTAACTAGCTATATATGTTATATGTTTTAATTTTTCTCACCTCTCCCAAATTTTTGGTTGATACGGATATTATATCCTATATGAAAGGCTATAAAAGTATAGATTTTTAGCAAGACTTATGATAAATTTAGAATTAAAAAAATGCTTAAATTTTAAATATTTTTGCTAAACACATAAATTTAAATGCTAAGAATGATTGTTTACAAAAATGAATAATAATATCATTTAACTTTTTCACTCCAAATACTTTTGAACTTCCAAAATAGTAAAATAAGTTTCTATATAATTTTAAAATACTTACAAAGATAGTAAAAATTCCTTTTGCTTCCACTGATCTGAACCCTCAAGAAATGGGAAACCTCCAAATGCCAAAATATTACCTTTTAAATTTTCGGCCTAAATAAAAATTTTTCGTACAGTTAATATTATAAAAATATAATACATAGTAATGGTTTAAGTATATAAGAAAAACTATAATTTCATAAACTATTTTAAAAACTCGTTAGTACTACGGCAAATATATACAACTTATATGTATTAGCTGTGACATTAATACGTTTAAAAAATACACTAGTTGTAAACTGAGATATTTCCCTGAACATGCCATTTAAATTAAAAATGTAAGCTTATAGATATACTATTTAAAGTTCTATCATTTAAGAAAAAATGCAAATTTAATTAAATATCTTTTATGACTATCACATAGTATTGGATTTTCAGTTTATCCTTCTAGCCATATCAGAATATATTTTAGGATATTGCTGCAGATTATACTGAATTTTTACTAACACTGTAATCTAGCTAATGGAGAGTGTTCATTTTCACATTTCAATCTCTTATTCATAATTTGTCTTTAAATATGGGTACATTTAATAGTAAAATCTAACAGTCAATCAAACCAGTTAACAGTAAAGTTTAAAAAAAAAATTAGGATAAATTTTAGTGAATCCCAATAAAGTAATCTGATAATCAAACTCAAACCTGAAACAATTTAGGAAATAGGAGTTCGAGGGAAAATGTCTTTAAATAAAACAACAATTATAGCTAATATATAAATAAAAAATAAAAAGATTCTGAAAAAGAAAATGAATAACATCAACACAGATAACAATTTTGTATGCATATATATGTATATTTATATTGTTATGAAAACTGCAGAGAGTATAAATATTTGCAAGAATTTTACATTTATGTATAATTGCTTACATCATTTTCTCTTTATTTGAGTAATTATTGTCTAAACAATGCTGATTTTGTGAGAATAATGGTTTCCAGAATTAAGAAATAATATGTAAAATCTAAGGCAGCAAGGCGACATTTTTGTTGTTAAAACTTAAGTCAACATTATTGAAAATAGGAGTTCACTAAAGGAATGCTCTAAAAGCTAGGAAAGAAGTATAAATAGTGACATCTTGTTAATCAATGTGTTACTTGAAAGTTAATCAAAAGTGAAGTATAGAGTTCAATGCCTGAGTCTCCAGTTCCTAAAGTCTCTTGGTTTAGTTTCTGTATTATAGAAACAGTATAGTTTATTTTCTGCCTTAGCTTAAAGTAATTCTTAATAGCTTCATGTTGAAGTATATATGTACTTTAATATTCAGTATGTGACTGAGAGAATTGTGAACAAATTGCTTGCTTAAAAAAACTAATTTCTGAACTATCACATTCTCTTTGCTAAGAAAAAGCTCATAACAACTGGTGTTAGATGTGGATTTGAATTTAATGCCTCTTATAAGTATAACAGAAAAAAACGAAGATATTTGATATGTTAAAGAAAATAAAAGCAGATCAAGAAGAGATGAAATTAATCAAAGAACAAATGAAAACTGAAATATCAGCAAGCAAAGAAGAAATTGATAGCCAAAGTTTTGCCTGCAATTGCAACTAGTTGAGAATTGAATGTTCAAAACTTTGAAAAGGTAAGTGAAATGTTAAATAGGAAAATGATAGTAATGAGAGATCAGAGGTAAAATAGCATCCCTCAAAAATAAAAAATGCTGAATAGGAAAGGTAAGGAAAACAAATTGAATTGCTGGTTTGGCAAAGAAGTTCATTATTGAAAGAACTGTCCAAAGTAGTAAAGAGTAAATAATATTTCCCCCTAAAATACAACAAAATTCATTTTTGTAAATAACATTTCATAGTAATGTAATAAAGTCTCACGGATTTGATAACGGAACTAATGGAAGCTGGAAAAGGAAAACTTACTGGGCAAGAAATAATACACAATTCCACTATGGAAAGATACAGATAATCCTTACACCAGGATAACAATATGACCTACCATCAGTGGGAATAAGATGCTGACTGGGCTTTCTGATGGCAAATTCTAATACTGTGATCCCAAATGTGTTGGATGAGCTTCAAATTAATGTAACTGGTGAGACTGGGATTAGAAAGAACCTTTCTTTCTTCTAGCTCACTCGAGTGCAGTTCACAAAATTACTGGTCTTCCACCTTTCCATATACTGTTTGGGAGATCGAAAAATACCTTCTGCTTAAGTACAAACAAGATGTTAAAACTTCACCAATTCAGTAACTGAAGGTTCTGCAGGCATATTTGTAGAGTGTGTCATTTTAATAGAGAAAGAATAAACACCATAATGGAGCATCAATATGGTGTAAAATCCAATGACCTAGGATGTAAAGAGTATGATATAGTTTAGCTTTAGAATCCAAAATGTGTTAAAGGATGGTCACTCAAATTACAAACAGGTTGGAAAAGAGCTCACATAGTACAAAAGTTGTTTGACGATGTTGTTGTAAAGATTCAAAGAACACCTTCTTCTAAGACTAAAGTCGTTTCATAGTGATACTTAGTAAATTAGTTCTGACTTGGGGATTAAACTGGCTAGGATATAAAGTCTTTAAAGAAAGAACAATGTTATGGAAATTTGAAACGTTTGTAAAAATGTAAATGTTTGTAAGAGTATTTTATATTTCTGTTCAATTACTTGTTTCAATATATTACTTTTGTTTTACTTGTGAAATTATTGTCTAACATTGATTTGCAGAAAATAGCAGCTTTCGAAGCTGAGAAAACATTCTGTAAAATCTAAGGCAGCTTGGCGATATCTTTGGCATCAAAACTCAAAGTCGAAATTCTCAAAATTACAAGTTGACAGGACCATAAGAATATTCTAAGAATTTCCAAGGAGGAGTGTTCAGTGACTGAGCTATTGAAGAAGTATAAATATCAGCCTCTGATAAGGGTAAGTTTGTTACACTTACTCAAAAGTGAAGGAAGGAATTCAATGCTTGAGACTGCAACTTTTTTTTTTGTAAGTTTCTGTATTGCATACACCCATAGTAGTGCAGGCAACAGCTGGACTGTACAATAAGGTTAACAGGTTTAGAGTACTCACTCATGATTTTGAGTCATGGTCACACAGATGACCAGATCACACCTAAGATTGCACTCTTTTCTCCCCATCCATAAAAACAGCAGAAGGACTTTAAATGTCAGAAATTAATATGGACATGTTCCTAATCTACAGTGCTCCAGCAGTGCAATGAGGGAGAACGGATTTAATGGCACAACATGTAAATAAGAACAAGCTGCACCAAGGGAGAATGTAGTCACATTATTATTTTGCTGATCTTAACAAGAAGTGGCATGAAGCTACTGATCCAACTCGAGGTCTAGTTACTGTATTATAGAAATAGTATAGTTTACTTTGATTGTAGACAATTTGTGGATAAGAGAACTCTAAATAAATAATTTGTTTAGAAGAAAACTAAATCTTCGTTTCTGAATTATTACCATCCTCATTGCTCTGAAGAAACTTGTGACAATTTATATACATACATACATACATACACAAACACATATATATACATATATATATATATATATATATATATGTATGTATGTATAATATTTTTGAAGAAAACCAGTCTTTTTATTTCTACAAACATACATCATGCACATATGTAAATATTATATATTGAAATTGATATGAATTAAAGGTAATTTAGCAGATGATCAATTTAAAAACATTCATTCAATAATTACATCCAAGTGATATTTAATGAACATCAAAACTTGTATTTAAAAATCTATTCTTTTTATCCATAAAAAAATGCTAATCCTAGAAAAGGGAAACTCTCTGAATACTTTACGACTAAAAATAAAAAGATAGATGCCCTTTTTTTCTGCTCTTCAATTTAGCTTTGTAGTGGACAATTTGCAATTCTGGAATTAACACTAGAGGCACAGTTTTTACAGGCTGCAGAAATTCTCATATATGCAGATAATATTGTGATAATTTGATGAACAAACAAAGCATCCAAATGCATTGACAAAATCAGCAGCCAAAATACAGTTGCACAAAATGAAGAAAAGATCAAGTATATGCCAATAACTAAAACATTGACAAACATCAAATACTTGGAAGTTAAGAATTACATGTTTGTGAGATAGTTGATAACTTCACTTACCTTAATTTGTATCAAATATCAAAATAATTTATACGAAGAAATTAAAAAATGCATAACAGTGGCTAATTTCTTCCTTAATGGCCTGAAACACTTTATGAGGTAAAAGTTAATTTAAAGAAAGACAAAACTGGTACTTTACAAACCCAGTATAATATAAATTGCTACCTTTGAATCAGGGATCTGGACACTTGCCAAATCCCAAACAAATGAGCAAAGTATTTTTGAAAGAAAAGTAAGTTAATATTGGTGGTCTATGAAAACATAAATACAACCATGAACTATATAATTTATATAAAGAAATTAACATTGTGTAAAATATGTAAAAATAAAATGAATGAAATTTGCTGGACATAACTGTAGAATGCAGCCCTCTACCTTCACTTAAAGAATATTCAGTTACAAAGTTATATGAACCAGAAAAATTGGCAAACCCAAATTGAGATGGACAGACAGCAAAATTAATAAATTTCCAATACTGAAGATAAAAAAATTTTCAAACCATTGATAGGAAGAGAATGGAATGGAAGCAAGTTCTTAAGAAGGCCTTGGCCAACATCTGGTTATCATGGCAATTGAAGTAGAATAAAAAAATATATAAAAACTATACCAAATATAAACACCATTTCCTTGTAATGAAGAATATAAAGTATTTCCACCTCCCTTTGAGTAATGAACTGCTGATATTTGTTCAATTAATATCAAAATTTTTTCCCATTGTTTTATGTATTCAGTTATACATAAAGAACAATCATTCCTAATACAGGTGTTTGGTAATGTGTATATGTGTATATATATATATATATATATACAAGCACACACAGAAAAAGAGAACACTTAGTTTTCCCTTTCTCTTTGAATAACTTCTTTTAATGTAATAAAAGATATTAAATAAAAATATTTTTTTTATAAACATGGCAATGAAATAAAATTATGTAAACAAAGTTAAGTATTTAAATATTTGAAAATTACTACACCTTATCAGAAGCTCCAAAAAGTAGAATGTGTAAACGTTGAAGAGCACTGAAATTTCCATTCATTATTTTGTCTTTGACTACAAAAAAAATTTAATAACAGAAGTACTTAAATCAGTATATATTACTCATTAACAGTTCATACATAAAGTTATATTGTAAAATATAAACCCTTAAGAGATAAAATCCTTCATCAAAATATAAAAATATTTATTTCTGAAAATTTGTAGTAAAATTTCAGAAATTAATATTTATTATTTTTTTATTCCATTAACTATCAAAATAAACTGTCAGATGTTTCACTTAAATAAATGATTATTATATAAAATATTTAAATACAGTTAGGATGAAAAGCATTAGAAAATTTGACAATTAATATAATTTAATGTTTCCCTAGAAGATGTCCTCACTTGTGAGTTTGTATGGGCTGCGGTATTCCTGAGGAAGCTAAATTAACAAATAGCACCAATTAAATCAAATCCAAATTAGGCATAATTGACAACTCCACTTTAAAAAAAAAAAATCTCAAAATCGAAGGAAAAATGAAGCTGAATCTCTGAGGATCTGGACAAAAATTTGGAGAACTTAGAGCTTAACTGCATTACATTTTTGTAATTTTAAATTAGCTTATGACAGTGTTGATCATGATTTTATATTTAGACTTTGATGAATGGGCTATTTCAAAAAATACATACAATAAAAACACACATATAATATTAATTTAACTTTACATCACTTTTTCTCATGTATTTGGCACCCTCATAGATTTAAAAAAAATCAAAATACCACACTAATTTTTAAATAATGATTTTATAAAATATTTATAATTTAAAAAAATTTATACAATCTGCATAAATTAATGCTTTTTACTATTTTGTAAAGTAATGGTTACAATCATGCCTTTAAATTTGTAAAATAATTTTTTAAAAAAACTACATACATTTATAAAACATGCGAATTGAAGGAAATTGTTTATCAGACTTACTATTCTTGAAAATTCTTAAAGGTTTTCCACATCTAATGAGTTTCTTTTTCTTAGCAGAATCTAAAATATATTTCTTATTAATAAGTAAAAACTAAATCTTTTAAAAACAAAATATATAATAAATCAATACTTTCAAAATTTTATTCATTACAGTTATGAAGATAAATATAAAAATGTCAACATTTTCAGTTTTTTAAATATTTAATATATGTTTAGGGAAATTCAAACTAACAAAATTTGTTAATATTTAACTGCATTCTTTAACAATTCTCAATAATTGATTAATTCTAATCTTCACATAAAATTTATAATTTATTAAGATTTGTTTTTTTCAATAAAATCAAATAACTAGTTTCAACAAGTATGAGGTTGAAAAAAGGAAATTTGAATTACCATTGCTAGCTTCTTCAATCTCATCAGCTGAAAGTGTGATTTCACTTAATTCATCCTATAAAAATTATATTTTAGGTATTTTACAAATACAAGAAATCTTGATCATTAAAGGAAAATGAATAAGACTTTAAAAAGAAAAATTAACTTAAAGAGATACTTGTTTATATTTCAGTCGTATATGTGCACTTGAATGATGAAATAACTTTATAGTATTGTTATTGTAAATGTATCTCATTTAACCCTAACTCAAGCACTACACTATAATACACTTTTAGGATTAAAATGTAGTAAAACTACACTTCCATATAAATTTTAATAAAATATAATTCAAAATTTAAATCCTGAATGTCCAGAACAGGAAGTCAGTGAGATTTACTTCCGATAGCCAAGATTATTAAAACGAGGCACGCCTTACCATGAAAATTGTTAAAATGTATGCCTTCCTATTACAGACTATAATTATTACACAATTCCTCAAATTTTAAAATTTACTTTACGAAACTTATTTTTTCACACAACTCAAATAATTCAGGTTATGAAACATTAAATTTTCAAATTCTGAGAAATCTTTTCAAACCTAAGATCCCACTGTACTTAAAGTGCTCTAATGACAATGTTAAAATTTAAGAGAAACATTTAATTAATTTTTATTTTAATGCTTTTATTTCAGTATAATTTGCATTCCTAACATTTTTAAGTAATTATATCAAGTAATATTTTCATTTATCAAAGAAACTGATACAAAACATTTACCACTCAAATTATTTTTTGCATTATAACATTTCTATATAAAAAAACATTCTATTTTCATTACATAAAAATATTTTATTTACTTTTTCAGAAGTACAAAAAAGTGATAAAAATTTTACTAAGTGATACTTCATAGGCCAGAGAAAATTAGATAAAAATGTACTTTTTAATACTTTTACAAGAATACTCTTACTTATTCAATGCATACTAAGGTAGGTTGTTACATCTTTCAAATCATTTTAGGGATTGAAATTTATTTAGGAAATTTAAAAAATATATATAATCTAAATTTTTTATATCCATAACTGTCACAGATATTTCTGACTGCAAAATTATTCAAATGAAGTAAAAACTAACCTTGAAAATTGTTAATGTGAGAATAAATGCATTCCTATTAAAATTTATTTTAAAATTCTGGAAGATATTAAAAAATCTTCTAGAATTTTAAAAATTAACAAAAAAATATTCTTTTGTGCAACCTAAATTCGTTAGATTATGAAGCATCAAATTTTCCAAATTAAAGATTAGTTGAATATTGAGTTAAATACTGGACAAATAGTTGAAAAAATGGTATAGACTAATGTTAGCAAAGTTTGAAATTTAATACAGTAAACTGATTATTTTAATAGAATAAACATTATAAACTAATTTAAGCAACCACATATTGAATTTTACTTTGGAAAATTGCAATTTTAATTCTACAAAAAAGGTCATAATATAATAAGTCCACTGAGTATTAAATTGTTTTATTGATAAGTTGTTTTGGGAGATTTATGAAGAAATTTTATCAATAGTTTTTTTCTGAACAATATTTTACAAGCAAATCTACCAACTTTTCCTCAAATTGCTTTGCATGATCTTTACAAAAAAGATATTCTTTAAATCAAATACACTTAGTGATCATAGCAAACCTTCAAGTTTCATATATAAAAAATTTTAAAATCTTACGCAAAATCATTAATTTAAAATTTGTTATATAAAGAATAAGATTTTCCTTTTAAAGGGATTCACTATTTTATTAAAATGTGGTAAAATATTTGTCTACAAATAAAAAAAAAATTCTTTTCATGTTCTCTAAAAATGACATCAAGTACTATTTTTTCTAGATAGATACATTCTTTTTTCTATCCAAACACTGAATTTTACCCATTACTTATCTACACCTCATCCTTTTATCAAGAAAAAAACTCATGGTAGACTTCAATACATTATATAATTTAAAAAATCTTTCACACACAGTTGCATTAGTAGAAATCTATTTAGCAGACCTAAGTAAATTAAGTTGAAAATTCAAAAGTTGCTTGAATGAAAGATAGATAATGTCTGCATTTCAACAAACAAATGGTTAATTTTGGGAAATTTATTAATGTCAAAATAAAATTGCAAATTATTTCATTAAAAATCCAAAAGCAAAATTCTCATCAAATATTCAAAGAATTTGGTTTTCTTTGCAGAAGAATCTTTTTTACGCTATTTTTTAATCCACACATGGTTGGATAAATATCAAATAAATAGTATATTACATTGCAAATATTTAAAGTTCATTTTCATTTCAAATCCTTTTATTTTAACATAAATGTTTTGAGGTTAATAAACATTTTTTTAGAACTTAGAAAAGTGCAATAACATTAATTCTGCTCATTATCAAACATTTTAATTATAATTTCATGTTCATTTTATACTATCAATATTTAATGAAACAAATATGATTTTATTTACTGACTAAGGATTCTCACAATTTTAGTTACATCAAGAGTTGTTATACATGTTTCAGAAGTTTTTTTCGCCTTTAGTAAGAACAAAACTTAATTATCTGAGTGATCTCAACGTTTAGAATTAATAAAAATGTAAGAATGTTTTCATTCAAAAATGCAGTAAAAATAGCTTAACAAATAGTAGCTCAATCACATATAAAGTGTTAGACAGTTAATTGGCTTATTCTCAGAAAAATCAAAGAGGTATTTTAAAATTAGTGACTTTCTGACTGACATCCTTACATTGTTTTAATAATGATATCAAACATTTTGATAATGATGATATTACTATCTTTCTTGGGCACAAAAAACAAAATCCACACATAGTTTTGCTTTCAATTTTCTATGTACTCATAATAGAGTAATCATTCACATTTTTTAAACAATTATTCTTAAAGAAATTCTCATTTAACACAACGATTTATAATAATAATGAGTGTAACTTAGCTAGCATCCTCTTGGTATACCCTGGTTAATACTAGGTCTGCTACAACTTTGCCGCTCTTTCCTGTTTTCTTTTTGATGATTTCAAAAAAAGGTAGATTGTTTTCAAGGACATAAAATGATTGAGACTTGTGTGGATTCCACAAACTATATTTTGTGTGACTCTAATCAACCAATGATTTTTGTTCACGTATGTTTTCTTGATATGAGGATATTGTTAAAAAGTATAGAAGAATCTGGGAGCTAATTGCTTAAGTACAATCATTTGACAAAACATTTCTGTTCCATCATATTTTTTAATTAAAACCTCAATTAGAAAGATTTTTCAAGATAGAAATCACTCTCCAAGCTGGAAAAATGGCACCCTTGATTACTCATTAATTACTATTATAACATGTAAGAAATTTCTATCATAAAATCTATAAGATTTTTAACAAACCTTATAGTAATAGATTTTATGAAAACATTTTTCATTAATTTTTTATAATAATAAATTAAATATATTCATCATAATTTCATATTCTATCAAGAAATTCATGATGAAATTACTTACAAGTGTTAAACTGACTTATACATAATTTATTTGAACTAATGACTTTATACCTCTGACTTTTCTTCTTTTGTATTTAATGAAATATGTGATTTTATAAGAAGACGTCCTATGGGCTTCTTATCTTCTGAATCTTGGTTTTTAACTGACTCTTCTAATGTGGGTAATACTATTTCTTTAGAGCTGCCAGAAGCTTCATCAACTATTTCCTTTAACTCAGTAACTTCCTTCTTCAAATCTTTCATTTTATTCTTCATAGCTTTCTTATGTAGAATCACTGATAGATTTTCAGATTTTTTCTTTACCATGGAAGGTTTTTGCAAATTGATACTCATAACATTAATTTTCTTATCAGTTGATGAAAGTCGTTTTGGAGTAGTCATATTTATAGTTGCTAGATTTTCTATAAGAAAACAATGATGGCCTTTTATAGTGACAAATATTCAACATAAATATAAATCTTTAAAACTTTAATAAAAATAAAAGCTTAATTACCTTTAGTAACATTATTCCTATATGCATATTTTCTACTGCTACCTTTGATTTCTTGCTGAGTGTCAAAAGAAACTTTCTTTTCAAATAAAAACAAACAAAATTTAACTATATTAACAGTAAAATTTTCTTTTGAAATTTTCAATGATTAATAACATTGAAGATATTAATTAACATAATTTAGGCTAAATATATATACATATGTGTGTCCACAACATAAAATTCCTTCTCTTTTATTTGACTTTTATACACTACTTTTAAAAATTAGAATCATATAAGTTTACTTATTAAAACTAACATTCATTATATAGCATATAATATACATATAAAATCATAACAATTTTGAATATCTTTTAGTGAAAAATCTGAAAAAAATAATATTTTATGAGTTTGCCAATATATGGAAATATCTTTATTTTTGTTACTGGTAAAAACAAATAAAAGACATTTTAAATAAAAAAAATATATTAAAAATCAAAGAAAAATAAATATGCAAGTGAAAATTTCAAAGCATATATAAATATACACATTTATTCAAGTTTAATTGACTATTTGATATTTTCATATCTTCAGAAAAATGCAAATTTTCAAAATATCAAGTAACTAGGAAATAACCATGAGATAGTAATTTTTTCAATGATCTAAGCAGTTACATGTAAATGATATAATTACATAATACTATAGAAATTTTAAAAAAAATCCTGGTTTGTAAAGATCAAACATGTTTATTTGATTACATACTACAATAGACAGGAATGTATAATGATAGGAGTAGATATTGTGTGCAAGTAATGATGCAACCTTGACTAAAATCTGTTTTGTCATAGCAGCAGTACTTCAGCTTCACCAATAGAAATAAAAACTTAAATTTTTTTAGGTATTAGTTATAATTATTGTGTTAGTCATATATTACATTTCTAAATCTCTAATTTTTTTTATAAAGATTTACCATTTTTATTCATGAAATTCTTACAACTAAATAAGAGCACAAATAAAATTAGAATTGCAAAAGAAATTACATTGGCCAGTTTTGTTGAATTGTTTCAATTTGTGTATAAAGAAATTATATATTTACTTTATACAAAAGTTAGATCTTACCTTTTTCACAGAAGATTCTGCCTCAGTAGTAGAAGATTTCCTTTTAGAAATATGCAATTCTTGATCACTTGAAACAGAATCTTTTATTTCATCATTATCTGATAATTGTGCTTCAAATGAAGTTAAGCAGTCCCTTGGAGCTGGTGAGCTTGTTTCTTGCATTAAAGATGAATTCTTTTTACGTGAAGAAGGAAGCTTAGCTTTGACAGTTGACTTTTTCACTAATGAAGGAGTAGAATTATTTTCTGTTTCTATTTTTTCTTTAGGTATTTTATTAGAGGTTTCCAGTTTAAGAGCAGACTTTCTTTTGGCTTTCAAATTGGATGCATCTTTTTCAGATTCAGTTTTTTTCCTATTATCTTCTAAATTAGATGATTTAGCCTTAGGGGAAAATCTTGCTTTTTTAGGAGGCCTTCCAGGACCTCGTTTAATAGTTGCAACTGGATTTTCATCTTTATTACTCTTAAAATAACCATCACCTAACAATATAAAAAATATTTTATCATCCATATATTTTTAAGATATAAATTAATATATTCTGTATTTCTAGAGAACCTTATAAGTTTGTATTTCAGAAAGAGATCAACACACAATATTCATTAGATGACAGATACATGTGTATCAGCCCTAACCAAAGAAATACAAATAAATTTTACAAAGTTTGTTGAATCTATTCAACACTAGATTTTACTCTGTATGATGATGATTGATTAAACAGATTTATTCAGCAATTATAAAAAAAAATGTGATAATGTTTGAATATTTTTTAGAATTTTTTTGATACTTTCACAGTTAAAAAGAAAAGATTATTGAAATGGATAAAAATTTTACAAATTAATGGAACTAAAGAAACAAAGAAATGTATCTTATTTGTTTTAAATAAATCAGATTAAAAATTTTATTTCATATTTAAATATATATAATCACATACATCCCAAAAACAAACATTATACTCCAAGAAAATGTTTTAAAATATTTATCATTTTATAGGTATATCGACAATAGATACCTATTAAAAATCTATTCTAAAAATCAAAAAGAAAACTAGAGTTAATTTTTTCAGAACTTTTGTAAGATCAAATTGAATAAATTATTTTATGTAAAATTAAAAAAAATTATTTCAAGATAAATTTACAACTGTAAATGAATATTAAGCCAAACCTTTTCAGTATCTAACTACAGAAGGAAATTTCAGATAACAGAATTTGATAAATATGACAGGTTTTCTAAAAAATAACTATAATAATGTTCTGTATTGCTATATAGTTAAAACTTATTGGTTAAATAATAAATAATTTATATACGAAATATTGTATTCTCTCTAAAAATTATGTAATTAAGTTCTTATTCATTAGTATTAAAGACAAGTTTACAATTAGCAAATTAGTGTAGATTTCAAAGGATTCTATAAAATACCTAAAAGTAAGAATTTATTAAATTTTCACCAAAGGTTCAGCAATTAAACATTTATTAATTCCAACAAATTATATGAAAGGAAAAAAAGAAAGATAATCTTCAAGGTGTAAATTAAATTTTTTTGCTCTACCTATAGAGGCATAATTGCTCAAGTACTAGAATATATTTATTAATAACAAATTAATTTTAAAAATAGTTAATACATCTGAAAGCATAAACTATGGAAAATGAAGATCTAGTGATATACTTTAATCTTAAAAATACATAACAGCAAAATAATGGATATCAAGATAGTTTTATAAAGCAAAAAAGTTACAAATATAAAATAGATAAATTATAATTTTGGTATAGAAAACCTATAAATTTGGCAATACCTATAAAATAGCAATTTATAGAAATAAAGCAATTTCACTAAAGCAAATAAAAGAGATGGAAATACGTCAGACAATTGAACTCTATTACCAATTAAACAACAGAAAATTTTTAACTTTCTAAAATTACTTTAACAGTTTTGTTAAACTGAAAAAAGTAACTCATCAAAAAAAGAGAAAAATTAAATTCAAAATGGTATCAGAACTAAAAAATTAATAAAACAATAATTTCAATAATTGAAGTCTAAACTGACCATAATGAAACATATGGCACAGAATATGTATTTTTATCTACTTAATGTCTTTTAAATTGATATTCAAATTCAACATATGATATTGTTCACAGAAATGATCTGAATATCTTATCAACTTAATTTTGTATCCTTCTAACAAGATTTTATTTTATCACCCTGCATATATAAAAATGTGTTTCTTAGTCTAATTGTAATTAATTTTTTAACTTTTTTTTTGCTTTATTCTTATTATTTATTATGTCATATACATACTTTTCCATTTGTTTTTAATTTTTGTACATCAACATAAACACAATCATAATAATTAATTTTAAACTAAAGGTACTTTAATTTCAGAAATAATAAATAAAAATTACAGCATGTATTGAAATAATTGATCTTATCCAGTAAAAAACAAATAAATGTGGTTTTGACTATGTATGTGTAACAGATGCTTATGCCTTTTTCCTATCACATAAAAAATATAAATTACATATTTAAAAATGTAAAGGATTAAAACAATTTACATTGCTATATTAAGTTGCAGAAAATACATGCATATTTTAGTAATATTCAAGCTACATAAGAATTTAATTTTCCTTTTTTAAAAAACATCTTTCATAAAAATAACAATGAAATAAAATAATTATTGTTTTTTAAAATAAAATGAAAGATTTTATCAAATTTATAAATCCATTTTTTATTATATCTAATTTGGATTCTTTGTTATTTCCACAACATTCCAAATACATAAGCAATAAAATTATTTTCAAATGTTTTGTTAAACATAGCCAGAAGGAAAATTTTTGCTCAATATCAAATACATAAAAAATTATTTGAGAATTTCTTAATTTTAATTTACACTCTTTTTAATAATTATCACTCATATATTTATGGAAGCCATATTAATTCTAATGCCATAAATTAACTTATACTAAGATTACTACTGCTTGTTAAATGGATCTGAAAATCAAGGCAGTCTGCTAAAGCATTTTGTATCAAGGTCCAAATCCAAAATAACTTGAATTCAGATAGGCTCCTTATGATGCAAAGATTTCATTCTTAATGTCAAGAGTACTTAAAAGGGTCATAAAAATAAAGGTCTTGTTAAAAAAATCTCATTGTATGAAATTGTCTTCTGAAATAATAGTACCCAGTAATGAATCCTATAATTCTTTGTATAATCTTATAAATCTGAGAATTAGTCCACTTTTTAATAGCGAGTAATGGAATCAATACCACAATTTAAAAAAAATCACTATAGACTCTCAATACAGCAACTAGTTCAGCAAATTTAACACTTACATGTCAAAACAATATGAAGTACTTTACAATAAGGAAATAAAGTTATCTACATGACAAGTCTATCACAGCTGTGGTGCCTCTTTATTATTTAGTAAATATAAAAATACAATTATTATTCAAATACAACTTGCCTTAAAATTATATATATTAAAATATGGCATTATATAAAATATAATTTTTTAATTATTATTATATCAGTAAAATAACATTAATTTATCACGCAATACACATTAATAAAATTTCAAATAAAAACTTGATTTTTGTTTCATATAATTATAAACGAAACTTAATAAATTTCACATTTTAATTAAAAGAACAAATAAAATTTAACACAAAGTTATATATATATATATATATATATATATATATATATATAAATTGAACAAGAAAAAATATAAATTTTTACTAACCAAATGATAATTTTTCTATCTGAACAATAGGTTGCATTGAAGAATGAAAAGGATCAATAATTGAAATGATTATCTTAGTGGGTTTCAATAGAAAATTTAATATAGTAGATATCATGTTTTCTTTCTTTCCCTCTTTCAAATCAAACATCTTACAAATCTGCAAAACTGATGCATCAGGAAGTCTGAAACATTATGGTAAATTTAAAATAAAAATAATTATAAATAATTAAAAAAATTACATTGCAGAATCACTCCAACAATATTCAAAGCCATGGAAAATTAGAAAATAAATAATCACTTTATAGTCAGAAAGAATAAAAACTGATTATAAAAATTTATGCTGCCATTTAGGAAGGTAAATAAAATGTACAAAGTAGGATATAATAAAATTTTATAAAAGTAAATAAAGTTAATGGAAATTCTTTAATTTGGTATAGTTTATGTGATTTATTATTAATCAAAAAAACTATATGCATAAGGACCAAATAAGGATTCAAATTCTTACATATTCTTTCAAATTTAGAACTCAGAATGAAAAATAAAAAAGTAATTTTAATATTAAATTTTCATCTAATTTTTAAAATAGAATGAATATAAATTTAGTGCATAGATAGATCAGTTCCTGTAAATGTAATGCTTAGGACAATATTTTTAGTACAATAAAAATGATATATGCACTATTTATTATAATCAGTGATGCAGAGGTTAGTGCAGATGAGATATTCATAAAGTAAGAAGAAGTAATATACCAGAAGGAAACAAGTGTAAAAAAAAAGTATCTCAGATCGATATATTATTATTATAATCTTATGATAAGAGAAATTTTATAGATAATAATATAAATATATGTGATCATTGACAGGTAGAACTTTATTGATATCTAGTGTACTAGGAATAGTATATAATTTGAAAAATATTTAAATGATTAGAGCAACATTTTACTAAGAACAATAAGAATGCAAATTACAATTTCTCAAGCAAATTACATGGCAACATTAAGAAAATGGAAATTCACATGTGTGAATAAATGATAAATTTAAAATGAGTAACAATATAGTTTATAAGAATTATTAGATGGTTAGTTTTCATTTAAATTATCAGTAAAAATGGATGCTTAATAGCTTTTTAATGTGTGATTCTTATAAGATAATATTTACAATTATGTTTTGTTTTTATAAACCAAAAATGACACTAATTAATTAAAAAATTAATGACATAAAGGAATCTTATTTATTTTAAAACTATGAATGATTTACATTAGGTTAAAAAAATTTTAATTTATTCATTTTATTTAATTTTTTTTAAAAAATACAGGTACATCACAACTTGAGCATTCAAATATTTATGAATCATTTAAAAAAGAGAATTACATATTATAATTGTAAAAAATAAGGAAAATGACATTTATAAATTATTTTATAAAATCAAGGTTAATTTTTAAGATAAAAATCCCACATTATTTGTTTCACAATTTAGACAAATTTTGTTCAATATCTCTTGTAGATTTAACAGCTACTTAACAATTGATAATAAAAAATTATATTTTTTAATCAAAAAATATTAGATATCAGCAGCAAAGATTTTAGTCAGACCAACTTATATTAAAATATTTAAAGAAATATTTGAAATAAAATATTTAAATAAATTTTACAAAAATAAATAATAAAAATTAGGAATAATTTACTAAAAAAATAAGCTAAAATTTAGTTGCAGTATAAAGATAAATTATTTAAGTTAGTTAAATCATACAAATAATTTAAGAGCATCAGTGCTTAAAAATCAAGATGGAAAGTTAATTAATTGAAGAATAAAATCACATAAAGGTAGATAGTTAAGTATGATTCTTTTGGGAATACAGATTTTGTGGGAATAATTTCAAACATCAAATTTGGCAATTAGAATTCACAATCAAGGATAGGTATACATTACAATGGGGGGTAATAACAAATATTTGTTGTCATTACACACATTTAAAAGGAAAGAAATTTAACATTGATTCAACTTTTTTTATATAACCAATTGAATTTTTATATCAAGACTGATTATAAATAGAACTAATGAAGGAAATCTGTACACGAAGTGTTTAGTTATTTGTGTAAAATAAACAATTTATTATTGAATGTATACAAGAGTGTTCATATTCTATGATACATATTGTGCAACTGATCAAACATATCATTAATGAGTTCATAAACATAAATTATATTCAGTGAAGTTCATATCCACTGAATAGCTGTTTAATGGAGAATAGATTACTTCATGTTAAATCACTCAATACAATATAAGCATTATTTGATTCAGAAAGAACATAAATTGCATAAAAAACTATAAAAAAATATCTATAGAAAAAATGCATAGAAGAAATACACTGATGCTATGTCTTTTTAAAATAAATGTTAATATTTTTGAAACCACACATAAACTATGATTTTTCCCATATGAAATTGTTATAAAGATGATTGGCAATAAAGATGAGTTCCTTAATACAGGTTAACAATACCAGAAAGATAAGCAATCATATTACGAAAGATTGTCAGTTGCAGAACAAATAATTCAGTACTTTGAGTATGTTATTGTGATTAGCAGCAACTGATCAAATTTGTTCGAGATATTGTAGAAAGAGATATATGGATATTTTCAATTATCCACATTGTATCTTTTCCGTGCTTATTGCAATGAGTCTTATTTCCCACCACACTAATACATAATTAACATCATAATTCAATAAAGGTACTTATAGCAGAAAAATCTAATTTGTTAATTTAATACATATTCTAAAATGTGTTAAAAAAATGTTTTTAGCATAAAATTTTTAACAATATTTTAGCATAAAATGATATATTTCTTGCATTTAGCAATGTTTTAACATGTGTTATTTCATGATATTAAATATATTACACACTATTTCCCATTAATTTAAATAAATCCCAGAAGTAAATTTAAGAAATAACTATTTTTCTTATTTTTATCATTAATTTTTGGGAACTAATAGAATACAGATATATTGTCATTGTCCTGAATAAGAATCAAGAAAGATGTAAGGAAACTAGAAACATTTTGACTATATTTCAAACATAGTTAACTTTTCAAGTTTTTAGAAATTTAACACAAAAAACTTATTACAAAAACAATTTTAATACTTTCTTTATAAAATTCATCCATACTATAATTCATATTAATATGAGATTCCCACATAAAAATATAGTAATTTAAAAATTTTACACATACACATGAAAATGTATATAATACTTACTAAAACTATTTCATGTGTAAAAAGCTTTTATCAAGTGGCTACTTGATAAAAGTTTTATATTAGATTCATAAATTTTTAAATAAATATATGACATGTTTTTAATCAAAGTGTTTGAACATAAATGAAATACTTAAAGATTCATAAATTTATGTTAGAATGAAAATATATTCTTAATTTCTGAGGTGAGTGAATAATGTTATTTATCTCAGAAATTAATGCTACTAAAAATGTTATTAATTTGAAAAGTTTATTTATGTTATACAAAACTGAAAAGATTATTTTAACTTTTCAAATTCCTGATACTAAAATTGAATTCAATAAAGTCTTATCATAAAACACTGTAGCAATAATTAAATTTGCATAGAATATAAATGTTTATATTATTAACATAAGAAATATACAGTCATTTTACATACTTTTTCAATATATGTAGGCGCTTTTCAAATTCTTCTGAGTTTTTATTGAAAGGGAACTTTTTAAAATGAAAAACATCAGCTCTCATTTGATTCACATCATTCTAATATAGATATAAAAGAGATATTAAAATTTAAACAGGTGATATAAAAATAATTGACATAACAGACCAGGAATCAACTTACAGGTGCCCACTTATCAAATAAGATTCTATACAAATGCCGTTGATATTTTAAGTCAGCTCTAGTAAATGATATTTTAACTGTAAGAAATAAGCAATCAATTTTAACAAAAATTAAAACTATTTATTATGCCTAATAAGATGAAATAAATAGATAAAAAAGTCGATAAATTTTTACCAGAACTAAATAAGAAAAAACATTTTTAATAAAATTTACTTACAATGCAAAAAACGATCCAGTTTAGCACCATCAGCAAATAAATTAAAAGTCTTGGGCTTCAAAAGTTCTAAAGGCAAAGCAACATTTTCTTCTAGAATTAAAATTTAAATTTTCAGTTTTGAAATATAATTATCAACAGAATGTTTTAATTCATTCACTGTAAAATAAATTTGACTAAAAAAAAAAAAAGCTAAAAACCTAGGCATTTGTGCTAGTTTAATACGATTTCCAATTTTTGTATCAAACGTTGCACAGTTATCTCACCAACTTATATTACATCCATATGCAACTACCATTAGAACTACCTACCTAGCACTCATTAGGCCAATTTTAGAATATGGCTTCCCAATCTACTGTTGTACTTCTAATTCCAATTTGGAAAAATTAGAAAACGTCCAATTGAGGGCTGTACGCATCATTACTGGCTTGAAACGCAGCTGTCTTTCAGAAATATTCGAAGCAGACTTACAACCTCCCTATACAGAAGACAATCCTGTCTAGTCAAATATTACAATAAACTCAACAGTTATGGCCAATTCAATCTCACGTCAAGTTACCTAAGCAACTGGACTACGTTCCAAAGATTAAAGAAACACAGTCCCTTCAGTCTAGTTAACTCACTACACTTAATCAAGAACAATGTCGAACCACATGCCCTTCACTGCGGTCTGAACCCTGCTGAGGCTCTTTCCAATGTTCACTTCAATTATGAACTTTCTACAGCAGTCATCAAGAGGGAGTGTTTACCTGAATTGCTAAAACTAGCCTTGGAAATCATTAATAATATATAACCAAATAACATAAAAATCTACATTGATGGCAGCAAAATATATCACCGAATTGGCAGCCGAATTTTCATTGAGACTCCTCATGACAAACTCTCTCTTAGTCAACGTAATCTCGACTTCTGTTCCATCTTTCGTAGCGAACTAATAGCCATCAACATCGGATTGGAATCTATCATGAGTGAAACTAATTATAGTGATGTCTGGATATTACTGATAGCCATAGTTCAATTCAACACCTGCAAAATTGGACTTGCTTGGGAGACCAAATAAGCTTTTCTATTCTACACAAGCTTAAAAATTGTCTCTCTTCGGCATAATATCTATTTTCAATGGATCCCATCTCACGTGGATATTGGAGGCAATAAAATAGCAGACACTTAGCAAAGGAGGGCTCAGGTCATCCTGCTCCTTCTTCTTCTGCACTTACCTACCTTGAACTCTTTTCCCTGAGAAAAGCCCAGATTGAAACCGATTGACAGGTACCTGACTCACCACAAGGGTAGAAAGCTGGGACTTTCTCTGGCTCTTACCTGCGATAGGAAATCCAGCACTTGCCTAGCACATCTCACCTCTGGCCACCTGAAATGCCTCACTTTTGTAGCAGGTAACAAGACCTTCCCCCTCTGTCCTAAATGTCATGGACACCAAGCTTCTCCTGAGCATATCCTGAATTGTATGAATATACTATGGGATGAAATCTACATTCGATCGATTTCCTCTCAGTCAACAAGTGCCTCTCAGTCAACAGATTCCTAGGTTTGGTCTGACTATGTCAGACCCTTGAAGATAAACAACAACAATATCCCTATGCGCAATATCTTATTGATTACTGATTGCATTTAAACTTTGGAGTCCCATGCTATTTTAACTTTCAGGTATCAAAATAATCAATATTTCATTATAATTACTTATTACAGAAATATTAAAATGCTAATAACTAGAAACTTCATAAAGATAATATAATAAAAACTAAGTATCATGCAGTCGACAACAAATGACAACTGGGCAATAAAACTAGAGTTTCTAATTAGTGTTACCAATCTGAACAAATTCAAATATGTATATATGAAATATTTATAACTAATACTTAATATATAACATAAAATATTACATACAGTTGCAACATTCATTAAATACATAATATAATTCACCTAATGATTGCTTATAAAATCATCAACACCAGTTTTTTTCTCCAATGGTCGGGGTATATCGGGATGTATTGTCCCCTTATACCCAAGGAACCAGTCAGAAACAGCGATCTCTTTGCCACTGAGACGTTGCCCTGGGTGCACAACACCGTCATACCCTCAACACATGCCATAGGGACCTGTTTATAGGGTAGGCACTATTCATAGCTCATTCACACACAAGGAAAGGAAAAAGACAGGATAGAGTGAGAGGAAATACATCCATGCCTGAATCGGGATCCAAACCCAGGATCTCCTTATATTACACACTACAACAACAGAATTTATTGGACCCTAGACTGACCTCAATTATTTTATTGGATATATCATGTTCAATAAATCAATGTCGATCATTAAATATTTCCTTATTGTAATATTGTTAGATTCTGAAATAGACAAATTAGAATGTAAATTACCGGCAAAGTATGAAATCCAGCACTGTATACCATGGCTAAAAATAGCTGGCAATTTATGAAATGATTTACATTGCACACATTTCCTAGGCATTCAATAGAATGCCAAATGAAAAACTGGCAAAATATAAAATATTTCTCATTCATTTCATATAAACTATTTATATGTTATAACTCACATCATGTGTTATAACTCATTTATTTTAAATATCATATGGCAAGACATATGACTTTTTAACAGATAACTGAAGCTCAGAATTTGTCCGCAAGCTGTAGTATTACAGAAGGAGTAATAGCTTACAGACATGAAACAACGATTGCACAATGAACTGTGCAAAATAGAGTTAATGCAGCAAAAAATATTGTTTTCTTAACAGAAACTACTCACCAGAAGTTAATAAATAATGTACAAAAGCCAAAATGACTATTAAGAAGGAATGCAGGAAATACTGGTTGCTGAATTACTATGCTGCTATGAATGGGGAAAACAAAAATAAACCCATTTATCCTGTTAAAGAAGGCATCAGTACTATACCGTATTTATTTTGAGTTATTTCATATGTTTTGTATAAATTTTGAGTTATTTTATATAACTTCCCAAAGCTCATTTGTCTTTTGGACACTGAGAATGAGATAGAATGTTGAAAGAACTTCAATCAAATACAAAAACATTAAACATAATGATAATGAAGTGTACATCAACTTTTGTGAACTACTTTGCCAGAAAAATAAATATGTATTAAAAAGCAATGTAGTGAAATCTATGATTTATTTCTGAATTTAATTTCTGTTCCTGAGGTAGATCTTATTGTCTTTCATCTCAGTTAGATAGAGAATACAAATTCATTATGGTATACCAAGATAATCTCACACAATTGTGGATTCTCAAATCTCTAATGTCATAAAGAGCTGAAGAAGCAGCCTACAACCTAACGAACATATTCTCATTGCTTAGGGCACCATCTACAATAAAGTCTGACAATGGTAGGGAGTTTGCAAATAATATAGTGACCAGCTAGAAGTTTTGGGCAGCACCAAATATTATCCATGAGAAGCCTTGCCATTCACAAAGGCAGATTAGTATCAAAAGAGATAATAAAGATATTGAAAATATGATAAGTACCTGGATGCAAGATAATAAATCTGACTGCTGGAGTGAAGAACTGTGTTTCATACAACTTATGAAAAATGGAGCTTATCATTCTGGGATCAAAAGAACACTATATGAAGCTTTTGGCTGCAAACCTTAAGGAGTACTTACAACTTCTTTTCCACTTAAAGATGTTTTTAAAAGACATAAATACAGAGGGGCAGCTAGAAAAAGTAATATAGAAAGCATATAAACAATGAAAAGAGTTAAAACTAATCAGATTATACAAGAAAAAAAGCCAGTTTCAAAAAACATGCATAAAATTATTGTCGATAATGGACCAAACCAGCATGATGAAGGCATGCTTACAAAAGAGATTTTCTTTTCTGATACATGTTGTTTTTAAAAGGAAATGTGTGATACACTTGCATACAAAATGTGTCATCAAAAAATTCATAACTTCTGTGACCATGCCAGTAAAGATGATGAAATGGATATTTTGAACAATATTTGTTTCAAAACTGAAAATGCTATTGTAATTAATATAAACTCTAAAATCAATCTCGAAATACAAGCCAAAAAAGGAAAATGAATTACGAAAAAAAATTCCTATTGTTTTTTAGAAAGTTACTGTGCATGTTCCTATTCCTGATGCCGACAAAGGGTGAGGTGATTCGCACAATATACTAGCAACTGTAAAGAGTGTGAGAAAGGACGATTTCTATTGATTCTATTGATTGATACATAATTTCTGATGGAATTTTAAAAATAAGTATATACCAGATCACAATTCACTTTATGCCCTAAGAATTTTCATAAAATTAAAGATATTCCTGACAGCAAAATTCTTTTCAGGGCAGTTGTAATTGCTCAGTACTGAGGCAACAGCCAAGGATTCTTAAATGTAAGTGTAAAACAAAGTGCCAAAATCTGAAATGTCTTTGCACAAAAAAAGTAATTTGAAGTGTCATTCAAGATTGCAATGTTGCAAGAAAAAGGTTAAAATTTTTTATTTGAAAATTTGTTTCCCTAAATAAGAAAGGCAACTTTTATTTTTCTTTATATTTTCATTTTTCTTTACACATTTTGAATTAATTTTTATAATGGTTTTCTATAATTCTTTCAAAATAATATTTCTGTTTATGAGAAATGCACATCATTTACATGATAATCTCACCAGGAAGTTTTTTCATACTTTGCCTAAATAGCGTTTGTCATTCTATTGAAAGCCTAAGTATTATATATAATGCATAAGGAATGTATGTAATATTTCTCATATTTCCTACCTTGCCAACATCTGGCATTACGTACAATTCCTAGGGATTCTATAGAATGCCAGCCTTTCATACTTTGCCGGTAACATATACATTTTTTGGGGTTAATCAATTTACACTCAAATGATAATCTTAAGAAAAATGCAGTATTACTAAAACCATGAAAAAATAAATAAAGAGAATAAGGAGCTTCAAAACTTAAAAAATTATTTCAGATGTAGTAAAGAATGAAGAAAAAGGAAAATATTAAAACTTACTCTCAAATTTTAACAATTTTGAAGTTTTCAATGCAGACTTCTGATTAGCATCATCTTGTTCTATATCTTTAAGTTTTCTTTTATTGCGTCCTGCAAAAAATAAACATTTTAAAATAAATAAAATAGATTATATCTAATATGAATTTACAATTCATCATCTATTGTAGTTAATTAGATAAAAAAATCATCATTAGATAAAATGAAAATTTAAACTCCATATGCATACATATATAAATTTCACTAGAGGCAATTTTTATGCTTATTCCTTGCAGCATTTTTCACAGCAAAATACATATATCAGGGTTTTTTTTTATTATTTATTTATGATAAAAGTTTTGATTTCATTTACTGCTACATGTTGAAAACAATAACATTAAAAAAGAGATACAATTAAAATATGAAATTTTTTTTTTAATAAAGTATTAAAAAATAAAACACATTAATGTCAGTACTAACATTTTAATAAAGAATTTTTTTCATTAAGAGTCATTTGAGTGGATTTAAATATGTTTGACTTTTAATGTAACATTATATATCTTCTAAATTTTTAATTTTTTCTAGTTAAATTTTTAATCTTATTTAACAAAAAATCTTTTTCTTATGTCATTTTTAATATTCTGCAATTATATGCCAAAAATTTAATTATTAAATTTTGATATTATTATTTATAATTATTTTATATATATATATATATTATTTTAAATAGCTTTGAATCTCTCCATTTTTTTTTAATTTTCAAAATGAGAGAATTGGTGAAAGAAATATTGATGTTTTCATAGTGTCTTATACAATTTTTCATGAAAAATATTGTAGATTTATCAATTGTTTAGCAAAATGAGATAATTCTCATGACCATACTGCAATTTTTTGATATTTATAAACATGCTTATTATTTTCTTTGTAATTAACAAAAATGATTAAAATTTCTTACTGGGTGTAACTAAGCACTAAAACTTATATCAGAAGTCCACTTTTATATTTTTAATAATAGATAATAATTTGTGAATAATTTTAACAATTTTAACAGCTCAGAAATTTTAATTCACAGGATAAAAAAAAATATAAAAGTCAGTTGTAATAATGAAAAAAAATTATATTTTGCCTCACTGATTCTGACAGTATTTGAAAAAATGAGTTAATTGAGTTCTGATTTGAAAAATATTGAAATTAAAATAAGCATTGTATTACTTGACAATCTTATGAATAATTATGATTAATTGTAAAAGTATTTCAAGATTTTCTTTCAGTTTAAATTTATTTTAGTAATTAAATTCATAATAAATAAAAGATAATTCAGAATAAGTTCAAAAAATATTTTAATCTCACAGTGAAAATTCAGTAAACTGCTTACATTTCTTAAGTAATGACTAGACGCATTGACAGTTTTTTATTTTAAATAAATAATGACCAGATTTAACCTGCACAGTGAAGCTAATAGTTTAATCACTAGCACAATTTTCCAAATGCACAGTCATTGTCATAATAAAAACTATTTAACTATAGCCATATGAATATGGCTAAAATTGGATTGTTTTATCATGTTAACTATCATTAAAATTTTGCACTCTTATATTGAAACATAAAAATGTCATATTTTAAATTAAGAAATTAAGCTAATATTGCTAGAAAAAAAATTAAATACTGCTTGTTTTAAGATAGGTTATACATCTTTATTTCAAAATTAAGTATGGCATCTTTGACAAGTTGTATCTTTAAAAATAAATATGACATCATTTTTTATCTTAATTAAAAAATTACAAAAGAAACTAAAAGTTTAAATTATGTAAAATATTCTAAATAATACAAAATACTTTTGAAAACATAAAAGGTTTAATGAGCAAATACCAGTTTGGATAAGAAATAAATAAAAAAGGCCTAAATGTTCCCATAGCCAAATGAAACTAATCTTCAAAAAAATGAATTCCAAAAAATGTCAAAAAAATAATTTTAGGAATAAAGCAAAATTTAAATAAAAACAATTTAAAAATAAATTAGAAGTTGTATCAGTTTAAAATGAAATTGATGCTAAACATTTATTTTAAAATATTTTCTCAAAATCTTTTATAGAGAGAGATTGTTCTTAAAAATTCTTTACAGATTTCATACAATTTATTCATAATTTAATATCTAAAATTCAATTCTGAAAATAAAATTTGCTTAAAAAATATCCTCACACCTACAGTAGAGATTTCAAAGTTCCAACTACATATATATTTAGAAGTTTAGTTAAGATTAGCAATGATAAAATATTTTTATAATAATTTTAAATGCACTGTGTGGACTTATCAAAAATACTCTGATAATTTAAATTTTTAAAATTCTTAACATATACACCCTAACAAGGTTATACAAATATACTTGTTGAAAGGTCTCTTGGCATAATACTTTGCAAATTTTCTTTTTCCTTAGGTAAGTTTGAGTCCTCATTCCCTTTTTGATTTAAAGTTCTTTTCTCTGAAAATATACATATATAGGTTTAAATAAGTTACTTTGATACAAAATTAAGTATATTGAAGAAATATTGAGCATAAGGTTTGCAAAGATTTCCAAGAATCAAATTTCAGGAGTTTTAAAGAGTCAAATCAAAAATTTCTAGAAGATATCAAAATTCATTTTAAATATTTTTTTGTTTCATTTTAAAAACTATAAATTAAATATACATATAATTATGTATCTGCAACCTTTTTCAAATATATTTTTGATTAATACAAACAAATTGATGAAAAAATTAATGCGAAATCTTTATTTAAATTAGAATTATATGTGATGATTACTAAAAAGACTTCAATGGATTTCCAGCTATAACAAAAATATTTTTATTTAAATAAATGATCAATATTTCTTACATTACTGAGTTATGTATTGTATAAACAAATGGGTAATTTTAGAGTTTTTAAATATCATTAGATTTCTATCTACTAATATATTGAATATTGCAATATGTGTATAACAATATTTTCTTAAATAAAAATAACTATTCAAAACAAAATAAATACAACTATTAGATAAAGTTTCCAGGATGGGATAAATATTTTTCTGTTTGCTTCCAAACACTTTTAAGACTATACAATATCGCATCCATGTAATACGCTTTTCTATTTCATTTTCCCATTTCTTGGTTATATATATATATATATATATATATATATATATATATATATATATATATATATATATATATATATATATATATATATATATATATATATATATATTGCTATTGCAAAATGTTAACTTTTAATCAATAGAGCTTTTACTTTTAATTCATTATTAAAACTGAGTAATAACAGTCACATCTCTGAAGCACAACAGTGAGATGTGTGTGATTTTACAATTAATGTTAATTTACCAGTAATTTCAGCTCTATCAGAAATTCCTATTGTAGATTTTTCATGCTCATATATGTCATTTTCCAAATGCTTCATTTCAATTTTTAGTTCATCAATTTTTTTCAAGAAATGGTTTTTGCTTCTTTTTTTTTTCTGTTATCAACTGAGTTTTTGCTGTTCTATTCCATTTAAAAATAATTTATACTTTAGCCTGGTACCAGTAGAACTAAGTAGGCCTTTGCTAATTATTATATTCTTGACATCTACTATGCTTTGGATGTCACTATCAATGATGCATTCAGCCAAAGATGATTGATTATTTATATTTTCTACCGTCAAATTTGTATTCACAAAAAAGCAACATTGACTATGAGAGAGTATAAAAGGCAAATTAGCTACTTTTCAAAAGTGATAGTATTTTTGTATATTTGAGAGTAATTTAAAATAAAAAACATCTGTTCTTAATGGGATCAAATTTCGCAGCAACACAATCTTGAAATTTTACAGTCAGTTGTAATGATTTAAATTCTTCTACAAAATTACCAAGTTTTTTTTTTTTTTTTTTTTTTTTTCTAAACAATGCGAAAGTAAATCCTTATATTGCTTTCCTAGAATTTACTAATCATTGAAAAGACACTTTTCCTCAGACATATTAAACAATTTATTTCAGCCTACATTTTATTGATAAACAAATTCATCCCTTTTTACTGAACTTATATGTAATTTTCACCAAGGAAGATATTTTAACTCAAAAATGTTACATTTAAATACTAATATTCACTGAATTTTATACAATATGCAAGAAAACAAATAAAAAAAGAATGAATTAAAATCATCCCCCTCTGATTGCACTACATGATGATGTTATTAGTAAGCAGATTTCACTTCACTTGACACACATAAATCTAAATACAACACCTAGTCCTGACTGAATTTGATTATCATGAAACTATTGTGGCTGAACTAGATCATTATTTTAGTCAACAATTATGAACACAATTTATTATGGATTGTGCCACTATCTAATGATAACATTAAGAGCTAATACTCAATTTGGCTTTTGAACAATAATAAAAAACTTAAACAAATCATAATATTTTCAAGCAAATCATAAATGCATCAAGTAAGCCAAAATTACAAGAGTAATTCATGATTTTTAGGCCATCAAGTCAAAATTCCAGGAACTTCAAAAGCCCTTAAAAAATGTCAAATTCAATGAGTTTCAAGGAATTGTACAAACCCTGTTAACAGCATTTATCAGAAATTGCATTAAAGACTATACTATTTTTTAATAAAAATAAATAAAAATTGGCAACTAATTTTATTAAACATTTGTTTAATTAAGAAAAATTTAATGTATAAAATCAGAGATAACAGCAAATAGAGAATACTTTTAAAAAATTTTAAATTCCATTCTTTAAACAAATAAAGTTTCAACAACATTGTCAACAACAAAAACTTCAACAATCATGTATGATGTTGATTTCAACTAAACCATCATATAATTTTGACTTATTAACATTACAAACAATTTTGTAAAGTTAATAAGTTTGGTAACCATAAAATCTGTTTACAAATATATAATTAGTGACTAGCACCATATTTTCATTATTTTTACTTAGATTTTTCAATCAATCCATTTTATGTTCTAAATAATAGTTTTGATTTGCAATTTATAAATATACATAATAATAAATCTAAGAATCACAGCAAAAAATTAATAAAATATCTAATGCACAACATTAAAGTAACATAAACTTCCTAATAATAAAAGAATTAGAATGTTCTTCTAAATAAAAAATGTATTCCTCTTAAAAAATACCAAAACCAAAAATAGAAATCTAAATAAAAATTGTTATTCCTCTTAAAAAATACCAAAAATATTTTATAAACTTATCTACAAATTAATATTATTTTTAAGGCATTATTTATAGATATATTTATTACCATCATAAGATAAAATATAATAATGAAACTACAAACATTTTGGAAGATTTTGTTAAATATAGCAACAAAATTAACGAATTGAAAATTACATTCATTAAAAACATTTTTTTTATATTGTGACAAAATTATTTAAAAATAAGAATTATATGATTATATATTTTAAAAATAATTTTGTGAAGAAAATAATAAAATTTTTATAATAATGAAAATTTTACAGTCAAGTATTAAGATGTCAAATTTTAAGGACAAAGAAATCTGAGCTCATCACATACTATTAATTTCACCCTAAATTTGAAAAAAAAAAATACTTAAAAAAATTCAATTTGGAAATAAAATTTTGAATATAAAAATGCAAAATAGATCTTCCAATAAAACAAATAAAATACAGTATTTCCATACTTAATTTTTTTTCTCCTGAAATTACATCATTCTCTTTTGTAATATTTTTTCGTGGTCTTCTTAATTGTTTAATTTTCATTCCATCCAAAGCTTAAAAAGTAAATTTAATTTATTATGTTGTGCTAAATAATGGGAAAAAATTAAAAAAAAACACACACACACACACACAAATATCATAAAAAATATTTAAAAATAACATTTTATAGATTAGAAAATATTTTTATTACACTGATCTTGATACAAAATTTTAACATAAATTGAACTTCCAATATAAAATATTATAACTAAATAGAACACATCAATTATAACTGAATAGAACATATCAATAGAAAATTTTATTTGCAGAAAAATATTATATAATTTATGATACACTTAAAAGGACAAAATACAAATGCAACACACAAAACTTTTACTCAAAATATATTTGAAATTTTTTATTATATTATAATAGATGCCTTTTCATTTAGCAACAATTAATATAAAAAAAAACATTTACTTACATTTATTTATAATTATTTTTAAATTTAACATTTCATATTTGATTTTTAGAGGATTTAGGGACTGTGCACAAGAGTTTGCTAAATTCACTTCTTTGATATATCCTTTTTCAATATTATTAAACATACAGAAAACATGCAAACACTTACCTTTCTCTGTTGTCTTAATCCTTCTTCCATGAGAGGATTGTAGACTTGGAACAACTTCAGTTTTAGGAGAGTTAGTTAATTCAACAGAATCTTCATTACTTTTTTCAACCAATTTGTCCTTATTTGTAATTTCATCTTTATTTTTATTGAATATAATAGTTTTATTAATCTTTTCTAAATCTGAATCAATACTTTCTTGTAAGTTTTCTTTTAAAATATTTTCAGATTTTATCAATAAGTTTGATTCTAACTTAACAGTTTGCTTTGTGTCATTTGATTGGGATATTTTTATATCTACTACTTCATCAGGAATAATATCAGTTGCATAATTTATTGCATCATCTGCTTTTTCTAATGTTGAAGTTGTATCACCTGATATAAAATCAAATTTAGTATGTGATTCTGGAAGAACTGATTTAGAATCATCTAATTGTAATATTTTTACATCTGTTTCTTTATCAGCATTCAAATCATCTTCATAATTTATCTTCATTCCTACAGATTTTTCTAATGTAGAATTTGTATCAACTGATTTAGAATCATCTGACTGTAATACTTTTACATCTGTCACTTCATCACTTACATAATTTATATTCGTTTCAACTGTTCTTTCTAATGTTGAGATTGAATCCTCGGATTTAAAGTCTAATTTAGTATGCGATTCTGAGCACACATTTTGAAAAGAACTTTTAGCAGTTGGTGAATTTGCTTCTTTAACTTTCTCAAAATCATTTGATTTTGCAGTTTTGTGGGAGGATTCATTTTCTTCATCTACTTCAATAACCATTTCAGCAACAACACCATCAAGTGTAAAGCGAGACACATTTGAATCATGTTGTGTTTGATCTTTGAGGTTTAAATCCATAACTATAAAAATAAATACATGAAGAGATTATACACAAAGAAAAAAAATCCCACAATAATTGCGGCTCACACAAATAGTTCATTGGTAGTTCATATAAAAAGACATACAGTAACTGACAAATACAAGCAGCAACAAATATGTAAAAGAAATGATTCACAAATAGTAGTTACATTTTAGAGCAATATTGAGACATTTTCAAAAAAGGTAGTATTGTATTTTTCCATTTATTTCAATCAGATTCTATTAAGCAAAATTTATAATATAAATATTTTAATAAAGATCTAATATTCAAATTATTTTTCATCATATATATCTGTACAATTTTTCCTGAGTTTTTAACTTTTCATGCATACTTTTAATATGATATTAATATCAAACCAGATATTTTTGAAAACATTTTTTCAAGTCAAACCTTGTGTTTTTTATTACATTAGTTTTATTTCCTTCCAGCTTAACAATAATTTTTTTTTTTTTTTTTGGCAAATTACAGCCAATTAGACCAAAACCAAAAACTTTAAGTGGATTCCAAACTGTTACAAACATTCAAGTCAGGGATTGGACTCAAAATCATAAACTGTAGATTCATGTAATTGTGGTGTTAGCTACCAGTTAAACAGCACATAGTACAAAAGAATAAGTAAATTCTTTGTCAATTTTTCTCATTATGTAATGGAGATTTATTCCACAAACACAAATGCTTTGACAAAAAAGTTCTCATACAGGATGTGAACCATATCCATTTATCAGGAACAAACTTAGAAAAATCAATACATTTCATAAACATATAGAGATAATTATTAAGATGGATTCATTAAAATAAAAAGAAAGTGTCTTATCTTTTAAATTTATAAGAGTGACATTTTCTACTCATTTGTAATTCAAATTGGAATAATAGTTTGTGATAAACTTTACTTATATGCTAGTTGCATAAAGGAGCTGTTTAATTATGAAAGCATGAGTATCAGCAAGGAGAAAGTCAATTTATACATAAATTTTATAAAAAATTTGATGAAAATGAATCATGATTAACACATGAAAATTCTTAATGGTTGTGTTTAATGCATGTTTTAAAATTCCATGATTATTTTTCTAACAATGGTTTAGGTAAATTATATAAAAAATTTTAATGTATATTTTTCTGTTGAAAGGGAAATAATTTACTTTTTTTAATATAAAAGGCTTTCCTTTTTATTTAAAATCTATATTTTAAGTCTATAATTTATTTGATTTTTCTAAAAAAACTTGAAGCTCTCTCCAGACCAGTACTAAGAAAACTTGATGCTCTCTCCAGTCAAATACTACAATATAAAAAAAACTTAAAACTATTTAAGTTTCATGTGAAACAAAACATATAAAAGTTTTATTTTCTTCATTTAAAAAATTTAAAGGCAACAGAATACAAACGTTAAAAAAAAAAATCCAAAAAAGAAATTTAAATTCTAAATATTACAGATCTCATGTGGTATGTGAATTTCACAATATATATTCTTTAAAAAAAAATAATAATACTCTCTTTTTTAAAAAAAAAATAAATAATAATACTTATTTTACATTTCTGAGAACTAATTTATGAATCTATTTTTGAAGAAAGTAAAAAAATTATATATTTTCAAGATTTTATAATATTTGATGTTTAAATATTCTTTGCAAAGTTGAATTTTTCAATCTTAAAAAACTTAAAATTAAATTTATCTCAAAAATATTTTATAAAACAAAACTAATTTTGAACATAAAATAGTATTGCCCATAACCAATCTGTTAATGGAAATTCCTAAACTGAATTGACATTAAGTTAACTGTGTAAAAATTTATTTGTTACTGAATTTATTTCTCTAAATAAATAAATAATATATGTTTAATTTTATTGATCTTTGTAAAACAAGTATCCTGAGTTGAATGTAATATATTTTTAGTATTAGGACTAATTTCACTAATATAAAACATTCACACTTTAAATGTTTTACTCAGCTTTTACTATTTAAATTAATTGATAAATGATTTTATACTTTTACATTACAATCTTTTTTTTCTTTTCTTTTTTATAAATATTGTATCAAATAAGGTGGAGTAACTCTTTATTTAAAAACATGCTGTTTTCATAAAACTTATTTTATTTGTAAGTTAGAAATATCAATATGTGAATTTAAATGTATAATTCATATTTTAACTATATATAGAACACACATAAACTAATATTTATTAATATGTGTAAACATGTGTAATATACTATAAAAAATGTCAAAACTAATTATTCAATGTATTGTAAAGATACGCCTAGATAAAAACAATTCAACATTTTCCCTTTAAATGAAATAAATTTCATCAATTAAATACATATATTATAGGTTCAACAGATTTTCAGTAATATGAAACGATAAAAAAAAATCACATATTTTTTGCTTGCATTGAGTGTACACCAAATTCACTAAGCTGAAATTTATTAATGAGCAAAAATAATATTGTCAGTAAAAACTAAGCAATGAAAATAGAAAAATTAAGTAAATAAAAAATGAAAATAAAACTTGATAATGGAAATAAGCTAATTGATAAAGAAAAATTGCTATAAAGCCATACATATGGACATGCGTTTAACTTTTATAATCAAATATTTTTGAAAAAAACTAATCAATTCTTTATAAAAAGTTAATTTTAATTTAAGAAATATTGTTTTCCTAAGAGGAAGCTTAAGATTTTTCAATACTTTAAAATTTGTTTCACTGGATAAAGAAAATAATGCTAAGTTATAGTTAATATTGAATGTCACATTTTAAATGATACAGAAAGAGAATTTATCATTATAGCCACGAACTCTGTATCAATAGAAATTATATTATAAAATCAAATATAAATTTTAAGATTCAGATTTTAAAAGAATTATTATCTTAATGCATTTTATTTTAATAAGGAATTATATTTGCAGTAGAAACTTTTTGTTTTTATTAAAAATAAGATTTTGATGACCAAAATGTATATTTAAAATAGGTTTAAATAAATATTGTAACAAGAACATTTATTAATAGAAATATTATTCTGATAATATTTCTATGCAAGTAATTTAAATTAATATTACTTTGCAAATTTGTGGCTTGAAGTTAGAGGAACAGTAATTTTATTCAACTTAATAAATAACACTCAATAAAAATTAGAAAAAATATTAATTAAAAAAATAATAATTGTAACTTTTTATTTACGTTGACATAATCTGCCAATTAAGACTATCTATGGTAGGAAGACACAACATACAACCATGAAAAAAACACATATTAATGTTTGTTTTAAAAGATTTATTGCATCCAATATGATATACATTTTTAATGTTTCTTTTTAAAATATATATTACATATCATAAAGCTTAATTGTTTCGTAGACGCATTTCAATAATGTTTCGACGGAAGACATCACCTATTACATTCTACAATACTTCAATAATTAAAAATAGCGGGGTTATTTGCAGAGATATTTAATGATACATTATGTCAGAAATTCTAATAATTATTCTGATAAGTAAAATTAGAATTATTTGTTAACTTCAATGAGAGAAATCGAAGTCTTGTTTCTTCCCTAATTTATGCCAATCAGATGTGATACAAATATTTTATAGTCATGATAAAATCGGAATTATTTCCAAAAAAAAGGAAAATAATGCTTCGTGTTTTTAAACTAGTATACAATTGATAGAGACTTGTACACCGATGTCATTCCTTTTATGTTTTAATCATTAAAAGTAGTGATTAAATATGTAGCCTTTCATTGAACATAAAAAAGACAAAATTTATGACATTAAAAGTAACTTCGATTAACATTTCCATGTTTAGAATAGTAGAATATAATGAAGTTAATTTCTTCCAATAGAAAATGAGAACTAAAAAAAATACGTAGATTTTTACATTATTGAAGCTGATATTTTACAGCAAAATTATTGGTGGCAACAACACTGGGATTCAAATATATAACGCTGAAAAAGTCCTGAATACTATTTTTTATAATTTAAATTTAACCATCGTTATTTTAGAAAATAGAATAAAATGAAAAGAATTTTTTTAATAATAAAAATTATAAGATCAAAAAATAATTTACTGTAAGCACAGATATATAATAATAAGCAAACACACCAATCAATCCAAAACTAGTAACAATCAAAATAAACAATATGAAAAAAATCATTTTTAATGACTAAAAGAATTTAATCAAAAATCACCTTCAAACGAATAAGAAAAGTTAAAAAAAAAGTAATATTTAAAAATATCCAAAATAATTTGATAGTATGAATGATGAACATTTACACGAGATCAAAACAACACACTTTTATGCGAAATTTGATTTATAGCTATTTTTCAGCAATTCATTAAGGATTGGAAAGAGTAACATCATTACATTATGAAATAACAGAAAGGTATAGGGCAGAATTTACAGTATGAATAATTTTTCGTACCTTTTTTGCGAGAGCACAACTATGGATACAAACACTGAAAATCAAAATGGCGGTTACAAAATGGCGGATAATATATATATTACGGTTACAGAATAAAAACAAGATGGCCGACAAAGAAAGTTATTCATTTTTAATCTTTTTTTTTTTTAAAAAAAAGCTATTTCGTAATTATTTTTGTAATTAAGAAATGAAATATTTTAAAATGATAAATGTTTCCTGTAATAAAAAAATTCTTTTCACTCAAAGCTAAATACAAAACTAAACTTTTATTTAAAAAATCAAAAATGTTCAAAAAGCTTGAGTATAAATAACAATAAAAGTAAACACACATAACCAAATTATACATTTACAATAAAATTCTGTATGAAAATTTCATCCAATAATCAGCAGTTATTTATCTTGTAAGTCTTAGAAGTTAGAACTTCTTCAAATACTTGATCTTTATTTTTCTGTAATATATTTTCACTGAAAATGTGATTGATATACATTTAGAAAGAGTTTCAGTTTTAAGTAATATAAGCGGTTTTTCAAAACAATGAGCTAGAATATGGAATGAATAAAAAAATGACTTTCTTTATACAAAAGAAAGAACAAGAACATTTAGAAATACCACATTGGAATGAAAATAACTATCCCAGTGGCTGATCTAAAAATCAATTAATGTTAATCTAAAAATAAGCGAAATTTGATTTCGTAGATTTAAATTAAACACATTTGGTTTTAAATACTTATAAATTATATCTCAAGATTCTTATATATAATGAATGTTTATCAAGGTATTAATCTCCAATCTGCTACTTATCAGATTTATTAGATAAGTAATAGACACTAGAACAAGGCTTTTAAATTAAATTTTATTTTATCTTGTACAGAAATAAATTAAATTTTCTCAAAATTTAAGAAAATTTGTTTGAATTTCATAGTTATTCGTATTTAATAATTGTCGTACTTAAAAATTGTTTGTTTACCAATAAGTATTAAAATATTCCATTCGTTGAGTCAAAATCGAAAATAAGTATTTTCAACAAATACTTTCAATGTTGTTTTTCATGGGGTTTGTATCTACCCGATGCTGGTGATATTTTTGATATGATAATAAAAATATTTTCCAATAAGATTCATTAAGGAAAATATAAAGAATTCAGTGACAAACACAAAAGCACAACTTTATTATAGCATTTTTATTCTTCTACTACAAAAGAACAGAAAACATGAAGTGACAAACAGCGCCACATAGCGACCAGGCACGGTTCCTTTCACTTTCTAACACCATTATTTTAATATCATTTGACAAATAAGACATTTAATCTACCAACCTTCATCACATTTGTTTGCACTTGTGTATTCTAGCCTTTGAAGCCATTTATCAAATATTATAGTTTGTATCAAGATCTGAGCTCAAATATCTAAGAAAATTGAATGCAAAATTGACTATATTCTTATTAGATTATGTCTTTTTTTGGAATGTGGTTCTAGATTACATTTAAAATACTGAATGTACTATTTTCTTAATTAAGATACCGAATTTAAGCCTTAAAATTTAAGATAATTACTTTTAACAGAACTATTTTAACATTTTTTAAAAGATTCATAATAGTTTAACAGTTTAAAAGAACATTAAACAATGCATAACACTTGAAATGTTTCTCTGAGAAATGCATTGTTTTGTTTCTTTTGATAACACAATAACTTAAATGTACAATATTTGTTCGTGAACTGCGAGCAGAACACAAATTCAGAGATTTTGCCAATATTTTGAAAGCTATCATTCATTTTAAAGTTGAAATCTCATTACAGAATTTATTTTCCATTTATTAGATAAAAGTTCTTGTATATGAATGCACATGATAATTTACAAGTAATGAATATTTTCTATTTCCTAAGAAGATGTTTCCATAAATTTCAAAATTATGTGTTTAAAGAAGGTATTAAAATTTTTCCCTATTTCGAACTTTGTAGAAGGAATTAAATGATCAGTGTCTCAACGAAACAAAGTTCGAAGGCGTAATGGTAGATCTTTGCACTACTAAGGCACAGGTCTGAAATTTAATCCCTTGGCTTTGAAAAGTCGATTCAATCTTTCATCTTTTCATTAGGTTTATAAAATTGATTACCAAGAATGTTTGGGAAATAAACCCTGAGGATCCACGTTAAGTTGACCTCTTAGCCGGGATATATGCTTCATACGCCCCCCCCAGGCATTCGGTCTTGAAAACAGGTATGTGCACTGCAGGCCTTATTGCCCGTAAGGTTGTCATGTCATTGAGTTTAGTTTTTTTGTCTCGACGAAACCAAATAATTGCATTTTAATATTAATATTAATAATGAAATAAAATTTAATTATTTTAAATAGAAAGAAACTATATAAAGAGTTTTTATTTAAAATATTGTGCTTATATTTTCTTTCTTGTTTTGTTTTATAGATTTTTTTGTGTTACCATACAAAATGTGAAATAATATTACTTGAGTCTTATACAGTCTAATATGAAATTCTTGAGAATAAATTTAATAAATCTAACTAATTACAATAAAACATAATTTCAGAAATACTAATTAATTCATTTAAAAGTTACATATATTTTATATACTTGTATGAAAATCATAATTCCAATAATAATGATTTTTATGATTAATTATGTAATTATGGTGTCCCCTAAAAGTTTAAAAGAAAAATATATTCATTCAGTCAAAGCTAATAAATTGATTGTGTTATATGAGATATACAGCAATGGTACTTTGATTGCATTAATCATGAATTTAAGTAAATCGATATAAGAAGGCTAGATATTTCTAACTTGCTTATATATCTTATATGAAATGATATAAGATGTATATCATTTCATAGATATATATATATATAGATATAAGATTTCATAGGTATATATATTTTCTACAGATGAGACAACGGTATAACACGAACTCCCGAATAAAATATTAAATCTTAAATTCAGAAATGAAAAAACTCACTAGGAAATGACAAAATATAATTTATAAAATACTTAAATAATCTAAAAATTCATAAAAAAATAAGTTAAAATATTATAAATTATTTTTGACTTATTCACAAAGCAATAGTTTAAAATTTTCAGTATAAAATAATTAATTCACAACATATCAAATGATAAAATAAATTACTCAGTGAGATCTTATTCCATTTTAGTGATTTACTGACTTTTAAATGAAGCATGATTTGCTAACTCATAATAACATGAATATATGATAATCACATGAAGCTCAGCGTTCAGCGTTCATGTTAAGACAGAACTTAAAAGTATATTCAATCAATAGTTGATTCATATTAATGATAGACTCAGTCCACTGTTATCAAATGTGAGATACAAAGAAAAGATTTTTGTTAATAAATTTTATTTCATTATCGAGCATTTTCATAAATAATAACTTTAAGCATTTATGCAATACCGAGGGAAAAAAGAAATTCTCGTGACGGAGAGGAAATATGTTTAACTGAATCAATCGAAGATCTGACGTATTCTCTAATGGCGATTGGGAAACAAAATAAATCACATACTCAGCGTTCCTCCGTTGGGATGATATGGTGAGAACAGGAGGATGCTAACTAAAGTGTCGAAAAAATTTTCCTTTTTACTTTGGAACATAATTAATGAATTTATCAATGATATATTCAAGAAATAATGGTAAAAGAGAGAGAATTTCTTATCGGGTATCCTTTTATTGGCAATTGTTTTGACTCCAATATGTGACTAACAAGATAACCGATACGTATAAGCTATACAAAGATAGAGATACCTTAGGTTAAAAGAAATTGGACTTTATTCCAAATTGTTTTGTCAAAGCAAAGGGTACTCAATTCTACATTAAACGCGAAATTATTTACTAAAATATCTTTCAAAAATGAATTCAAATTTATCAATGAGGCCTTTGTAAAATAGAAAAAAATATTGTGATGTCAAAACTCTGATTCAATTAATTTTAAAATTAACTATAAGCTTAATTGATACTTTTTCATTATTGCAACAATAAAAAGATAAAAGGATTCATCCATTATTATAAATTATTAGTAATATATACTTTGCATGGTACATAAAAATAACAGTAAATGTGGATTTCTTTAAATAAACATCATTTTTTAAAAATAAGAGTTAAATTACTAATATCAGCAATAAATGTTCACATTATGTAATACATAGGTATTTATATTTGGTTTTCAGAAGAGTGGTTAAAACTACATGTAAAATTATTTCATATGTTATAAGAAATTTTTTTAATTAATATTATTTCTTTAATATTTAAAATAAATCATTAAAGTATTCTAATTTTCCATAATTCAGGTATTATGCGTTGGAATTTACTCAAAAAGTCAAATTCAAATCGAAATCCAATCTCGTAATGGAATAGTCGAGTTATTTAACAGATTGGTTGATTAAATTTTCTGCCAGTAAAAAAAAAAAAAAAAAAAAAAAAAGGAGAGAGAGAGAAGAAAATATCATTTTTTGTCAGTCATAAAGTCGTGTTCCGATATTTTTTACATTTATCTTAAACATTTGTTGTAAAATGTTTTACAAAAAAGGGGGAAATTTTAAAAATAAACAGATTTTAGAAGATAAATTCAAATTATAGACAAAACAATCTAAATCTGCATTAATTTTAAATACAATTAATTTTTGATCACGCATTTTCATTTCACATTTCTCAAATATGTGAACAACATTATTTCAATATTTGGAAATTAGTTTGTAAGTTACTCTGAGGTTATTTTTTGTATGCGATTCCAACTATAAAATGTATCGAATTTTTCCTTTAAATTGACTCCAATTTTTAACTCAGAATACAAACATACCTGTAACACAGAAATAAAACACAGCAAAAAAAAATTTTACTGCAAAATATTACATTTTCAATGAGTATAAATGTGTTGTTTGACTGATATTTTAAGAGATATTGATTGCTAGTCAGCTATCGAAAAATAATGGATTACTTTTTTCCCAACCTTATATAATGCTTATAAAACTCAAGCATTTACGCACAATATTCGTCTATAAATGTAATTATACCTAACATTTGTTAAGTGTTTCATTCTAAGAATGTTTTCAAACAAAATGTATGACACTTGATCTCATCAGCTATTCAGATAGTTAATTTTTCAATATTTCGCCTTTTCTAGTACAGAAATCCTATTTTGTTTATTCTGAATAAACATCTCTTCTATCCACTGGAGGTCTGTCATATTACCGCCCTTACTTTGAACCTACATCGATGACCTTTTAATTTTGCTTTAAGAAAATTGGATTTACCAGTTGATGCGGTTTAAGATTTGCCAACTGATGCGGTTTCCATATCAAATAAACTTCAAATTTTGGTATAAACACCTTTCTTTAAAAAAGTTTCTTGCTCTGTAGTCAAGTATAGAGGAAAATCCTTGTTCTAAAAATCCTTCGCTCTGAACTGTTTTAAAAACCATCAAATAATTTGATTTCCGTTCGGATTATTTTATTATTTTATTTGATTAGTAAATTCCGTATTTCATCCCCTTCTCCAGCAACTATCCACATTGCAGATTTTGCATTTCAAATTCATATTAAATTGAAGCCTTTTTCACTAAATTTCTACATAATCTGAGGCTTGTTGGCATATTGCAACTGAAACTTAAAATTTCTCCGATACCACATTTCGCGCTTAATAGTCTCAAATGTTCCTTATTATATTTTTTCTGGGGGAGTAATGTAGAGGCCTTTACTTGGTGCACTATGGTTAATACTAAATCCGTTACGGCTTTATCACTTTCCTTGTTGCCCGCATATTTGTATAGGTTTGGATTTTATGACTTTCCCTTATGTACCCTGTGCAGACAACATAAACTTTTTGATACTTTTCATCTCGACTCGTGCTCTGCAATTCTGTTTTCAAACTGTAAAGTTCAGGAATATTGGAAGGCTAGAGAAATAATGGCGTAATAGCCTGTCTTATCTGTTCTTACTGTGCTGTCCTTTACCATCAGATATATATATATATATATATATATATATATATATATATATATATATATATATATATATATATATATATATATATATATATATATATATATATATATATATATATATATATATATATATATATATATATATATATATATATATATATATATATATATATATATATATATATATATATATGCAGCATTAAAATCAATAGTAAATATGCCTGAAATTTTATATAGATTTAATTTTACTAACTCTTTCTTATGCAGCTTATATAAAGTCCAAGATTATATGAATCAAATCTCTTGTGTGAAAAATTATTGTCATAAATATAAGCATCAAAGAGATGAATTTCTGAATAAACTAGAGTTACCGAACAAAATTCAATCTCATAAACAGTGCTTACAACTTATTGTAAAAATTCCTAAGCATATTAGGATTATTTCAAAATTTTGGTTACCCCTTGATAATTTCTAAGGAGAGAGTTATATTTTTGGGTTTTTAAGATGATATCTATCACTGCTTCTAAAAATATCAGTCATCAACCATCTTCAACGTAATGGAGTATTAGATAATTTCATGATATATCAATAATTAATGGAGTTTTATAGAAATTCTTACGTTAACAAACAAATCAAATTATGATAAGCTTTTATTTATATTTTTCTTGAATGTAAAAGAACGTATATATATGGTTATTGTATATTTTATATCAACAGGTGGTCTTTCATTCTTTACATTAAAAGAAAATAATTGCTTTTTTCGAGTAGTTTTTGATGGTTTCAAAGGCAAAAAAAAATTTTTTTTAAGTTTCTCTTTATAGTTCAAACTGCCTTTCAAAGTAAAAATAAAAAGTAAAAAAATGGTAGAGTTATGTTTTTTTTTTTATTGGAATGTGATTTTTTTTAATTCCATGTTGTTTAAAGCATCATGAAATTACAAGCTGGATCTAATAAAATTTTCTTCTTATCGTTAACGCAAAAGTTGAAACATGGGAAATACTGCAATAAAAAAAAAACGTTTCTTAGAAAACATTTTATAGGAAATTTCTTTTCAAATAAAGGAAAACTCAAATTCCTTATAATGGTAAGAAGATTTTTGTACATGTCAGATTGATAACTCGATCACAATTTACAAATTAACAAAATATAACAAATATAGAATTAAAACAAAATGTATTTAGATAACAATATAGAATTAAAACTACCTAAAAGTGACTGAGGATGAAGGAAAAGAGAGCTTGTGCAGAGAAAAGGAAAAAGTCAAATAACATATTCACTCAAATTCTTGCTATTCACTGGTGAAAAATAACTAATAAATGAGAAAACGCCCAACTGATAACTATATAATTGGAATGATTTATTACAACACAAAATTGTAAGATAAAAAAAAAATTCTCATTAAACTCGATTAAAGCATACTTTTATATATCAAACATGGTGTGACTGTTTTCTTAAAATAATAATAAACTTATTATACTGTGCAAAGTAGTAATATATCTATTTAATATTTTTCACTATTTTAGTAAGAAATAAGACATGCAAAACCAAATCAGCGAAATTAAATTCATAAAATACTACACATAATAAAAATTTTGTTTATCAAAATAATGTGTATGTTTCCTTTAATTAAAAAGTTTATTATTAGAGAATCATAATCATACTTAGCAATAACTAATCTAAATCAATTTAATTAATTAGAAGGTCATTAAAATTAACATTGTTTTGCTCTTTAACTAAGTGTAATGTATGATAAAATATGAAAAGTATTTCATATTTTATCATTGAATTTATTTTTACACACACTAATACAAACTCTTGTTGTTTATAAAAATGCAATTCCTGAGAGAATAATATGAATGAACTGAAATTTTCATTATATGGTAATTATTGTGTGTTTTGTAATTCCTTCAAATTTTAATCCCAAAGCATATGTCAGCTGATTATCAAGCTTTCAATAACTTCTAAAACTGTTTAAATAGAAAGCTGGAGCGGCTAAAATAATCTATAGTTAAAACTGCTAGTGGAAAGTATTACGTGATATATAACTAGTTTTCTCTCTTCGAGTAAAGAAATAGATATTTCCACATTAATGGAATTTGTAAGGAGAAAAATTGTCGACATTCATGTTAGAGGATTTTCCTTCAGTGCAATAATACACAGCTCCTTATAAAAATAACATAAATTTTATCTGAACATAAATTTTATCATAATTTTATTATTAAATGAACATAAAATTTTTTCTATTATAATTGACTTTCAGGTGTAGTGACATATATGAGTGAGCGAATAAAGTAATGTTTTCCACGTGGTATTCTTCTTAAAAGTAAATATAATCATTTTTTTTTATTATTATAAATAAAATTTACTTTGGTTGATACAGAAATCAGTGTGAACAAAGTAAGGAATGGAAAATTAGTGCTTTTCTGCATTTTGTAATTTTAAGAATATTTATAATACAATAATTATTAAAGAAATAATGAGCCAGAAATAAGAGGTGATGTATGACGAGTTATTTTTAAATTGAAATTCTCTCTCTCTCTCTCTCTCTCTCACTGAATAAATGAGATAAAGTCATATCTTAATATATACATTTGAGCAAAAAGACTATTATTTTATCAGCTGATGAGATAATCTTCAATTCATTTAAAATGGCAGTTTTAATCGAATTTTGGAGTTACAGTTTTTTTTCCCCCTTTTAAAGATATATTTTTTCATTTTATATATTTATTTATAATTTTAAAATTATATATTGTAAATAAATATTTATTTCTATACATTTTATTTACTTTATCAGTTTTTTACAATTTACAGATGACTAATTTAATTACTAAGTGGTAGCCGGATGACAGTTTTCAGAGTCCCTGGATCTGGAGATCCTCTACCCTCATTAGATAGTTGGTTCTTAGTTGGTGAGCTATAACTTGAATCTGATTGGCTTAAAATGAGTTTGAAATTTTAGTGGACGTAGCTATGGTTATTTCATGAAGTTTCTTTCTGTATTATTAAAAGTTATTGTTTATTAATTTATTATTTATGAGAAATACACATTTAAATTAAATGAAACTAACACAATAATAAAAGAACTAGTAAAGGAATAAATTGAAAGAAAAAAATATTTATATAAGAACAGGTAAAGATATTTACAAGAATTTCTGTACACTACAATAATATTTACAAGGTATAAATTGGTCTGCACACAATATCTCTCTTTATCTTTTTTTTATATTTTATTTATATATATATTTAAAAAATTGAATCTTTTATATACATTTAGTATGCATACATATATATGCATTTTTCATCATCATTATTATTTTTAATAGTTTTTTTTTTCACACATGGAATGAGATGTAACACAAGAATTCCTTTTATTTTTTTAGTACTCTCTTTTTTTCGTACAAAGAAGTAGTTATCAAAGAAATATTTTCTATTTACAGTTTATTTCATGGTGGTTGGTGAGGAAACTTTGTGCAATATCTGAGCGGGGACGGAATCTATTATTGGAACTTAGGTCATTATAGGACGGAAAGCTAATTTATTATCATATAATTTATTTCATTATTAGTTTTATCAATATTTTTATACATATTATACATAATTTTCGCTAAGAATTCTCACAGGGTAGGGATTTTTGATTCTTGTCTGATTTTTTGATTTCTAATGAACCAGGGAGCCTTAACTGCCCATCTGAAGGTTTATATTGGAGAAAAATTCTAGTTTTTTAATTTTACTGTCATGGGTGTAACCCCATATTGGGCAGGTATAGGAAATAAGAAGTCGAAAATATACCTTATAAATGAACACTTTATTTTCCATGGAAAGTTTTGAATTCCGGTTGATAAGTGGGTATAATGCAACTGTGTTTGCTGTTTAAATTTGTTAATAATTTGGATCAGATGGGGGTGCCACGTAAATTTTCTGTAGAAAGTCTCTCCTAAATATTTAAAGGTTTGTGACCATAGTATAATTTCGTTGTTGATCTTAATTACACTGGGTGGAAGCAGTCTTTTTTAGTTAAAAATTATGGATAACTTTATTTTATTTATTTTATTTTTTTTTTACATTAATAAGAATTTTCCATTTAACAAATCAGAGCTCAAGCTGTTCTAAATGTTTGTTGAGTGATTCTGTGATGTGTGATGCTTTTTTACTTTGTGCTAGTATTAATGTGTCGATTGAAAAAAAGAGCAGGGAAGTTTGTGTGGATGTTGGAATGTCGTTTACATAAATAAGAAAGAGTATTGGTCCCAATTTGGACCCTTGTGGCACGCTAAGATTTGTCTATGTGTTCTACCTATGCGCACCTGGAACTTTCTTCCCAAAAGATATGAAATGAGTATCCCAATAAGTGTGTCAGGAAAGCTAATATTAATGAGTCTGTGTACAAGTCCACCAATCCAAACTCGATCGAAATCTTTGACAATATCAAGAGAAACTACTCTTGTACTTTTTTTATGTTGAAATCCCTGAGTGATGATTTATCCTACTCTCATAAGTTGATGCGTTGTTGAATGTGATTTTCTGAATCGGTGTTGTTCAGGGATAAGAATACTATTGTTTTCTAAAAGTTCATCGAGTCTAGAACTTTTAGAAAACAATAGTATTAGAATAATTGCTTTGGTTATTTTACTTACTAAAGTTAGAATAATTGCTTTGGTTATTTTACTTAGAGATGGTAGTAGACTAATAGGTCTATAGCTTGATGGAGGGTGGTTGTCTTGGTTTAGTTTTAATATTGGTACTATTGCTGCAATTTTGTATTTTTAAGAAAAATACGTTATTTTTAATATCTCGTTAATAAGCATCTTAATTTTGAATAATGCTTTGTCTGGAATTTTCTTCAGCCTTTCGTTTGTTATTCCGTCAATTCCTGAGGATTTATTATCCTTTAATTTTTTGATTATTGCCATTACTTTCGAATGAGGGGTGCTATGAATGACTTGTGTGTGTGGTCTGGAGACAAATCTAAGTATGTTGTTTGCAACCAGATCTTCGATTCTGGTGTCGTGTAGGTCCTTAGTGGTGAATTGTCTTCCAAAACGTCAGCAATGGCTTCTATTTTTTTTTCTCTGTGTATGCAATTGTATTTAGGCTTTGAATGGTCGAAAAATACTGTGGTTTCTTTTTGGATATACTGACGGCCTTCTAAATGGATTGATCGGGAGTATTTAATGTTTCTAATTTTTCTCTCCATTCCTGTGAATTGTATGAACTTATCTTGGGACTCTGAATTCGTTATTCGCTTTATTATATTGATTTTTATTGGGGGTTTTGGGGGATTTTTCTGATTCGCAGTGCGCTGCAAGCAATTCCACTTCCTAGCGAATCGTCAATTTCATCTCCTGTTTTTTTTTTTTGCCAGTTTAGGCTGACAATATGGGGTGAGCTGCTCCACTTTTCCATACTGAACCATATTTGGTGTGGAGTCCGACTGCTTCAGTACACACATGCCATAGGGACCGTTTATAGGGTAGGCAAGTATTCACACCTCATTCATACCCAGAATGGACATAGACAGGATAGATAGAGAGAGAGAGTACATCCATGTGCCTGAACAGGGATTAGAACCCAGTGGTCAGAGTGCCTGTCCCTATCCGCAGACAGGCACTCTGACCACTAGACAGGGGGATTGGCATCTCATGTGTTTATATTAATTATATTAAAAGGGTTATTATTTAAAATTTGATTGCATTTGATCCAATTCGTGTCATGAAGAGTGGGAGTATTAATCAAAGGAATATTAACGTCAAACTCGATCATGACCGGATTATGATCAGAACTGAGTTCCCTGATTGTGTAAATTTTAGTGCTATAATTAATTCTTGTGATGAGTGCAATATCAATTGTGTTGTTGCTGAATAAGCACTAAAATATGTGGGAGTGTCATGCATAGATTATTAGTTTGCTTGTATCAGCAAATTTTTTAATTATTTTACCTGTTTTATCATGTGACCTACAGTTCGATGCAGTGTGTTTAGCATTAAGATCTCCAAATATTAAAATATCATAGTTTGTTGTAAGCATTGTTTCAAGATCCATGTTTATGTATTGATATTGTAGTCTAGGTTTGATGTATGTGGAACAGAATGTAATATGGGTAGGGTTAGTAGGCTTAATGTGACCAAGCTTGCCTCTTTTGTAATTAATTTGTGTGTTGTGATTTGATAGTGTGGGAGACCAATCTTGACAAAAATAACTGTCCCAATCCCTGTTAGGGTAGGATTTTTCGGACGATCATTTCTATAGCCCGCATATCCTCGGATATGAATATTTACATCATTTGTCAGGAATGATTCCTTAATTAAGATTATATTTGGATTATGCTCATTTACAAAGTCACGAAATTTGACCATTTTGTTCCTAATTCCACAGGAATTCTATGATAAAAATAGAAATCTCCGTTATGTGGCACACATTAAGAAGTGTTATTAACATGTCCATGAGGACAAACATTTTATCCATTAGGTCAGTTTTGGACTGAATTCTTTTTATGACTTTGAGAATATTAATTACTTTAAATACTTCTCTTATTTCTTTTAAGATTGTGAATAAATCATTAAATTTGTTTTTAATTTGATCTTGTCCATTGCTTAGAACAGTTGCATGGGTTAAAGGGGTGCGGGTTCGAGTGCCACGATAACGGAGGCTTCTTTATGACCAGCCAATATACTCGCATATGAGATCTCGTTTCTTGTATGATTACTTTTAAATACTTTTCGGTTTGGGTTTGGGAAATTTCTCGCATCCTCGATAGCTTGCAGGATGACTCTCATTACAATTGCAGCAGACTGGGGATTCTAGTTTTTTTGTCCTTGGGACATTCTTTGTAATTATGTGCTTCTGCACATTTCATGCAGTGGGGTGCCATATGGCAGAAATTACTTGTGTGGTGAAAACATTGGCAATTAAAACACTGCATAACTGTTTTGTTTCCCCTATAATGTTCGATAGTAGGGTTTAAAATAAGACGCACAAACTTTTTAATTTAAATATAGCACTTCTGGGCCATTGTAAAGTTGGATCAGAAATAGAGGTAGGGGCTTGCCATTTCTCTGGCTAGTCACCCTGTTTACTTTGTGGATTTTATATCCTTGATTGTCTGAGTCAGTAACAATTTCCTCACTTTTTGTGGTCTTGGGAAGATACCTAACTACAAATTTACGGGGTTTCTCCTTTTTTCCTCTTAGGAGGATATATTCATAGTTATTAGATTCAAGAAATTTAGTAATTTCCCTGTAGTGGTTTGCTGTTTTTGGCAGCAATTTCAAATTTTCACCAGAAGCTCTCGCTTCAATATCTATTTTTACTTCATTTTTTAGTTTCGTCATAAATAAAATATGGCTTTCGCGATACCTTACAATTATGGGTGGAATTAATTTTTATCATGGAACTTTATCAAAGTAAATCAGTATGCAAATTTGTAACAAAATAAATAGAAACAACACTTCGAAAAAGTAGCAAATATACAGGTATGTTTCTTTTTATTTAGCATTTTATTTGATTTATTTATATAATCAACTGTGGAACTTGCTTACAACTTATATATATTCAAGACAAATATATATGATTATAATGTATACAGTTAATTTAATTTAATATATTTACCTGTCGAATTTTAAATCTATATAAAATATTTAGTATCAATATTTTAAAAGATAATTACGTTTATCGAATGATGAATATTCATAAAAATATATTCATTAAAAAACATAACATTATGTAATACATAAATGGTGTATTTCGATCATAAATATTTAATTTTAACAAAATTATATGTTTATTAATTAAAGCATAATCAAATAAAAATTAAAATCTTAATTGTCAATACAAGATGGTATAAATATTTTTGAATGTCAGTTATTATAATTAAAAAAATTCATATTCTTACAATTTTACTAAGCAGAATATGCTATATCTCATTATAACATGAAAATTTTACATTTTGTAGCAACTTTTACATTAAAATTAAATACATACACATTTTTCAATTAGACCATGATTAAAATCATAAGGACGTGAAATATAACCACTAACAAAATCAAATCTAAGAAATCGAAACGAATAAACAATGCACTTAAAATCGTCTGCTAAGTGACTGATTTAACAGTCAGCTGTAAGGCACTTTTTTGTTTCTCGCCTATTGACTTAACAAAAATATTAAATAATCTTGGTGCTACAGTTAAAATCTTGACTGAAAGTCTTTGTAGTACCTTAAATGATGTATAATTTCGGTTTTTGTTTGCCCCACTCTTCAATCAAGAAGCCTGTGATAAATTTTAATGTAAAGAATGTTTTCCAGAAATATTCTACTATATTGTGTCATGAATGGTATCAGCATGAGTAGAAGAGATGGCCATTCATTTATAATTTATAAAGATATAAACGAGAGTGTAACAGTTCCATCTCAGAATACACGATAGATGTTGTTTTCCAGGCAAAATTTCTATGTTTAAGTTTTACTGTCAAATGGACACAAAATAAATATCGTAATAATCAAGCTCTTGGACCTCTTTTTGTGAAGATTCATTGTCTTCTATTTTTCTTTTGTGACACATTCTTATAATAGAATAACTCTGATGATCAGCATTTTTATTGTTTTACACGCGCTTTAATCTTTTGTGAATGTCCATTTTGCAATGTCCGAAAACACTAATATCCTTAGTAATGAAAATGCAGACCATTTGGTCAAGCAACCGCCTCTTTGTAATATAGATTTTATGTTATCTTATCCTGAATCTTAGTTAAAACATATATGTCGAGAAAAACTGTGATTGATTGGAATACATTACATTTTCAAAGGCACAGGGAACTAGGAACTTTTCCCAATAATTTCGCGGTGTCTGATTAGTAACTATTTCTCAACAGATTTTAAGCTGATACAAATATTAACTGGCAACGGGAATTTCAAAAGTTATTTCGTTTGAATGTTGTCGCAGTGAACTTTATCCTTGTGAGAGCGTATTGGAAAATGTCCCCCATCCCAAAAAAAAAAAAAAAAAAAATGCCGGGGATTTGAACAATAACCTTCACCATAACAAAGCCGGAAACTGCTACTCATTAATCGTAACCCGGTGGGTACATGTGAATTAAGTCACGAAGGCTTGTAGAATTTCTCATGTCACTTCACAAACCCGTTTATAGTGAGCGCCACATTCATTCATCTTCACACATAAAAGACAAGAAAACACACACAGAGAGATCAATGGCCGAACCAAAGTTCGAACTCGGGACCAACGATAGGCAGGAATACTAACCTATCAGCCGGTTGTTGAATACGTTTTGCTGTACTGAAGATTGCATGCAAGAGCTATAACCGATTTTAGAATCAAATTAGAATGTCTGTCCATTTGATGGCCCCTGGTAATTTTAATGCTCTGGGGAGTGTTGAAACGATCGCTGTTTAACAGAAATTCGTCATTTAAACTTTTAATTCATTTGCTGCTCTAGTAAATGTTTCTGTAGTTGAATGTATTTTTTAAGCCTTTGAGTCATACTTTGTGATAAACAAGGAGTTTTTGGAACTTTCTTTAATAAAAATGTGTAAGAATTATTGGAAATGTCGGTGACGATTGATAAACTACTACACTACAAGCTTCACGCAAGTTCTCTTAATAAGAGAAGCGAAGATAATGCAAACTAGTAAAAACCATTCTTCACAGTAAAGGAATATCAAAATGTTGTATTGTTTTAAACTCCTATATATGTTAATTCGAACTACTGATATTTTTATCATAAATTTAATGTCACTTGTATTTATTTAATGTTAATTAATTTAATGTCACTTTCTGATTGCTATTATGGCTTTAAAATGAGTAAAATGGAGACGCGTAAATGGTTCATATAGATATATATACGGATTGCAATTTGCGCAGTACAAAAATAAAGAGCCTAAGATAATTGACTTTTGATGATTCTATACCACTCTTTATCCAGTTAGCTGAGGAAATAGTATCCTTAAAATTTTGATTTTCCGATCTCCCGTGCAAAAATTGCGGAACATTCTACGAAGACTCATCATTCAAACAAAATTCCAAAATGCATAACTATTCAGAAAATCATGCAACCAGTAATAATACCTGTCTTATAAAAGATGAGAAAAATTCTTACACTTTGAAAAGCACAACTACATGTCTTCCATTTATTGAGGCGAAAAAAAACATTATAATATATTTTCAAAAACTAGTTACTCCAGTGCGACCAAAAACTTTCTCTTTTGCGAAATCGTGATGAAATCACTGATATTGTAAAATCTTCGGTATCTATTTTTTAAGCAAAAGTAAGTGTTGTGTAGCGCAGATAGGTCTAAAAAATGATTTTACTCATAAAAGTATGCATACAAGCAAGTTAAAATCCAACTAATTCAATTTCCAGATCTCTAGCAAAGAAGATTTGTATAAAATCTAATCAATCAAAAAAAAAAAAAAAAAAGACAAGTCCAAACAAATTTTTTGAATCAACGAATTACACTCCCGAATAACTTAATATGAAGTATCCTAAATCACAAAAAAGATTCAAAATTTTATTATAAATACATTTGCTAGGCATTTTTTACATTTCAATTAACTGATTTATCTCTTTATTTAAAAAAGTTAAATTTTACTTTCTTGAAATCCAAAAAGTATTTTTCATTTAAGCACCCGTATATAAAGTCATGCCTTTCAGTCTTCCCATATCCAACAATTCAAGACTTTTCTAAAAACTTTCAGACTCTTTTTTTTCAAATTTATAATATCATCATTTAGTTAGATAAGTCAGGTGGTTATAGTGGAGCTCTTTTGCTATTGACAAATCTATCCGTATATTTTTTTTTCGTTTAAAAAACCCAGCTGAGGTATTTTGATCCCGCTCAGCAGATAACGATAGAGAAATTTTAGTTATTAAAATTATGATATCTAAATCATCTCTTACCCTAATAAACTAACGAAATACCAAATATGAAAAAATAAATATTTCCCAAATTATGTTGATTAAGTCTATTTAAGATCAAAAAATTTTACAAAAGAATAGACTTGATAAAAATTTTTCAAAAAAATTAAGAAAATTCTACTCAACTCAATGTATTTTCATTTTACACAAAATCAGATACTAGTTGGTCAGTCCATTTACCAAAGTTTCAGTTTCATTCGACTTTTATTGGAAAACAAGGCTGCGCATATTTCAAATGATTCAAAATTAGATTTGATACGTTAAAATAATTGCTGAAAATGGTGTTATCAGATGGTAAATTTACCTAAACTAAATCTGTTAACAATTAATGGAAGCAGCGCATATAAAAAGTTAAATTTTTCAAAACACCAGCAAAGATATAAACTTATCCGTTCCCTTCAACTGTGAATAAAAAGAATTGTGTCTACAACTAATTTTATATATTTTTGAACAAATAATAGTACTAATTCAACCAGAATTTAGCCATTTGCGATGTTGTTTAATTTCCTTGACAATTTTTACAAATTAGAATATTTTATGATACTATTTTCAAATGGAATTTCTTAATATTTAATTATGTTTATCAAAACTATAGGTGTTTGGAAAGAAAAGCTTTTTTTTCTGAAAAATTTTACACTTCACAAAATTAGTAAAATACGTCGGTTATTGAAGAATAGAACAGATGAATAACTAACTCTAACGTAAAGGGCAGTTAAAGACCGAATTCAGGATAGATAAGCCGGTAACTTTTATATAAAATATATGACAAAAATAATGAAATACGAAGAAATAAAATAAACTTGACCTTTTGCTCAAAATATGGTAATTTCAATGCTTTGCTATTTGTGGCAAGTTATAAAATATCGATTCAAATAGGAATTGATCTACCAGAAAATTCTAGTCTGATGAACAAAATTTAATGAGTCAATGTGCATTAAATATTCGTAGGTATTTTTAATGTATTTAGCTTGATGCAAAGAAGCATGAGGTAGATAAGATACGCCTATTCTTTGCAACTCAATATTACAAAATGCTCTGATATTAGCAAAACCTTATCATTAGGTACTTACACATGGTGTAAACAACAATTGAACACTGTCTTTCGACTGTTATTGATCTATTTTTATCCATAAAATGATACATCAGTCATTCATTGCTGCTCTTTTCCTGCATTTTCGGAACCTATTGTTTGAATGGTTTTCCTACTAGTGTGTGGAATAATACCAGTTTATTCAAAATATTCTGAATTATAAATCAACTTTTGTTGTCAAGCATGCAGACCATTCTACTAGATGTATTGTAGATAATTTTAACATGACACCAACTTATTCCTATAAACTTCAATTAAAATTCCTTAATAGGACTTTTTATTCCTTTCAGTAGTCTCAGGTAATGTAAAAATAATTCTATCCTTTTGATCATGTCAATATTTTAGTTTTTAGAGCAAAGATTCAAAGAAAAGTGATAAATCAACTATTAAAATAAATATGAATAAATAAAATATAATAATATGAAAAGAAAATAGCTAAACACATAATTTTCTATACGAGGGTTGCTATTTATATTTCTGGCCTTGGCAACAGTAAGTGCTGCTAGGCGACCGAAGACGATTTTAATCGAAAGTTTGGAAATGGCGGATTGTTCTAAATTGCGAAATACGTAAATTTTGAACTCTGATTATTTATTCATTATTTAATGTTTTTCTTTGACACTTTTTCTCCTTTTTCGTGTTGAAATTATCGTCTGACTTTGGCTTAGTGTTTGATTGACTAAGATTGAGTATTTTTATTCTTTAATTTTTACTATTTAAATTTTATTAATAATTTTTTTTTCTTTTTTTTTTCTTTTTTTTTTTTTCTTCCTTTCTCATTATTATGGATTTAAAATGACTGAAGGAGAGACTGAAATGATTTACACGGATTGCGATTTGCGCATTCCAAAAATAAACACGTCAAGATTATTGACTTTCGAAGATTCTATTCCACAACTAATCCAGTTAGCTGCGGTAAAAGGTATTACTAAGTTCTTCATTTTCCTGTCTCCCACTGATGGTACTGCATCTATTCCAAAGAAACCTTACAATTTAAAGCAAGAAATAATTCAACTTGTAAAGAATCACAAGAAAATAATACAAATTCAGCACACCCGTCAAGGTAAGCTTCTATTCAGAAACTAATTGCCCAGATACTGCTGTAGAAATAAGCAAGATAAACATTATTCTTGGTGTACCTGTTAACTCAGTTTTCAACCTGAATACATTTCTTCAAGATTTCTTATAAAAGAAATAAATGTAGATTTACCTTTATACCTTGTTGCTGAAGAAATTGCGCAAAATGGCTTAACGATATTAAGCACAAAGATTTACAAAAAGAATTCAGAAGAACTGAGTGAAAATATTTTAGTGAGCGTCATTGGTCATCATCTACCTCAAACTATTAACTTATTCTATTCCATCATCCCAATTTCTCCTTTTATTGATAACGTTCGCCAATGCGGAAAATGCTATAAATACACTCACCCTACGAAAAAAATGTAAACAAGAAGTCTTCCTATGTAAAAACTGTGGAACATTCCATAAAGACTCTCCCTGTGGCAATGAAACACCTAAATGTATAAACTGTCAGGGAAATCATGCAGCTAATGACATTTCCTGCCCTACGAGGGCTTGAAGAAAAAAAAATTCTTACATTTTAAAAGCATGAACCACCTTCCATTTATTGAGGCAGAAGACGTTATAATAAATCTTTAAAAACCAGTTACTCCAGTGTAACCAAAAGCCATCTTCCTTTCAAAGCCAAACCAAAATGAAATAACTGATATTTGTTAAAAAAGCAGTGACAGAGATGGCTTCTATTTTTGAAGCAAAATTACTTATGATACAGGCTAGACAAGATCAAATGGTCAACAAATGTTCTCATTCATGAAAGAATGTATGCGAACATGTTCGAATCCAACTAGATCAGTTTCTAGATCTCCTCCAAGAAAGAGTCGTGCAAGATCTATCCAGTCTAGAAAGATAAGTCCAAAAAATTCAGTGAATCAGCAAATAATATCTCCCGAGCAACCTATTATGAATTCTAATCAACCAAATATTACATATGCAGAACTTAACATTGAAGAAAGAATTGAGCCAGGAAGAAGGCGTAAAAACATTCATAATTTTTTTAATAATATTCTTTTACTACGAGCGCAACTTTTTGTTTGATTTTAGTGACTGTTCAGGTTTTTCGTTTTATTTTATGTTCAATTTAATTTCTTGGAATGCAAGAAGTGTTCTATCTAAGCGTCCGTATATAAAACTTCCATACTTTCAATCTTCCGATGTCCTAGCAATTCAAGAAACGTTTCTTAAAAATTCCGACTTATTTCAAATTTATAATAAAACAATAATTAGATTAGATAGGCACGATGGCCGTGGTGAGGACTTCTTTTGCTGTTGATAAATCTCTACCAGTGCAGTTTTTAAATATATCCCGCTCAGAAGATAACGATACAGAAATATTAGCTATAAAAATTACTATATCCAAATCATCTCTTACTTTAATAAATGTGTATGTCCCACACGGTAAATTTTCAAGTTCTTTGTTCCATAGCATCTTATCAAATATTCCTCCTCCTTTCATAATAATTGGAGACTTTAATATACGAAGTTCGGCGCTTTGGCAGTTATTCAAACTCTCCCTGAATCTTCAGAATTCCTCGATTGGATACTGGATAGCAACATTTGTCTTTTAAATACCTCTCAGCCTACTCATTTCGGACTCCACCATAGACCATCCCTTATCGATTATAACTTTGTATCTCCTGATATTTTTCCTTTTTGTACTTTCTCAGTCAGTTCAGATAGTTATGGTAGTGATCATGTCCCTGTTCAAACAAGTGTCAAAATCTACAACAACGATTATTCAAAAGGTATTTCCCGCAACAGAATTTTATGGACTGGCTTCTTCAATTCAATGAACACCCAAATTGCTAATAACGGACTAGTTTCTGTAGATCATTTTCAAATTTTATGCAAAGACCATCTTGATAAATTTAGGAAAAAGCAAATCTTTCCGTCAAAATCATATCCTCCGTGGTGGACATCGGAATGTTGTTATCTTTTTGGGTCAAAAGAAAACTTTGGAGGAAAGCGAAAAGTTCTCTTAATCAGACTCTGTGGATACAGTACAAACGAATTTCTGCAAAACTTCATCAGCTTCTTCTAACCCTTTCCAGAAATTTCTGGGATAAAACTATAATAAACGCTGGTATATCTAAAGACATTTATTCTATTCTCAAAAAGACTTAAAAATAGATCTACTGACTCACCAACTCATCATCTATTAATTTCTAGCGAAACTTCAATTATTTCGGATCCTGTTGTTCAGGCTAACTTATTTGCCAAATTTTATTCTCGTCAAACTGAAACTGGAAGTACTACCTCTCGATTTAAGTTCAAATTTTGATTTAGAATATAACTCTGCATTCTCCTTTCTGAGCTCAAATGGCGATTTCTAAATGCAAAAATACTTCAGCTGGTCCTGATTTAATATCAGCTAAAATTTTGAAGGGTCTATCAAACATAGCTTTACGATCCCTTTTGTCACTCATAAATACCTCTTGGTTTAGCGGTATTGTTCCCCCGTCTTGGAAAAAATTCATCATAATTCCTATAATAAAACCTGGAAAAGATACTACTTCAGTAAATTCTTATCGCCCAATTTCTCTTACAAGTGTTCTATGTAAGGTCATGGAACGCATGATTTTAAATCGTCTAATAAATCATATTTCCCTTTCCAAATATTTTCATCCAAATCATCATGGATTTATGCCTTATAGAGGTTGCGACAGTGTTCTTTCTATGCTTCATCATCATATTATTGCTTTACGTTCACAGAGAAAATATGTCATATGCGCAACTGTAGACATATCTCAAAGCTTACGATTCAGTGTGGCCAGACGGCCTTATTTATAAGCTCCTCCAATTTGATATCAGAGGAAATGCTGCTCATTGGATATTGGATTCTTTATCGGATAGAAGTTATAAAGTGAAATGGCGTGGAACTTTTCTCAACCCACTTTCTAATAGAGGTGTCCCTCAAGGCAGTATTCTTCTCCCTTTCTTTTCATGATTTATATGTCAGATATTTACGAAGTTCTCTCTCCCGACATTAAGTGTTTTATTTATGCTGATGACATAATCCTTTTGGCTGCTCATTCATCACAAGAAAGACTACAGCAAAAAATGCAGACTGCAATCATAAAACTTGAACAATGGTGAAGAATGGAAACTAAAATTGATTCCTCAAAATGTTCAGTCATTGATTTCTCTTCCAAAAAATCTCCTGTAAATTTTGTACTAACTATAAACCAATTACCTCATCTCTTGGTCTAAGCACATAAAAATTCTGGGCCTCTATTTTACTAATAATTTAACTTTCAAGTATAACTTTCAAATGAAAAAAAATCCATCCAGAAGAAAATTAATGTTTTAAAAGCTATTTCAGGAAATAGATGGGGAGCAAAAACTAATCATTTACTTCAAATTGTTCAATCTTTCATTACAAGTAGCCTCGATTACGGATGTCATGTATTTACATCTGCGAGCTTATCAGACCGAAAATCATGGATCCGATATATCACTCAGTTCTTAGAATTGCTACAGGTCTTCCTCGCTGGACACCCATTCCACTTCTTCTGAAAGAAGCAGGGGTCGTACTTCTTCCTGTAAGACAAAACTTTCTCTCTACAAGGATGTACATTAGAAACCTTGCACTTTCTACTAGATCTCCATGTGGTAAATTATGGGAATCAATGCGTTACAGCCATATCTCTGGCGCTCTTCCTCTATCTTTATGAATGAAAAAATGGCTTGAAGAAAATGGAATTCAAGAATCACATATTTTAAGAGTTCCTGCAAAATCTACATCTGTTAATATTAATTTAAAAATAGTTCTTAGAAAATATACTTTTCAGTCTAAAATCTTCCTACAAATACTATCAATGACCTCTTTGAACTGCATAGAACTTCTGAATGGTCTAATCACATATTATTATTTACTGATGCATCTAAAATAGAAAATAAACTTGGAATCGCTGTTTATAACAGCAGAAATAACTCCTTAGTTTCCGGGCAAATCAATAACTCTAATTCCATTTTTACAGCAGAGGCTTTGGCTTTATATCTGGCGGTGACTAAATTCTGTATTTCTCCCTCTAACTATGTCATATTATCAGACTCTTTATCATGTCTAAGTAGTTTGAATACTCTCTCAACCTCTTTCCCCAACCATCATTCAACACATCGGATCAGCTTTAGGAAATGCAACTGAGATTTGCGAATCTATTCAATTAGTTTGGATTCCAGGTCATTCTGGAATTGCTGGGGAACGAAAAAGTAGATGCTCTTGCAAAATCGGCCATTAATAAAAGTTATATTCTGCACTCGATTTCACCTGAAGACCTTATCCATAATATAAGAAACATTTTTACCAATTATAATAACAACGAATGGAATAATAGTAAATACGCGTCTAACTTTTCGCATATGTCTTCTATCACGAAAGTTCACCGCAATTATACCAATTCTCGCCTTGAAGAAGTGTGGCTAGCTAGAGTTAGAACTAGATCTTTTCCGACAAATGCTAAATTACATAAATTCAGACTTTCTTCAACGGATAAATGTTCTTGTGGAGAAAGAGAAACCATGGATCACATAATGCTATCGTGTCCTCGTTATGATCAAGCAAGAAATTCTTTAAGAGAAAAACTTGGAATCGAGCTCTTTCTTTCTCTTGGATCTTAGATTTGTCAACGAATCCAAAAGAGAAAATTGACGCAACTATTTCTTTTTTGAAACAAATTAATAGATTTTAATTTTTCTCGTCTTTGTATTTTCCAGCGGCCTATTTTCCCTTCATTCGTCAAACAAACGCCGTAAAACTTTCGTTTTGATTTTTTTTTTTTTTTTTTTTTTCAAAATCATCAATCCATCAATTTTGCTTAGATTCCAAATAAAAACTCAATCTTACTCAATGCGAGCTATAAGCCTACGAGCATAAAGCTCCAAAACAGTTTTTGTCGTAACCTAACCTAACCTAATCGAAAGTTTGATATTTTTAAACATAAATTCAGCAGACGATTTACCATTATAGCTTTATTTGTGTTGTTGACAGTAAATTGAAAAGTTCTTCTCTGTCAAAAAATGGAATTGAATCGTGAACATTTTCGTGCCATTATTTTTCATAACTTTCGACGTGGATTGTCAAGACAAGAGTGCTTCGATGAACTTAATTCTTTATACAGCGATAAAGCGCCATCCTACAGCACTGTAAAAAATTGGTATAACGAATTTAATCGTGGTCGATGTTCGATCCAGGACGAATCCCGTGCAGGTCGTCCAAAATCCGTTGTTGTGCCAGAAAAGATCAATGCTGTGCGTGAACTGATAAAGCAAGATCGTCATGTGTCATACTGTGAGATAGAGGCGTCTTTGGACATTAGTATGACTAGCATCAATAAAATATTGCATGAACATTTGTGCGTAAAAAAATTTGTTCGCGTTGGATCCCGCATAATCTGACAAACGATCGAAAAAAGGCTCGTGTCGATTGGTGCAAGGAAATGTTGGAAAAATACATTCAAGGTACATCAAAGGCTGTGTATAACATCTACACAGGTGACGAATCATGGATCTATGCATATGAGCCGGAAACAAAACAGCAATCAACTGTATGGGTCTTCCAAGACGAGGCAAAACCAACAAAAGTTGTTCGAGGAAGAAGCACATCGAAACAAATGATTGCCTGTTTCTTCGGCATTAACGGTCATGTGGCAACAGTGGCGTTAGAGCAACGCAGGACGGTCAATTCTGGAATGGTACACGACCATTTGTTTGCCAGAAGTCATCGGAGAAATTCGAAAAAAAGCAGAAGAACAGGCGAATCATTCTTCATCATGACAATGCGAGCTCTCACACATCGACTCAAACAAAGGCATTTCTGACGGAGCGAAAGATCGAACTGATGGGTCATCCACCGTACAGCCCTGATTTGGCACCCAATGACTTCTTCTTATTCCCACACATCAAAAATAAATTACGTGGACAACGATTTTCGACCCCCGAAGAAGCGGTTGATGCATTCAAAACGCATGTTTTGGAGTTACCTCAATCGGACTGGAAAAAGTGCTTTGAAAATTGGTTCAAACGCATGCAAAAGTGCATTGATCATCATGGAGAATATTTTGAAAAACAATAAAACCAATTTCGATCCTACATATTTGTTTTTTCATTATTAGGCCAGAAATATAAATAGCAACCCTCGTAAAAGAAAATTTTAATAAAAATAAAATTAACAATTTCAACAATTAGAAAATGAAAAATAATTAAAACATAACAGCCTTTTTTAAAAATATAATCCAGGTGCCATAATATATTTTAGCTTGACTGATTTCTTTAGGTTCACTAATGTATGAAAGAGAATATACCGTTTTTGCAGTGTTTAATAGACTATTTTTGGAGAGTTTTAATTTCTAATTGACAAAAGTTCACAGGTGTTTAAAATTACAAACTTATTTCCTTTTTACTCAAATGAAATTCAGTAATTTGAGCAACACAGCTCATACTTATATTAGAGCGGTAAAGTAAATAGTACTCAAATAGCAAACTTTCCTCAAGGAATACTGCCTTATACGAAGGTCACTCTGAAATTTTTGAGATACAACTACGTTTTTAAAGTTATACTTACAAAATTTTAGGTGTGTTCAGAGTAGTCTCCTCCAGCATCAATACACTTTTGTAAACGAATTTTCCACAGATTAAATGCCTCAAGCCATTCATTTCTAGGAATATATCAAAAAAATGCATTTATAGCCACATCAGTATCTTCTTCTGAATGAAAACGAAGTCCACGTAAGTTCGTTTTTAGATTAAAGAATAACCAAAAGTAGCGCATAGCTAGATCAGATGAATACGGAGGATGTTCGATCACTTTAATTTGTTTTTGTTTAAGAAACTCAACTGTTAATCCGGCTGTATGTGAAGAGGCATTGTCATTGTGAAGCATTAGTCACCTAACATTCAGTTTTGTAGAATTTCTGGAAGACATTTAGTGGTATACCAGTTTGCTGTTATTGTCTTCTGTCCTTCCAACTTGATGGCTTTGACCAATCCTGTATTTCTGAAGAAAACGGCATACATCAGTTTTTCAGTACGCGTTATTTTTTCACCATTGTCGGCATGAGATCATCTTCAAAGACCCATACTTTGCTTTCTTGATGTGTTGGAACGTCGAAAAACGGTATGTACGTTTCATCATCTGTTACAATTTTAGAAATGATGCGGTGGCCACCATTATTTAGCAATTTAAGAGTTTCTTTACTGATTCTGACACGCTCCTCTTTTTGATGCTCAATTAGATTGTGGGGAACCCAACGGCAAACTACTTTTTTCATATGCAATTCTTTATGAATGATTTTAAGTATGGCTGCGGATCCAATGTTAAGTTCCTTCTGTATCATTTGATAGGTACAGCGATTATCATCCATTAACATTTTTCGTATGGAAGCCACATTATCCGGGATTACTGCCGACGGCGGCCTTCCTGTGTGTTATTCACCCTGAAGAAAATTGCGACCTCTTCTAAATTCTCTAAATCATCTGAATACAGTAGCGCGAACTGGATATTCATCACCAAATGCAAATCGAAACCGTTGAACGCATTCTTCTTGATTTAATCCTGCTTTAAAATCATAGAAAATCATATCGCGAAAATGTTCTTGCGTCAACTCTATTTTCTGTTCTGTTTAAAATTTATTCTACGCTAAACAAGTTGAAGTAAGTCAGTAAAAAATCATCTTCTGTGTTAAACTTCTTTTTATTTTAAAATTAAACCATTATTTTTATTTTGTAAATTCTCGTCTGCACGTATCTCAAAAATTTCAGAGTAACCCTCCTATATGTAGTCAAGATGTAATTATCATTCACGCAGTCAAAATGTTAAATTTTAAATTAACTCTGTACAGCAAGATTATATAATTAAAAGTAATTTTAAGAAAGTAAAAATAATAACAAATGAATAACAATCTTAAGAGAGTTCATATAAATAATTCTTCTATGAGAGAAAAAAAAAACTTTTTGATTATAACATGTTTATGATTAATTTAGGCCCTGAATAACCAGATTATTTTGTTAATAAAACAAACCTTGTTTTAGATGTTATGGATTAAGCTAAAACGTTAAAAAAAATTAATCAAAAATTTAAAATATTTCTTTTTATTTTTACATATAATTTTGATTAAAAAAATTGAACTACGTTGTCTTTCAATTTATTATAAAGCAAATGAGAATTCAATCTAATAAAGGGGATACCCAATTATTATCTAATAGAAATATATAAATGTAATAACTTTTATTATATGCTGATGAAAGAGATTTTAACCAATGTAAAATTAACAAAATGATCATTAATCTTTTATGATTGGAGGTAACAATAAGTATTTAACGATATAATTGGAATACTAATCAGAAATTAAGCAATCTTTTTAAGAACTAGAGATGCTACATTTCTGACTGACCATATAAAAAGCTATACATAGGCAGAAGAAAATAACACTCAGAACTTGTTTATTCAAAAAGCTCAAGAATAAACAAGTATTTTTTAGTCATTGGAAACACAATTGTATTTTCAAGATATAAATAAATCATTTTAGACATTAATAGTACCAATTTTGTGTATATTATAAAACAATTTTTTTTATATTTGAAAATTATATTTAAGTATGTAGCTTTAAGTTTATTATCTTTATATTTCATTTATCATAATAAAAGAGAAATAAGATAAATTTATATTTAGCATTTTATTACAAAATAATGTAGCAATTAATTCATATAAGTTTTCTTTTTCTTTCTAAAAAACAATAGCTGTCTTAAAATAAAACAGTAAATTGTTTAATTTTGCAAAATTAATTAAATAATATTTGTAACAAAATTCTACTTTAAGAAATAGATTAAATAAAAGTAAATTCTATAATCGTACATCTTTAATTTAGCTTAATTCGTAACCCTGAAACAAAAATTTTAAATAAAATATAAGGTTATCAAAATTTTAATAATTAAAAAAAAATTCCACATTAGCATATAATAAAATAAATGTCGCTTTCAATGAGAGCTACAATATGTAAAAAAAAGACAGATTTGACACTATTAAATATAAGCAATGAATTTGTTCAAAAGCTTTGTTTTCAAACAATAAAAGATATATGTAATATCACTTATTACAAAATTTACAATTAAATTTTACAGCTTTTCCCAAGCATTATCAAATAAATTGTTAAATCAATTTTAGTATTCAAAGTACAGACATTAATAATATTAATTGCATTAAAAAATTAAATATTAACATATTAATATTTATAAATAGATTACATTCAAATACATTAAATTACAGCAAAAAATCGATATTAAAAATTAATCATTTGTAACGTGCAAACTTACTACTTTTGATTTATTCCATTGATAAAAATAAGTACTTTTATCAAAAACTTTTTTGTGTTACTAATAAATAATTATAAGGTACAGAAATTAAATATAAAGACAGAATATAAAATACACAACTTGAAACAATAAATGGAATATTATAAAATATTTAGTGAATAATCCTCTTTAATATATATATATATATATGAAAATTGTATTAAAAATCACTGCGAGCTAAGAAATCAACTCCTAGTTTTATTGAATACTGAATATAAAATTCAAGAACCAAAAATATAAACATCAATTTACATATTAAAAAAAGGAATTAAATAAAAAGTTGCTGTAGAAAGTTATTTTAGCTAAGTAAACCTCCCTGAGTTCAGCAATGCTATGGATGATGAAAAGTTTTAAGTAACTCTCACAATTGTATTAACTTGAAACAAGGTCTCATTCACTCAAAAATGACTTTTTTTTTTTTTTTTTTTTTTTTTTTTTTTTTTAAACAGTTATTCATAAACGTCAGTACTTTAAAAAGTCACATAAAAGATTTGGAATTTGTAATGCCAGCATTGTGTGAACAATCATTCATATCTCTTTTTTCTAATTATTTCCAACATTAATTTTGATAGCAATATCAAATACATATATATAGTTGAAATTGCAAATTCTATAACTTTATTCTAATTATAATTGGGATAAAAAAGTTACTGTTTTCAATATCAAAGGCTAAAACTCTACAGGCGCGATTTATTTGTGGTCATTCATCATAATCATTATTCATGACGTTGTCATCAGATTTTCAAAATTTTGCTTTGAAATGTAATGCTTGTAATGAAAGTTTTTGATTTAAAACATTTACTATTTTAATATTTTCAAGAGCAATCATGTAAAAATATTGACAATAATAAAAATTTTTGAATGCTGACTAAACTTATAAATCTTAAGAGAAGTTAATTCACGATTGATTCACTAAATTAGAAAACATTTTTGCAGTTAAAATTTTAATTTATATAAAACCTCACAGATTCAAGTTATATAAAATGTGTTATCAAATTAAAATATCTGTTTAGCATAATAGGAACCATCAGTTTAGATAGACCAGAAAAAATTTATTTTTTAACAGACATGTTTTCGGTTAATTATTAAGAAATTTAGTGAAGTGATGAAATAATTCTGAATGAGTAATTACTTGTTACAATGCATGGGAGTACTAAATTAATGAATAGGCTATACAGCTTAATGCAATAAAATTGTAATTCTAGCAAACATTAATAAGAATAACTAAAGTCAAATATTAATGAAATAAAACTAAAAAGAAATGAAAAATGGCATTTATCAGGACTGCACATTTGCTTTATATTCCCATACTTTATTGGATATATATATATATATATATATATATATATCATATTTAATTCTCCTACTTAATATTGGATAGGCACACATGGTGAAGTAATCTTTTTTTATTATAAAAGTTGTATAAATAAGAAAAATTGCAGGCTTATTTAAAGTAATAATTTATTTTTGATATAATTAACAGTACAAAAATATTAATACATAATTTCATAACAAGACTATTATTTAATGAACATAAATATATTAAAGTACATTTTCCATAAAAAATGTGGAATGATGAAAAGTTGTTGAAACATTTTTTGAATAGTAAATTAAAAGTATAGAAGAAGGATCTTAAATGTGACATGATAAATTACGTGAAAAGAGATTTTAATAAAATTATTATATAATAGGAATAACAGTTTATTAGAAAGACATTTTATCACTTATAGTTTTCAATTTTCAATATTTTTTACCAATAACTTTCTCAGGCATTTCATTTTGTGAAAATTAATTTTAAAGAATGCTATAAAAAGCACTTTTAACTTGGTAAAAGCTCTTAAGTTATGATAAAAATATACATATGACAAGTATTTTCATCGAAATAATTTTAATTTCTGAAAGTCATTAAAAATAAGCAAATACATGAAAATTAAAAATGACAGTAATCTTTGTGTATTCGCATATTTTTCACGACTTTAAAAAATATAGTACAGTTCATCAATATGCTTTTTTAAAACATATTTGATAATCTTACCATTTAAAATAGAAATTATAATTGTGGAATTAAAAGAAATACATCATATTTTAAGATGATACATATTTCTAAGTATTTTAAAAATTTTAGAAAATCTTTTAATTTTTTGTAAATAAAAGATTAATTAAAACTTTTAATATTTACTGTATCAGAATAATAAGTGATACACAGCAATTGTAAAAGTTTCAATTAGAATTTAAATTAAAAAAGTGATAACCTTTTGAAGGAACTGAACCAATAATAAACGAAAATAATAACAACATTCTAACTCTAAAGTTTCATTATAATTGAACCACTTGTGCAATAACATAAGAATAATATTTTTATTGATTTCTTAAATTTCATATCACTTTAGAACAGCAAGTTACAAAAGGAAGGATTTTTATAAAAATTACAGCTTTGAGATTTTATTTTTAATATTAACACTTGTAAATAATAAATAAAACTTTCAAATAAAAATGTAGAAATATGGAAATATTTAATGATGAATATTGCAAATGGAGATCTCATTTTTAGCATATATTTGTAATGAATTTCTTGCTTTTGATTGTACGCATTATGAAACATAATAATGCAATCATTTGTACTATAAACTAAATTAAAATAGCTATTGAATTAAAAAAATAATGAATTTAGTCACTATATTAAAAAGTTCAGTGCTAGTGAATTGGATTATAAATATATCCAAGATTAACATGTGAAATATTCGAAGTTTTAATTTACAAATGAATTATGTGTGATGATATTTTTGCACATTTATTATGCCATTAGCTACATTCCATAGAAGTTTCAGGTGATTCACCAAAGCTATTTTCTTGAGTATCGGTTGTTGTTACAGAACAATCTGGACTATTAGTACACCTACTATCTGTTTTTACATCTGGGCTTTTTTGCTCACCTAATTTATACAGCATCTAAAACATTGTAAAAAAAAACATTAGAGCAAAGGATAGATTAATAATAAAAATATTCACTAAAAATGTTCTATTAAAGATAAATTTCTCATATGTAAAAGAAAAATCAAACAGTTTACAATATGTTCTATAATATATGGACCATAAGAAGGTTTAAAACTTCTGATATTTAAGTAGCAACATGCATAAGATCATGATGGAAAAATTCATTTCTATATTGTTTAAAAATGTATGGTATGAGATATAGTAAAATAATTATGCCAGTTCAAGTAACAGATAGTTGCAGTTAAGATATGAAGAATTTTAAATATAATTTTTAAATAAAATTCAAAGCTTCACCAAATTTACAGTAATTATATTATGGTAGATAAAATTTTTTTTATTCTTTATGTTGCTGAACAACTAAAACCAAAACTAATAGAGGAGATAACTAATTAAATAAATGCTACTGAATAATGAGAGTAAATAGTGCATATTCATTAATAAAAATAAAAATTCTTAACAAGATACACTCTAATGACTAAATCATAAATAAAGCAATAATTGAAGATACAGTAATTATAAAATTGCATCCTGTGAATGGCTTTATATTAAAATTTCCAGGGCTTTTATATTAAAATTTGACATTTTTCAATACAAAATTGCTCTTAGCAAACTCCCTATATGATTTTAATAATAATCTTAACCAAGCAAACATTCATGAATATTTAGTGAATTTCTTGTTATTTGGAAAAATAATAATGTTAAAATGCTAGGTTTGAAACTGCAATTTCATCTTCCAGCATTGGAAAACATCAATCAAGTTCAAATAGGCAACATTTTAACAGCACTTCAATTGTAAACTTTTTTAAAAGTGTTTTTGGCAACAGTATACATTTTACAAGGAAAGTTTGTAAGTTCTGAAATTTTTTTTTATATATTAATGATATAGACTCAAGCAAAACAAAAATTAATCCAGCTATTGCATAAGCATTCAGAGAAGACACAGCTATCAAGTCAATGCTAAGCTGCTTTTACAGTAATAATTAAATAAAACTATTCAATGAGACATTTTTATTTCAAGCAGAAATTTTTCTTAAGAATATAAAAATAAAATAATGCAACAAAACAAAATTGCATTTGACCGTGCCTACAAATTTGACATCTTCTACATATGATAAGTAACTGCTAGATTTGTTGGTATGGTGGCTGATGAATGAGTGGATAGCATTCATGGCTCCTAGGCTTTTGGTTCCTAGTTCAAATCCCAGTTCCGGTAATGTTTCTCTTTGTCCTTTCTTCTGTGATGATGAATGAATGAGACTCACCATATAAATGGCTTGCAGTAGTATGATGTGGGTAATGCTACTTGCCGCCATGACTTGATTTAGAGGTGCCCACTTGGTAACAATAAATGAATAGCAATTTCTGCCTTGTTGTGGCAAAAGGTTAATGATCTAGTGCCTGCAGTTATTAAAAAATAAATAAAAAAAGATTCTAGTATTTCCAAATCAGACAGGAACTGCTGCAGTTAGCAAAAAAAGAAATAAGGTCCAATACCATCCTGTTACCAGAAAATATTACAATAGAAATTGGATGAAATGAACATTTGGAATTAGGTACTTTGCAAAAAATTGTTACTGACACAAGAACACTGAGATCAGTATTATTAACAGGCAAAGTATTCCATATAATTTCAAATTTCTAAATAGTACAAATTTCATTTAAATTTTAGAAAATCTTTTTTCCACAATCATGAATACTTTTCATTCAGCTTTTTAATGTTCTATTTTTAAAATCAGAAATAAAAAAGTAACCACAATTTAAATATTAATTAAAAAAAAAAACATCTAAACAAATGCAAGTAAATATTTCATAACTATATTCTTAACTTCCATTTTATATATGTTACTTTCCTTAAATTAAAACTAATATAAGAAGATCAAATTAAGAACTTAAAATGTAAACTAAATAATAAATCAGAAATATGGATTTAAAATTCTGCCTTTTAAAAGGATTCAAATAAAAATATAGGTTAATCAGTTCACTCAAATAGTTACAAGCAAGATCCTATATCTAAGCATTCATTGAATTTAAGGAAGAATAATTGAATAATTTAAAATATAAATGTTGAAATAAATACTTACAGATCTTAAAGTTGATTTAATAAATTCTTTTCGGTATGATAAGTCAAACTTGGGGTACATCCCATAGATCTGGAAAAATAAAAAAGCTTAGAATAAATAATTGCACTAAATATCGTTATATAATAGTTGCAAAATACATTTACTTTTCACACTGTTTATTTAGACAACTAAGAATAATTAACAGATGAATTGTAAAGAAATTGAAGTAATATAAATATATGAAGGAAAATATGTGCTATATTTCTAAAGTATTTCATATGCAATAACTAATTGAAAGGTAAAATAAATGCTACTGATTATATTCCAATAATTAATATCAAATTATTCCTTTTCCAATAGTATTATCACTAGTAAATTACAAATACTTGAATGCATATTATTCAATGTTCGTTTTTTTATTTCAATGAGGCAATACAGATTAATAATAAGTTTCTTTTATAAGAAATGTATGGCACACAATTGTTTACTTATCATTAATCATTGCATTCTGACTTTAGTTCAAAGTAGAAAAATGTTTAAAACAAGACTTGGAAATGTATCATAGAATTTAATACTTATTAAATACAGCATTTTAAAGTGCACTTTTTTAAATTAAAATATTACATTTTAATTGAACTATATATATTGAATTTCGAATTCAAATAGCAGATAATATATTTTTCTAATGATTTAACACCTGCAAAAATGCTAGAGAAAAGAAAATTTTATGAATATAATAGATTTAACAATGATGAGATTTTTAAGGAAATATCATTTTGCTAATCATAGCTTATTATTATTATTATTTTTAGCTTGTACAAAATTATTTAACAATACTTATAGCATATTTTGATATAATTAAAAAATAATTAAATTTAAGGAATATTTTGGAATAAATTTATAACTGTTTTTAGTTTTCCATACCTTAAAAGAATAAAGGTATGGCTATTTTAGCAGAACAGAAGTTGTCATAACAAAAGACTATGCGAGTTCTTTTTTTCTATAATAACATTTCATTCATCTCAAGACAAACAAAATTTAATCAATACAATAAGAATTTTTTTGCCATTTTTCACAAGAATGTAGATACGTTAATGCAAGAAACATAACTTTTAGAAGCTATTTTTAAACCAATATGAATAAATTTTTTTAATCCTATTGTATTCTTTTTGTTTTCCTTAAAATGAAGAATTGTTAGAATATAAAAATCAAAATACTAAAAACAAAGTAAACAGTAGAAAATTGGAAAAAAAATTAAATAAATAAAAAAATAAAAGTTACTAAGTCGTATTAGAAATTAATATAGAAGCAACTCCCCTCCCCCACACACAAAGAAATGATGATTCAATTTGAACTAAATTAAATCTTTATATCAAAAGGAAAAAAAAAAATAACTATCACACATAGATTAAAAATACTACTGAAATTATTATACATAGATTAAAAGTTAAGAACATAAAATTATAAGAAGCAGAAATTAGGACACTTTAGCAACAATTAGAGCAAATATTTGTTATGCTTTAAAATAAGAATAGAACACCATAAAAATGCAAAGTGATGTGACACAAACATTAGATAAAAAGAATGGATTTTTATAATTGGATAAAAAATCATAACAAATTATATACTTATGTAGAATTCTTTTATAAGAGTAAAAAACTAAGTAATTTAACTTTTTATTATTTAGAAACTGTTACTGAATTCCTTTGCACAGTATATAGATTATTTAAAAAGATGCTAAAATTAAAAACTTACAATATTTTGCTCCATTATAATCAGTAAATTTACAAACATAGAACAGTTTAAATTGATTAAATTTTATTAAAAAATAATTATTCAGAATGAAAACAAAACCACCAAATTTAAAAATGAATATAGAGGCAAACTTGTAAAATACTGAATAGCATAAATGGTGACAAATCAATTATCATGAATGTATCATTTTCTTTTCTTTTTTTAACTATAAAAATAATCATAATCATTTGAGGAAGGGATTAATAATTCTTATCAAATAATTTTGATTATCAATTTGATTCAATTTCATCTTCCGTCAGATAATATAAAACTTCTTAAACTTGTTTAAAAAATATTTATGTAAATAAAACTTACTAAGTAAACTTTAACTATCCTTTATTTATTAATATATATTATATAAGAAAATTCAAATAAAATTTTTATATATACAGGAAATAAATTAAAATAGAAATTAATAAAGATAATTAAACTTTGCTAATTCTATCCATAAGAGGATATTGATTGTATTATGAAACGGAAACAAAAAAGAGATATGATTTAAAATTTTTCCTTCTTCTTTTAACTGAAAACTTGTCATTACATTTGCCCTGAGAAAGCAAAATGAAAAAATTTTAATATTTATATTTAGGTATTATTAAAATATTTAGTACAGCAAAATTTAATATTTCAGCAACATTGAAATTAAGTTTTAATTTATTTGGTTAGATTCACATTCACACAATGTGACAAAACACATATGGATGAAACAATTTAAATACTTGAATGTTAGAATATCAAAGATTTTGAAGCATTCATTATCTTAGTAAATGCTCAATCAGACCACATTTTGTTACGTAAATGCAAGTTAATTCTTTAACTTTCTTCATCAATTCGGAAATATCAATAATATGGTAAGACTCATAATGAAATGATTTTGTAGTAAAATAATAGAGAAATCATATATTATGATGGAAATCAAAAGTAAGTTATACTTCAGTTTCTATACCTAAATAATTTGTATTTAATCAATCATGAGAAGTATATTTCAACATTTTATTGTTACTGAATTACACAACTACCCAGACAGTACTTTTATTATACTTTTCATACAAAATGATTTTCTAACACAATTTTAAAGTATTTCATCAGTTTTTATTCAATTCATTTATTTATTATGTTTTAGTATAAACATATATTAAATATCAATGCATTAAATTAACATTATTCAAACAGGTATTTACACAAAACTGAATATTTTTTAAATAATGTAATTATAATTAAATACCTTTTGAATAACTCCATTAATTGTTATATCTTGCAGATCTGTTTGTTCTACAATATCTACTATGTGTTTCCTTAAAACACTATCCTGTAATAAATGATTTCATAAAATGTAATTAAAATCAAAATCAATTTGAAACATTGCTTTTATAAAATAATTGACAGTTACTATATTTAAAAATTGTAGAAATCCTTTGTAAAAACACTTTAATAGACAATGCATGATAGGCACTTACTAGTGCATTATTATGCACTAGCAAATCCTTCATCCCTACAGCTGAAGATGGCTCACTGTTTAATTAAAGCAGGTAAAGTTATGATAATATGATTCTTTGATGCCGATGATTTGTTATTGTTGGAATGTGCAGCCATTGCTGTCATAAACTGTACCATATTACATAAACTAAGAAAGAATATCAAAAACCACCAAAATGGCATATTGTGTCATGCAATTAAAAATTCTTGCACAACAATGCTCTTCTCATGTAGCTGTGGTTTGTCAAATATTTTTATGGTAAATCCACTGAGAGATTCATAAATATCCCCTTTACAGCTGAGATCACATTACATGACTATATCTTCAATTTACTCAAGAGTGGTGATTTATCAATAATAGTGAGGACCAAGCTGTGGTTGAATGTGGTGTTAGTTACCACAACTAACTTCAGTTTACTGACCCAAGATATTCATCAAGTTATGAATGCTGAAACATATCTCAAAATTTCCAGAAGATTTTGCTCAGCCTATCTGTTATGCTAGTATTATTTCTTACTTTTCTGAACCAATTTATATTAATACTTTTCTGAACCAATTTATATTCTTACTTTTCTGAATCAATTTATATTAATTAAATTACTTATTAAACAGCTGTAATTCACTTTCATCTGCATGATCTTTACATTTTCCATTGACACTGATTAATTTGTATTGTTTTCATATTTTAAATAGTAAATTAAAAAATAAGTGGAATTAATTACTCAAAATGATGCTGATTATAGAAAAAATAAAATTGCATTATATAATTAAAGTACACAGGAGCAATAATTAACATATATATTTAGTATAGTAATAGAGAAATGATCATGGAAAAGATGAAATATGATTTTTAACAATGAAAATTAAAAATATAAAAATAACTACTAAAATTATAACAGGGAAGAATTCTAATTTATGAAAGAAAAAGAATCTAGAGGCTTTTACAAGTTGGATGAATCTAAACAAGAAATCTTTTATTTGCTTATTAAAAACAGTTTTATTGTTAAGTGATTTTAAGCATAATTATATGGCTTAAAAAGTAAATTGCTTTAAGCATAAATCCAAATAAAATCACCAGAGAAAATATTTCATAATACATAAAAAAATCTAATTTAACATCAATCTTTACCAGGTAACTTCTGAAAACATGAAAAATGATCCTGTAACTTTTAAATGATGTGATGTAGTTTTAAACTGTATTGACATCACACATATTTTAAATACATAGTTTTGAAATGAGCACTAATGTAAGTCATATTTCAGGATATTTTGATGAAACACCTAAATAATATACTGAAAGTTGGTTTTATTAATTTTTTTTCTGATATATTGCAGCAATTTAAAATACAGCATAAAATAGAAGAATGGTAAAATGGTAAACATCTGTTTGATTGTGGCTACTATAAATTTGAAGCTTTTTCAAATTTCTCAAAGAGGTAGGACCTTATTACCACATATAGCGAGCTTATAATGCTTAAACTTTTAATTGAATAAAAAATTTTATTATGATGTTCTGCAGAATATTTTTTCAGTACATGCTTTTATGTACAAAATATAGATTATTCCAATTAAAAAAAATCCTTCAATATGTTATTAAGGAAACTAAATAAAAAAATTTTTTAAATAGTAGCATGACAATAAACATAAACATGTTCACATAAACATAAAAATTTTCAAAATTAAAGTTCTTTTTAATTATTTATTTTTCTAAATTGCAAGTGGGTTAGGAATAACAGTAGTCATGAAATTTATTAAATTTTTACAATACTCAGTATGTAACAAGATAATTTACAGTTGGCTTCTTTTAATTTAAAACTTTTAGTAGTTACTATCATTCATATTCACAAGTTTCTTAAAATAAGATGCTTGTCTTTATAAGTTTTAAAATTAAGCTATTATAAAGATTGTTTATTTGGTTTGCATTGCTATTATAGCGATTATTTGTACACTAAAGGCACTTAAACTGTGGCTGGCAGTTTAAAAATCATATTTTAACCACAACAAAACCAACACACTAATTATCTAGCTGTGAGTTCTCATAACAAAAGTGAATATCAATAATATAAATTTAGAGATAAAAAACTAGAATAAAACAATATAGGTGAAATAAGTAAATCACTATTTTTGTAACATGAAAACTTACATCAATAAACATAAATTAGAGCTATAAATTATCAGTACAGTGAAAATTTATTTAAATTTTCCCTATACTGAGCAGTTAAAACTGAACTCATATGCTTAATGAGAATAAATTTTTGATATAAAATAGCTCGATGAATTTCAATAGAATGCATGAAGAATTTGATTATATATATATATATTTATGTGTAGATATATATATATATGTGTGTGTGTGTGTGTGTGTGTATATTCCTTAACATTCCACAATGCTAATAAACGAGAGAAAACAATATCTAAGTATAGAATTCGTACTTACTATTGGGTGCCCAATCAAAGATGCTAATGGTTTATCACAGTCTTCATCATCATCTCCACTAATAGCATCTCCTGAAATATCAATACAGGAGAATTATATACTTGTTTAAAAAATTTTCTTTCAAGATTAAGTTAATATTTCAGTGTAGAGTGGAAATAATTAGCAGCTAATACATTGTTTAAGATAAACTTTTATAGTTTAAAATACAATTTTTAGATTCAATTGATTTTGCTCAGTTGGTTGATTGATTGGTGACGTTTGTTTAATGGCATAAGGTCCTGCCCAGGACAAATTGTGCTAAGCATATGTTAAATAAAATTTAGAATAGTGTTATACAATATAAGATCTTATGAAAAATTTTAATAGCAAAATCACCATATATAAAGTAAGAATTTAATAGAACATAAAATGGCAAAGATAAATTTTGATAAATTTTTTCAAATCAACAGCTACAGCTTTTTGTAAGTATTTCTTGTTGCTTCACATCTACTTTATCATTCCTATCAATACCTATATTAATAGGTTAATAACGTTAATAGGTATCCACCTATATTAATAGGTATCCAACGAAAGATAATGTCAGTAATCTTAGTTTTGTAATATTTCAAATTTAGTAAAAATATGAGAAATTAACAGATGATAATGTATGTCAATATTTTTATGCTTCCAAGAAACTCATATTATCAGCATATATGCAGAATTTATGAAATTCATGTTCACATAAAGGTTTTATGAAAATTATTTTTGTAGCTTCACCAATATATATTGAGCAAACCTTTTTAAGGCCATAGTTGTATGAGGTGATTTTAAAATACACATCATATCCAACATCAACTCTTTTGGAACCACCAATGAAAACAGTAATATTAGAAGAATATTGATTGTGATAATCGAAGAAAAGTTGTTAAAAAATATCTGGATTTGTACTTGATTTTTATTGCTAGAAAAAAAGGTTAGTAAAGTTTACTGTGAAGATATTCCATTGAATATTTTTATAGTCAATGATTTGAGCTTGTACACACATTATATAGTTCAAGAAATGATTTAATTTAAACTAGGAAATGAAGAATGTTAAAAGGTCAATCATGGTGAAATATCATTAGAGCAGGAAAAGAGTGCCCAGAATTCAAAAGATGGATGATGTGACAGACATGATTTTAAAACCATAATTTATAACCAGTCATTGCTACCTTAAATTTAGTGACAGCTGATTATGATGGAAGATCCAAAAATGGGCACACTGCACCAAAAAAATAAGAAATGATCTTGTACAGAATATTAAACTGCATCTAGTCTACATAAGGCAGACGATCTAGAATATGCATTTAAATATAGAACCATTATCAATTAGTGAACATACAATGGCTTGACAAACTTAAAGTTATGATATATGATCAGCTCCCAGGGAATTGTTAGACAGAACCTTAAAAATGTTAAGTGATCGCTTGCAATTCTTCCACAGATACAGAATATAAGGCAGGAATATTAATTTTCTTTTTATACCAAAAATTACAAAATTTTTTAACTGATTGACTATGGGAATTGACACAATGGCAATCTTAATATCAACACATGGATATAAGCAAATTTTCTGGCAAAAATGTACATATCTACTTTTAGAGATCTAACATGTAAGACAAAATATATTATGCTTAAAATGCTTGCTATAGAAACTCCCTCAGATTAAACAAAATGATCAGATAAAACTGATCCTATAAATATGTCTACAAGTATGAAACTAAAATCTTTGAATGAAGATCAGGAGGTTACTCTTTAAGCCAACACTAAAGATTGCCAGGAGAGTACCATACCACCAAGTACTGTGATAAGCTCTTCATATATAAATAATCGAAGAGTTTCTTTTAACAAAAGCATTGTGTGTTTGTGTTTCCATATGCACAATATTATCAAGTGATGACCTCTCTTTATAGAAATTGCTTTGGTAAGGTAATATATTTTTTTTTTTCTAAAATATATATGATGTGTACAATGACCATATGTTTATGCAAACAGCTTGAAAGAGCTATTAGATGGCAGCTCAAAAGATCTGAAGAATCTTTACCAGGTTTTGAAATAAGAAATTTGAATAACTGTGGCTTCTCTCCATAAATGAGGATTAGTTTATTTAATTCGAATTGAACAAAAGTAGTAGATTTGACAAAGAGCCTAAGCTAAAATGATGTAGCATAACAAAACTTATGCCTTCAGTTTCTGCACTTGTGTTACATGTTTGTAACATAGCATTTTTCTATCAAACATCTTGAAGCCACAATTGTATGGATATGTTTCTCAACTAAGAAATCTTATCTAGGTTGTCTCAGTAAGAGATTTAATTTTAAGAAAACTGCAGTTATATAATTTTACAAAAATATTAGCTTTATCAACAGGAGAAAAATAAAAAGTGTCTAGTTATACATAATGAAAACAGAAAATTCTCTATGTATATCACTAGTTACTTCTTCCCTTCACAATTTCTTGCTTTCTATTGAAGATCTTATAGAGGAAGCCTATGTTTTCCAAAATTCCGTTTGAGCATGACAGCTAGTTTTTTAAAAAGTATATGCTCTTTTAAATGTTATGTGGTTCTCAGAGGTAAGGTATTTCAGAAAAATGTCCCTTAACTTCTTTTGACTTTTATCGATGGTCTTCCCACCATGGTTTACACAACTGATGATAAAAAAAGGAACAGTTATGTTGGCTGCATTTATTAGGGCTGCAATACAATTTTCAACAGCTTCATCGCCTTGGACAAAGATTAAAAAATCCTTGCTTGTTATGAGAAAGTATTTCAATAAGTTTGATGATAAAATACGTAGATTGATGAAGAGATTCATTACAACTATCATGAATTGTGACAAGAGAAAGTGATTATTAGCGAAGAGATCACTTTTTTCATTAAATTTCAACAAAGGCAGAAATGGAGGAGAATAGATGGTCAAGAATGAAATGTCCAATGAGAACAAATCTGATAAAGAAATATACAGTTATCATGTTAGAGGTAGTCAATTTTAGTAAAGAGATGAAAATAATGTAACATCTGATTCAGAAAAAAATATATTTGCAAGCAAAACTCAAACATTTTAAAATAAATAAATAAAATAAAAAAGCCAAATAAAAAATATAAAAAAAACTACTGAAAATTTGGTCTTTAATGAAACTAATAAGATAAAATCAGAAATTATTCAGTTTAACTATGCAACACAGAAAGTTTTGTAGATACAGCAAATTTAATATCTGGAACATATTCTACAACTCAAAACACCAACAGATGGTCAATGGTTTCTATTGCACACTAAATGTCAAAATAAATAATTATCATAATTGTTCTAATTTTAGCATTGAAATCCTCTAAGGTAATGTGCAAATAAAAGAAAAGTCCTTAAATACTAAGCAGTATTCCTTACAGAGCCACATATGAAGACAATTCAAGCGATCCAGAAGAGATTCACTGTCTAACAAAAAATCCAAAACCAGACAAAGGATGATGTGTCCCAGATCCACCTATAACAAAGCTACAGTTTCTTGCACAAAATGTCAGAATTTTATTTGCAAAAATCACTCTTATTAGCAAAAAATTTGCTTGAATTATTCATTTTAGTCATATTTGTATGTATTAAAGCTTTAATTTTGATTATAAATTTTCTACATGAATAATAATATACACCTGTCCTAATATGTGGTTCTTAAATAATTACTCTTAATTTCAAATCTATGTTACAAGTAAGTATTTTAATGATGTGATTTCCATTTTTTCTAGTAATATTTTCATTTAACTCAAATTTTTAATTTTTGAGATAATATTGAATTTTATAAAGTTGAATTAGTTTAATAATCAGATATAGTATACACAAAATTTGTGAAACTCTGTAACTATAAAAAATAAATTTAGAATATTTGTATTAATAAGAAAATGAATTATGTAATTCACAAAACAAATTTTAAGAAGTTTAACGCAAACTGTTATATTTATTATATGTTATTATGATATTAAAAATTACATTTAAAAAATTTAAACATGTAATTACGTTTTATGCATAATCTGGTTCATTAAAATAGGTATCAATTTTAAATTTTAGAAAAAATTAAAAATATTGGGATGGCAACAAAGTTTCCACCGTTTTTTTAAATTGGAAAAATTTGTATGACATTAAATACTTTTGGCAGGAAGTTGTACATCCGTCAAAAGAGAATATATTGTTTTACCTAAATGTGTTTTGTTGTTACTAATATACACGTTTTCTTGTTATTAACATATCATTAACATGGAATGTCAAGTTTAAAAGAATGGGCATCTTCAACAGCTACATCTTTTTGGCTTTAATCAAGGTTCTAAGGCTGTAGAAATTGCCTCAACATTTGTGCTGTGTATGAAGTGGGTTCGATAGCCTAAAGAACCACTTGTGATTGGTATGCAAAGTTCAGAAACGTAAACTTTGATCTTAAAGAAGCACCTCGTTCTGGACATCCAGTAGAGTTTGAGAAACTTGTTGAAAACCTTGTAAACAACAAAGGAAAATCCATTTTTGATTAACTACTTATATATGTTTTGAAAAAAATAACATTTGAACAAACATTATTAAAAACGATGGTAAATTAGTTGCCAACCCAATAATTAACTTTCCTAAATCCCATTTAAAATTATAACAATAAAATTAATTTTAACAAAATTTTTCAATGCATTCAAAATAAAAATTCAAATAAATCAAACAAATATGAAGTTTGTTAGTTCACAATTATAAGAAGACACAAAAAACATATCTAATAATTACAGAACATTATAGATATGTCATCCTGTTTGGTGAATATTTAAAAAGACATTCAAATTATTTATATTTAATTTATTAAATGCATCATCCATTTTAAATTGAAGAACTTTTCATCAGAAGATATGAAAGATTTTTCTTCGATAATTTCCTGAATCTGTTTATTAGTAGCTTTTTGTGCAAGAGTTAATGTTTTATTAAATATGGTGCTCTACTGATTTTTACAAATATGGCAAAGAAAAATTATATATATAATGTATAATTAAAATATAAATTTATGATACTAACCTATAGTTAATAGAGTCCTCATATTTATGAACCAAAATTGAATAACATATATTTTAAGAAATACGTAATTAAAATCATGAGGTTAAGACATGTTTTCATTTCAAACATATACATAAACTATTAAACAAAAAATAGATAAATAAAAAATAAGAAAATGCACAAGAAAGAAATTAAAAAGAAGAAAGGTTTAACCAGTTGCAGGGTTCATACAAATTTCTAAGAATAAAATTCCAGTAATTTTAAGTTTTCCAGGAGTCTAATAAAAAAATTTTCAGAAGGTATCAACATTCATTTGTTAAATAATATTTTTTATTTTGCCATATGTTCTTAACTAAATATTCATAAAATTATGTATATAAATTTTTTTCACTTATATTTGCAAACAATAGTGAGAATGAATGAAACATTTTTTTTTATTTAGGTTAGAATAATATTTAATGAACACTTCAAAAGCCTTCAAAGAATTTACTGATATAATAAAAAATTTAACTTAAATAATCTCTCTATCAGTATTTAAAAAAAATATATTCCTGAATTATACCTAGTATAAAATAATTTTAGAGTTTTTAAACTTTTTCATTACATTCTTATTTATAAATTTATTAAATATTCCGAGATGTGTATAATAATCTCTTTTAAGCTTTCCAACATTTAAAAAAATTGAATGCTGTACAATTTTTAAAATATCAGCCATTTCAGTGAAAACGAGTCAGTTCACATTCAAACCATCAATTGACAACTGGAGTAATACACTTGCTAATAATTCTCAGCACTTTTCAAAGAAAATATCTCCAGTTGAGAGGCTTAAACATCCTGACAAATAATACTATGTTTAAACAATATCAATAAGTTGCAAAAATAAGGTACAATTTCAAAAACTGTTAAATAAGCAGTTTTTTTTTATCACACTTGAGTTGTTATGCAATAACAATGTCTGGAAACATTGCTTGAAAGAGGGAAAGAACTATATTGAAGAACAAGAACTACAAGAACTATATTGAAATCCAATGTTTAAAACTTTAGGACATAAAGAATTTCAGCCTTTAAAATTTTTCTTAAAGAAACAAATGACTCTAAATTTCCAGAATATATGCCTTGAGTTCATATTCTTTAACAGGAATAGTAATAGTGAAAAAATCTTTTAAGTAAGATTTTTTTGGTAGATAAAAAAGCCTGCCATATAAAATACAGGTTTTTTTTTGTTTTTTAATTTCATATGAGATTTGACAGCTGATTTGCATTTACTTTAAATACAAATGTTTTCATTGCAAAGTAGACAGAAATGTGTACACGTTTCTTCTGAGCCATGGAAAAGCCAATCTTTGTATAGCATTTCCATGAGTCCACCGATTATTGAAAAGAAATTTTCTATGGTACATATTAAATAACTTATTCCAGCCTTTATTTCATTGATAAACAAAATTCATTCTGATTCACTGAAATTATACACAGATTTTTACCAAGAAAGCATATTTTAATTTACAAATCTTATATTTAAATATCAATACTCAGTGAATTTTACAGAATGTAATGAAAGCAGATAAAAGAGAATCAATTAAAATCTCCTGTCTAATTGCATAACAGGATAATTTTATTGGTGATTGCTTTACTACAATGCACACACATAATTCCAAACTGGATCTTTATTTCAATCAACAGTTATGCATACAACAGTCAAATATCAATCACACTGCCACCTAGTTAAGACTCAATATTGTTTTGGGAAAATTTCATTGAAAATTTTAAAATATATATTAAAAAAAATTCTATCAAAAAATAAATTAGATTTAAGTAAAAATTCTAGGAGTGATTCATAATTTTCAAGAAGCCAAGTTAAAATTCCAAGAGCTCCAAGGGCTTTTAAAATTTTTTTTTCAAATTCTAGTAATTTCAAGAAATTGTGTGAACCTTGCAATAGTTTTCAATGAAATCAGCTATTATACATTTCTAAAAGTTTTAAAAATTTGATAATAAAATAAGTTTACCAACTTACTAATTTTATTATGGAATGAATTAGATTCTTCAGAAGAGCCAACTTTTTTTGAATAAATCTTATCGGATTTATCAGGAGCAGATACTGAGATCTACAAACATACTTCAGTTATTCAGAGCATTATTTGTATAAAAACTGATATTATATTTCACTGCTCAAATATTACATTAAACTAATGTTTCTTACTTTTTGCTTCTTGGATGGATGTTCTTCTTCATTAGATGTACATTCTCCTGGGACAATTATTTCATTTGGTTTTGCTTGAACTAGAATAAAAATCAACAACATGATTTACATTTTGTTTTGCTTTAACTAAAATATGAAACAAAATTTGATTATCTGAATAATAAAATTAGCTTTAAACAAAATCTGCCAATATATTCAATCAGAACATCAAAATAACAAAAGTAGCAACATATGACTAGTATTAAAAATGTACTTTATATGATCCCATGAATAAGGTGAGAAAATAATAATTACCTTGACTAATAATTGGCAAACCAATAACTTGACTAGGCTGCATTGGCATTGGTTGCATAATAGGGAAAGGCATGGGTTGAGCAATTGGAAAAGTCTGTGGAACCCCTGCTGTATTGAATGTTGTAATTCCAGTTATGGTAGGCATATTTGGATTATCTGAAAATGAAAGGTTTTTTACATGGATGAATATATTAAATAAACAAAAGTTGAACATTACAATGAAAAAATTGTGCAATACCCAAACATTAAAAAACAATATTAATATACAAGAAAGCTTACACTAAAGAAAGGAAAAAGAACTATTTAGTAGAATTATTCATATTTATTTATCATTTTTTAAAATTACATCTGCCATTATCTCTACAGACATGAGGCATCTTGGAGTCCAGTGCAATTTGAAATAGTTCGAGAAAATGAGAGTGCTCAAAAAGCATCACTGGAATAAATATCAAAAAGCGAGAGACAGCTAAAAAGATGATTGAGGTGTCACAGAGCATACAAAGAAGTAAATTGACCATATTAATTCAGCTGGTTCCCCTACTGCCAGCAACCAATTGTTGAATGAAGACAAATTTAAAACTCTCTTTCACTGCTTCAGAAGAGTTTAAAGTATTTACTATAATGAAATTAAAAATAATCTTTTAAATGTTATGATTTGAAATATAATTTACAATATGATTCATTGAAAAGTGCATAAACAAAATTTTCCAAAACTCCAAAATACACACAAAATAAAATAAATAAAAGCATTCTTTTAAAAGTATAGTAAAAAATAATTTAAAAGTTTTGCCAAATTACAGATTTTTCAGCAAATTTCTAATATATTTAAAACATGCAATGTTATGCTGTATATAAATTTTTATAATAAAATGCAGCAGTACATCAAAATTTAAAGGATAATTCTGTTATTATTCAAAACATAATAGGGTAATCATACATAAAAATATAAAAGGGAAGAATAAATTGCCCTGGAAGGGAAGCATATAAATCCCATGCTATTATTTTAAAAAACTTTATAAAATTTAGAATAAATGCTATTATAGTTTTAACATTTTATTCAGTCATTATAAAATGATGTCTTTTGAGTCTAACATACTGATAATACCAATGATAACTAATGCCTACTGTAATAACAATCACATCCATTTATAAAAATTTATACAATGAATCCAGTTTAAAGAAATAGTTAATAAAGCTTGAAAGTTGCATAAAAAATTTTAAATGAAAAACTTACAAATACTTAAATTCTGGTTATACATTTGACGATATTGCTCTATTTCTGGAAGATTAATGTCTGCAAACTGATTATTTTCAGATTGACCAGCGTTTTTCTTATCAGAAAGAATTTTAGATACTGTATTACTTTTTCTCTTTCTTCTGTTAGAAGCAGTGGTCGTTGTGATAGCTGGAGAACTAATCGAGCGTGCATCTACAATAGACTAAAATTTGAAATAAAATTATTTTAAGAATTGTTACATTAAAAGGAATAATACACAAAGTGAATGCACATTTTACTTATTGTTAATTAAAAATTTAAAATATTTTATATTAACTATTAAGGATATTATAATTAATTCACTGGAAAATCTTAAATTATACTTATGAAACTGTATTATCATTTACTGTATTTAAATTCTTAAACTTGTATGGATGTACATATTTATGTGAATTTGATATAATCTCAATATTAATCTGAAGCTAATTCATTTATTTTTGGAAAACTTTAAATCTGCGGTAGGTTGGTTGATTGGGTTTAGTGGTGCAAGGTCCAAAAATGGACAAGTAGTGCCAAATTAAGATTTATGTGTAAATTTATTCTTAAAACCCAAGCAATGTTAAAAAATTAAAAACATCATTTAAATCTGTAAAATAATTTCTAGCAATAACAGTATTTTGAAAGAATTTTTTTATTTTTAGTAATTAAGTATTGAAGTACAAAGATATAATATTTTATTATTAAAAGGTGATAACTATTACAGTATTGGAACCTTAAAGGTTTTTAAATAATCAAGAAACTTAAGATTACTAACTAACAGTACAACAAAATGAATTTTCTAGCTATTCTAATTCCATTTACTTACTATAGCAAGAGTTACAGGTGTTTGTTGAGGCTTGGAGGTTGTAGCAACTGAAACAGGTTCTTTAACTTTTGATTTTGTAGCAGATGTATCAACAGTAAGACCTAGAAAATTTTAGTTATAATTTTTAAAATTAAGTTAATTATCTTACAAATTTTTATAAAAAATCAGTTATGTAATACTGGTTCTATTTCTAAGGCTACATTCCAAGCAATAAAAAATATAATACACAAACAGATTAGCAAACACTCTGCAGTTATGTTTGCTTATTTATTCTTTTAAAATCATTCACAAATAGTGAAGTGGTACAGCAAAATAAAATCTTAATGCTCCAATATTGCAATGTGAAAGAGTAAGTTTTGGGAGAATTTACCAAGCTTCCAAAATACAAGGACTCAGTTTTGGGGTAATAATGGTGCACTAACTGTGTGCCCTCTATACAAGTAGTTATTAAATCTGGTCCTTGAAGACATGAAAGGTTAAATGTCTTAAGGGATACATTTTTCATTTATTGTTTTCTCTTAATGAAAGAACATTTTATTAAAATTAATATTTATTATTTCTCATTTTATTTAGATTGAACTGCTTACAAATATTATATGTATATCAACCTAGCAATACTGTAACTTGAAAACAAATTAATTAATTGAAAAAGTACAAACTAAATTTTTGCTTTATACAGATAAATGGAAATTCTATATGACATATATGGATTTACACTTTAAGCATATTAATTTAATGGAAATGAAAATAATTTTAATTTAAGAAATTGGGTATTTCTAGTTTATAAACAAATAACATTAAAAAAAAACAGTAAAGAAAACTCTTTGAAATTCATATAAAATAATATACCTAATAATAATAATAATTTAATCACTGATAAAAAAAATGCTATACTATAATTGAAAATAATAAATAAAAGAAACATTATTAATAATACTTAAAATAAAGAATAGCGGTTTTAGAAAACTAAAATTTGATGAAAAGTTTAGTTTGGTTGCCATTCATTGATTACTTTTTTCACAACATGATTAATTATAAAGGTACTACAACAAACATTGAAATCAGAAATAAGATTCAAAAGCCTAAGCTAATTTAATCGAAGATTTTGAATTTCTTTGATTTTTAATTATAATTAATAAATTTATTTTCATAAAGATATCTTTACTGTAATCATTTTTTTCAATCAATATAATTATATCACAAGATTCATATTTTCCGAGTTAATTGTAAGCAAATGATTTGTTAGAATTCAAAATGATATCATGACAAAACATTTATAATACATAATTTTGCACTTTTAGTTTAAAGGTAAATAAAAATGTCAATGAAAAAAAAAACTACAAGTTTCTTAAATCAATAATTATTTCATTAGAGATAATAAAAAAACAATTCAAAATATAGATCAAATAAATATATATTATTTTTATTCCTTAATGTAAATTCAATGTAAACATAAATTTAATTCTTTTTTAAATTATAAACTTTCGCAGTACTTTTAATGTTTCATTTTATTTATTAACAATTCGCAATAAATTTTAACTGTAATTGAATTTAAAGTTGGGGTAAGCATACAGAATATAGAGAGTAACTAATTACAAAAACAATTTATATCTTATTTATTTTCCAAAACAATAAAGATAACACATAAGAATGTAATAAAATGAACTGTAAATTCTAAAATTCTTAAGAAGGGAAACAAATTAGCATTCCTTCTAATCAACCATAAAATATTTTCAGCCATTAAACAAAATAAGCTAAAATAAGCTAAAATAATAAGCTAAAATTCTAAATTATTTTTAGAAAGATAGCAGCTATTCATTATCAATGTGAATATCCACTTTGATTAATTAACGTCTTTTTTTCATTTGTTTAAATTCTATTGTTAAGCAACTTGGTACTACAAAATATATTTGCAAATAAAATATATAATTATTCAGAATCAACTCATACTTGTAAGGGATGGATCAATAGAAGGAGTGACAACAATTGATTCAACAGCAGGATTAGAAGCATCAGAGCTTGAAGTCTAAAATGGAAATTTAATCTTTTATCATAAAGGCCAAAAAAACTCTTATTTTTAAGTTTCTCAAATTTTAATTTAATAAATGAAAATAGTATAAATTGTAAAATATTCCTAACTTTAACCAAACAAATGTATGTTAATAAATAAAATTCAATAAAGCAGAATTTCTAATAGCTAGTTTTTGAGTTTAAGTTTAATAATATAATAGTAATTAATGAATTGCTGCTTATTTTGAATTATTCTAATAGTATTTTTTATTTTATTCCAACAATAAGTTTGATTATCAAAATATTATTTTTCTTTTTTTCAAAATTTTATTTCTAATTGGCAAAACATTCAGTAAGATTTTTCATCTTACAAAATATAAGGAAAAAATAAATAAATAAAAAAAAAAAAAGAACAATTTTTCATAAGATTAAATTGTAAAATAAATTCTTATATGGAAGCAAATAATTTTGTAATACACATAAATATAAAAAACATCAAAAATTGAAAAAAAAAAGTTCAATAACTTTTAAAGTATCAAAGAATGCTAGGTAATAATTTTTATATAGATATTAAAACTCACAAATTATATTTTAAAAAAATTTAAAAAATGACTGTTTACAATATAAACATACCTACTACATATACCTGATATTTAACTAAATATTATAATGTTTATTAGTGTTATTATGGCCAATATTATATTGAATGAATTTTAATTTTTGACAATTACTATTAAATCAAGTTAATTTTATTTCAATATTTTAAGCAGTGCATAGGAAATTCTTTAATCAGTCCTTTAAAGTTTATGTTATCAAAGTTTAATTGCATTGTGGGTAAAAAGATTAACAAAGATAGTTTGTAATCAAAATCTTGCTTATAAAATAATGTATCAAACTTCTTTTTTTTTCAGGAAATCAATTTCCTAAAACATTGTAGCTAAATTTGTTTTCTCATGTCAAATACAAGTAAAAACCTCAATTATATCAGCATTAGAATCTAATCATTATAAAACCTAGATTATTATATAAATTGGGGCATTAATAAATAATAAAATGTTAGAAAAGCCTTTAATTTATACATACAACAGTAGTAGTGGTAGTATCAGAATTTTTACTAGCAGCGCCATGTATTTCGGGTATTTCAGTATCTGAAATGGAATAAAAAAATTTATATAATATCTCAAATAATATTCATTTATTATTGTTAACAACCTTTCAATACTTAGCAAAAAATGTAATCCTGGAATCAATATCTTTTTTCTAATAAATACACATTAATATAGCTTATTTCCTGAATTTATATTGTAATTTTAATTCTCATCATAATAAATGTATATTTTCATATTCTAAATTACAATAATAAAAAATAAAAATGATCGAAGATAAAAGTAAAAGAGAAAAAAATTAACATATAATTCTGTATACTGGATTAAAATTTTCTTTAAATTATATATAAAATTTGATACATTAGAATTGAGAGATTAATATACTAAAATTAAGTGCTAGAATTCCTTTAGATAAGGTCAAAATGGTATAAATATTATTTTAATATCATTGAAAAATATTCATGTAAACTACTTATTTAAACCAAAAACATTTATTACTAAATTACACTAATCAGTTTATATTTTGGTTATATGAACAGAAGTCAAACTATTATTTCATATAAAACTATAACATAACACTATATTAAAATCAAACATTTATATCACTTTTTCATGTTATGAATTATACTAGTAAAGTATATATGTATATATAGTACTGAAAATACTTCTGCAAAAATTAATCTACATTTATAAATTAATTTCATTATAAAAACGAATTTAATAATTAATGAACACTAACCTGAATAAGTATTGCAATATTCAGCAAGAACTTGAGTTAAATGAGTAGCAAGCTCATGTTTTGTAGAATTTCGTAGATCAACCGACCTTGTCGTAAGAACACTTGAGATTTTCCTCAAACTATGGAATGTTAAGCTAAATGATAATAAATAAATTATGATTAATATTCTACATACAAACTACATAAGCACATAAATATATGTAAATACACTTCACTTAATTTCCAAAATTAAAACACCATATGAAACTTTATATTTACAAAAAATTTTACAGAGTGTCAAATTAATATATTTCATTAAATCTTAAATTTCTATTATAACATAAACAAATTAAATTGTTTTAAATTACAAAAGCATTAAACAGTAAATATTAGAAAAAATACAAGATGATGTATTACAATATGTAAGTATCAATGGCTTCAATCAAAGTACAGACCTGTTTTACCTACGTCAACAACCTATTCTTCTCAATAAGTCTTTCTTAATGTGAGATTTTTGGTAAGGCATCATTATTTTAGTTTATATTTTTTTGAAAATATCAGAGTGACAGAATTAAAACAAGCTATCCTTAAAAATGAATGTTATGTAAAATGTAGCGAAATAACTGTTGTGCAAAACTGCTAGATATCCTGATTAGATATATTTCAAAATAGTACATTACTTTTCACAGATATTGGCAATATTCAGGTGTCGAAAAAAATAAATAAATGAAAAATTGTTTATTCTTCTCTAATGAATGCATATGTGAAAAATAAAAACTTAACATTCATTTTAAAATGTTAAATAATGCATTCAAAGATGACCATGGGATTTACTGTCTTGAATAATGCAATTTTGTTGTTATTAAGTTACTGATTATTTTGTTATTCTGATCAGAAATATCATGAATTTTAGCAGTGAGGACTACTGAAGTCAAAGTATGGTATATTTATTTACAAATAAAATCTTTCACTATTGGCAATCATGATCATTGCCAATAGTGAAAGATTTTATTTGTAAATAAATATTTGTTACTAGCAATTTGACATGAAATTCATCTACTAACAAAATGATGAATTGCTAGCTTTTAGTTGTCAACAAATTTTAGAAGATTTATTACAAAAAAAAAAAAGTTAATATTATCAAATTTTGAGTTTTCCAATTTATTTGTGACAAAGCAAACCCTTTTCTTTTATCATTACTTATAAATCAAATGACAATTGTTGTAAAAATATTATAGCAGCTTATTTCAAGTATAGGTTTCTCGTTTGGATAGAGAAAATTTTTTTCAATTGACAGACACAGAAATCTATTTATAGATACTTTGCTAATGTCACAAATCTGCATGTTGTGAATTTTCTTAATTGATTACTAATAAATACCAAGAATAAAAAACTATCACAGAAACATGTAGCAATAATAAAACATTTTCTAAGAGAAATAAACCAAAACTCTACTATTGTATGAATATTAAATTGAATTAATATTGTGTTGAATTAATTTTGAAAGCGAAACTCAATAAACAAAAGTATTTCCTGAATTCAAATAAAAAAAAGAATTTAATGGAAAAAATGACTATTTCTCTTTTTGAAACGATAAATTCAATCAGAACTTTATCAGAATAATTGCAAAATTGATAAGAAAATTTTTTGATAAACAGAATTTTAATACATTCATATTTTTAGAAGTTTGGTTGGTTAGTTTGTCGCTCAAAGGTCATTTTTTGCACACAAGGGCTAATTAGACCAGGACCTATGGTTTAAAGTGGATATCGAACCACTACAAACATCCATGCCCAAAGTGGGATTGGAACCCACAAACTGTTACACTGAAGGCAAGAGCGCTAACTATTTGGCTGCCAGCTCAGCTCATATTTTTAAAAATTTATTTAACAGAAATAATTAGAGTTTATTTCTATTGAATAGAAACAGAAGGGAAACATATTCAGAATGTACAGGTATATGAAAAAACTAGATATATAAAGCATTTCTAATGTTAGATTTATTTTCGAAATGAAAAAAATTGTAATTAGTAAAATAAATTAATGTAGCTGCAAAGGAATAAAAATATTACTATACCTTCCCTATATATTAATTAGCACAATATTTTTCTGAATAAAAGAGAATACTTACTATTCTAAATACATTTTTCTTTGCTGAAAATCAGTTGACTCTGGACCAAATTTAAACCCTTTGAAGGCAAAAATATTTTGTCGTATCACTTTAGGCTAGAAAAAATGAAAAATGTTTTATTAGCAAGGTGTTAAAATTCAATAAAATCATATATGTATATATAATTATATATATATATAATAGGAGATTACTCTTTAATTTACAAAAGAATTTTTTTTTAGTTTAAAAAAGCTATAAAAAATGGCACTTTAATTCTTCAATTTATAATGGTATATGTTCATTGGTTTTAAAACTTAGTTTAATATAAATGTTTTCATATATTTATTTACATATACATGAAAACATAGAGTTGTTATCATGGGCTATAATTGTTTATAGGCATGAATTTATGCATAAAAACAAAATATGTCATCACTATACAGTTGACACTATACTGAAACAGGAAAGCTGAAACAATTTTTTTTTTTAAACCTAAAACTTCATTATGAAAATTTAAATAGTAAATGAGAAATGTAGAATTACAGAAATAGATTTTCTTAGTAATAATTTATCTATCACATTTAAAAAAAAAAAAAAAAAAAAAAAAAAAAAGAAACGTATTTAATGATTATAAACAGGGTTCATACACATTTTTAAGAATCTAATTCCAAAAGTTTTAAGGAGTTTTTCAGGAGTCAAATAAAAATTTATGGGAGGTATGGACATTCATGTTAAGCAATTTTTTTACTTTATTTAAAAATTGTTCTAAGCCAAAACCTAAATATGCATATAATTATGTATCAGATAACCTTTTTAAATTACAGTTTTGATTAATACAAATAAATTTTTCCAAACATTAATCAGAATATTTTAATTTAAGTAAAATTTTATTTAATAATTACTTTAAAAGCCTTCAATGAATTTACCACTATAAAAAACCTTTAATTTAATTAATCAATATTCTTTATATTAGTGGATTATACATTGTATAAAATAATGGGTAATTTTAGAGCTTATAAACATTTTCAACATATTCCTATTTATTATTTTTTAAGTATTAGTATTTCAAAAGATGTATATGTCAGATGTTTATAATGACCTCTTTTTAAAAATAAATATATTAATTCAAAATAATTCTAAATTTTTCGTTTGTTTACTTTCAAACTCTTAAAGTATTCAACTTCACATCTACATTCTAGGCATTTTTATTTTTTTAATCATTCACTAGATCTTTACATTTCTTGATTATTTATATATATATATATATATACTAATATAGGAAATATATATATATATATATATATATACATATAGAGATAGATAGATTTGCATGGCTTTTTCAGAGACCAATGGTTATTTAAAAGATATATTTCGCATTAGGCATTATATATTTCAGCCTTTTTTTTTTTTTTTTTTTTTTTCAATAATAAATGAAGTCCTTCCAATTTAAAGAGATTATACACTATTTTTACAAAGCTTTTTATGGAAAGTATATTTTAAGTAAAAAAAAGGGCTATTTAAGTATTAATATTCAGTTAATTTTATTAAATATAAAGATGAAAGAAATAAATAGAAATAGAAGCAATTAAAATCAGCTGTCTGATTGCACAACATATATTGCACACACGATAGTGATTACTTCGCTTCATTTCACACATAAATCTAAATTCTACATCTGGTAGGACTAATTTGGATTACCATTAAAATTATTGTGGTTAACTGGATATTTATTTTAGTCAACAGTTATGAATGCAAAAATTTAGTGTGGACAGTGTGCCATCTAGTGGCAACATTAAAAGCTAAGGCTCAATTCGGTTTTTAAACAATTGCATTAAACTAATAAGTAAAAAAAAAAAAATAGACATTTTTAAAAAAAAGAATAAAAGTATCATGGTAAGTAAAAATTTTTGGAATAAGTGATAATTTTCAAGGAATCAAGTTGAAATTCCAGGTGTTTCAAAGAGTTGTACAAACCCTGAATAAATCAGATGTTGAATTTTCAAAGAGAAAAACATAATTTAATACTATAATAATTTTTATATTTTATAATCTAGATAATGAAAATGATAGACAGAAAATATGACAATAAATTTCCATAAATCATTTGTTGATTAAAGTTTATATCAACACTGGTGTATGATGTTTTAATATTACCATCATTTTTATATTTCCAACAAATATGAAATGATAAAAGCAAAACAATTAAATATTCATAGGAAATTGAATGCTATCAAAAAGGTAATTTTTTACGTACTTTTATTCATTTTGCAGAATTAAAGACAATTACATAATTTCAATTTTCTTTTATTACATGAAAATCAAAGAAAATACTTTAAAAATTATACACTTATAAATAAACACTTTAAAAACTATACACTTATAAAAATTTTACATATTCATATTTTAAAGCACCAATAAAGGTAAAAAGCCTGTAATATGATAGAATTCTATTTCCTGATGAACTATTTTGAAATTATAATTTGTCATAAAATAGCAGTATAAAACAATATTAGTATAATGATGATTTAATAATGTATTATGATGATAAAAGATATTTAAAATTCTGAATCCCAGAAATAATAAAACTATGAGTCATATGAAATAAAGAAATTAAACAATATACTTACATCACAATCAGTCATAAAAAGTAGTTTATGAACATCAATTAAATATTCACATGGAAAACATGCAACTCTTTGGAAAACTAAATGAGAAAAAATATTTAATATAATATACTGAATAAATACACACATAAATACAAATATTTGAGAAAATTATATGAATAACTCTAAAAATTAAATCATGTGAATAGTAATCCCATTATATTTTCAAGTTATAAAAGTAGTTTTTATATTTGCTAGTAAATTTGTCCTTCTTGTTGACTGTCAGGCTACCATTCATACAGTGGCAAATTATACTCACTTACCAACATCTATAGAATTTAACTGTAAGACCATCATTAACACTTTACTATCTGCGGGAAAGGAAATTACAATGGATCCCTAGCCATTGCGGCTTGCATGGTAATGAAAAAGCAGACAATCTCGCAAAAGAGGCTCCTTTAAACCCTCCAGATACTCCTACTGGTCTGAGAAATGTCAAACTCCTTCTAAAACGGGTTATCCATCACCAGCAAAAAATTTATTACAAAGAGAATGCAGTTGATGCCTCTTAGAGGACCCTGCTGAGCACATGTACTCTGAGAGATCTACCTAGATCTATAGGGGTGTCCTACTTTCTGGTTACTTACTGGGCATGATTTTCTCCAGAAACATCTATATCATATTGGGCTTGTGGATTTACCCGACTGTATTTTATGTAGGGAATATGTTAACATGGATGGCGAGCATCTTCGGAAATGTTCTGCCTCCAGGAAGCCCGCACTTCTTCACATTTCAAGATGCTCTCCACTCCTGGAGATACTTCTTTTCTTTATTGGACTGCAATACTTACTATGCTCGAAAGAGCCAACATAAGGATGTAGTTTGAAAATATATATATATTTTCAAGTTAAAAAAGTTTTTATGGGTGTTAAGTATGTTTATAATTATAACATGAATAAATGTTCAAATTTCTAGAATATTTACAAAAACAATGTAATGAAAATTTTATTTTAAAATGTACATTATGTCTCTTGATAACCTAGTAGTAGGGCAGCACTCGTTTGATGATAAAGTCCAGACTTTGGTGCCAACCACTGTTAACAATAGAAAGTAGATGTTCCATTTCTGCATCCATGTGAATTTGAATAAATACTTAATATATTTTGGATTTCCTTGCTGACAACACATGAATTTGACACACTATCTCAGAAAAATGCATCCAAAAAGCAATTTACTTGGTATATACTAAAATGCCTTACAACAGCCTTAAACTGTCCAATATATGATGTCAAAGATATACATTAAATATATCAGGCTTGCTTCTTGGATATTTTTCAAATCTTTTATACTAAAGCATGACAATGTAATTTATTGCCCATGAAATGATGACAACTTATGACTGGATATTAAAATGATTAATAGGAACTTAATGTCATTAAGCTGTCTACTACATGGTGTCAAAGATGAATATTAAGAATTCACCACAGCAAGTGATAGGATTTTATTGGAAAAGTGATTAATAAATATACATACATATATATTCAAGTTTAGCCATATAGTCATTACTAAACATCATAGAATGGATGTTGTGCTCCAGTCTTAAGTATGCATACCTGTCTGGACGGATTATTATAGGTTCTTCTCAGTTTCCTCCCTTATGGAACACCCACAATGTCCACTACCTAAATACTCTAATAAGCAAAAGCAAATATATAATATATGCTTAAAAATGTCTCCCAATAACTTTCAACTGTTGAGCCATTCACTATGCAATACCCCAATAAAAAGAAGCATAATTAAATATAAGATCACTCAATCAATAATCAGACTTTTCCATTACAATGAATGGAAGCAGATGATCATTTAAGAGGTTGTTTTATAAGAAGTGTACAAGTATTAAGTTTTGAAATGTTAATAATGTCTGTGAAATTTGGATCAACATATTTATTGGAGAATAAATCCTTAAATTTTTGATTAACAGTTGCATTACTATGTTTAAAATTAAAAAAAATTTTTTAAAGTAGTTTTTGTGAGGTTCCTCCTGTCTGATCAAATCCCTGTATTGAAATCCATACACCAGAGTTTAATCAGCTACTTTAAGTACAAATAATTTATAATTTTTCAAGGAGTAATCGGGGGTAAATGTAACCACAACATATTAGTATTTTAGATGCAATGCATTTAACAATCTATGCTTGGATTAACATTGCTGTAGAAAAGATACTAAGGACATCTAAGCATGCAAGCTTTATTAAAGAAGCTACAGTAACTGAAGAACATTTATTCAAAGACTTAACTGTCAAGGAAATATTCTTGGTAAACATTTTTAATCATCCACAAGTTTCAATAAAGAAACCCATTTCATTTTAAAACCTTTCGAGTCTGGATACAGATGTAATTTGTAAGTAAAAAGTATAAGATAATTTAATGATAAATATAACAAACGAATTAATTATTAAATATTGCTGGATATTAGCATACAAAGGAACCTCTTGATTTTTTTATATTTTCAAGAATTGTCAACAAATAAAAGTATTATCTTTCCATTTTTAGCTTTATTAAAAGGAAATACCACAAAATTTCTATAAGCTTACATTTAACTAATCTATTTACATAAAAAAATTAAGAGAAAATTTGTTTGATATTTACCTGAATAAGAAGAATGTTTTTATATTTACTACATAATACATATTATTTGTCACTTTTGAATAACCTGTGTCTATAAGAACCCTAATAATTTTTTAAATCAAAATAAAACTCAAAATTTTATTTCATGATTTAATTCTTAAAATCAATTAGCAAGAATTATTACTCATACTGCTATTCCTTGAAAGTTACTAAAATTTTTATTTGCATTTATGAAAATGCTTTTTATTTAATCTCTTTGTATTTTGTTATTTTATATATTTAATCCCGCCAATTTGTAAAAGCAATTAAAAAATGGTTAAAAGCATGTAACTTATAAGTATAAAAACATTAATAAAGTTTAAAAAAATTTAATTATAGTATTATCATACTTAATATATTAAGTAAAAATTAAATGTACTTCTACTTTCTTAACAACAACTGTATATATATAATTTTTAATGTTCGGTATGACATGTTTTAATTTGCAATTCAATCTCTTGATTCATAATCATTACTAATTATTAAAATTATTATGCCTTATTTAATATATTTGTCACTGACATAGTGACGCAAATATGTTCTTCATAAACCTTAGAAATAATACAATGGAAATCATTTTCCATTTTTCTTATTACATGATGATGAATGCTTGTTTTCAAGAAAATAAAATTATACACTTCTTTATGATTGATTTGGTTTTATTGTAATAAATATGCACTAACAATTAACATATATATAAAACATATTTAGAGCATTAAAAACATAATTTGGAATGAATTCATTGAGTACATTCACTATAAGAAATAAATTAGCATTTTTCAGCAAAATTATTATTTGCAAGAATTTATTATTCTTACAAAGCACAGATATTCTTAGTGCGCAGAAAATTTAACACATTCATAAATGCATACTTATATATATAACAATATGAATTATATTATTTAATTAAGTAGTTTAAAAAAGATACATTTTTAAAAATTCTTACCACGTTTGAGATCACTAAGTTTTCCACTTTGAAGAGTAGGCGGTATATCTAGAAATTGAGAAGAAAAAATAATAAAAGAATGCAATTTTTATGTGATAACTTGAATGAATTTTTTTAATTCATTCAAGTTATCACATTCTTTTCTTGAAATATCAGAATATCATGTAAAACAAACAAATATAACTTAATGGAAAGTTTAAATAAGGAAAGTAATTTAATGTAACAAAAATGTATGTATTTTGCCAAATGCAAAATTATTTTCATATATTTGAAGGGGCACAATTTAAAAAAAATTGTAGATTGATAATTAGTTAGAATGTTTATTGATTGTGTTATATGCTGTTACACAATGGTTAAATTAATGTTTTTTTAATATTTTATTTTTTCCAGGAAAAAAGTTAATTTTCTTCACATAACTACATTTTTGTAATATTATACTCAAAACTTGATTTAATTTTTTTTTATGAATGCACCTTTCCAATGTACATCTCACTCTTTTGATTAATTTTCTTTTTTAGAAAAACATGATAATTTTGAATTAATTATAATATGTGTGCTCTAATAATTTTTGGAAATGACTATTATAACTCTTTCCTTACTTGGTATATTTCAGAACTGTTAATCCAGTGCTTTTAATCGAAATTCAGCAATAAAATAATATAAAATTTTCCACTTTAACTTAACTAACAGCAAGATAAATGCTTTTAGTACCTTATAATCTTAAGAAATAAATGTCTTTTTAGATTTCCGCAGGTGATGCCACAACATATCTCACAGCAGTAATAATAATGAAGATGATAAACCTTGCATTATAGATCAGACTCGCAAACAGACCCTTTAAGTTAATTTTACAAATTGTTTTTACATTATTTTCTTTAGTTTTTTTATTTATTTATTTTTTACATTATTGATTCATAAAAAATTTAAGACTAATTTACAAAATTTTCTGATAAATCAACTTTGAAAATTTAAAAAAGATGAAAATTCATCCAAAAACAGAAAAAATGGCACATTTGTATGTAGGTAATAAGTAAAAATCAATTGAAAAATAGAACATTTATGAACAGTAAAAAATTCAAACAGTGATGATATAAACTTTTGTTAACTAATCATTCATAAGCACACTTACATTTTTATTGATATATACAATTTTTCTATCTACAAATATACCCATTAGCCTTTTTGTGTTTTGAAAAATAATTAAATTTATTTCAAAATTGAATACAATTATGGTATTATAATAACTGCAAGAAAGTAATGATTCTAACATGATAGCATGATCATTCCATTTCGGACAACTTATTTTTAACGATAACAATATGTTTTACTGATATCACAACACAATGTTCTAATACAATTCTTTCAAATATCATAAACTTCCTAACAAAATATAAACAAATATGCCAATGTAAATTATTCACGAAGATGTGGCATCAGTAGTTTTAGAATTTATGTTAAATATGTTTATTAATCTATAGACACTGTTGTTAGCACCCACATATACATATTAAATATTTAATTTAAAAAAAAAATGAAATACAAAAAAATAAAATGCAGCATAATATCAAAGCATAAATAAAGTAAAATTATAAGATTGAATAAAAAATCATTTAAATAAAGTGATAAGAGCTATTTATGAAGCATTTTGTTTAAAAAAAAATAAAGGTTTCACAATTAAACATCCAATATTCTTTTTTATTTTTGTTATATAAAAGCCTATATTTCCTCTCAATTTTTCATCAAAACGTCCACTAATATCAATGAATCTGTCACATTACACCATCTAGCTTTGTGGAAACTGGTTTGATGAGTTAATGAAAACAGAGCAATTTTAGGGTCGCTGTATCACATGATGTTACTACTATGAGATAAAGCCACCCTAAAATTGCTCTGTTTTCAATTACACATGATGTTACGCTATATTTTTGCATTTAAAAAATCGCTATATCAAACGATTATTTAAATGCAAAAATAAATAATAGGCACATGTGTTAAATATAACTGATATGAAAGAGAAACAAGTTATTCTCAATCAAATAATATAATGAGATCTTGAATAAGATCAGCTATAAGTAAACAAATATTATCATAAAGCAAGATAATATTATTTCTTAAGTCTACATATTTTGTTATGGATTACAGGATACAATTAATATTTCATTAGTTTTTAAGCCTTCATAAATCTACACATGAATTATTAATTCTTAAATCTTATGTATTAAAATATGAATTACAGAAAATTGTCTCACAGTTTAAAGAATTTTTTATTACATAAGATATTTCAATACTTAAAAACAAGCATAAACATGGCTAAATTATTTAATTGTAACATCTATATTGTAGCATCTAGTATTAATGAATGCAAAGTTTCAATATGCTTGGCAGAAGGGCAGATATGAAGTTGCAGTACTCAAATTTCGAAATAGTACTCCCTTAAGAAAATATAAACTCAGGCTGGTTACAAAGAAGTTATGTATTTAAAACTAAAATTTTACAAAAGAATAATTGATAAAATTGTGTTTTTTTAAATTAAAAGTTTTTTTTTGTTAACACAAAACTTAAACAAAAAGGAATACTTAAAATGTATTTTCCAAAATAATAACTCTTTTAAACAACATTATGTTACATGAATTGAGAGCTAAACATTCAATAAGCAGTCTAACAATTCCTTAAAAATCAATATTTTCTCCTATCTTCAATATTAAAATGGCTTATTAAAAATTTATAATACTTGATCAATAATATACAATAATAATATTCCGAACAATTTACATGCACTAATAAAAAATTAATGAAAATTAATTTTATTTTAAAAGTCAAAGTATCTTACTTGTAGGTGGAACAACACCCTGGAAAAGAAAAAATACATAATTTAATATAAACATAAATATACACATTTTCATAACTTTATGTAAAATTTTAAAATATTTTTTAGATCATTTTTAATTTTTAATTCATTTAGCTCATTTTGAAATCATTTAAAATTTGACATACACCTTGATTTGTTAGTCATCATTAAAGGAATACAATGTTAAATTTAAATCAATATATAGATCTATTAATTAATAGAAACTAAAATTTGATGAACTGTTCTGCATAGTCTGTTACATAAACAAAATCTAGAAGTAAAAAAGAAAACATCTACTGGATAGCATGATATTAAAGAAAAAGATTTATATTCAGATATATATATAAAAAAAAGATGCTTTTGAAAATCCTGGCCCACAATTGGAAGCATAAGCAAATATCAGCAATAAGAAACTCCATTAAAGATTTCAAAAACTAATTGAATGATACTGTTATGCATCTTTATTTTATTCATATCCACAGTATGTTTTTAAGAAATAATAAGTAGCCAAAAATTTTAAGATTAGATGATAGTTGTTTAACCCATTTATGTCAAAGGTTGAGGTTTTGAATTTTCGCATTAAATTTGTATATTTTAGTAGAAAAATTGTATCAGAATAACTTTCAATCAATTGCTTTACAAAAATGGAACAGAAAGTATAAAGGGGTTAAAACATCCTAATTACATATGATTTGAAAATCACTAAGAGTTTATAAATAAAATATAAGATAAAGAAAATGGCAAGTTTCCTAAGATGTGTGGTGGTTTAGTGTGTTACTTGAATTTATCTTTTATTCATGTGGGTTAACCAAACCAAGATCTACAGTTTAAAGTGGATTTTAAGTCACTACATATGTCCATGCTTGAAGTGAAATTTCAGCCACAAATTACTGAAATAAAAGCAAGAATGCTGACAGTACAGTTAACAATATGACTAGTTCTGCAATATATATGGTGATTTTCCCCAATAAAGTGACTTTCAGAATAATGTTCTAACCAAATTGTTAATTTTTAGAATAATTAGAACATTGGAAAAGGAAATATTGACAAAAACTTGATGACACCAGATTAATTGACACATTCAATAGATAGAAAATTTTAAGCAAAAATTTTTATCAATTCAATAACAATATCACTTTACTAAGTATTTATAAAATTTCAAATAAGTTTTTATGAAATAATAATAAATAGACACACTTAATGCTAACACTAAAATAAGAGCTGGTTTAGTTTGTTTAATGTTAACTCATTAATTAGATCATGGTGTACAGATTAAAGATATTTCCAAACCATTACAAACATGTAATATCAAAGTGGGAATAGAATCCACAAACTGTTAAGCCAAATAGTCTGATAATCATTTAATAAACAAATCCTAAGAAAAAAAAAATGCTGAAAAAATGGCAGTGAGAAGAAATTTAAGCAGTAATTTTTTCAATATTCTTTCAATCCCGAAATATGACACAAAAATGTTTCATGCGAAATGCAACCATCAAGTATTAAATATGATTAAATTTTAGTTTACAAATCAAAAATAATAAATATAATATTTAAGAAAAAAATATGTATTTACTATCGTTGCAGGCTTTCCCGGAGGAAAATAAGATGGCTTAACAACTGGTTTTGTAACAGGAGTTGGGCGAACACCTATAGACAAAAGAATGATAATTTATCAGGAATTATAAATCTAATATAAAATGACAAAACACCATATAAATGCAGGTCAAAATAATTTGAAAAAGTAATTGTTAAAATCCTGTTTGTATTCTACTGAATTAAATTACAATTTAATAAACATTTAATATGGGATGGACAAAATAATGCGTAGTAAATAATTGGAATATCAGGCACTTTAATGGACAAAAAAAGGTTTTACTATTAGCTCTTTTGCCATGAATGTCACATCTACATGACATCATGTGAAATGCTCTTAATTGATATGCCAGTATGTCAGATTCTTTCTCATTCAACTCCTGCTGTCACATAAAGGTGCAAGTATTAAGAAACATTTTAAAATCTATCATTTTTGGCACAAGATGCCGTTGTATGCCAACAGAATTGATAAAAATTTGTTGTTCTACTTGAAATGACAGATATGACTCACTTGCATTGATTATATGAATAAAAAGGGAAAGGAATACATTCTGTTTCTTAAAAATTTACTTAATGATGGCTCTTTAAGTATTATTTATGGTTATAAGTATTTATTTATGGTTATAAATTAGTTTTATTTTTATAACAGTGTAGGTGCTAGGGTTTGAAGTTCATGATTTAATTTATTTTAAATGTAAAATTATTATCTTTTATTATTATAAAAACAAAATTACGAGAAAGTTTAATTGAACTTGAATTAGCAAATATAATACAAAATATTGATATCTATTCATTAAATATGAAAACTGAAAGCCATTTTCTAAAACTTCATTAAAATAAACTGCTAAGAAAAAAGACAACAATGCTTCATTCGTTTTTATTTTGAAATTCAAGAAATATATTAACACAAAACAAAAGTAATTAAGAAAATTGTGGTGCAACTAACCTATTACTCAATTTTCAATTATTAATAATTACAAAAATTATTATAAGAATATAGTACATTTTATTGCTTAATAAATTAATAATAATAATAATTGCTCTTTTAAGCAACATACTTGTATCATGCTCAGGCAGTTTGAAAAGAAACTGAAAAATTTCAGTGATCATAGTAGGTTTAGAAAAAACTTTTACTTCAGTTGTATTATGAATTAAGGTATTGTATATCCTACGAACAGAGTTATATAACATTCTAAAAAAAACAAGAAAAAATATTATAATTGGCAGCATTATAAATATCATTGTAATTTATATGTGATATTAATTTTATTATTAAATATACCGATCAAGCAACTGCTTCCTTTTTACATATTCAGGTGAACCTCTTTCAAAATTAAATCCACTAAAATCAAGTATGTCTTTTCGTAAAGTGTTTGGCTAAAAAAAAAGAAGGTAATAATTACTAAATGCATAAAATATCAGTTTAAATGTTTATTACTAATGACCTGTAAAATAATTTTTTCGAAATATATGATACTAAATACATTTTAAATTTCACTCATTTTTCTATTAAATAAGATTATTTAATAGAAAAATGAAAACAAGAAACAAATGAGTAAAATTAAAATATTATTATAAATACCCATTTTTATAAACTTATAGGGACCAATAAAATAGTTCTTAAAATCTGTTACTTATAAAATATAAAAATAAGTGTTACATCTTAAATCTGTGTTTCTTTTCTAAAGTATTTTTATAAATAAAGTACTGTTAAAAAACTAATTAATGTATATCAAAGGAAAAACACAACACATGCAAAATTAAATTTGCAGTTAAAAACAACTTTTACTTTCATTTTATTAATGAGAAGAGCAGGTAAAGTAATTTTTTTTTGCTTCCTGATCTGAAATAGCCTTTTTAAAAAGGCAATTTTCTATATCTTTGACATAAGAAAGAATTTCTTTTTTTTTTCTTCTTCCCTGAAAAAAATCTTTTTAGCCTTTTATTTGCTTATTTCACCACTGTTGGTTACACCACTGTCATTTTTTCACATTTAATATCTGAAAGTTTTTATCCGTTCTCTATATTTTCATATCCATTTGCTAATAAGATACTACTTATGTATACATTAAAACTGAATAAATAGTCAAAACGTCCAAAAATAAAATTTTGAGCTCTTTTAGACAAAGCTCACTGATGAGCAATTTAATTTTATATAAGTTCTTGACTTTCAATTAAGGCAGCTTATTTAATAAATTCTGTTAGACACAAATAATTTAAATATCATATTATAATTTCTTCAGGCGATTTTAAGGTGTGATAATTGATTGAAACATTGCTTCATGATATTTTCAGTTGAAGGTATTGATTATACTTTGATGAACAGGTTTTAATATACGAGTTAAATTGGGAAGGAGATTATTATTATGAATTGCCTCAAAAACTATAGTGCTTCAATATCAGTAGTGCATTTAATTATATACAATTTAAAATACTAACAATTTGTCAATAAAAATATCAATCCAAGCTTATCTATTAAAAATTTTAAAAAATTCATATGAAAGGTAAACAAAAATTAAAGATGCACAAAAAGAAGTTTGCAAAAATGGAGTTTCAAAATTTTAATTCCTAAATAGGAATCAAAATAATTATTGTGGCAAAGGTACCCTGTGTTAGAGACCAGCTCCTAGTTCTTGAAAATAAATATCTACTTCATACATTTACTCATGTCAGATACACCAATTCTTACATAAATACAAAAATATAAAATGTATTTTTTTATATTAAATTATATATAAATTTGTAGAATATAATATTATGTAAGATCAAAGAAAAAAATTGTTTACCTCATGTTTCTTTAAATAGAGAAGGTCATATATATCAACGAGATACTCATGAGGATGAGTATTTACAATTTTGCAAACTAAAAAATATAATATAATTAGAAAAGTAAGGAATTGACAGTAAAAACATAACTAAATAAATTGCTTTTTCAAAAAATTAAACAGTGAAGTTGATATTTTAAAGAAAAGTAATTGTTGTTTTTATTTATTTATTTATTTTGAGAAAGCAAAATAAAATGTTTCAAACAGTTATCATATATTAAAAAAAAAGTAAACTCATTGAAAATTGTTAAAAGTCAAATGCACTTTAAAATAATTAAGGTTGTTTGAATAATACAATTATAAACTTTAAAATTCAATTAAAAATAAAATAATTAAGTACTTGTTTCAAAATCTCTGAGCGTTCTGGGACCAGATTTAGAGTTTGCTTGTGAATCAACTTCAGGTGTTGTAGATGATTTAGAAATTGATACAGTAGTTGTAACTGATTGTGATATTGCAGGTTGTGATACTGTAGTAGTAGTAGCACTTACTGTCAGTGCTTTCTTTGGAGATTTCTTTCCTTTGTTCGATTCATCTTTATCTAGCATAGAGTATAAATTACATTTGAATATTAATTAATTAAATGAAAATAAAGAAGTATTTTCTTTGAATGTTTATTTTATTCCAAAATGTTTTTTCAGTGATTTAAAATAGTTCTTTAAAATAGACTTTAAATGCAAATATTAAATACTATTCCAGTTTCATTATTCAAAAACTCCATCATTTATAAATTGACCCCCAAAAATTTTAGCTTTCTTAATAAAGACGAAAAAAACTTTAAATGACAGCAAAGTAAATTCCTAATATTTTCATTTGAAATACATTTATGGATTTAAGATTAATCTATTAAAAATATATCTTCAGATTTTATGATATTATTTTTTCATAATCAAATTATTTTTTAACAGTTAAAAGTGTTTTGAAAAAAACAAAAATTTCACCTAACTTTGATATGTGAAGACTGTAAAAAGATTTCTCTGCACAGTACAGATCTTTAAGCATAAAAACTTATTGGATATCTTGATACATTTATTGAGTAAGAAATCAAACTGAAGAATTTCTTAAATGTACAAAATGGTAAAATATAAAAAATAAAGAGAACTATTAAAGAAAAATTAACTTAAAAAAAAGAAATTAACTTAAAAAAAGAAATTATGATAACTAAATAAAATTTTAACCCTAGTGAATGCGGAAAAAAAATTCTTTAAAATTTGAATTAGTCACTGTCCAGCATAAAAACGTAATCTGTATAAAATATATGAATTCAATCAATTTCAGGGGTAGGAGTACAGAAAATTTTTTTTAGGACACTATTTTCAAGAAATATCAGGACATTCTTCAGGACATATTTTAATAATTAAACAAAACCAATGTTACTTTTACATATTAATTTCTGTTTTATGCATAAAATACATTTTAGAAAGGAATAAACTATTTAATAAATTCTGAGTTTTTTAATTTTTAATACAACAATATGAAAAATGATACAGAAATTTAAACTTTCTATACTGAACATTTTTTGAAAATTAATAAGTTACATGATAAATGTTCATTTTGAACTGGATGCATTAGCATTTAATTCTGATAATTTAATACTGCACTTTTTCAACTTATCATTCACAGATGCAATCTCTGCATTAGCAGCAGACAGCATCATTTGTCCATCTTTCACATCACTCATATTATCATCACTGATAGCACATGATATTTTTTAGTTGAATCATCCAAAAGTTTTTGAGCTACACACTGATTATCAAGCAAGTTTTTCTTTTCTTTCTCAAGTTCATTAATTTTTTCTAATAGGTGAGATTGTTTAAACTTTTTTTTTTCACAAGTAGCTTCTACATCTTCCTCATCCTTTCTTTTCTTCTCTAATTGTGTTACATCTTTTGATTTTTCCATATAAGATGCATATTCTGCATGATATTTCTGAATATAATGCATCATTTCTTTGGTATATGGAATGGAGGAAACAGAATTGCCATGCATTCGAATAACATCATGACAAATCTGAAAAATTTGAACTGTTAATTCCGATAAAGAAGCTCTCTCCTTTGTCACAATAGAATTGTTAGTTGAAAAACCTCTTTCTGGTTGGGAATTTACATTCAATAACGACAGACATGCTTTAACCACTCTAGAAAGAGTAGGATATTTTATATAACCACCAGCATCTTTTATATTGAAAGTGACATTTCAATATTTACAGATATTTTGATTATTATCATAATCATTTACAATCAAAGTCACATCTTCATATGTGAAAAGAATCCACTTTTCATTCGTCTTATCAATATCTGAAGAAGTTTTATTCACATGAGGAATATGTTGAATTAATTTGCTAAATGAACTCCTAGACTCTTCCTTTTTTCTATAAGGAGACAAACACTGGAGATCTTTGAGTAAAGGATTTGTTATAGGAAGTTTCTGAAGCAAATGCTTTGAATTTGCTATGTAGCAGCTTCTGACACTTTGTAGAAATATTGTTTTATCAGTAAGCTCTTCCAGTATTGCTGTTGCACCATGACCTATTTCAATCTTGTTTAAATTTAACCAATTTTTTCCTGAATCAACATTAATTTGTAGCAACTTTACTCCATTTTTTTTCACAGATTTCTTTTGGGTTTAAAAATTTAAACATAATACTGCGAACAAGTTCATTTAACTTACTGTATATCACATGTACTAAAGGTTTGACTTTTTGCACTAGAAGTAAATATGGTTCAAAAGTTTTACAAAAGAATGAAACAAAATGCAGATATGTCAGTCTTAGGGTCTTTCAAATGTTTTATAGTCCGAAGATGTCTATCAGAAAGAGGAGATTTGGACTCTTTAGGTACTTTAATAAAATATTTCTTTAGAACATCATATTGCTCAACAATTCTCTCACAAACTGAGCCCAAAGTTAACCAACGGCTCTCAACATGACGAAGAAAACTATGTCTAGCTAAAGTTTCTTCCAGTATTTCTAATGTAAGGAATGATAATCTTCCCTTTTTTGCAGGAGATAGTTTAAAAAATTTATGAATATCTATAGCAAATCCATCAATATTACAATCAATTTTATCAATACCCTTACGTAGTGCTCCATGGATTATGTGTAAGTAACATGTACCCAAATCAATTATTACTGGTAAACTTTGCTTACTCAGTTCATTATTTATTTGCTTTAAAACAGCTAAATTAACTCTTGGTCCATCCATTGACAACTGCATTAATTTTTCTAAATTCAAAAAATTATTTTGAATGAAACTTAATAAAATTTTTACAATTTTATTGGCTTCAGCATGCCCTAAAAATGTGATTTGAGGTAGCAAATGACAATTTTACCTTGTTTATCAGACCAGTATGAGATGTAAATATCCAACTGTTTCTTTATTTGTTTTGTAGTAGTTTCATCGAAAAGTAAAACAAAATATGAAGTGCTGATATTCCGAAACAAAAGAGTTTTGAAATACCAATCCAAAATTAATCATATACCTGACCTTTTTGTCAGATGATTTGAGATTTTTTTTGAGATGATTTGAGATTATTTATGGAGGACTCATCAAAAATTTCTCCGTAAATGTTAGCTAAATCATTCAAAGATGAAAAAGAATAATTATTTTTTATTGCCACCAAAACTAAAATTGTTTCAGCTTTATTGGTTTTCTCTGATATAGTTTTGGGAAGCCATGACTTGTTATTCACTACTACAGTCGATGTCGAGGATTCAGATGAAGTTGATGACTTGATAGTAAATAATGTTTGATTCTTGTAACAGTTCACAGCTTTTTTGTGTCTTAATCCATCTGCATGAGCAAGCACTTGTCTAAAACCCATATTTGAAACACTGAATTTGCTTTTGCATACGAAGCACTCCGCAGAATGAACATTGTCAACACTTCGGCACCAGGTCTTGATTAGGCATTTATTCTCATCTTGCAGTTTCATCCATTTGTCGGAAAATTTCATTTTTTTGGCATTTTTAAAAGAAAATTGTTTTCAAAAAATAAAATTCTGAGCTTGCTAATAAGCATTCTTCAAAACACCCATCAAAATCTTTCAAAATGGCGCAATAAGCATTTCACGCATGCGCATAAATGTAGGCGAATAATTCTCACAATTTCGCCATTATTGTAAATAGTTGTGCACTACTAAAACCAGAATCTTTGTCTGTAAAGGCAGAAAATAGAATTTAATGTTAAACCCAAACCTAAATTTTTTTGATGTCAGATATTCGTGAGCAATGGCTGAAAATCAGGTGGAGACGAATGTATGGCAACCCTATTTCTAGTTTGAAGGAGAACAAAAAAGGCGGAAATTTTTCGCTTTCTTCTTGCATAGAAAGAAGTTGAAAAAAATATATGTATTACACTAAAAGTAAAGTTTACTACTGAAAAATATAAAATTATTAATTAAAATTAAACTTTCAAAAATATGTAATAAAAAATAAGGAATTCCAGGATTTATTTTGAAAAATAAGAACATTTCAGGACATTTTTTAAAAATCAGGCAATTGAGGAATATCAGAACAACTTCGAGCCTTGCAATTTTCATTTCTAGATAAACAGTCTGTTTTTATTTATATATCTACATATCATGGAAAAAAATAGAAATTTTTGAATTATAATAAATTATCTATAAGAATAATTTATTAACATTCACATTAAGTATTAACAAATAATTTTATTTTAATAAATAATTTAAGTATAAACCTGCTTTAAATAAATTTTAAAAAATCATTGATAATATGAGTTTTTATTTCTAAAAAATCATTCTAAACTGTTTATTGAATTACCGATTGTTAGACCCTTAAAAATAAGTGGATTTGAAAAAATTTAATTTGGCCTAAAAATGTAGTAAGAACAGCAAATGAATGCTTTATTCAAATAATTAGTAATTATAAAATAAAAATTTATCTAAATGAATGAAATGCTAATAAATGTAATTAATAATAGAAAGAAAAGTAAAAAAAAAAAATCATTGTATTCTATTGTGTATCAAATAATAAAACTATACAAAAAGGTGAAAATAAAACTTACCACTTTCTTCTCCTGATGAAATCTGAAAATACACAATATTTTTAAACGCACACATTCAAAATTATTTATAATAATGACTTAAATATTATACATATCAATGTATACTTTTAGTTTTAAAAATTGTATACAAAATTTGTTATCATTATCAATTTATTATATGCTTAAAATAAATTCTTTTAAGATAAGAAAGTTTGTACAAAAGTATAATGAACAAAAATAAAACCAAATAAATTCAATTAGTATATAAAATTTCCATTTAAATTATTTTTTATTAATATTTACTGTAATTTTTCTAATCTAATTTTTTTGGTTAATATTTACAGTAAAGTTTTTCTTTTCTTTATTTAATTACTCAAGAGCTTTAGATTATATACATGCAGATAATAAAATATCAATCTCCGCAAGTTATTACTTAAAGGATCACAAAATTTTGACAACTGTATAGTAGTAACAATAAAAACACTACACGTTAAAAACATAAACTTTAAAATAACAAACTTGTAATTTTATAAATAAAAAATTATACATCAAATAAAATAATTATATCAGAAAATATTCTAAAATTTTTATATTGATGATTCTTTATTACTGAAATAATGTTTGTATATTTTTGATATAAATCAACAATTAGAGAACTTATTCTACATATCTTTCAAAAAGTTAATTGTATGTCTGCATAACTTTGAAAATACTCAAAATTTATAACATTTATTTTTACAACATAAAATATTTCTAATTTGGTTTGATATGGAAATTCCTTGAATAAGTTTTATCAAATTATATAATTATTGTTTTGCTTATACCTTGTATGGACACGAAAAACTAATATTTAAATTCCGTCTTTTATTAAATAATTATAAAAATATAATAAAAATTTTACAAAAATAAAAACAACAACTTGAAAATGAAGCAGTTATAATTAAAAAACTACTTAGCAATGGAAAAACATAAGAAATTATCTAACAATAAATAAAGAAGTAGTCTTTATAAATTCAAACTTGATTACAAAAGGGTGAAAATGATTAACAGAATCCTAGAAGTAAGGGAGAAAAGAAACAGAATAATTAATGAAAGAATTAAAATATAAATAGCATTTAATCCTCCCAAAAGTATCAAATATATGGAAAAGTAAAGGATCATAATTAATTCTACATCTTGATTTGAACAAACGATATTAAATAAATTTGATACCAAGTTTACAAAAATGCTCATAAAAATGATCATGTAAAAATTCTCATTAATTTTTCAAAATTTAATGAAAAATATATAACAGAAGAAATAAATACAAAGTAAACAATAAAGTTTTAGCTGTTTTTAGTGACCCAAAAGAACATGACCAACAGAAAGTGTAGCCTATTTTAAGTCCTAAAAGTAATCACCATCAGCATACAGCATCTTCTGTCAATGTATCTTTAATTAAGCAATCCTCTTGCAGTAAAACTCAAGGATTTAGGACACAAAGAAGTTCACAAATGTTTGGTGCAAATTTTCATTGGAGGAAGATTTTCTACAAAGATGATTGTACAGAAATTGAAAAGATAGTAATCTGATAGTGTAAAGTCAGATGAGTAAAGAGAATGGGACAGTCTTCCAACCAAATTGTTGTATGGTATTCCTGGTCACCCGTGCAACATACTGCCTTGTATTATCAGCCAAGAACAATACACCCATGTCATTAACCAGTTATGGTTTATCAGCAATGATAATTTGGCCTGTTGGTAACAGCTCAGAGTGAACCACTTGACAACTAGTCTACCAGACACCAACTTTATCAGAGGGAGACAAATCTTCCAATCTCAATTTGTGAAACCAACGCCTTGACATTTTTGCATATTTGATGAAGCAGCTGAGAAGCCTACTTTGAAGTTGTAAAGCACACAATGCTGAACATGGTCCTTCAAAACATCCATTTCTCAATGCTATTGTATGATTTATGAATGTGAGTGGTGGACCTGTTTTTATAATGACTGACATTCCTAGTCTCAACTGACTGGTATCTCAACCATGTCACATACTAATTTGCACAATTATTCTCAATTCCTTCAATGGTAACATAAAAACGTCAAGAACTTTCTTGTTTAACTTACAACTAAGAAACAATATTCTTTTTTTAGAAGACGTAGAATAAAGTGAACCAAATTGCAAAGACAAGTAGCTCATAGGGCAGTCACATTCATATATCATCACACAAAAAAGGACAGAGAGACACAGGAAAAAAATAACATCCATACCCGAACCAGGATTTGAACCCTGGACCCACAGCTCAAGAATCAGAAACACTAGGAACTCAGCCATCGATTATCATACCAATAAAACAGAATAGTTTATATAAATTACATTCCCTAAAAATCTCGTAAAATGGAAATTAATAATACTATCAGTAGCATTTTTTTAAAATACATCAAGTTAAATAAAACATAGGTAGGGAACAATAGTATAATGAAAGTTAATATAATTCATCATCACAAGACAAGTAAATATTACATTTAATTTATACATTAGTAATAAAATATTTTAAAAAGTTGTACATTCCTATACATTATAAAAATAATACTTTAAATCCAGTCATTATCAAAATATTAGAAAATAAAAATAAAAAACACACCAAATCTATGCACTCCACTTTCTTTTCTACAACCTCACATGTTATAGATTCATCTGAATCAGAAAAACCCTCAATATCATCTAATTCAACATCAGACAAACTTAGAGGCATGGAACCTAGAAGAAAGGTTAAATAATGAATTTGTGCGATCAGAATAATTTTTTTATTATTTATTTTTTTAAAAATAAAAAAACTTTATGTAGAATTTTGAAGAAGTATAACTGTCCAACAAGTAAAATGAAATTTACCATGAAACTAATGTTTGAAAAGTTTCAATAAATTATCTTTTCTATTGACACAAACAAAGAAACATTGTTTCAACATTTGAAACATCTACAAAAAACCAAATAAACTGTTGATTTTACATCAATTTTAAAATAAATGAAAGAAATATAAGAGTTTTTTTTTTTTTTTTTTTTTTTTTAATTATCCAAAAGGATGTAAGCATTTTAACCTTAATTCTTAAACAAATTATTCTTTCCATCATCATAAATAATAAATTATACATAATAGTCATCAATTTCTGCAGTTTTAGTATTCTTACTACCATTGGTAAATTATTTAGACCATTGTTTTCTAAGAATTTGAAAACTGTATTTTCAATTTTATCAATTCATTATAGATAGCAATAGATAGAAAATATGTAATAGCTCTTGAGCTTCAGTTATCCTTTATCACTTTACTGATTAGTTATTCTCTCTCTTAACATAAAAATAACATTTGAAATAGTGACAACACTACTATATAGCCATAATTTAATAAAACAGTTGCATTCAATGAGTTGTTTGCAAAAGTTTCTGATATAATGGTAAAAGGAACAAAAATATATTGCAAATATTTATAGGGAGAAATTGAGATTTAATGCATTTTTTATTTTTATACACTTCATTTAACAAAAAATTCACATGTTATCATTATAATTTTTTTTACTGTTGAATATATGAATTTTTATATCATTTCATTTGTCAAATAATTATATGGTCAAATTTCATTTTCACAAGGTAATGGTAAACCATAGTAAAATAGTGGAACATTTTTGTATTCCACTATTTTATAAGTTTCATTCTTTTATAACTATTAAGAGCTTTTAACTTGTCTAAAAGACTGACTCACCCTACATGTACATCTACATCTTCCAGCACTTTAAATTCAGATTGAATTTTAGTAGGAGAGAAATAAAATGCAACATTAAATTAAGTTAAAAGGAATAAATATTGATTAAAGTCAATTCGGTTATGATCAAGTAGTTCAAAAATATTCATGAAAATAAATATTATATTAATTCAATGTATTTTTTTCAAAAGGATTTTTTTTCAAGAACTTACTGACAGAATGATATATAAAACTTGGATTGAATAATAACCTAAATTTAAAACTACATAATTTTCTGCTTCAGAAGTAAAAATTTTATTTGAATATGAATAATATAAATCAGTAAAAATACATTTGATAGCAAAAGTTTTGACAATATTATTAAAATAGTTATAAATTTATACCTAACAAATAAATTTTTTTGCTTTTTTCATCACAATGAAACCAAACGACAGGCAATTTTATCATGACAACAATTTTATTAATGCGCATAGTAATTCTATACATGATTTTATCGCACAGCATTCAAGGAAGATTTTTACTATATGCAAATATCAAAGTAAAAAAATTCAAAAATTCCTAAGATGATTTCCTATAATGATTATTTTTGAAACAGAAATTTCAACAAAAATCTGTTTTTAAATATGAATTAAATATCTTTTTCATTTTAAGCAATAAATTTTAGCTTTCTTTATGCAAGAAGTTTATAAAATTTTCAAAATCTTACTTGTTGCAGTTAAATAGCTTTCTTCAGGATTTGTTAGAAATGCTAAAATATTTTTGATTGTTTCTTCTTTGCTGTCTAAAATGGCCAAAGAAAATGATCTAGCAACATTTCCCACGATTTTGAAAGACATCCTTTAAAGAGAAAATTTTTAATAAAACACTTTAGTTTAAAATATTAAATGAGACAACTTCAGGTTTTAAATCTTACCGTTGTAAAAATTCATTTCTTTCATCATATTCTTCAGTATCAGAATCAAATGAAAATCCACTAAAATCAAGGATGTTATCTTTAATTGTATCATTCTAAAAAAATCAAAGTTTAGAATTAATTTTATCTTGATTGAATAGAAGTTAATTGTTCATAGAACTTAACATAAATATAAACACTATTAAAATTATTTAATTTTATTTAAGCTTTGCAAATTTTCATTTGACACAGACAACCAAATTGTGAAATTTTAATGAATTATTTAAAAAGCATTAAAGCATATCCGTTTCCAACGTCAATACATGCTATTTCTGGATATGTGTTACAAATTTTATTGTAACATATTTCTAGATATAACATATATACATCACTGACATTAAAAAAACATTATATAATTATAAAAAAGTAAAATACTTTTTACCACATTTACAATCTTAGGTTTTATCCACTCATAAGCAAACTTCATGCACAAAAACTTACTTAAACTACTTTCAAAAAACTTTTACAGTCATACCTGTTTACCTTAATTTTTAAGTTCTTAAAAATTAAGAATTACTTGTTACGAAATATGACATTTATTCTATAGTATCTACAGATAATAACTTACATACTTTACTTTGCATCCACATGTTTAATAAATGGTTTTGAAATCATTAAGGAATCACCATGCAGAATTGCTGATGCTATTAAAATTATTGATGGAATAAATGACATTTAACAAATCAGCAGTTTTTTGAAGTTAAATTTTGATCACAAAAAGCAAATTGCTGATAAAATTATGAATAAATGAATTTTGGAACATTTTTGAATTTAAGCAGTTAACTTCTGAAATGAATATTTTGTTCACAAAAATTATGTTTATCTTGACATTACTCACTTCAGCACTATTAAGAAATAACAAAAAATGCACATCAATCAGTAATTCATCTGAAGCCCCTTCAATGGCTGCAACAACTAGAATATTAAAATTAAGAAACATAAATGTTTGCTGTAATAGACATCAAAATAATATTACAATAGTTATATTAAGACATTTTGTATCTTAAGACTGTTAAACTAGTTTTTTTTCACTTTTATTAGAAAATAGTTCTCAAATCTAATGTAAAAAGTAAAATATTTAAAAAAAAAATTGTAGTCGCATGAGATTAATTTGGTTGCTTTTTGTGGGAGTTACTGGTGCAACGTCCAATATTGGATGAATCAAAACTGTACAATATTTAAAACTAGAAGTAAAAACTCTGTGATAAATGGCTAGTCAAATTTATCAAATAGAGAATGTATAAAATATTCAATAAAGTTTATGTAAAAGATTAAAACAGATAAAAAGTTTAAGTAGAATTTAAAAGTTAACTACACATAAAAATGCAACATTTCTGTGTGATTTAAGCCAAATCAAATTATAAGTTTAACCAAATTAAATAATAATACTAATGATAAAATCATATTTGTGCTGTGAAAAACACTAAGCATAATTCATTGAAAAAATAGTGTAGACAATTTAAATATATACAGTATATATTACATTACATGTGTCACATATTGGAGAACTTAATTATTAAATAAATGTTTGTGTATAAATTGTGAGTATTTCCAATGCTTTGGAATCAACTCTTAGCATCAGAATAACTGGAAATGGAAGCATACAAAAGAATACAGGATTTGTTGTTTGTCTACAAATACCAAGTTCTTTTGTCACTAGAAAATAAAATGACAATTTGTTTAATGTCAAAAAATGCTTCATGTAAAAAGTCAGTAACATTTTAAGCGGTATTGTTCGCAAGTTCACTGCCAGAAATGTAAAATGACTTTGAACTTAACAAAACATGTCAAATCCTTTGCTCCTCAGTGTCTTTAAAATATCTAATATTTCCACAATAATGTATGATATATGTCATTGAAATGGTTTAACTGCATGACCAAGCTCAGGAAATTTGTATAGATATAGTACATTCATCGAGAATTGTATTGCATTAGTTCTAGACCGCTTAAAATAGCAACACCTAGCAGTGTAAAAAGAACATGATGCATGAAGTTTATAAATTATTTCCAACAATACCACAACCAACATGACTACTTGATTTTTAGCCATCAGAATATACAGGAATGTAGGAAGAATGTTGATAAAGAATGTATGAAAACATCTATTGCAAAATAAGAGAGGGGATGTGGCTAATTTACTGTACCCAGAAAAGGAATATATATTGCCAGTCCAAGATAGAAATTTCAGAGCATCTGAAATTTAGAGTGGTAAATCTGGTACCTCAAATGTAGAAAGTTTGTTCATAAATTGATAATAGATTACATGGTCAAGCATTTTATACTCACCTAAGAGGAGAAGGCAATCAAAGAACTCACAGGGGTTATAATACAGATAGCATTTTAAAATAATAATTTAGAGACAGCTGCTTACATCTCAAATCAAGAAAAAATTGGAAGCAAATCACATAAAAGCTCTAGACAGAAATATGGAATGCTCGAGTAAAGATTTGCAAAACTGAATGCTGTACAGGGTCTAATTTGTATAATATCATTATGGATCTGGCTGATTGATAAATTGCACCAACTTAGTCAATTGTATAATGATGCAATTCATGGAGATACTATAACAGATTGATATACATGGAAAAATGCCTTAAGATCTACAACCTAAGAGGTATTAGATTATATGAGAATATTTAGAATCTTTCACATCAATTGTGCAAACTTGTAATATGTGGTGGTAGTATAATAGTAGATATGTTAATTTTTTGTGAAACACAATTCCAAAATAAAGATATCTGATAATTAAGGAACAGCTGTGCCTAATAATTTCAAGGCAATAGCACAGCAAGGAGAACAATGAGATCTATCAAGCCTTGAGCACTGCTCACAGAGGGTCACCAAATTATTTTATAAAAAAATATAAAAAAATCAGAAAATGATCAAAATATGAATTTTATTCAGTAAAATACATTTTGAATTTGTCATTTTGAGACAAATCATGAAGCCAGAGAAGAATCTGATGTGTAAGACAGAAAAAGGTTGTTGATGATGGATGACGATAGAAGAGCTACTGGAGCTCGCGATGAATGAAACTAACTTTTATTTTTATAAACCTATTTATGACAAAGGTTGAAAGTTTTGAATCTTTACATGAAATTTGTATACCTTAAGAAGAAAAATTATATAAAAATAACTTTCAATCGATTACTATTCCATTTAATTTTACAGTTTCTTTTAAAATTTGCCTATCTAATGAAGTTTTTGATTATAGTTTGTTAATCAATTGGTTTGATTTTTTTTATTCTTTTAATCCTTTCTTTCTTAAAATTCATACTTTTTCAAGATTTACAATACTATGTTGTTTTGTACAGCAAATCTTGTAAATATGAAAATAATGAAAACATTTTATTTTTTCAGATAAAATTTTTAGAATATTAGATTGGTCAGTTCCATTTTTATGTATCAGAGAGACTTTTAATTAAAAACTATTTACTAAATTATTTGTGTTGATGTTATATGATAGTCTATGAATCTAATAATTGAAGGAGGTAACAAGGGTAAGCACATGAAATGTAGTTTATTTAACTTTGTGAATACAGTAGGATCCACAATGTTCTTTATGTGTGTGTGTGTGAGAGAATCCCAATTTTTATATTATATCTAATTCAAACTATATGTTTATACTAAAAGTAACAACAGTATTGATAGAGCAAATCAGCCTGTTCCATTCAAATAAAAAAAAAACAATTTTCAAATAATGTTATTACTGCTGGACCGATCTGGATCTGATTATTTATTATCTAAAAATTAAAAATGTAAAAATCTTTTCTTGAAATATTATTTAACAAACCATTGAAATGACAAACTAAGTCAAAATCTTAGATGTGCTGTCAAATGATTTTGACTTAATGATTGATTAAAACAATAAAATTAAATACAAACAATCAAAACTTTTTATTTAGTAATAAAAATATAGTTAGAAGACTAATTCAAATTAAAGTAACATTAATGTAACTTTTGTTGTTGCAGAATAGATGATAAATAACTTATATAAGGGTTATAAGATAGCAGAATGCAGGATCAAATGGTATCACCTGCCAAATGTTTTCAAAGCGAGTTATAAATGTTATTCATCTCTAAAAATAACTCACAGACATAAATAGATGAAAATATGATTTAAATAACATGAGTCAACTTTTTCAAATAGTTAAATGTAACTGGAATCTAATTCTGTGCTGTCAAAATTTTGCCACTGGCATTTCAACTAATATTACTTGATAATCTTTACATTTCAATCAAATCCTAAATTTTCCCTTGTTTTAATAATTTTTTTTAAATCATATTGAATTAGAATGACAACCAATTAGCTCTGTTTAAATTTCTAATCAATTGATTAGGGCAAGTTCAGTTTATCAAATGAATTGACACATAATAAACTTGATGAATGTTTCTGATAATTTTTTAACTGAGAAAATCTTGTTGAAAACACTTTGTGTGTGTGATTGAAGAATCAATTATGAAAATAAATTCTTCAAGGACTTTTGCTTTGTCTGATTTTCCATTTATATGTAAACCAAATATTTCTTTCAAGTTCACAAAATATTTGTAGTTTTCATAATAGCATTCCTGAAAATATGCAGTTTAGCAAATGAGATTCATCATGATGATAATTGTTTTATATTTATCTTGAAGTCTTATGCTCACTTCATTGAAATATTGGCGTAGGTCAGTAAAAAACATCAGTTTTAAAAGCCACATAGCATCCAACAGTGACTATTGGTCAATTTTTCTGTGATTTTGCAGAAACATTCTTATTTCTTCCAATCAGTCAACAAATCTTTGAAGCAAGTTTTCACTGCTCAACCAGCAAACATTGTACATCAGTAAGTCATTATATACAAAGTTGTTTTAATACAACAAAGCATTGAGCTTTCACTTATTTAAAGTCTAAACTTATTAAAGCCTAAAACAAAATTTTGTAGGATTTATAATTCCTAAAACTATACAACATAGCTGCATTTATGGGGAAGAAACTTGTTGTGAATCCTGATCAATGATTAGCGAAAAATTATTAAATCATTAGAAAATAAAAGAATAAGTAACAAAATTGCTTCAAACTATTCATTTGAAGCTTTTATTTTAGTAGAATAGAAATTATGGAAACAATAAAATCTTTAAATATTTTTAATTTATTAAATTAAAAAATCAAACTAGACCCACACAAGCCCATGTGTGCTAATGTCAATGATGCTCACATCTGTTTTCAAGACAAAAGTTTTGTTTGTCCCTCAATGGTAATTTTTTTGGGGTCATTTTTTGGGTTAACACAAGGGCTAATTAGACCGAGACCTACGGTTAGAAGTGGATTCTGAACCACTACAAACATCCATGCCCAAGGTGGGATTCAAACCCACAAACTGTTGAACTGAAGGCAAGAGTGCTAACCATTCGGCTACTAGCTCAGCTTCACAACAAAGGGGTTAGAAGTGCAAAAGCATGTGTCCCAGTTAGGTGGTTAGCCGAACAGAAAATCCCTAGTGTTTAGTTTCCAAGCATGCTTGGTACTCAGTTTACTGGTCCACTAAGTGATAAAAGGACAAGCTAACTATCCAGTCTGGGCATTGAACCTCTGACCTGTGACTGGGCACTAACGCTATACCACAGGGCTTCAATATATTAAATTACATCTTTTAATAAAACTAAATCACTCACCAAGAGGGAAATCTCGTAATTTCTTCACATTTGGGGGCACTTCTTCTGGAGTTTCTTCTATATTTATCAAAAAGAGAAAAATAAAATTGTAAAAACTGTTACTATAAATACTCAATTTATAATCAAACCATATAAATTTTATATATCAGATCTAGTTGCATTATCAAGAGAATATAGATATTATTGAAAATATTTACATATTCAAAGATCACTGAGTATTTTATATTAATGATGTACATGAAATTTTTTAAAAATTTAGTTAATTTTTCTATAGATTAATTAAGGGTTATTATACTAACAAAACAATTAGTAAATAGTTGAAATTTAAAGGTTCACAAATGAAAAATTAAAACATAATAAAATATGATTAATTATTTGTTGGTTCACTGGCATGAGTTACACATTATGTAGATGAATAAAAAGTGGTACACAAGCCATTAAAACAAAAACATATGTAATTTGAATACTTTAAAATTGGATTTAAATACTTCATGGACATGCACTAAATTTCTTTTTATATTAAACCCAGTGCAAAACTCTGTTAACGGGGAAAAAATTATCATTTGTGTCAAATAATTTAGAGAAAAATTAACAGCTTGGTAACAAATAGACTCAAAAGAAAATTAATACTAGGTTATAACTTAAGATTTGACAGCTTTAAGCATAAATTAACAAAATGTATATAAAATAGTAGCTGAATAACTCTTTCACAAAATTGGAAATGCTCTATAGAGAAACTTTTTTGCTGCAATCATTTGTGTTGTAATTGTTTATTGTCATTACATATGTCTGTTTGAAAACCATTCTATTTTCTGTGTAACATTAATATCTAAAATTAAAACCATAGAGTGTTGGGTGTGAAAATATATGCAAAAATCTTCTTATCTTGAAAAACTTAGATAAAAATAAGCAAGAAGTTTAATATAAAAAAAAAAAAAAAAAAAAAAAAAAAAAAAAAAAATTGTGTTTTGAGAATAAAGCTTTAGCTAATAAATAAGATGATAGACTGTAATTTAAAATGTAAAGCATACTTTATAAAGAAAATATTTTGATGACTTATGAAAAAATTTATTTGCATAATTTTACAATATTTACACGAATACATGTGGTAAATGAAAATCTTACAATTAATAAAAAACATTTAACTGTTCAAGGATCTTTGATTACTTCATACTTACATTCTATTCAGAGCTTTTAATTAAATGAAAAATTTCGCTTCTGCAATTTAACTTAAAATGAGAGGCAAAATTTATTTATCATAACCAAAAATTCTTTATAATTGATACTGTTATGAAATTTGTGAGGTTTACTACAAGTAAATCAGTATTGTTATTATAATCAAAAAATTTTTTTAGTTGCTCAATGTTATAATCATGTATTCATTATAATCATGTAGTGGATATAACATTTTCAGTACAAATGAAATATTAACATTTCAATACACTATAAAACTTTCACTTACATTTATATATTAATTGGAATGCATAGACATACAAAAAAGTACATTACTATACTTATACAGAATACTTAGTTTTTACCTTAAGAAAATATAAAAAATAACACAGTAAAAGGATAGGAAACTATGAAGAAAGACTAACCTTTGTCTTTTTTGGTATCTTTTTCTTCTTCCTAGAATAAAATTGTTCAATTATTTTCATGAAAAATTAAATTATAAAGAATTTAATGAAGCAGTACTATTAAAAACATTTTACTAATTAAAAAGTATTGGTAATATAAAAGAATAAATAAGTTAATAATTATCCTATTTTCCATTATATCAATATAATTAATTTGTATAATTTAATTTTTTATAACATTTCCTTATACTTATTTGCAAGAAATTTTCAATTACATTCCTTGAATTTAGCAGTTGATTTCCTAAAATTTACACTAAGCAAATACTTTTGATATAACAAAAGTAAAAATGCAAATATCTACTGATTGCAATTGACTGACTGATAATAACTGAATGAATAGTATTTACTAATGATTTGTAAATCTAATATTCAATAATGCTAAAGTGCTCAAAAACAAAATTGTAATATTATCAGTAATTAAAATATTTTTCACAACTTGAATTGCTTTGGTTAATAATTTACAAACATTATCAATGCTTAAAAAATACAAATTATTAAATAATTAATTTTAATAAAGTCTAGTAAAATTGCAAGTATAAAATATAGGTTCTTTGCATTTATTCATGCCAATTTTCAAATTAGTCCAATGACTATAAATTATGACAGAAGTTTATGAGTGTTAAAATATTAATAATCTTTATATTAAAAAATATTTTTTTAATTTAAAAAGTAATTTTTTTTTAACATTCATTTTATGACAAATTATATTTTCAGCAATACTTGGTGGAATGCAAAATTTCACTGTGTGTTTCAATTGACAAAAAATAAATAAGGATTGCAAAAATTTAGGGAAAATGAGCATGTCATCAAATAAATTTATTTTGAATTTAATAAAAAGAACAATTTCTATTTGAATACACCTATAATATTATAGATACAAAAAGTGTATACAGCCAACAAATAATTAATTACAATATCTTCAAGAAATTTGGTAACAAAAAAAGTTTAATTTATTTTGTAGGATAAAGACAAATAATGTAATCAAGCACAAAATAATAAATTAATCAATTGATAATAAATAAATCAACAGTGATTTAATATTCAGAAATAAACTTCCCATGAATTCATAAAATAACATTGCAAATTTGTATAAAAATTTTAAATATAATTTTTTTTTCTGTAATAATTGGACAATAGTTTAGGACACTATAAAATTTGTTAGCTAAAAATGCTTTGATGCATAAATATTATTCCTCATTTTCTTAAGAGATTAAGAGAAAATCCTATGTAATTAAATAATGTAAGAGGAAATGCAACAATTTTCAAAGAATTCTTAGTACAGTAATATATTATATGGAAATTAGATCCACTTAATGTAACACTTCATTACTATTTTTATGCAAGAAATTTCATCAGAAAATCTGAAAATAAAAATCCAGGCTATTTTTCTAAGAGGAAATGTATTTAATAACTGGATACATATTAAATATTTTTTCAGCTTAATTTCCTAATAACTATGTGATAAAGGATATACAAGTACCTTATTTAAACAGTCCTTCTTAATATCACATTTATCAGAATTATTAAGCAGTTTAGATGATGCAAAAGGTCTTTGTCCTAATTTCATATCAACAAATGTTTCGATATCAAGATCACCTATTTCTAACGAATATCGCTTCAATGTTGATCTAGGAACATTATAGGTTTTACTAGCAGATGCACAGCCAAATACTTGTTCCTTAACAGCCTGAATGGCTTTAATCATGTCCTCTCTCTCCCAGGCTCTGCGCCTTGGTGGTATCTAGAAAAATAAATATACAAAATACAAATCAAACAGTAAAATTACATATATTTAAAAGACAATAAATGATGGTATCTTTTATTAGAGTAAAAAAAAAAAATGTTTCTATTAATAATATTCAGAATGAAAACATTATTAACATTAAATTCTTACCATACAGCATTTTCATTTAGAAATAGTTTAATATACTATTATATAATAATTTGAATAACTTTAAGATTCATATTCACTTTAGGCAGATAACATTTTGTTTAGAAAAAGAATATAATATTAATTGTAATAAAAATTTATAATATAATTTTTAAATACATTTATTATATAATCTAAATTATTTTTTGAAAAATAAATGCTATTTTTCTCTTAATAATGATTACGAATTTCATGATGATAAAAAACTTTGTTTATCATTTTTTCATTCATTCAAGAAATCTCTACTCTTTGCAGGTATAAATGGTAAATATATATTTCCTCTTATACTTATTTTCAGTATGACTACTACACAAATATTATCTTGCCAAATTGAAATTGTTTTATTTAAATACTTGCAACATATTTTAGTAAAGTTCATTTGTAACAGTGGATAGCTTAAAATATTTCTGAAAAGTATTTCTTTTTAACTGAGGAGTAGAACATGCTTCGAACTAAGACTACAAATTATAATAGAACACTTTATATAGAATAGGATGCTTTATATTTTAGTAACATGCATGCAAAAATCCTTCAGTATCATAGCAATAAATATACATTATCTTAATATAAATAATTTAAAATATGTATGTGAAAATATTAAAATACGAATCAATTTTTTTTTATTCTAATTAAATATATTCAAATTTTTTTGTTTTATGCTTACAGATTCTTTAAGAATACCTGTTTTTCCATACTTTAAAAAATGCATTAACCTTCGCTGAATACAATAGCTAGAAAGAACCTTTTAATTATAATTGGAAAAAATAAACAATTTTGCATTTTTATATTAATAAAAAAAGTTTTTAAGGAAATATACTAACTTTTGACAAAATAACGAAAATCCTTAAATATAAACATTCATCTGCAGCTCACACGCATAAAACCAAACTTAAGCAACTAAAAATTAGGAAAATTATTTAATTTTTTTATGTTACATTTTTTATATTAACATTAGATTAGCTTTGGTATTTGTTTCTTTGATATTCAGTGTGCAATACAAACCCTTGACTACCTGTTGGTTTTTTTAAGTTGTAGAACATGTTGCAGATATTTCATTTGCGGAAACTACAAAACTTCCATCTTTTCTTATCAATTTCATTAATGCAAAAAAAAAAAAAAAAAAAGGAAAAAGGAAAAAAAAATCTGAAAATTTGGTTATTTTAAACTGTTTGATTTTTTCTTACAAATATATTTCCTCCTAAATCAGATTCTTCTTTATTTTTATCGTTTTGCTCAAATTAGCTATACTATCATGAGAATTGTATATTTCTTTATCAGTTTCATGTACATTGGGTTGGTCAATAACTTCTGCAGATGATACAATTTCATCTAATGTTCACAATTTTCCATCTCTTTTTCATACTCTGTTAATCTATGTTCACCATTGATTAAGAATAAAATGTTAAATAAAAGCCAGAAAACACTCTGAAATATGAAACTGACCAATTTATAGAAAATGTTTTTAAGAAATACTGGTCCAATGGGCAATGTCACTGCAATACCATTGAATTTTTGGAAACGAATATTTCATATGAAGAAATGAAAGGCTTGTGAAAAATAATTAACGCTCTTTTCAAGGGGAGTGTCAGATAGGAAAATACTGAAACTTTGATTGGTTTTCAATAGTTTTTTTCAGGTATGTTGATTTTTAAAGTATAAAGGCGACTGTCAGAGGACCCTCCAACAGGTCAAGCAACTTGCAGTCAAATTAATAACAAACATTAATTAATATTCTAGTTTTTAATGCGACATATTTTGGTCCTCATAGTGTTATAGGCTGTTGTAAGCAGCAAAAAATAATTTAATGCAAACTTTGTAGATAAGAAGTAGATAATAAATTTCTCTCAATGCATTATTCTAAAATAATTGCTTAAAAATGCATTTCTGTTTTATTTAGCAACATATTTAGTCAAGCATAAATTAAATTTCCACTCAAAAATTATTTGCATACAAAATTATTGAAATCAATATATTAAAAAAAATAGTTTTGTAACAGGAAGTAACTTAAAAAATTATTAAATTCAAGAATAATTTGCAAAAATAAATAATATAAGTTTAACTTAAGATTTAAAAAAACATATATAATTTACATTTACTTCAAATATTAATTTTTCCAGAATTCTACTTTTATGTGATGATTCATACTTAGACAAACAGTAAAATTATCCAGTAACATAAAAAAGTTTTAAATAAAAAAGAACATATTTTTAGAAAATATATTTGAAAAGTTTTAAGAAAAATGCATGTTTAAAATAAAATGATTTAAGTAAATTGGAATTTTTTTTATTTATATAATTGCCTTATTAAAAAACAATTAATGTATATAAGTATAATTATGTATCTGATTATATAATTTTCATTAATATGATACATAGTTTCTTATAATTAATTCCAGAGACTGCTTTTTTATAGTATATCTCTCAATTATGAATCAAATATATCATCAATTTCTGAGAATTTTAAATTTATTTTCTATTACAGAAGACAAAGAACTGTAACACAAAAACTTTAGTTTCATGGAAAATGAGCATGCTTCATAATAGAATTATTAAAGTTATAAGTCTACAAAACTTAATTTATATTAATTCACGTAATTAGTTATCATTAAATGAAAAGCTGTAAGATGATAGTTTTATTAAGATCATTTTTAAGGATAAATAGATTCTTTAAAGACTATATTATTATTTTATCTTAAACTAGTTGGCAAGTGTTAGCACAATTTAATAAGCAGATGAATTCTCACTCAATAAAATCTATCACAAGTTTTAATAATTTCAATTAAAATTTACAACAATATTTATAAACAACAGCAATTTATATACAGTGATAATTATGTTTCATGTTCTGCAAATCTCATACAATTAATTGAAATTTTTGGTTTTTATATACTGCTATTATACTTCTTAAATATCTATACTTTTTTTCATTTCAAAATTAACAAGAAAGACAATTACAGAACCAAAATAAAGAAGAAATAATTTCATATGAAATTGCAATTATTGTTTCATTTGAGATTTTCAAAATTCAATATTAAAAACATTACTAAAAACAACTTCATTTTCAATAATTTTTTATAAACATATAAGGTTTGGTACATTGACAATCCATAGCAATCCATTGACATAAATCATTACCATTACACAAATACCACAATAAAAAGAAGTATATTTTAACAATTGAAGTTCAGGAAAGGTAGTTTTACATGATTAGAACAAAAAATTTATAAATTAAACTATGAAGTTTATGATTCAATAAAATGACCAATAACTCAATTTAAATGGTTTACTTATATTATTTCTTCATTATATAACATGTAGCATTAAAACTAGCCACACAAAATTGCCTCTTTGGAATTGTGGTATTTTACCAATGATTTTATTTACAATTTAATATATTATTAATAAATTTCTTACTATCTTAGCTCCAAATTCTTTGGCATTCAGTTTTATGTTGGCAGCTATAAATATTAACATAAAAATTATTTTTCAGAAATAAAAATATTCATAAATATTATCTATCAGTTTTATAAAATAACTTATTAATTTTGTGTTTAGTCCTCTCTCAATGATATAAATAAATTACTTAAAAACACAAACAAAATTTAAAGAATCTTAAAAATATATGGTTAAAACATTTGATTAATAGTAAAATTTCCTTAATATAAAACTGATATCATTCAAAATTCTGATTATTTGAAACAGAAATTTTAGTCAAGAAAAATGTAATTAAAGAAATATATATTAATAAATTCAGTAATTTACTTCCCTTTAAAAGACTTCAGATTTTTTCAATAAAAAAGCTGTTTTTCATACATTTGTTTCACAATTACAACAAAACGATCCAAATTTTTTTTTTTATTTCTTCGTATCTTTTAAAAACTTATTTTTTTAATTTTGGAATGACTTCAAATCTAATCTACTAATTTTTTAACTTCTACATTACATTATTGCTTATTTCTTGGATTAAAATCGAACTGCAAATATATGTACAATAAATACTTGTTTTCCCAAATTCATACAAAACAGTGAATAAGTGCCTAAATTTGAAATTTTGTAAAACAGAAAATAAACATTAGATCTTAAAACTATTTCTTTCAAACTGCTCTTTCATTATTAATGCAGAGAATAGTCATTTTAAAAGATGCTTCATATTCTATTGCACATATAAACAAGAGGCTTTTAATTAGGCCAATTTGTAGAATATTATTAGGAAAAAATAAAATAATAATTTAGAATGAACTGATATAAGAAACACAAAATTTAGATTGAAAATAATACTCATTTTTATTTTACTGTGGAAAAATAATTACTAATTGTTCTGCATCAAAATTATATTTTACTATTTTTTTCATTGAAGGAAAACATCTTGTTGCTGTTTTTCAAACAAATTTAGCTCAGTCTTCTTGGTCTTTCATGTGTTAGCTTTACAGATGGTCACAGCACTTCATGATTCCACTTTTTGTTAAATACTAGAATATTCTTGTTCATTCCCATTCATTTTATCTTAATCACTCGGTCATCTGAGACTTCTTTTATACAAATTACATCTTAACCAACATTTTAAAAGTCCTGAAATTATTATCAATAAATTATAGGCAGTAGAGGCTTTATTTATTTAAGTTAACGTAAGCGTAACTAATCTTCACTCCAGCCCTCGGATATATGTTCTTGACTTTCTTCAGGACCACATTACTGAAGTTTCATTTCACAATAATTTGAATCTAGCTTTTGAATGCCAATAGGCAATGATTTATTTTGCACAAGCACCAAACTGTGCTACTTTGTCGAACAATTGTCTTTCACCACAACAAAACTAGTGAATTAATAAAATTTTGAGGTCACATTTGGGTGAAAGTTTTATTTAATTATGCCCATGACTAATATGGAGACATTTCTTATCAATTTTATGACCTCAAAAAGACTAAACGGAATGTGCAAAAACTTGCTTAATGACAATTTTTTTTTCTAAAGTGTCATTTTTAAATTTCACTTTTATTGAAAACATCTCAATTTTGTAAGAATTTTAAAGGAATTCCACAAACAATATAAAAACCAAGGAATTTTATAAATTTAAGGAAGGCTGCACTCCATGAGGTATTAATATTAAGAAGACAGTTGTGCAATTCATTAGAATATTTAAATACATTCATTCTTAAGTAAATCTTCTAAGATAAAAATGAATTAAAGTATAAATAAAATAACTATGATAAATATCTAAAACTTATAAATATGAATAGAAAATTATTGATCAATGTTGTACTTGAGTCATACATATGTTACCTAATAAAACTAAAATAAAGAAATAAAGATGTTTTTTTTAAACTTAAAAGAGTTTCATTTTAAAATTGATTCTTTGATAAACTTCTTATGATTTGACCATTATTCTCAAATATTATATGTTTATGCACAACCTAGAATCTACTATTTATAATTTTATCGCCATCTTGATATCATAACAAAATTTAACAATATTACAATAAGATTGAAAAAAATATTGACAAGTTTGTTCAATATTATTTTATTATGGGGAAAAAAAACTAATTCCATTAGATAATTAAAATTATTCCTTGAAATCAATTAATTTTTCCTTACATTAATACATCAATTTAGATAAAATACATGCTAAAGCAATAGACAACTAAGACACAAGAACAAGTAGCCTTGAAGGTACTTTTATTAACATTTTATATTTGTTTATTTATTTGATCTCTATAAAATAAAACTCTGACTAATTTTGATGAGGTTAATCAAATATTTTTTATAGTATTGACTAAAGCAATAAATATATTTTTGTAAGTATAAACTTACAAAATTTTTTTATCAAATTCCGAGCGACAACATTAATCTTGCATTGACATAGGCTATTAAAATATGGCCTATTTAAATATTTTAAATTATTATTTTAGGTCTAAATTCTTGTATTAGAAATATCTTATTAAAAATTAAGATTCTAAGTTTAACATCAGTGTTTATTGATTAAATTTTTTCAAAACCTTATAAGATAAAAAAACAGCATAGCACAATGCTTATTTATAATATATGTTTCATAAATGCAAAACCATAAACTTAAGCCATTATACAATGTATTGAAGAATATGTGAAGTAAAAATCAATATTGGAATGTTTAAATTGATAATTAAATTCTAGGATAGACAAGTAATTTTGAGCACATATTGTTAACTTGAAATTAATAACAAGTATAGCATCAAATGATAACAAAATGATTAATTAGTTTTGCTGACTGTACAAAGTTTACAAAAGGATCAATTTTGACAACTAACAGAACCAGTGCATCAGTCCAAATTTCCTGGGTAACATGTGAATGATAAAAATTAATAATGTATGTAACAATATAATAAGTCATAGAATGGATACAATTCCATGAAAATTAATTTTAAAAAATTACTGATCCATGATACACACATTCTAGGTTTTTAATCCATCAAAAACACAAAAATGAGTATTAGGTCATTATAAAAAAAATAATTGAAGTCTAAATTGTCGCATTTTCATTTGCTTACATGTATAAATGCATTATTTCATTTATTCTCATCCTCAAAAGTTATGTTTTTCTTGCTAATCCCATACGGACAAATATTACCCTTTTTCAAGAACTGTGTCTGACAATAAAGAGGAATTATATACATAATCAAAGGATGTTAGCCCCATTATTTTTTTTTTATATCATTAACAATAAAAAATTTTACACATAAATAATAAAGTCCTGAGATAAAACTTAAAAAATGTCAGTTCCCTAAATTTGTAAAATCAATCTATTCAGATATTTAAATATCATGAATAGATAATTTTATATTTTATTTCATAATTTTGACACCTCCAATTGGAGAGCTTATTGGCTGAAGGCATTTTAATGTCCTCCACTTAAATTCACTTCTGTGATACTTCTAAATTGATAGTGAGCCATATTTACATGTTGCACGGGAGGAAACCCTGAATTAAGCACCCGGTCTGATAAGTTTAAATGCAAAAGACAAAAGTGTGCTTTATGCTCTGAAGAACTCTGTCCTACCATTAGGCCATGGTGAGCCATCGTTTTGTAATTTTCAAATTATCCTGTCATAGAAAAAATTCATTTGAGAGATGAAAATTGTGTTTTGGTTTGGAAAATTATTATTATATCATCAGTTAATTTTTAATCCTAATTGATTCCAAATAAAAATTATTAAGAAAATTTCATTTTAAAGTAAGAAAACAAAATACAGTTAAATTTAGTACTCATTTTAATTAAGAAACTGGACTCATTGTATATTTAAATTTTATGATTTACTTTCACAGCTTAATTGAATATTTTAAATATAAAAAACAATAACAATTGAAATAGAAATAATTTTAACACAATTATAACATTTTCATGAAAAGCATTCGCAATCGTCTTCAGTAAATTTAAATATTAATTCTAGTACACTTTCTTATTAAAGCACGCGCGCACATTTATCATTTAAAAATTATGTAGTAAATACGTAATATTACTCTTTAAAAATAATTTATAAAATAAACATTAAATATGCTTAGAACAATTTAAAGTTAATATTTTATAATTTTTAAGAACAATTTGTTACCAACATAATTCATAAATGGAAACATTTAAAATTATTACTCTCTGCTACCAAATCTTAACTTTTCATGGAAAATTAATATAAAATTATTACATGAGAGATCATAAGGATTAATTATTCAACTAATAACATATATGATCTAAATCTAATTAAAACTTTAATGCAATAAAATGCAAAAACAAAATTTTAAAAATCCATTGCAAAATTGAATGAATAATTTAAAGTACTGAATATTTTTCATAATGCTAAAAAAATTTACTTAGTTATTATATCTATTTAATTTTAAAGAAAAATTTGCCAGACATTTTTCAATATTAAATATTTTTAACATTACAAATATTTGAATCTCTTTGCTTTCCTTTCTCTCAAAATTTCTTATTTTATCTTTGAATATGACTTTATGACAATCAAGTTCACCATTAAAATATAAAATTGAATTATAATTTTGTTGACAAATAAATAGAAGAAGCAAGAAAATATTATGTAACAGCCATGTATAATTATATAAATTTCACAAATATTATCAGATTCAAAATAAAGTAAAATTTGACTCTCAATATTAATTGCTATCATAAAATTTTCTAACTTTGAATACAATACTTGTTTATAATTATATTAAATTTTCAGGCAAACATTCTGAATATATATGAAAAATAAATTTATATTCAGTGTGGTATAAAATTGTGACAAGGATGAGTAAAAATTTCTGAGCAGAATATACACTATAAACTACAAACATGTGAGTTGGTTTCTTTAAGCAACTTAGGCCAATGGACATCCCACTGTAAAGCAATAATCAAGATCAGGGAGAAAGTGGATATACACCCCATTGTAAATTAGAGTCTTGTTTTGTAATGAAAGCACAAACTATGTTGCCATTACAAGGCAAAAATAAACAAGATTCTTCACAGAACCTCAAATTTACAAATGGAGAAACTAAGAAAGTTGTTTATTTTAGCTTAATTTCATGTGTAAACTGTCCCAAAGTGTGATATAATTTGATATCTTCTGACTAGTTAGAATTCAAAGACAAACTGTTTGCAAGTAAATGTGTAATTGGTAATATTGCATCTTATTACAAAATAAACATTGAGGTAGAAGAGGAAAAAAGATATTGAGAATATTAGCCACATTACTGTTAGAAATAAGGCACTGCATTAATATTTCAATATCCACCATATAATTTTAAGCAACAAAAACAAAATAAAATTAGAAAAATCTTAAGATATATTGTTGACAATAGTTTGATTTAGCTCATTTAATATTTTTGTGTAAAAAAGCAATATACTGATTTAGAAAAACAGTTTGAAGTGTATTACAAAGAACTGCACCTGAGATAAGAGTTGAAGTTATGAATTAGGAAAGGATTTTCTTCAAATGCAATTGTAGAAAACAGCATTCATCTTCCATTATTTAATAATAGCTAGGATGAATGAGTTGTTGATGTGTTTAAACTAAATAAGAGACTTTCTGCTTCAAACAGCAGAACAGTTCTCAATTTATTTTACATGCACCATCACAACCACTACACTGTTTCGACCTATATCAAATGTGAAACGTTTAATTTGTAAATAAGCATTTTTTCATTTAAAGAGTAGTTTTTCCTTATAATGCAGATAAATTTTATAGAAAACATTGTTAGAGTTGCAAATTACTGTAAATGAACTGGAATAGAAAATTCTGACATTGGAGTGAAAGAGATACAATTTCTTTTTACATACCAATATACTCATTAGATTGGCAGTTCTAATGGGATAAAAACTCCACAATTTACAAATTAATACTTAAATTTTATCACTTTGTGACTGGCTGAATATTTTTTGTACATAAAACATCATACAATCTGAAAATAGCTTGTTGCATCAATCTTTTGGTCCTTATAAAGAACTGATAAAATAAATTGCAATAATTATAGTATGCCTTTTCTTGATATTTACTCAAAAAAAGAATGAACTAATAGCATAATTTTTAAAATTTTGTACAAAAATGAGCATTACAATTTTATAATTTTCAGTTTTCATATGAATCACTGATAAACATTAAAAGCAATTCCACCTGTTGACTTAATTTTTCCTCTTTTGCACAAATATACGAAAGTGCAGTAAAATTAACCAAACTAAAAATTCTCACCATCGCAATAAAATGCTTGTAAAATGGAGTTTAAAAACTTTACCTAAATATTATTAAAAATGAATTGGATTTCACTATCATAATAAATATATCTATTAAAAAAAATGAAATGCACCTTACCTTTTTGCTGCAAATACTCATTTAATTTAGATTCTGAATCCACATCAGCTAACTCCTGAAATATAAAGAAATCATAAAATAATTAATAAATTGGCATAAAATATTAATAGTTCTGAGACATGAAATTTAAATTAATTTTCAAAAAATCTTATATTACTAAAATAGAAAAAGAAAATGGATAAGAATCTTCTCACATTTAAATCACTAATAAACTTCACTCACTTTCATCAATTTTACCATTTTCTTTTATTAATGATGCACACTGTCAGCAGTTGCATTTCCTCTTAAAACTTGTTCCAGGCGTTTTACGAAAAGTAATATTTCTTATAGTTTATTTGCTACACAAACAAACATTGAATCTGAATTTACCAATCTGATAAATGACAGCAAAAACCTACAACTTTTTTAAATAATATTTATTATTTAAAAATGTGAATTACAACACCACAATTTTTATTTAAAGTTGAAATAAACGTTTTAAGACTGTTTGATAAATAAAGGAAAATTTCTTCTCTATATACAATACATACATATCTATATACATTTGCTTCATACTTAGCAATTTTATTAAAAAGAAGGAATGTCATTTTTATGGTGACAAATCTAAGACAGTGCATAGCACTATTTTACTGCCACGAATTGTACTACTATTTACAATATCTACCAGTGAATGCATTGACAACTTAAAATCTATATATATATATAAATAGTCTAAGCTTGTAACTTATTATCTAGAGTATAGTTAAATAAAAGTTTAATAAATGGTCTATCATTTCCATGAATGCTTTAATTAATTATAAGCAAAAAATATTTTTAACATTAAAATACACTTTATTTAAAAAAAAAAGAAAGAAAAACACTAATTTCTACTTATAATATTAGAAATATAAATATAGGATAGTTATTGTTTTATCAATTCGGTTTATTTTAAAAAAATATAGAAAAACTATATGCTATAACATAAGCATATTTTAAAAAAAGAATTTACAACATAATTTCAAATTTTATGATATTATTTCAGAGTAGAACAATAAGAAAAGTTTTAAGGAAAGTTTTTTTAAAATATATTCAATTTATTATTTAAAAAAATTTTAGTTTACTTATCATTCAACAATAATTTTTTGCACACAAGGGATAATAAGAATAGGACTTATGGTTCAAAGTGGATTTCGTACCACTACAAATATCCATGCCCAAGACAAGAGTTGAATTCAAGGCAAGAGTATTAACCATTTGGCTATCAGCTCAGTCATTATTTATTTATAATCTGAACACTTTATGTTTACAAATTTTAAACATGCATTTTATTTTTAAGCCATTTAAAACACTCAAAAATATATTATTTTCATGATTATTTTAATTTTAAGTGGCTAAGTTATGTTATTTTTAACCTATTTATATATATATATATATAGATATATATTATTTGTATATCTATATATGTATATATATATATATATATATATATATATATATATATATATATATATATATATTACTTAAATAAAAAAATGAAAGATTTGAATAAAATATTTAATGAAAATTAAAATAATAATGATGAACAATTATCAGTTGAATTATTTTTTTCTAAAAAAAAATTAAATATCTATTAAAATGATCAATTTTTAAGAATAGAAAAAAGCTTAAGCTATACATAAAACACAATTCATTACAAAACTAAAATAACAATTAAACATAATATTAAATATTTTACAAGTAGAAATAAATTTCATATTAATCTCAAACAATTTTCTTATATAATAGTTAAATTTGAACTTACCATAAAATAAAACAAAAATTTAAAAGTGTTCATAAAGATTTCCAAGAATCAAATTCCAGGAGTTTTCCAGGAGTCAAATCAAAAATTTCCAGTAGGTATAAATATTCATGTTATAAATAATTTCTTTATTTTATTTTAAAAATTGTTCTTAACCAAATATGTATTTAATTTTGTACATGTAATATTTTTTTCCATTTCTGTAATAAAATTAAATAGCACATATTAATGAGACTATTTTTTATTTAAGTTAAAATTGTTAATGATTATTTCAAAATCCTTCAATGAATTTACAGCTACAACAGCAAAATTTTGTTTAATAATCCACATTCTATATAATACTGGATTATACATTGCATAAATTAATGAGTTATTTTAGAGTTTTTAGACATTTTAAATAGATTCCTGTCTATTAATTTATTAAGTGTTTCAAGATGTGTATGATAATTTCTTTTCAAATATAAATACACTTAAAACAAATACAACTATTAGATATAGTTTTAAGAGTCCAATGATCATTGAAAAGACACTTTCCACCAGGCATATTAAATAATAAAGTAAAAATTTACTGTATGGTCATCCTTAGCGAAATTTTAAAAAAGTCACCAAGGTTGACGGCATGACGAATATTAGATCGGTAAAAACGATAGGAAAAATAGCTGAAATAGCGACAAATATTTCATACATTGTTGGTATTTAACAATATGCTTAACACTAACTTTACAAATTTAACAAAAAATGCAGATTTATAGATTTCAAACATCAATGGTAAAATAAAAGTTGGTATGTTAAATTATCCATAAAATGTTTTGATTAAATTTTATATTAATGATTTTAAACTGGTAAATATTCATGAGAAATTAATGACAAATAGGGTTGCCAAAACACTAGTTTGCGGGGTTTCCAATAAAAATGTTCGCCAAATTTGGCAGAAAAACAGACTTGCCAAAGGTGACCATACAGTAAATCTGATCCAATTGGTTTTATTTCAGTCTTTATTTCATTAATAAACAAATTTATCTTAATTCAATTTAATAATATGTAATTTTTATCAAGGGAAACATGAAAAATATGTTTTAACTCAAAAAGTTTATATTTAAATATTAATATTAGAAGAATTTTATACAATAAAAGGAAAATGGAAGCAAATAGAAAAAGAATCAATTAAAATCGCAGGTCTTAATTGGGCAACAAATTTATTTCTGTTTGGTAATTACTTCACTTCACTTTACATAAATCTAAATACTACTAAACCGAGTTATGATGAAATTATTGTTGCTGATCTAGATTCTGAAAACGTTTGTACAAGTCAACAGTTAAAAATACAAAAAATTTAATATTTATCACGCCGGCAGCTAGTGGCAATATTAAAAATTAATACTCAATTAAGTTTTCTGAAAATTTTATTTAAAATTTTAAAATATTAAAAGAAAAAGTATAATATTTTGTAGAAAAAAAAAATAAATAAATGCCTCAAAGTAAGAAAAAATTCCAGGAGTAATTCATGATTTTCAAGGAGTCAAGTCAAAATTCCAGGAGTTTCAAGGGCCCTTAAAATTTTTTTCCCCTTTTTTTGGAATTTAAGGAGTTTCAAGAGTTTTCAGGAGTTGTGTGAACCCTGTTAAAAGATAATCAATTAAAAAAATTTTAAAACGTCTTTTTCAAATAAAAACATCCAATTAAATGAGTACTAACTTGTTTATTAGAGCTTTGAAGTGTTCCTTCTTCATTATCAGTTTCATTCAATTTTTTGGAAGAAACTAGAAAAAAAATATAGATGAATTTTTAAAAAGAATTAAAAAAGTAAAGCAGAAAAAACTCTAAAAGGTAAAATTTGTATAGTATAAATTTCTAAACGTTAGTAAGTTTTAAAAAATGCAAATATTAGTTATTTAAATTAACAATCCACAAAATTGATGCAAAATTGATTTAATCTTCATTACATTTTCGAATGTCTTTAATAACCATTTTGAGTAAGTAAAAATAAATAAACAGCTAATGGTAAATTGAATGTTGTAGATATTATTCTCATTAAATGCTGAGAAAGATATGATGATTTTTATGTGAAGTAAACTCTATTGCCAAGAACCAAAAAAGTTTCTTTCCAAGTCCTTTCACTCTGTTTCTTAAGCAAAAAATAATTTTGCATATGAACATTGATAAATTTTAATTTTTTGGGATAAAATGATAGTAAATCCTTTATAATAAAAAATTCTATTAACATAATCCTTGTTGTTCGCTATCAACATAAACAAGTTTATAATTAATAGCAAATTTTCAAAGTGGAATTTATGTTTATTTGTGATATTATATCAAAATTTGAGATACAATTCTAGCATTAACTTTTATCTTCAATCAGTTAAGATAACTTTATTTATTTATCTCAATTTATTTTCAAATTTCAAGCATGTTTAAAAGTTACTGATGTAAAGATTAGTTAACTCTATACTGATTTGTAGATCAAATGTTTCATAACCAGTTCTGGCTAGAAAAGCAAGTTTTAATCAATCACATATTTTACATTCATTACATAAAGTATCACATATTTTACATTCATTTTTTTCATTTTAAATTGTTTTTTTTAATTATCTATTTTTAATGAAGGTAATACCTGCATGATTATTTATGCCTACGAAACAAATTTATTCATGTTTATTATAATTTATATGAAAGATATTAAAAAAAAAAAAAAAAAAAAAAAAAAAAAAAAAAAATTTTAAGAAATTACTTTTCTTAGGACTTCCTAAATCTGGAAACGGTGGAAATTCATCCATTTCCATTTTAGGAGGCAAATCTGTTCCAGATTTAAGTCTATTTTGCAGCTGCACTAATTTGCTCTGCTTCAATCCATGATAAATACCAAAACCACCTTTACAGACTGTGAAAACCTTTGGTCCCATTCTAACCTGAAATTACATTTTTACAAAAAGTATATTTAACATTAATTTTCTCAATATTTCTCCAAAAGATTTTAATGAAAAATTGAATATTTTAAAATCTTCAATTGCATTACAACAGAATTTATACACAGTACAAATAAATGCTCTATTTCATACAATATTTTATAGGTTTAATTTTAATGGCTTTTAATATTATTTTTGTGCCAAAATGAATACAATTTAAAAATTTTTTACCTGATATAGATAAGCCACTTCTCTAATTTTTTGTCTTTCATCATTAAATTTCTTCTCAAATTTCCTTACTTCCATTAAATTTAGGAGATACTTATCTAATAAATTCATTGATTCTAATTGTTTTACATATTGCAATAATATTTTGCGACGAATTTTACTAGTTTTTCCCAGGCATCGACTGCGACATCTAAAAACAAACAATATAAATAAATTTGCTGAATTAAATGCGAATCTATCAGATATAAGAAAATAAATTAAAATGATTGATTACCCACCCACACTTTGAAATAAGATTAGTTTTTTCTTCACCTGAAAACAGAATTTTCATTATTTAAGTAAAAATTTTAAAAATAATTTAAAGAAATATATAATTTTTATTCCAAACTCCTAATTGTCAAGCAGCAAATTTAGCATTACATAAGCAATTAATAAAAAAATGGAAGAAAATAAAACATAGATTTTCAAATGTATTCACAAAAAGTATTCATAAAAATGAATCCTGTTAGTTTTTTATTCCAGTTTTGAGATATGCATTCAATAATTAAAATATACAAAAGTAAAAGCTCAAAAAATTTAAAAACAAGATTCAATAGTAATTTTCTAATAAAATATGACTCACAATTTCAGCACATGAACATAGAATATACATAAATATTTTTAAGTATAATATATAATAAAAAAGATAAATACTTGTCACTAAACCAGTTTTGACATTTCCAGAATTTGAAGTTGGTGCTCTTTTCCTAGTTTTATTGAGAAATTTCATTGCAGTAAGAAATTGCATGATTGCAGCAATAAGATTCTGGCGAGATTTATCATCATCAGCAGACACATTCCTCATCTGATCTAGGCTTAATAAGTTTCCAATTTTAATTAAAACATCATTCGGTTGCCTAGAAAATTAATTTAGTTTTGAAAATTTTTCAAACAATATTATAAAAAAATTACTCATTAAATATTTTAAATCATAATATATAAAGATTTCTCTTGGGAGTGTAGGACCTGCAACCCCAAGAGAGCGCGTCCTAAAGGTGGCGGATAGGGGAACGACTCCACTGGTCTTCTAGTGGTTAGTAGAAGGGAAATAAAATACCTTTCACAGACCGACAGCCAGAAGTTTAACCTCCAGAAGCAATAACAAATCAATTTATGACAAGTGCATCACACGACAACAAAAACATATAAAGATTTAAAACAATTAAAATTGTATTAACAATAAAAATCAACTAGAAATAAAATTTTTACTAATCCATTAAATTTTGATTTTTAATGTAACATACATTTCACATCGAATATTTAAATTCCTTTTTCTGTTTATAATGTAGCTAACATTATAAACATATAATGTCATATAAACTTTAACTGAAATCAAAATTTCACAACATTTGTATGGCTTGACACAAATACAGTACAAATTGAAGAACAATCTAATTTGACACTGACACAAAAAATCAGAAGATCAAGCTCTGATTTTTTCCCCAAAGAACAGACCTTAAAAAGAAAGAATACTTCCATATTTAAAAAATGAATACAATTTCTTTTTAAAATATAAGGATAAAATCTAAACATTAACTTAATTAATCCTTTTGAAAGGCAAAATAATTTTGTTGCTTATATTACAAAGGATAGCAAACAGCAATAGTCTTAAAATCAAACTAATACATTAACATACCATAATGAAACCTAATTACTTTGCTCTTAAATTACTCTTTATGCATTAATAAGGAGAAAAGAAAAAACACACCAACATGAAATTCAAATAGGTCAATTGACAATTACCTCTATATTGGTACTGTATGGGATTTGAACTCCCATAAGTCACCAATATGTCAACTACATTACTCACATAGCAATTTCATCAGAAAGAGAAAATAGAATTAATTATATGATAAAATTTCAAACGGCAGTAAAATAAAAATTAGCTTACTTCCACATAATAGATGTTTAAAACATTGTTACTATCAGAGTTGCTGCAAACAAGGGAAAGCATATTTTAAAAGATACAAATCTATAACAAAAAAAACCTAGTTTTCTCTATCAGTTTATTAATTTCGCACCCTATAAAAGATCTTAAAAATAATGTTCAAAAAGTATAAAATAAATTATCATATTTTCCTGTATATAAACCGTATAAGTGTATTATAAGCAAGAACTTTTTTTTCAAGTAAAAAAAAAAGTGTCTCATAATCCGCAGCAGTGTATAATGTGCAGCAATTTTTCTGACAAATAGTCGAAAATATATACTGCTGATAATTTGGTGCCAAATAAAATGAAAAATACAAAGCATGATTAAAAATACAATAAATTGTATAGAAAAAAACGTTTATAATGAAAAAGATCTGCTTGGATCCACCTCAATGCAAGGAGAGATGAGCTGAGATGAAAGCGTGATTTCAATCAAGATCTGAAAAGATTCTAGAACTTATTTATTTTTAATTTTACATAACTTTTAAAATGAGATTAGACATACTTTAAAAATAAAATACATTTGCTTCATTAATAATTAAATGAAAAAATTGAATTATTTGCAAACTCTGCATTGGATACAGTTTTTCTTTTGTACTGCTCATGCTTTGTTTTTCTTCATAAATTAATACATTTGTCACCATTTTTTTATTTGCTCTGTAACTTAATAGTTTTTGCTTTTACATGACGATATACTAATTTAAATGTTTTCAGATTAAGATAGAATGCGAAATGATGTTAGCCATTTGTAAATTTGTTCTTGATTGCAACTAGACAATGCTAATTATAGTTGAAATAAATCAGCCGAGTCATGGGGCCACTTTTATTTATTTTATGAAACATAAGCAACATAAGACAAAGAATGTTTTTTTATCAGATTATCAGTGGTAGCATATAATGTGCACAGTGAAATCCAAAACATTTTAACGCATAATCCATGGAATATATACAAGAAAATAAGGTTTGTTGTGTTTTGTCAAAGTTTAACAGATATATATTAAGTTTGATATGAGGGGGGAAAACAACTTGAATAATACTTATTCAAGTTGTGTTAAGCTTTAAAATTATCAAACCAATAATCACAGATATTCAAGAATACACTTATGCATACAATCAAGGATATTAAAGGATAATACATAAGCTCTATCATAATAACCATAACTATATAAAAACTCTATTTGTGAAAAATTTTAAAATAAAAGGGAAAATTTTAAAACAATGTCTTAATATTGTAAAATCTTATTTACAAAATGTTTTTGAAATTATAATTATTTTCTTTTTCATCCTGTCAATAGTATTGAACATATAAATACAAGTGTTATTGAAAATTGTTCCATTAGAAGACACATATAGATATATAAATATATGATTGGCTCTTCAATATTAGCATTTCCTGTAATTAAAAAAACTTACGTTCTTAGCATCATATCTCTATCAGAATATTCTTCACTGTTGCTGTTAAAACTGAAACCTGAAAATTCTAGTATTCTTTGCTTCAGAATTTCTTGTGTATCCTATAAGAATAAATAAAAAAGTAGAAAATTTTTTGATTATATATATATACATATATATGTATAAACATATATATATACATACATATACACATACATATATATATATACATATATATACATATACATATATATACATATATATACATATACATATATATACATATACATACATATACATATATATATATATACACACACATATATATATATACACACACATACACACACACACACACACATATATATATATATATATTTCATAAGAAATAATTTTATGAATATTTTGATAAAATCATCTTAAGTGAGTATTAATATTTATATTAAATTATACACTATATATATTTATATGAAATTATTTACAAGACATAGAACTATGACTCACCCAAGCACTCCTTTGATATAATAATTGGTAAAGAATTTGAAGAATTTCATAATCTGCCTCTTGAATAGCTCTCACAACTGAAAAACACACACACATATATATATAATTTATAAAATTTCATAGGTACAAAAATATTTACAATACAATTTATACAAATTTTTCCTTGACTCCTTCCTTCTCATTCCTATCAAAATTATGGGGATGAGCTTAATCCCCTGTGATTAAATTGTTTTTACCATGCCAGTGATATTTCCAAAATAGAATGTTTGAAAGTTGAGCATAAAAAAGATTAGAAAAATTTATTACTATGCCCGGAAATATATTTATCTTATTTTATACATTAGATGACAGTTTTACACTATTATTAATGTAATTAGAGATAATTTATTTCATACTAAAAGTCAGCACTATTCAAATTTTCTTGTATAAAAGATACTTTTATAATAATTTTCTTTAAGATTTTATTATTCTTAAGGGATTAAATTCAGTGCTATTCTATAAATAACTTACAAAACACATAAACAGCAATTGTATGTTATAAAATCTTAGAAAAAATGTCACTCAAGTAAAATTTTACGTATTGAATGAAAATAAAATTAAATTTATATGGCAAACTTAATAACTCAGAATAAAAATTTCAGCTTTCGAATTCAGCCATTTTTAACATTAAAATCTGCAAATTTTATAAAATTTTGATTAACTGTTTGGTTACAAAATTTGTATTGGAGTATAAATTTCAAACAGAAATTAAGTACAGAGATTGTGAGAATTTGAAAAATTAAACAAGTGACATTTCTTAAAGTTAAATTTTTAAAATCTATTATGTAGCTTGAAAACTGTGAGCATTGAATCGTTAATCAGTGCAAAATTAACAAGTTGAGCAGGTGAAGAATGTGAGAAACATAAATCTTACTTTTAGGTACTTCATAAGATCTCCCATGGCAACTCATGAATACAGAAAGAGATCTTAATTAAAAAAGTGAAGTACTGTGCTAATGAATGAATGGTACAAGGGTAATGGTCCCATAAACGATCTCTGACGAAATCATGCAAAACATCATATGACTTGTCCTCCAACAACATGGAGTCTATGTAGGTTATTGATGACCATTTAATTCTTCTCAGTTTCTGTATCAACATTTGGTTGGAAATATTGGAAAAATTAAGTATTAGTTGCATACTGGTAATAAATAAGCCTGTGAGAAAATTTCAAAGGAATAGAATCCCAACATGAAGGAAAACACCAATGATCTAGTTAGAAGAAACGGGATTGCTGCCAGGGAGTACAAAGACCACAGCAAGTCCTCACAAATATTCAAAGGTGCAATTTAAGATACAAAAATATACAAAAAAAAAACAGGGTGAAATTAGCCAGAAGGTGTAGAACACCAAGACTTAGGTTAGAGGTTTCAATTCCTTAAAAGAAACCAAGGAAGGAATACTTGTGTTGACTGTATAGATTATCTTAATTTTTTATGGTATCACAGCAATATGTCTAAAAACACCAACAGAGGTTCCTACAAAAAGACCTCAAAATAATAGTTGGAGAAGGTTACTTTGGTATGTTATCTTCAGTAGCAAATTAGATAATTGTAGATCAGCTGCAACAATCAGCAACTCTATGCTCAGTTTCAAAATTGTATGATAATATTTGCTTGCCAAGTTCTCCTTAGAGTTAAGAAAATTATATGGACAACATAGAAACTTCCTTAATAAAATTAGTAAACTATGAGAGGTAGAAATAGTCATCATTTTCTTAGCTCAACCCTTCTAAAACCCCCGCTGTATTTGTCTTTACAATGAAGGAAAATATAATATAATTTCAAATGGATAATATTTTGGTCAAGAATTAAGTTGCTCCAAGAAGTAAAATTCTTCAAAGTACTTTTTGACATAAACAGGCATTTAAATTTTTGTAATGAAAGAGAGAAAAAACAAAACATTCTAGGCATGTAAAAATGCATAAGAAATTCAACCTTAAATCCCAAACTTATTCATTGGATTTACATTATGATTATTTGTCTCATCATTACATATTGTTCAGTTGTCTGGTGATCTAGGGTCAGAAATGAAACCATTAACATAGATTCAACAAAACTTCTACAATGTTTCTATGTAACTCTATCTGTATAGATTAAAAACGACTCTTACTTCTACTCTAGAGCTTTTGCTTACTATACACTCTCTGTACATATGTATTTATGAGAAAGGTATGATTTGTATGAAAAAGCTCAAAAATGCAATGAAAGGAATATTTCAGATTTTTAAATTGGGGAAATTTTAACACTAACATATTAAACTAACCTTTCATAAGAATGCCTACTGATTAAATGATTATTAAATATGATTTTGACAAGCCTTATGAAATCAAATTACGGGAAGACTGGAAAGAATTTCAACACTGGGATCAGTAGTTTCTGTCCAGCTGATTGTAAACTAACATTTTCTTTTAAAAAAAATTTAGAAATTATATTCCAAGTATTTGCCATTCTCATGTGCAGTACAATATGCTTGGACAGAAGTTTTAATCAGATATTTATCTGTTCTGATAGAGAGTCAAGCTGCATTACTGGCTTTGCAAGAGTCTAATTTAATAAGCTGTTGTTGTTGCATCAGCAGGCTTCCCCATACCTACCCCTGGGTTGAACTCAACTAGTTAGATAAAAGCAGCTGAATGGAGTTTTCGTAATTTTGAAGAAAGGACCAGGCAAAAGACCCTCAATACTTGGCCTGCACACTCCCAGAGGCAGCATTTTTTATCTCTTTGGAAAGCAACGGTTTTTAACCAATGTTGCATCAGTGACCAGATAAGCAAATCTAATTAGTACCTGTCCTGGTAAAAGACAAAGAAAAGTATTCAGAAAAAAGTAAAAAATAAGATAATGGTTATATATATATATTATAACCATTATAAACTATGGTTCAGGAGAAGGCTATAATTCCCTGGGAAAAGATCACTAGAATTCCTGGCTGCTTATCACTTTGGAACGAGGCTAGTCGAGACCTAAATAGAAATTTGAAGACTCAGAAAGGCTTTCTTCAGGGAGTTTTTACACCTGAAAAATTCTCTTGACTTAAATTATGAACCTAAATATCTTTCACCACCTCAAAATCCAATAAATTTGAAACAATTTTGTTTTAATCTTGATCTGTGTCAAAATGTCAATAAAAATAATATGAATCCTACTATTTTGAGAGTTTTGGCTTACGAGGCCTTGAGTAGATACTATCCTGAGCCAAAGTAGTGACGGATCTTTACCACTGGATTCCTCCTATCAAATGGACCAAATGCTGGTGATGGAGTTTTCTCTGAAACCTTTTCCTTTTATGCCCCAGGAGGACAGGGTTCTGCCTTTGATGGAGAGATTGCGGCAATTTGCTTGGCTTTATCTCAGCTACATTGCCACATAGATCAATTTACAAAAGCTGTTGTCCCCTGTGATTCAAGAGCAGCTCTGCTGTCCATTGTATCCTCTAATAAACCCTTAACACAGGACATTATGAACTGCTGCCAACATCTTGAGAACCTGGCATCCCTTGAGAAGGCCATTGACCTCCAGAGGAACCCTGCCCATTGCGGAGTCACAGGTAATGAAAATGCAGATTACCTTGCAAAGGGCGCTTTAATTACGCAGACTCCCACATGCACTATGCCCTTCTGTTCTTTTAAACATCTTGTAAAAAGAACTCTTAAGTCCAGATAGCATCAAAAGCTTACTAACCACATTTCTCTCAAATCTTGGAAGAATGCCATCCTAAATAAGTGCAATAGCCCAAGACATAAAGCGGTGGCTGAATTCCGCCTTGCCACCGGGCATGACTGTCTGCAGAAACATCTGTATAGATTTGGTATCGTTCCTTTTCTGGTCTGCACTCTTTGCAACATTGGTAAGGTCATGGACCCAGAACATCTTCCTCACTACCCTGCAATTCGTAAGACGTCTCTAACTGAGAGTTATTGGGAAGCTAGAGACATGTTAGATTAATAGACTCAGTTGCAGTATCTTTCTGGGTTATTGTTCTATCCTTTTTATTTATTTTGCTGTAACTGTCTATAATCTGTCATATATATATATATATATATATATATATATATATATATATATATATATATATATATATATATATATATAATATAAAACATGCTCAATAGAAACTGTTTTAAATCAAGACACTGGTACTTTTAAAGATCCCTCATCATAATAGGAGTATTAAATGATCATATTTGTAGAGGTTTTACATAGCAGCATACCTCATTACATATTCTACACAAATAAGAAACTCTTTCCTCACATTTTTGAACACTTGAGTCAGCATTTAATTAAACCTTGCATACTGCAGTATATCCCAGTAAAATATCAGCTGAATTTTATTTAAGCTACTGGTCTTTATAAATAACATCTTTTTTTAAGGGTATTTTTAATAGACTTTGGTTGCAGTATTATGTTCTTTTGGAATCACTCACTCTTAATACTAAATTTCTGGGATGCAAACCTACATAGTTCCTTCATCATTAATTCCAAATCAATAAGATTGAGAAGGTAATATAACATTAACATCTGATATTTTGGATAGCCAATCAAAGAATTTGTCCCAGTCCTATTTATTACAAAAGAACTATGAAAACAATTTATTTAACTTTACAGATATACAGGTGATTATCAAGATAATGGAAATACCTTTAAATAAAATTAAAAAAAAGAACATTTTTGAACATGCTTCATAAATTTTAAAATATTATAGCAATCAGTTTCTTTTACAAATAGAAATTTATAGATTCTGATAGTAAGTGGTTAATTTCTCATATTAACCAATACCAAGGATTATATTTTTAAAAAGTTAAAAATAGTGTATACCAAACCACATAAGATAAGAATAATATGACATGATAAGACTAGTTCAAATTAACACCATTTGTGATAATAAACACTCTAAAAAATAATGAATAATGTTTTAAAAGAATTTGTGAGAAGTCCAAGGATATACATTTATGATATAGCTATATTTTGAATTGAAGTTTTTATCCCATTAGAATAACGTGAATTCGCCATAATTCAAAATGTTTCTTTGAAAAATCATAAGTAAAGTAGTTAATACATGTCATCCGGTTAAGAAAACACTGACCTGATCCTGAGAATTGCAGGAAGGATTACTGCATTTATATTAACAGAACTGGTTTAGCTAAGTTTATAAAAATATCTAACAGAAATTGATGCCTAAATTCTCTTCAATTACCAAATGATAAATTTTCCCTTAATTGCTAAAAAGTGTCATCAAGATTTATAATTACATCTGGTATGTATCCGAAATAACTAGAATTAAAAAAAGTAATGTTAAATTATATGTAATTATCATTTTTAATTATTTTAATTTTTTCATAATTTATTATTAATAAAATATAAAATTGGCATCTAACCCATGTTAAATTAAAGAATGATAAATATTCAAAATCTGAAGGAAGAATTTGGCAGAACTCTCTGATCAGTATTAACCTTCAAGATTCCAACAGAAATAACTGGAATTCCTACATTTACACTCTATACATGTAACTGAAATGTCGATTGTAATTGTGAAATTTTTTGCCCATAGATTCTAACTCTAGGGTTAATTGTATACTCCTGATAAATGCCAGCTGAATTCTACACCAGCAAGAGATTTCTTCAGATATTTTTTTTTCTTAAGGTATAGTACTATGGGTCATAGTGTTACTAGGACTTGGACTGACCCATCTTAAGATAAGTCTATTGAAAAGATTAAACAAAATTCTGTGAGAAGTTTTGAAATGAATGGTATTGTACAATACATCACAAAGGTTACAATTAACCCCTTAACTGGCTATCCGCGGGTAACTCGGGCAAACAATTCAGTGCATTTTCCTGCTATCTTTAGCCCTTTGGTAGGGGTAACTGGCTTCACTGCAATGCTTCAAATTCAACCCCCAGAATTGATGGATTACTTTGAAAACGTAGATGGGGAACTTATTTACTGAACAGTTACGGTTGATTTAACTAATGCAAGCGAAAATCGAAAGTGTTTCAAGGAAGGAACAGATATTTACATTTTACTTTTCAATATTTATTCACATTTAGTTTAAGTAATTAAAGGCTATCTAACAATTGAAATTTATAAACAACGTATATAATACTAATTTTTACTTTTTTTTATCAAGTTTTTAAATTATTAATATTTTTTAGTTTTTCTTTGTATAATATATATATATATATATATATATATATATATATATATATATATATATATATATATATATATATATATTTGCTTAGTTGTAAACTTCATAGTATAAGAATATGTGACTTGGTGACAAGGTTAAAATCTAAGAAATATTTTTACTCAATTTGTTCAAAATATGAAATTTTAAAAATTTTGTTTAAAATTAGAAGGGATAAAATAAGTAATAAATTAAATGCTAATTTAACTTTTGAATGAATTTAGTATGTTAAACAATTCTGCAATGATTTTTGTACAAAATATATGATCTAAATTTTAATAAAATGCAACTAAAAAAAGTTCTTTCACTTTTTAAAGTTACATTTTATTAAAATTAGATTATATATTTTGTTCTGTGAATAATTAATCTTTGTAATCTCTCAGGTATTATTTAATTTCTCAATGTATACCTAATTTTAGTTTATAAATTGAATAACTTGTTACTAATTATCTTATTTTAAATGCTTATATAATTAATAAAAGAGAGTCCAAAAATAGGAACTGCTTAACTGGTGACTGGCTACCAACTGCGAGCCCCAAAAAGATCATCGAATTCATTGTCCATGTCCAAATAGTTATCTTCATAATAAAAAATTCTTTTTCACTGCTTGAATCAGACATAATGTTCGTAAGCTGGTAATATTTTCACATATAAAATTAGCTACTAGAATAGTTTCTGAGAGCGAAACAGCACTTATATATATGTGTGTGTATGTATATATATATATATACAAACAAGAATAGGGAAATAACAATACAGCATTTCAATAATTTGTTCTGGCGAGCTGAAGATGATTTATTGAGATGCCCACCTGGAATACATCAAGAAACAGATGTTTCCAAGATAATTCGATTGGAAATGTGCATCCACTACACCAGTGCTGCATTTGATTTAAAGATACATTTATCGATTTCCCACAGAATTTGAAAAAATTTCCAAGTTCCACTAGTTAGGCATTTGTCAATCCTGATGTCAAATTGATGTAATCAGAAACACCAATCCATCATTCTACTGTTTTCATTCTACTTATAAATAATTTAAAATTAACTACAGGTGCATTTCTGTTTACTCGAGAATTCGACTAAACATGTTTTGAAATTTTTCATATTATTGTTAGCTTCACACTACTCAAATTTTCAGTACACATATTTCAAGCATTGGCTAAAATACCAAGATCAAGGTAATTACAAAATATGAAGGAATAAATCCTCTTACATAACTATTTTTGAATTTTAGAATGGGATTAATGTTGCTCTTTATTCCACATAAAATTATATTATCTTGTTACGATTAAGGTCCATAACTTTACAAGGAAGCTATTATGTTTATCCAGAAAATTTTTTTTATTTAGATTAATGCTTTCACTCAATACATTTTGCTATAGAACCAGCAAATGATATTAAAATACATCAAGAATTGCTAATTTCAGAAAAATTATGAGAAATATTTCCTTCAATGTTTGTTTAAGAAATGCATATCTGTTTCAGTGACATTATATTATAATTTCACCATAAACTCTCTCTTTCTCTAATAATCAAATTTAAATATTTAAAAAATGTTTCAATTTAGTAATCACAAATATTTTTTCATGTAAGGAAAACAGCAGAAAACATATTAAATTATTAAATGTCTTTATTGTAAGGTTTCAAATTATTTCAAAACATTTTTTGTAAAATTAAGGATAATTTAAACTAATACTTTGTAAGTATAATTTAAAATCATTAAATTAAAGTTAATTTAATTAAAGATAATTTAAACTAATACTTTGCAAGTATAATTTAAAATCATTAAATTAAAGTTAAAGTTACTTACAAATCCCAGAAAATATGAAATTTCCTTTATCATGGAAAAGAAATATTTACTAACATAGTGATTACATTTTTAGTATTAATCTTTTTTTCTCCTATACTTCAATATCTAACAAATATAATAGTGATTTTTAAAAGTTATCTGCAATGATTACCAATTACAAATAAACAGCAAATTAACCAATTACTACACCTATTTAAAATCAATACATTTTTAACTATCTGGAAAATTAAAAATATTTTTCTGATTTTTAATAATTAGTAATGTGATTGAAATAAATATATATATATATATATATATATATATATATATATATATATATATATATAAAATGACATTTAAAATTGATAATGCGACATTCATTGTGATGGCTATCTTATATATTTTTAATTGTTTTAGATTTTTTTAAATACAAAAGCTACTTGGAAATAAATTAAATTTCCTAATAATAATTTCCCAAATAATTAAATAAAAATACAGATTTAGTGTAATAAAAAATTATAAGGACTTGAAGAAATTTTCGAGCAGAACATTTACAAAGCAAACTGCAAACATGTGCGGGTTTCTACAGCTGACAGAGATTCATGGGCTTTCTCGCTCTAAGTCATTAAAATGTGATTAATGTGAGGTAGTCCAGGGTACTACGGAAATATGTCTCATCAAGAATCAGAGGCTTTTGTATTCTTAACAAGTGCTAAAGGGGGAAATAACTTGCATTGCAGTAAAAGTCAAAACTATGTTTCCACCGCGAAGCAAAAATGAAGCATTTACTTCACAGAACCCCAGATGATTAAGGGGTTAAGAGACTTTAAGATGAATTATTTTCAAAGTTTATATTTTAATCTTAATGCAACTGAAGAGGAAAATCTAGTACAGTTAGTAAGATTACAGTAGTAGTATATAGAAAATAAGAATTTTATATTAATATGGAAATTTGTGAAACTAATATTTGCTAAAATACTAGTATTTCTAATAAAAACGAATACTTTATGTCAAACATTACACTTTTTGATTGATTTTTAAGAATACTGCAACCCAGATTTCAGTAGACTTTCTTTCTAATGGAAAATAATTATTATAAGGTAATACATTGCAGCTACAGAAAATTTTCCGTGAGTTGGAAGATTAACTTAACCATGTTAAGCTAAGTAAAGCAAATATATTGTATTTCAATCTTTTTACTGTTCCAGAAGAGTTGATTTGCAATAAGAATCATTGCTTTGTATTACATACATTAATAGTAATAAACACATTGAATATAATCTTTATTCATTTGATTTTATTACCCCCAATTAATTTCAGTGCAAACATAAAAGAAAATTTTTATAATGCTTTTGAATTTTTTTAACTTAAACTTAATTTTTTTTTTGTTGTTGTTTTATAAATATTTAAATATTTAGTGGTTGAATCTATTAATTTTTATAAGCCTTATAGCATACTTTATAGTACAGAAGTTTCTGTTCGACTTACTTTTAAAAAAATACTCATGAAATACTAATGATTCAGAAGAATTGATTTGACATTCCAACACATGCATTATTTTAATAAGTTATCAGCAAATTTCACTTTTTGTTTTATCCTCACTAAGTAACAAATGATGATTTTTTTAAAATATATTTTAAATAAGTGTAATAATTGATTTCACAATTCATATTTCAATTTATCATGGTGTTATTAAACCATCAAATGATTTTTAAAGATCCTTTTTGTTAAACATATTATTTATCTCACTCTTCTTTAATTTTTGTTTTAATATTTCTAAAATATTTCATAGAATATCTTTAATATAAAATCTTTTATAGACAGCATCTTGAATGTTTTTAAATTCTTATACAGCAAAAATATTATACTTGTTAGTGATATTTTATACACATAAAAAATTATTATAAATAATATAATTACGCTCAAAATTAACCTTTTGGGAAACGATATAAAGATGATTTTTTTCCATCTTCTTGAAAGTCTTCCAAAGTAGAATTTGGCCCATCATCAAATTCAGTTGATGCTGGAAAATTAATATTAATGAGTATATACATATATAGTTAAATAATGGAAAATTACAATTAAATAAAAAATAGCATTTAAGTATACATTATATTTTGTTAAATTTATAATCTATATAAATTAAAAATTTAACAAAATTAAATTTTTGTTATACATAATACATGTACTATAAATGTATTGTAATGTTTCAAAAAACTTTTTTAAAAAATTTTAGATTATCATACCAGTCATCTTTTGGAAAAGAGTTTCAGTAAAACTTTTCAAGTGTAAAATTACACATATCAACTAAACATATTTTCTTAATTCAATTTCTAATCTCTGTAATTAATTTTAATTAATTAAAATTTAATCATTTATTAATTAAAATGTAGGTGTCAATACATTCAACTAAAGATTCATTAAAAGTAAAGCTTTGGTAACATAAATTCATTGAATCTAAAATGCATTCATAAAACAGTATCATTTGTGCTTTATGTATATTAAAAATAACATTTATAAGGAAATGTTTTGCATATCCCGTTGAAAAAACTAAGCTGGAATATGATGGAAAAATATTTATTACAATCATTTCATTATAAAAATAAGTTAACTACACAGAATTAAATTACATATTTATATTAGATTCTAAATGAAATAAAGTAAAGAATTAGAAAAAACTCCTTAAGAATTTTCTTGATCAAGTAAATTAAGTTATCAGATTTTATATTCTGGTAAAGTTCAATGTAATAGTAATTTTTTAAACTTTTCAATCAAATTCATAATAAAAAAAACCATCACTCATACATTTCACAATAACATAATTTTCTAAATTACTTGATTGAGATACAATATTGCTATTAAGAAATGCTAACTTTCAACCCTAAAGCTTTCATTTTTAATTCATTATTCATACTGACTGATAACTATTACTTTCTGAAGCACCACAACAACATGAGTTTGACTTTGTAATTAATGTTAATTTACAATTTCTTTCAGCTTTCTCAGTAATTACTATTGAAGATTTTTTAAGCTCATGTATATCATCTTCCATATGCTTCCTTTTTTATTTTCGGATCATTATTTTTGTGAAGAAGTGATATTTTTTTTTGCTGTTTTAATTTATTTAAATATAATTTATACATTTCCCTGGCACCAGCAGGAAAATCAAGTAGGTCTTTTCTAGTTCTTATATTGTTGACACCTTTTATGTTTCAGACAAGACCATGATCAATGCATTTAGCCACAATTGATTGATCATGTAAGTTTTCTATCATCAAATTTTTGTTCACAAAAAGACCACTTTTAAGAGATATTTAATTAAATGAAAATTAACTATATTTCTTAAGTAGCAATCACATTGTCTATTTGAGAGTAAGTTATAATAAAAAGTATCTATTCTATCTTTAACATGATCAAATTCCTTATCACTACCATCATGAAATCTTTTAGTTGATTGTAATGATTTAAGCTCTTCTACAAAATCACAAAAAAAATTTTTCTGAATCACGGAAAAGCCAATCTTTGTATGAATTTTATAAAATCCACTTGTCATTGAAAAGACACTTTCCCTCAAGCATATTAACTAACTTAATTTAGCCTTTATTCCATTGATAAATATATTGATTCCTTTTTCCACTGAAATTATATACAATTTCACCAAAGAAGATATTAAAAGTATATTTTAATTAAAAAATTTCATTAAATATTAATACTTATGCAGTTAATAATTATACAGTGAATTTTATACAATACAAAAAAAAAAATAATCAAACTGAAATATAATTAAAATCGCCTCCTTGATTGCACCATATCTTATAAATGACTACTCTTCACTTCAATTTGCACACATAAATCTAAGTACATTCGATAGTGACTGAAGCAGATCATTACAAAATTATTTTGGCTGAACAGGATATTTGTTTCAGCAAATAGTTATGAATATACTCTAATATAGAACATACCACCATCTGATGATAATATTAACAACTAATACTTTTTGAACAATTTGATTTAAAATTTTAAAATAATAAAACAAAAAATTATAATTTTTTCTAACAAAAAATAAATGCATCAAGTAAGTAAAAATTCCAGGAGTAATTGACGATTTTTTAAGGAGTTCAGTCAAAATTCCAGGAATTTCAATGGTTTTTCAAATAATTTTCAAATTTCATCAGCTTTCAGGAGTTGACAAACCCTGATTATAATAAAGCATTACACCATTGAAATATCTTTACGGTGTGGTTAATAAATAGCTTATAAGCTTTATTTATATGAACAAGAAAATTTTTTCTTCCCTAATTATATATATACTTTGAGATATCAATTTAATATATTTATCAACAGTTTTCCTTGTATTTTTCTGACTTCTTTTTTACATCTTTTTCATTTAAAAAATTGGTTTAATGCATTGCGTACCCACATCATTTTTTTTAATTCTTGGAATGCTGAATGAGTCATATTTTAGAACTGATTTCTAAGGATGTAGACTTTTAACAAAGACTAAAATTTACAAAGAAAGCCAAAATGTGCAAACATTTAATGAATTTGAGTATGTCAAACAATTCTTGAAATTTAACATTTTTTCTTAACTTTTTGTAGCTCTGATAAAATTAAAAATGGATGAAAAGTTAGGCCTCATAAACTTTTGGCAGTCTTACAGCACCTTTTTCAAAGGTAAGATTTATTACATAATAAAAGCAACCAAAAATTAATACTTTTTTTAAAAGTAAGATTTTTAAATTGCTAATACCTTCTGTGCTGTGTTGACGGAAATGCGCAAAATATTCCATATAAAAATGTAAAACCCAATAATCTTGCATAAAATTTATGAACAATGTGTTACAGTTGGCATGTCTGAATTCTGCCTTTCATTTGATATAAAATAATTGATCAAATCATAATTAAAAAATTTCTTTAACAAATTAAATGTTTGCAATTCCATATAATTTTTCAAAAAAACTTATCATGATTTTCCATTTTATTAATATATATTGACATATATGATTTTTTTAGTTTTATTAATATTTTATTTAAATACAAATTGCATTGTTATAACTATTTATTATTGATCCTTTAATTCAATAGGAGTTAGTTAATATCTTTATTATAAATCTCCATTAAATGGCAATAACACTAGCATAAAATATTATAATATAATCCTACTTGCTTCTCTCACATTAAAACTATTTAACATTCCAAAATATCAATCAATACTAGTATAACATCATAATTATAACTATTTTGAATTAATTTTATAAACAATGAATTATCTTGAATAAATTTCAGATTTGATTCATATTTTAAGAATTAATGAAAAATCAAACTAAATTTCTACTCACAGTATTAATAAATTTAGAAAATTTTCAAATAAACTGGGCATATTTTTTTGTGAAATTTTATTATCTAAACCATAAGATTTATATTTTTATTTTTACTTAATTTTTAAAGTGATTATTTGATGTTAAGCATTATGCACACATTGACGAAACAAATAAAAAAATATTTATTACTTAATTAATGAAAATAAGGGCTATAAATACTTACGATTAGAATAAATGAAGTCTGCCAAATTTGTTTCTTGAAATTCCTATATTGTAAAACATACATATTAGTATGAAAAGAATAAACAAATTAAAAATATTTTTTTAAAAAAAGAGCAACTCTTTTGGTACGAAACATGCTAAAAATAATAGATTAATTTTTAAAAAAACATTGAGTTAAAAAAATAAATATTCACATATATTTATTAGTGATTCCAAAATAATTAGGCTGAGACCAACAGTTTAAATCTAAAAATCATCAGAATACTTTAATTTAGAAAAAAAAAAAAACGTCAATTTTTTGGCAAAATTTATGTATTAAAAATAAAAATGCCAAAATAAAATTGAATAAAACTTCTTAAGTTTATGTCTAATAAGCACAAACAAAAAATTAAAATATCTATCATAAAAGTTAAAACTTGTTTGCTATTGACATAAATAAAATAAAAATTATGCAAATGGAATATATTCTAAAATCAGCTACAATATTTTCAATGTAGAAACTAAGATAATACATATTTAAGTTATTGACTGACATTTAAATATACTAAGACACCTACATTTCATTCACATATAAAACCAGTTTAGTCATTTTGTTTCATTTGTTATTCTGATATTTTAAGTAAATGAGAGTTACTTCAGTCACGACCAAAATATGTTCCATTAGAAATCACCCCACCTAAGAGGAGAAACAAATCGATGAACTATTGAATTGAAAGACAGGGCTTTAACCATTCAGATTCAATCTTGACAAAATGAAATCAATAACATGTACTATCACAAAATCAGTCCTTTTCATGCCAACATTTTGGGTAGATTTAAAAGCAATAATAAATAATTTATAAACTTAAATATTGGAAATTGCAACATTTCATAAAACAAGGCTGCAATCAGGAACATTTCAATAAAATTAAAAAATCCAAAACTAGAAAATCACATTTGCAAATTTTTAATTTTTATTGTGTAAAATATTTTGGATACATTACAGAATGTGCTAGCCATCAATAATACATCTCAATTACTGAGAATAGAATAAGTTTTACAAAACAAATGTATTATATTTTTTTAAACAGATTATGCACATCAGTAACAAATAATTATTAAAGAAATAATATTATATATTTACAAGAATGAGAATCATTATGATATTATAGTAACATTTCTATGTCTTTAAATGAATTTCAAAAATTTTGTTTCAAAGTATAGCATATTTATCATATTTTATTTTCTTGTTTTATGAAAAAATTTATACAAAATTAATATTATCTTTCTTTAAACAAAACAAAAAGGAACAATAATTATAATATTACAATATTATTAGTGTAAAAAATTTTTTTCTTTTAAATTTTAGTTTTTATTTATGTTATCACTGCATTAATTATTAATCCATTAAAGTAATAATTTCAAATTATTTGTTAAACAAATGAAACTTTAATTTCTGTATAAAACTGTAGCTAAATTTCAGTAAAAAAATTATCATCTGAATACTCATAAGCAAAAATAAAATAGAATTGATATTATTAATTCTCTTCTACTGTGCAATAAGTAGTACAAGATGCTTTAATTTATAATGAAAAAATTACCAACAAATACCATTTACAAAAGATATTTTGATTCTGTATGCATGATATGTGATAATTATGCATAATATGACAAATGACTATGCATAAAATGTCAAATGAAATACATATAATATGTCTAATTAAAAAATAATTCTAAATTTTTATCATCAAATCAAAATAATAAATATATATTGTTACATACAGTGATTATACAAAAGTTGATTTTATAAAATATATTAAGATAAATATAAAAGCAAGGAATATAAATGCTTTATGCTTATGTTAGTGAAAAATATTGCAATATAGAGTTATTAAAATGTAGAGTTACTGAGACTAGAAAATGAGGAAGACTGAAATGGACCAATTACACTGAATTAGATTTTTTGATAATTAAATAAAGATTAAAAAGCATTCAGAGATCATTATGGAAACATCAACAAAGGAAAGCATTGGTCCTAAACAGGGTGTATATTTAACTATGAGGATTGTCATAGTTACATATAAATATTGATCATGAAGTTATTTCATTATTCCGGCATCGAAATTGCAATAAATTAATTTTTCAACAGTAGTTTGCAATGCTCCTTTCCATGATATGAAATGTTAAATCCTTAAATTTTTAAATATCAGAATCATGACTTTGATATACAATAAATTTCAGATGTCCTAATAACCAAAATTCACGAGGACAATCTAGATGGATATTCCATATGAAATATATATATTGAACTAGATTATCATAAAATAAACTGCATCTGATTGCTGTTATGCAATAAAATATATTAAATTTGCTGCAACCATGGCATAACAAATTTCTCAAGTTCAATGGCCTATTTTGACAACAAAGTCATTGTAGCACATTTTGAAGTTTTCCTTCATAAATACAAAATTCAATTAAATTACATCAAAATGTTATTTTCTGTAAACGAATGCCTTTAAAAACAGAGAAGTTTTCTATCTTTCCATAAATGGTAATTACATATATTCACATTATCCAAAGAAGTGAGTTTCATTATTCCATAAAATTTGCCATAGTCACTTTCATTCATGTTAATTAAAAAAAAAAAAAAAACTTGAAGGAAAATGATATCATAAATTCTCTACATGAAGCATTTGTTAAAAGGCAAAAATTTTATGAAAATATACTGCAATGAAAATGTTATAGAAATAATGTTTCAATAATTTACTAAGCAATAAATTGCAAAACAACAAATTTGTTAACAAGATATAAATCCTTGTTGAAATACCAGCAAGTGTGAGCACTACCTGAGGATCAATCGGTTCCTCTTTTATAAGAAGATCTTCATCACCGGGAATGCCATCTTGAGAAGATTCATTTGATTCAGGGACAGTAGAATCAGCAGCAGCTCCTTCTATATTATCTTAAAAAGAAAATTACACATTAAAATAAATTCTTAATAGAAGAAATTTAATTTGTAATGTTTCTACTGTCTATATTTTGAAAGAAAAAGTTTTACTATGATCTGCTACTAATACTGAATAATAAAATATGAAATATTTGAATAAAGAAGTGTGATAATGTTAAATAAATAATAATTAAAATAATATCATATAATCATTAATAAAAATAAAACTTTTCATTAAAAGGAAAAACCATAAATATTTCTTTCACTGCAAATGATCATAACTATAGTAAATTAAATAATTCCTGGAGACTGAGCAGTTACCAGGCAGATCGGCAGGTGGTGGATCATCGAACATCATGTAGGAATGACAGGATAGGACTGCATATAGAATCAGAGGCCACGAACCAGCTCCCGTAAGCCCAAGTGTTAGATGACTGTGCCTAGGGCTATTTGGCACCCTGGTAATGGTGTCTTAACGGAGCCTCTAGTTGCCTGGCGAACTTCTACAGTTTTTTTTTTTTTTTGCCTAGCCCAGTAACTCAGGCAATGTTGGGTGGACTGTTGTATTACCCGAGTCTATTAATTGTTATCTTATGGTTGAAAAGACAAAAGAACTAACAAAGCTTTCTGCATGCATTTACAGGTGAAGCCTCTGAAGTAGACCTTGCTGAAAAAGACAAAGGAACCCAGAGGCAATCTAGTGAAGGGGCAGCAATGAATCCCTCACAGGAGATAGAAATGACCTCCAAACCATCTTCTGGTGAGTGTTAGGAAGCTATTGCTAGCATGATTGACTCTCTGACCAGAATCAAGCTTAAAAAGAAACTTTCTAGTGCCCAGAAGAAGAAGCTGGTGAAGGAACGCAAAATTGCCGAAGGGACTTGGGTTGAAAATCCCAAGGCAACCAAAGGTGAGAAGCATCAAACCAACCGGACAGACCAGGGCAAAGCCGGAAAGGTTGCCAAGAGAGAAAGACCTGGGGGTTTTACCAACATGACGGTTCTCACGGCGGTCAAGATGGCTGTGCTCACAGAGGGCCATCCGGAAAAACAGATAACAGAGGAACAGGTGTCCAACCTGGAACTCTTGTTAACCGAGAAAATAGGAAGGAATGAGGAGGGTTTTGCTCCAATCTTCCTATCCTGTAAGCTTGAGAATGGGGCACTTGTTGTCAACAGTGCAAATCTGGGGAGCTTAAAGTGGCTGGAACAGACTGTCAGTGACATAAGCCCCTGGCAGGAACAAAAACTCTTGGTGGGTGAAGCAAGGAAACTTCTCAGAACCACCAAGATAATTGCGAAACTGCTGAAAATCTGCAGTAAACTGGAACCTAAAGAGGTCCTGAAGAAAATTAAGGAACAGAACAGTGGGGTCACTCCAACAGAGTGGAATTTCTTACCATCAAGAACGACCCATCTGGGAAGACCATTGTTCTTAGTGTACCCGAACTAGATGTTGTGACATTTGGTGCAAGGGGATATAAATTTCATATCAGACTTCACCAAGTGCTTGAAAAACCCACTCTTGCTGATGGGGGTGAAGGTAGTTCAAGCCAACCTCCACAACAGTAGAAGTGGTACCACTAACCTCAGTAAGAAGTTTGCAGGGAATATACACCTGGTCCTGACTCAAGAACCCTGGCTGGTTATGGTGAGAATCAGTGACCACAAAGGAACTAAAGGTAAGCTTATGTATTGAACCAATAATAATGCTAGAACTTGCCTTCTAAAAACATTGAGGTTTTACCCCTCTCTGAATTTATCCTTAGGGACCTGACAGCTGTGAAAGTCAGATTTAACATAGAGGGAGGGGACAGAGAAATTGTTTTTGGCTCTGTGTACCTGCCCTATGAAGATAAGGCTCCACCTGACCATTCTCTGCACAAGCTCATGAACTTGTGCAGAGACAAGAATTAACAGGTAGACCTAGGACTAGACTGTAATGCTCACCATGTTGTCTATGAAGCATGGACACAAATAAAAGAGGTGAGTGCCTTTTAGCATTCATTCTAAACTACAGGTTAGCTATTCTAAACGAGGACAACGAACCAACTTTCATTACTTCCAATTGATCTGAAGTAATTACTATAGCGACAATGCTAATTAGCAAAAATACCAAAAATTGGAAAGTAGATGACAGACCTTCTGGTTCAGACCATCAAAACATTCATTTTGAAATTCACTCTAATGTGCGCCTGGATCACATGTTCAGAGACCAGTTAGGACGGACTGGAAGAAATTCCAGGAGGATTTGACTGAGTTGGTTGAGCTCGGGAACAGACCTATTATGATCTAGAAGTTACAGCAGATCTTCTGCACAGTAGTATTCTAGATTCTTATAACAAATGCCCTATTCGCACTAGGAGAGCTAATCTCTGTTGTCCTTGGTGGAATGACTCTCTAGCAGCCGAAAGGGCAAATGTTAAGAAACTTTTACATAAAGCTAAGAAAAATGGTGAATGGGAGAACTATAAAACGGCCCTTACTAATTATAACAAACTTGTTAGGAAAAGCAAAATTAACTCCTGGAGGAAGTTCTGTGAAGAGATAGATTCTATCTCTGAAGGAGCTAGATTCCAAAAACTCCTCAAAAGGGATGAACCTATTTCAGTTGGCACCTTAAAGGACGAGGAGGGTAATTTTGCTGCTTCCGGGAAAGAGCTTATGGAAATTATAACCAAAACCCACTTTCCAAGTGCAAGAGATATTTATAGCAGCGAAGGGGAGCACTGTATTGGCTCTTTGCAAAGAGTCAATAGCAATCAATGGACCATTGCTAAAAATATCGTTAACTACAACAATGTTAAATGGGCAATCTCTGCCTTTAAACCTCTAAAAAGCCCAGGGTCTGATGAAATAATGCCCATTATGATTCAGAAGGCAGTAGAGGTTATCATACCAGTGCTAACTAGAATTTACAGAGCTAGCTTAGCAATGGGTTACATACCAAAGATATGGCAGAAGACCAAGATTGTTTTCATTCCTTAACTTGGCAAGGACACTTATGATCATGCCAAGTGTTACAGACCTAACAGTCTTTCTTCATTCTTTCTTAAAATTATGGAGAAAATCATTGATTAGCATATTAGAGATTACTTGGGTAGTAACAGTCCCTTGCATGATCTTCAATTTGCCTATCCATCCAGCAAATCTACTGAAACTGTTTTACATCAGCTAGTTTCTAAGATTAAAACCACTCTGGATCGAAAAGAAATTGCCTTGGCAACTTTCCTCAACATCCAAGGTGCTTTTGATAACACTTCCCATCTATCCATCCTCAATGCACTTAGAGGGGCAGGGATTAATCAGACCTTGTGTACTTGGATTGAGGCCTTGATTTCGGATTGATGTATATAAATGAGCATCTTTGGTGAATCATTTGAAAAAAAGACTACTAGAGGTTGTCCTCAAGAAGGTGTTCTTCACCATTACTTTGGAACCTAGTCATAAATAGCTTTATGAAATATCTAAATGATAGGGACTACTATACACAAGGATATGCTGATGACATTGCAATCCTTATCCTTGGTAAAGATTTTGACATAACTTGCCATCTCATGCAGGATGCTCTAAGTTATGTAGGTCAATGGTGCATGGATAGGGACCTGATGGTTAATCCTCAGAAAACCTACCTTTTACACGCAAAAGAACACAGGAGGGTTTTTTCATACCAAGACTTTTTGATGTTGAAATCACTGTGGCTTCAGAGGTGAAGTATCTGGGCATTTATTTAGACCAAAAACTCACTTGGGATGACAAAAACTCATCTAAATATACTGATGATAAAATTAATCGAACAAAGAAAAGCATTATGATTTGCAGGCGAATGCTTGGTAAAAACTGGGGTTTACATCCAAAACATTAGTTTTGGATGTACGCAGCTATTGTCAGGCCCATTATCACATATGCCTGTGTGATCTGGAGGCGTAAGGTGAAACAGAAGACTGTGATTGACAGACTAGGAGGTCTACAAAGACTGGCCTGTCTCTGCATCACAGGAGCAATGTCCACCGTGCCAACCAGAGAATTGGAAGTTATGTTGGATCTGAATCCCTTAGACATCTTCATCTGCAGCACTGCCAGAATGACTGCATACAGAATGGAGTTACAAAACTAATGGTACAACCAGCCTGTTGCCAAAGGGCACAGGGTTATTACCAGGAAAATTCAAGATCTTACTTTCCTGATGCCCTCGGACATCATGGAAAAGTCATACATGTTTGAAAGGACATTTGAAATAGTTTTTCCAACTAAAGACAGATGGGACAACATGTTTGAAATTAAAACAGCAAATCTATTCAGGTACACAGATGGATCAATGAAAAACAGTCTCTCAGGACTGGAAGTATGTGGCGTGTCACCAAGAACCAGCTTATCTGTAAGCCTTGGGCGATACACTACGGTCTTCCAGGCAGAAGTTTTGGTCATTATCCACTGTCTGCGACTAAATAAAAGGAAGGGTTACCATGGTACGTAGTTTCTCATTTTTAGTAACAGTCAAGCCGCTTTAAAAGCCATCAATTCTTTCAAAATCAAATCTAAAATGATTTTGGAATGCAGAAACCTTCTTACAGAACTGGCAACTAGAAACAAGGTGATCATTGTAAGGGTGCCAGGGCACAAAGGTATTGAAGGTAATGAAAGGGCTGATGAACTTGCTAAACAAGGATTGTCTTTTGTTCCCATCAGTGCAGAACCTTTTTGTGGGATCAATTTGAAGACCGGAAAAACCAATGTTCTTAGATGGGAAAAATAGAAGATGTATGAAACTTGGCTGAACACTCCTGGTCAAATCTACGCTAAGAGTATATCTGTGGATCATCAGCAAGGATTGCCTCTGAAATTCTAAGATGCTCTAGGCAGAAGGTAAGTTTAATTGTAGGCTTCATAACTAGGCACTACTATTTCAGAAAACACCTCAATAAAATGGGACTGTTTCAGCAAGACCCTATCTGCAGAAAATATCATATGCAAGAGGAAAGGGCCAAGCGTATCATTTACGAATGTGAAGCCCTTCCCAGATTAACTTCTTTAGGCATCATACAAACTAGAGAGTTACACCTAGACTCCATTAAAGGGTAATCAGACTTTATTAATAAAGTGGGTGATCAGAGCAACTGGAACTAGGAAACATTGGGTTTGGAGTTAACAGTATAAAATGCTGATAAAAGCAGAGGTGCCCTATGACATACAAACCTAACTTTATGAAGAAGAAATCAAATAACTAAATTACCAAATAAAATTCAATATAATCTTTATCATATTATTGAAAAAATCGTTTTAATTGTAAGCAACTTCTATCAATGCTAGATTTTTTTCCTCAACTTTCTTGCTCATTTTATTTAAACAACTTTCAGACTTTCAAAAATATAATTTTCTTTTTATAGTGCTAATTTTTTACATAACTATGAAATAAATATAAAAACAAATTCTCAAGATCAATATTTTGTGTTATTATACCCTTAATTTTTGAAACAATCTGTTTGGTTTTACACAAAAAATAAGTAAAAGTAAGATGTTTATAGAACAAATCTTCATTTCCCACACATCTTTCACAGAATTTCATTTCTTAAGATAAATGTGATGAACATTATATAATAAATATGTAAACTTTTATCTTTGTAATAGAGTAGTAACCTCCATGAATTTTATACTAATAATCTTATAACCACATATTGTCATTATAACCAGTGTGTAATAACAGGCTTTTAAAAATAATTTAGATATATATTTTTCTGAAGAATAAAAATTATCAAATTACTTACCTAAAAAATTTTCAAGATCGATACAGATAAAATAAAAAACTGAATAAATTATTTTAAGCAATGACAAATTATAGAATTTTATATTTATAATAAAATAATATCTTCCTCTATTGGAATGACAGCCCCTGATGATCCAAGGTCTTCCCAAGAACTTTCTCGCACTCTATTTTTTGCAATTAATCTCCAATTAGTTACTCTTAGGATCATAAAACCCCTTTCTACACAGTCCATTCATCTCAACTTAGGCCTACCCTTTTTCTAGTTCCCAAATGTTTACAACTGAAAATTTGAAATGTTAATGCTAAAAGGTCCATTCTGCTTAAGTAACCTACAAATTTCATATAACTTATCTTAATGAATTTGATGATATCTATATCCTTAAATAATTTTTACAGTTCAAAATTATATTGATGTCTTCAAACTTCATTTTCATTCATTAGCAACAAAGATTTTTCTCCAAACTTTCTGTTCACATACGGTTAGCTGTTGTCTGGGATTTAGTAAATGTCAAAGTCTCAGATCCCTAGATGATCCAAGATCTGATAAGTACAGTATACAAAGTGATTTTAGTGTTTCTTCTAATTATAATTTAGATTTAAAGAAGTTACAAAAACCATGAAGGCATTGATTTGCTGAAAAAAATTTTTTAATCTCAATGGCCATGAAAACCGGTTAATAATTTTTTACATTTAAGTATTTCAAATATAAATACTCAAAATGCCAATGCAATTTTGAGCATTGATATTTGAGGCTAAATATAAAAAATTATTAATCATTTCAAACTTATAATCTACAGCCACTAAACATTTAAGTCATTGGATGTTCAGTAATTGGCATGTATTTAGTCTTGTCTTCATTAATAAGAAGGATTTTAATAAAATATAGTAAAAAAATATTTAGATTTCTCTCAAAATAAATCTAGATTGTTATTGGAATATAATAATTCAATTTATATTTCACCAAAAATACTTCAGGGTATATTTATAAACTATTAACAAATATTTTACAAAATTAGAAACACAGGATTTCAATTAATTTGTAAGAAAGAAATGCCAGAAGGTATAGATATTCATATGTTCAATAGATATTATATTTCTACCAATAATTTTTAATTAGATACACCCATAGTTATATTACATAATGATTTTCAATTTTATTTAATGGTGATATATTCAATTACTTTAACAAATTAATAAGTTTTTTTATTTAAATTACATTTAAAATTGACAATTCTTTTAAATGTCTTAAATAAAATGTAAAATAAACATATAATGTAAAAAATAAACGTCTTAAATATAGTGTACTCAAAATATTATAACATAATTTTATTTTAAAATAGAATAAAAAAATAAAACTATGTATTTAAAAAAAAATAAATAACCAGTTGTTACTAATGGAAAGTTTCAATTTAAAAGTATAAATTTTTCTTTTTTCGAATTATAACAAATTAATAAAAAATTTAAGTTTTCCTTGATTCATTTCTAAAATTTTTCAAACATTAATCATTATTTATCTATTAAAAATTTATCAATTTATTTAATTAACTGAGAAAAGACTATTAACTGAGAAATAAATTTCTTTTTCCACTGAAATTCTACAATGTCAAATATCTGACATTCAGTTAATGTTTACGTGTTAGTCTGTATGGCATTTTAATCAAACTATGTAAGATTTTTCATGTATAATATCTTCAAAGTACTCCATTCTCACATTTTATACTCAATAACTTCATTAAGCAAAATCTTTGAATTTTCACTCTATTATTACCTTTTTTTCTGTTATGTTCCTTTAAATATAACTAATATTTTTGATTGACAACAGCAGAACAAAAAAGTCTTTCTTAATTACTTTATTGTTAAACACTGCCTGTCTGTGTTTCCTATTATTAAAATTATTCTTCATAGAAAACTACTTTCAGCAGCTTAAGTATATGTGAATTATAAAGACTAACTTTTCTTTTAAGCAAAATCAATTTTGTCAAGTTAATAGTGAATTAAAATAAAAAGCACATTTTGAATAAAGTTTTAAAATTTTATAAAGATAGTTTTAAAAATTTAAAATCTTCTATGAAGGTAAGATATTTTTTTGAAACAATCCTATGCTAATATACTATTTTAACTGATTAGATAATGAGAAAAAAAGTTCTGTATTATATTTAAAAATACTTAGTTATTACTATTGAATAATCTAAACTTGAGATATTTTGCATCACATATTACAATAGACATTTTTCTATTAACAACTATATCATTAATTTTAACATTTAAAAAACAAATTCAAGTTTCTGTTTTTAATTCAATTTATTGCTTATATCTAATGAAAACACACAAAAATAAATTATTCTTTCATTCATTTTATTGTAAATTTCAATATATCAAATGAAAAAAATCATGAAGTTGGACATTTTAATTAATACAAAAATAATTTCTGATAAAATAAAAAAATCGCAGAAAGTTATTAAAAAATTTTCCAGGAACAATGAGTTTCAATGAATCTAAAAAAATTTAAATTAGCAAATTTGTATTAATTACAAACTAATCAAAAATGCTAGTGGGAATTTTTTTTATTTTTATTTATTCATCAAATCAATGGAATCACTTCGAGTTAAATTAAGTTGTCTTAGAAGCAAGATAAATCCATTTTTAAGCCTTCACTATGTAGAAAACTGTCGTGAAGAATAAAATTCAGAAGACATAATGAAAAGCAAGATAAAAATGATTAAAAAAAATTTTGCATAAAAAGGTTTCAATTTTACATTTTTAGAAGACTTCAATTAAATTTAACTTTTTCTTGAATTCAATTTAAATATGGTTATTACTTGAATGTAGATTAAAATCAATTAGCAAAATATAGGAAAAGAAATTTTAATTAAAGTTTAATGATGAAGTTTCTTTATTATTTAATATATCAAAGAAGTAGAAAAGTATTTAATAGACAGAGCCCACTTTAGCCTAAAAAAATTTATGCTTGGGACAAAAATTTCCTTGGGGGTCGCCTCAGTTTCACTACAACAAACCTTATTTCTGATTAGCCAAACAATTCTATTCTAATGGCAACATAAAATAAAGGTTTTTATTTGATTTGTGAGGGCTCTCTGATATGGACATCTGAAGCAACTGCCCCATACACCCCTGCCTTAGTCATACTCTGCTAACAGAAAGTATTTTGCAGATTTTACAGGAATTATATGGAGAGCAGGGAAACAAATTTTCCACCAAGCCTTTTTTTTTTTCCTATGATTACTTAAAACTACATAAATCAATAAACTTTAACAAATTTCCTATATTATTTAATTCCATTATTCTCATTTCCTATATTATATATATAATATTTAATATATTTACAAACATTTTTTGCCACCCAACTTGTCTGGTGGTTAGTGTGCATGACTGCAGATAGGGAGGTCCTGGGTTTGAATCACGGTTCGGACATGGATGTACTTTCTCTCTCTATCTATCCTGTCTTTGTCCTTTCCTTGTATGAATGAGTTGTGAATGGTTGCCTACCCTATAAGCAGGTACCTATGGCATGTGTATGCTGAGGAAGTCGGACTCCACACCTAAATATGATTCAGTTGGAAAAGTGGAGCAGCGCACCCCATAATGTCAATCAAGGTGGCACATGACAACAACATATTTTTTGAGGAAGTAAAAAATAAATTAAAATGACTTTTACTATTTTTATGGTGTACACATTATTTATTCAAAATACAATTCTAAAATTAAGATAGCCAATGATACTATAATCAGCTAAGCCCAAAAATATTAATCAAACATTAATATTATTAAAAACACCCACCAACTGAATACATTTCTTTGCTAGTAGATTGAGGATTTTCAATTTGCTCTTCATTACTTTTAATATTTATTTCTTGCTCATCTAATATGCTTTCCTCTTCTTGTATTTTTGCTGCTTCTTCAGGGCCTTCATTTAATTCCACTGCTAAACTGTCAAAAGGGAAAAAGTTTGCTTCATTTTGTTCACATTCACCATCTTCAGTTGATAACTGCACAGCTGGTTCAAGCAATGATTCAACATTTTCAGGTTCATTAGAAAATTCTGAGTCTTCCATCTGAAAAAACAGTAACATATTTTCAGATTGCCAAGACAAAAACAGAAACTGAAAAATATATCACATAAATATTTCTTACTAAGATATTTTCCCTATGATTACTCAAAAATGTAAAAAATGCCTTCTTTATGAATTAAATAATACTTAATATATTTTCATGTAATTTTCAGAAGTGTAAGATATATTGATATTTTTAAGATAAAATTATATGTATATAAATAAGAAATTTTATGAGAACATATTTTACAAGTATACAAGCACACATGTGTATATATATTTACAACTTCAAAAATGGCATTCAAACTTTAGCTTTTTTTAACTATAAAATAACTAACTTTTAATTATAAAATTGTAATGTAAATTTCAGAATATGTGATCATAGCATATATATATATATAGATAGATAGATAGATAGATATATTATAATATTATTTGTAAAATAACACCAGTTGCTTTAATTGTGAAATAATTCTATTCAAGGCACAATTGAATACAAAAATTCCAGACTTTTTAATAATAATGAAATTTAGAGGAAATAGGATTTTTTCTTTCACTTTCTGAGATATTATAAAATTTTATTGTTATGAAAAAATTTTTAAAACAAAATTGGAAACAATATAATTCACAAGATGATTATAGTAAAACTCATTTACTACATTTTAAGGAATATACTTGCTTTATAAAATTTTAATGTAATAAATAGTTCTAATTGCGTAGCAAAATATACAAAATCCTTTTTTTTTAAATTTAATGAATATTATCAAATTAGGTAAATTAAATAAAATTTCTAATTTTAATTTCCATATGTTTATATAAAGTCTACTAATGGTTTCACTGAGGAAAATTTTGTTAATATAAAACACTATGCATAATTTGACTTTACAAGCTTAATTTTATTGAGATATTGTGGCACTAGCATACTTCACTGCACTTAGCATCGATTTTGGATCAACCAAGCCAAAATACTTTTTGTAATAAATTAAACTCAGTAATATGATATATTAACTTATTTAAATCACAATTCTACAACACGTAACAATCTAGCTAAAGGCTGCTGTAAGACAAATATTTACTATGTATTGCTTCCCAGGTGAATTTTTTGTCAGATAGTGATATATATATTCATGTGCCGAAAAAGCAAAAGCTGTTATAAAACATTTAACATCTTTTACACGTCTCCTGGGCAGACTACTCCTAGAAAGTGATTTATATAAATATTTTGATTGAGTGAACTATGTCAAACTCAAAAAATTCTCAACAATCATTTTTACAAATATGCATGCAGAAGCAAGTGTAATATTTATAAATCATTACTTCACAATGTTAAGATTTAAACAAAGGACACTCAATTCTGAAAAATGCTGACTTACCACTAGATAACAAAGAATTCTAGCTCAAGATATTGAAAAATTTTTAGACTGAAGTGGTACAATTAAACACTTATGAAATACTCAATAGGTCTTATAAATTTGGAAAAGACTAATTTTTGTCTTACTTTGTCTCACAGAATTTGTTTCAAAACTGAAAATTTAGATTTCTAATAATACAGTGATTTGTATTTTGATACACTTATTTCTGTAAGATCATAGGTAATAAATATTTAAGTCTAATATGTAAGGTAATTTTAAAACTTTCAAAATGTTAATTTGTTAAACAAAGAATTAATATTTAGGATTTTATCTTTAACAGCGAAATGAAATTAATTATAAGAATGTTAAATATCAATCTTTAAATTCAAGATATTATGAAAGTTGATTGATGTAAATTAAATTTTTAGTCTCCAATACATAGTACTAGGTATGTATTAATTAAATATAAACAGAAGACAAAAATTAAAAATGCCAGAAATCAAAAGAAATTATTTTCAGTGTGATGTAATATGAATAAACCTAATCATCAATCAAAAAGTGAATATATGTAAAACAAATAAATAGATTAATGGATTATAAATATTTCTTATTAAATATGTTCCTTCACTATATTCTTCACATAAATAATACATCATATTTGAAAGATTTTCTATATATTATTTTTAAAATTAATTGAAAGAATTCAACAATCTAAATTAAGGTTATGGTTTCCCATGTCATTGAATGGTGCCATTTATTTCATTAAGTTGTCATCATTATAAACAACAAAATATAGAAAATATCAATATTAAAATGTATTTAAAGAAATTATATTAATTTAACAACTTCAAAATTGTAGGAGATACAGAAATTCATTTACATGATCTTAACTTTTTGTTACCATTGAGTAACTATTATTTTCATAATTAAAATCTTATATAGTTACAATAGCAATATAAATAAAATTTATATATATAAATATATATATATATATAATTATAAATATATATATATATGTTAATAATAATGAAACATAAATTAATTCGACATATCAATTTAATTGTTTACTGTCAGTTTTAAGTGATTCAGAACAATTATGAATATTATTTAAAAATAAATATGTATTAGTTTAAAATTTTAAAAAAAATCTTTAAAAGTACTTAATATAACTAGTTTGGCCAATTGTCTTTTATGCATAAATTATAAAATGTATATTTAGTGTCATTATTAACTGAACAAAATTATTTGTAGTTGTAAAATAATTGTATATGATCAAGCTTTTCTAAATTTTATTTTCCCTATGTCCAACTGCAGCAAAATCAACCATGAATACTCAAGCACCTCTATAAAATTTAGTCTTTCTAAAATTGTCAAGAATAAATATTGAACTGCAATGCATTTTCTTTTATACCAAATGTAAGCAGTTCATTTATTTTACTGAAGAACATAGGGCATAAGAACTTTTCAAAAATTGTGATTATTAACCATAAGAAAAATATATTTCTATGGTTGATTTATATAAAAACAAAGAACAAATATCAAAACAAAGTTTGAAATGTAGCTCTTATAAATGAAACATATTTTTTCAGAAATAGCAGTACATTAGGAAAATATTAAGAAATTGAGTATATCATTCATTAAATGAGTAATAAATTATTTGTTTAATATAAATTGTAATGTAGAAAAAATTTAAAATATGCCAGTCACTTTAAAATTAGTCAATTTTCAAAACTTTTCATAAAAAAAAGTTTAATACTTTTGTAGGATAAATTAATTTTCATTTATAATAAAAAAATATTATAAATGAAAATTTATTTATCAGCACCAATAAAAGTACTTTATTTAGAATTCAAACAATAAAATTGGAAAAAAAAAATAATCTCCAAACCAAAATCAAGACATAATATAATAACATGGGACTATATAAAAGTTTTATGAATGAAAAAAACCAATGAAGTATTTAAATTATACAAACAAAAATATAAAGAAATATTTTGGTATTACAATAATTTAAAAAAAAAAATTAATCCAATCAGATTTGCTTAGAAATAAATCAGAAATTGTAAAGAAAAAACATTTCATTGCTTGCCAATATTTTCAGAATCTAAACACAATAAAATATTTATAATTAGTTTATCACTATGGTGACATTTCTGCACACAAGGGCTAATGTAAATAGTACAAAATGCTTTTAAAGTATGGTCAACCCAAGGTTTGAGAACATAAACTATAATAAACTGAAGGCATATCATTAAGCCATCAGCTCAGCCAACAAAAATGTTAATAATGTCCAAAATCATTTAATTATCTGTTGGTTTTGATTTTCAAGAGGACTTTTTTAGACAATGATTCATTTTTATAAATTGCAAGGGAGATTAACAGGGAAAACTCACAAGTACTCATCTTCACATGTGATACAAAATGCAATAAAGTAGCTATCACCCACTGTTCAACTATGATTGGATTATAACCACAGACCTTACATTCTGAAAAGTGTATACCACTAAAAAAAGATGAGCCCTAAGCTATGAAAATTAAAATACTGTAACATTTGCATAAAATTTAAAATGTATTTGACCCTTTTAAATTTGAATATTGTTAATAAAATCAATTCAATCTCTGTAAAAAAAGCATTCAAAGATTTGTCATGATTCATACAAAAAATTTAAAATGGTTATACCATGTATAGAAACTTCATTGTAAATAATAATTTATGTTTTTTTTTTTTCTGATTTCCACTCAAAATTATTTCAATAGCCAAAATAAATTAAATATCTTTATATTTTAGTAATGCATATTACAACTGTTTTTAATTCTTTACATACAATTAATTCATAAATTATTAATATAAAATACCTAAAATGTTTAGCTATTTTCATAATACAATATATTTTTATACTTAAAAATTAATTTTGGAATTTTTTGTTCAGTATTCTTGGAAACATTTTATATTTTGTGTTTATTACTCTTTAAGAAGGGTTTTTAACTTTGATAAAATAAATAAATGTACTAAACAAAAAATTTTAGAAAAGATTTATATGAGGGAGAATATTAAATATAGTTTTCTAAAACTGAAGCAATTACAACTGAATAAATAAGCATTATGGTGGGTGTCAAATGTATAAAGTATTTAATAAAAACACTCAAAAATTTTATGTTAAAAAATAAATTTATTGATTGCATTTTTAATGTTTTAAAAATATGTATATGTGTAAGCAAATACTCTGAATGTTTTATTTTAAAATTATTTGCATAATTTGTGTATAAGGAAAAAAATTAACTACATAGAATTTAAAAGGAAATAGTGAAAACTTTAAAAAAATAATTTAAAGTAAAAAGAAATTTTATATAAAATTAAAGAAACATAAAAAATAAATGTTTTTTTTTTGGTTAGTAATAATTTTCAAATTCTTAAAATGAAAGACTAACTTATATCCAAATAAAAACCAGAAAACAAAATATAATTAAGTAGTTAATGCTTTTCTGCAAGATCAAAATACGATGAGGGGCAAAAAATTCACACACTTAACAGCTGATTTCTCACGAGAGTGCATTAAAAAAAAATTGGCGCGATATTCTTTTTGTAAATATCAATATTTTTATACCAGCGCAATCTTGAATTTGTCCCTCATCCCTCTCTCGAAAACACGATTTAAAATAACTCTTACGTTGACAATATTCTGATTTAATATAATTTAAAAGAAAACAAAAAGGTAACAAATAAAATAGTAAATAATTTTATTACATTTCCATGTGTGTTTAGTTAATGTAAACAATCTATTCACACTTATAAAATATCAAGTTCACGGAAATCCCGTGAACCTCTCGCAGATATTTGCTCGCCATTTTTTTCAGCTACTGGTATCGAACCATAACAATACAACTACAGAGACCCATTACGCTAGTTTACACACCAAATTTGCACAAAAGCGAATTAGGATGAAAAGTAATTCTCCAGTTGCAATAATAATAAATAACAGGAGGGAATAAACTAGAGTTATTGACACACAAGAGCACAGAATTTCATTAAAATAAACAAAACTGACTGTAGTAGTAAAGACATGACAACGAGCTTAGAGCAATACCACTTACTTTAAATGCTTAATAACAGTATTGGTATCAAATTCGTTTTCAGTGGTTCTTAAATACCTGTAATATCTGAATAAGTCAATAATTTAACAAAAATTTAAATCTTTATAACCATAAGCGGAGAACACTACCGCCACATCGTGCACAGACCACGAAACATAACAACATTTTTCTCTCCAGCCAATCAAATGCTTCAAAATACTGGTCCGCACCACAATGAGCGGAAACAGGGAAGGCGTGCTGCAACCTCGTACCGCATTCTGCGAGCATCGAGCGGGTTGCTGGTTCGATGGACTGATTCTGAGAAGGTGAAAGGCAAGTAGAATGATGGACATTTGTGTTCGATCGTCTGTAGAGCTACTCAGAGAAATAACGTTTTCCGCAGTTACTGTCAAGGGTTAAAAGTGTTTTGTATCGCAGTGAAGCGAAACGTAATAAGTGTCTTTTTTCATTCTTGATCATATTTATCACAAAAATTTCACGCTATCTAAATTCATAAAATTTATATTTTATATTATTTTATAAACGTATATTAACTATATTTTAATTTTATAAACGTATATATTTTATAAAAGTAATAGGTGTCTTTTTTCATTCTTGTTCATGTTTATTATAAAATTTTGACGCTATCTAAATTCATAAAATTTATATTTTTTTAAAAGAAAATATTTATTTAATGTGAACATTTTTCATATTTGAATAAAATTTATAAATTTTAACAAATCAAAAATATTATCTTTTATAAATTTTCATTTCTATATTAATACACGAAAATCAAAAATATTAACAATACTTAGTTAATAATTATTTTAATTTATATTAAATTTTAAATAATTTATTTATAGTTTTTTATTAATGACAAATTAACCTTTTCTTTTGTTTTCATTTTCAAAATAATATAACAGAAAAATAATCACTCTCAGAAAAAATTAATTGTTATACACACTAATGAGAAATTAAATAATTTTTCAAAAAGCTTTTTGGTTTAACGTTTTAATCCCTAAACATCAAATTCTAGTCAAGAAATTAATTTTCATAATTTAGTTGCACAATGTACATATTAAAATTTAAAAATAATTTTTTTACAAATACACTTTCTGAACAAAAATGTGGTATATGGCAAATGAGCAATGTGGCATAGAAAATTAAGTTAGATTTCACATGATTAGATTTGTTAAAAATAATTATTGCATTCTCATACTGAGAAAAAAATGTGCCAAGAAATATTTCTCCCTTTTGTTTCTGAACATGAACTCAAAAACAATGTGTTTCACATAATTTTAAATGTAAATAATGTAATTAAAAACTTAATATATTTTTGTAATTACTGTACTTACATTTCTCATCTGTGTTTCCTAAGTCTATATGTCATTTATGTCGAGGTGTATTACAAAATCTTAAAACCTCCTTGAAAAGAAAAAAGGCAAGAGCATTTTTTTTTTTTTAACTAGCAGCCAATCCAAATAAAATTAACTAATCTGAGGAAAAAAATGGGATATTTAAGGATTTCTTTAAGAAAAATAAATCCAGTTTTCAATGTTAAAAAATATTCTAATTTTACTTTTCATTTTAGAAATAGAGTAAATCTTTCTTAAAAAATAAAATTTTTAAAATTAATTTACGGCGTTGAAAAGTGGTAGCTTTGATAATCTTTATTTAATTATTTATAACACGTAATTGTGTACTATGTAAAAGAAAAGAATATAATATTCTAAAAAGAAATTAGTTTCTTTTCAGAAATTTCTTAACAATGATGAAATGGGGGTAAAGACCGATTTACCTAAGACATATATTTATTAAGAAAATTTAATATTTTTTATTTAAATTAAAATTTATTGTGGATCAAATTTATCAGATAATAATAATGACAAAACATTTTTAGAAAGTATTAACAATGAAAATAAAAAAGTAAAAATTAATTATTGATTGATTTATAGATAATTTTAATGGCTCTCAAAATATTTAAAATCGATTAAATTACTTTCAGTGTTAAATATGTATATTTAATTTTTTTTTCATAAAATATTAAATCCTTTTATTACAAAATTTAATTCTTCTTTTGTTTTTGGAAAATTAAAACATAAAAATTCCATTTATATTTAATTTTTATATTTAATTCATTGATTAATAATTTTTATATTTAAATTATTAATCAATGAACTAAAAAATATGCTTCTAAAACACAAATTGACGAAAACATTTTAATTTGGAAAAGACAAGTTTGAACACTTTATTTTCTACGTTCATTTTAATTTTTAAAATAACACCAAAAAGAGAAATACGAAAATAATATGCAAGATATATATATATATATAACTAAATTAAATGAAAACTAATCAGTCATCGTTTGAAAATTAGTGAGCAATATTAACAGATATTGGGGAAGATTAAACTAACAAGTTTGGTTGGATAAAGCAGAAACACAGTTTTGAAAATAATAAATTTTTGAGAGAAAGTGTTCCTAAAAGATAATGTACATGTACGAGAAGATGAACTCATTCTTTTGGGTTATATTGTTTAGCAGAGTTTCCTACACCTTGTGTGAGTCGAGGAAATACATTAATTATTCTTCAAAATATTCCCTATTGATAATTGAATCCATTTTTGTTAAAATTATATATTTATCTTTCATGTTTTTTTTTTCACTATCACACAATTGCAAAAAGAAAGAGGAGATTATTTAGATATTGCTTCTTGATGAAAGCCCGAGTATTTTTAATTCTTAATAAAATAGTCCAAAAATTTACTAATTCACAAAATGCACCATTCTGAGGTTTGAGATTTTTTATATTCCTTTTGCAATTTCTTTGGAAAAAGTCTATAAATATATTTTGGAATTATCTGGAAAAGTGGAAGAGTTGTAAATAAATTAAGAGTGTATCTCTTATGAGAACATAAATTGCCTTAAAAATAACTGTATAAAAACGATGAATGCAAAAAAATTTCAAGTACAGCATATTTCTAAAAGTAAAAGGATTCCGTAATATTTACAGCCACTGGTATAATGTAACTAATAAAAAATTTTGATACCTATTTTATAATATTTTTAAACATTAGAATTCAAATAATATCTTCTTAAAGATTTCTTTACCAAAGAAAATGTAGATCAGTGATTTACTGTATTTAATACTTTTGCATTCGTAAATTTAGAATAATTATCATGCTCTACCTTATACCTTCCATTATTAATACCAAGGATGTCATATTTTTTCTTCAGGATTTTATGTTGGAAGAAACTGAGCAAAATCACTTTTTTATCAGTTTCTGAAAGTTTCGTTTTTTTTATATTCATTTTCCTTCTAATTTGAAATAATAATTTTCAGTAATTTGGACAAGTGAAAGAATTACTAATAACTGAGCGTCGTTTGACTTTATATTGTAAATAGCTTAATAGATTATTATTGTTGGGAAAATTTTTTGGAACATATAGTATGCGCTTGTCTTCTTGAACTGTTGAAATTTTATTCATAGAAAGTGAAATACATTCACGTATCACACGGGAAGAAAAGTAGAAATGTCACAGCGAATTAAACCTGAGCATGCAATAAAAGGAGATGTATCAACCACTGTTTAGCGGTGGTTAGAATCGAACTGGAAACCCTTCAATATTATACTCTTTACCATTAGATTCCGGTAAACACAAATGAAAATAATTTTATTTTTATTGAAATTTAAATTTTTCGGTATAATCGTTTCACATAACTAGTTAATAGAAGATGATGAAAATAAAAAATAGCTTACGTGAATAAAGAATTCATACATAAATATTTAAAATTTCCGAAATATTGCGTTGGCGAAAATGTGGCCGAAAGTTAATACTATGCATGAGTTTTAAGTTTATCTCCATTTTAACGACTTAGAAAAAGTTAAGCATGTGCTACACAGTTAGGAACATCCTTTTCTGGAAAAAGTCTACTAATAACACTATGTATGGACACTTGTCGCATCAATTAACTTCACTTTCGGAATTTTGTTACATTTTAATTTCAAAGTTGTAAATAATCAATAACTGTGAGTGTATATATTCAAAAAATTTATCTTAGAATTAACACCGCCAAAACTATACATTTCAATACAAAAAATATTATAATTTATTATCATTTTTCTCAACTTCTTGCTTTATGGAGTTAATTGATTTGGCAAAATGAAGCATGTGTATAAAGTTTAAAAAGTTATAGATTTTAGTGTTATCATATATAAATCGAGCTTGAATTTAATTCCATAAGCTAAATACAAATAATTCTTAAAATCATTCTAAGAAATTAATTTTTGTAAAAATAAAATATATATATATATAAATGATAAAAAGGTGAAAAGAGATTTTCCACTGATAATAAAATACTAATCATGGCAGTGGAATTTTTATTTTGTAAAGAAATATTTACTTGGTTTTAATAAACATTTTCCCTTTGCTTTTGATTTTAGCTAACGACATTTTCATCGAAATCAGAAGTTGTGTTTTAGTTAATATAATTGTAATATATATTAATTAAAACAAAGCTTTAGTTAATATATATGACATTTTTTATTTTTAGTTATGCTAATTCATTTAGAACATAAGAAAAAGATAAAAAATTGTATGTATTAAAATATAGTTTTTTAGTATAAATAATCATTTTAATTGAAAATTGTAGGCGTTGTGCAGACAATTTATTTTATTTATTATACGTTTGCCAATCACAAAATTCAATGTAAAGACTCAGATTTTCACTGAATTTCGGAAATCATTGTAACTAAAATGTAATGAATTAATTTCATCGCATTTCAGTTACTGTTATTATTATTATTCTTCCCTGAAAAATAAAGCCATTGTTAAAAGTAAATAAGCTAAGCACAATTGAAAATAAGTTAAACTAAATATACAAAGCTATAAAATTTTGAGTCATAATTAATTCTTTTTTTCATAATTAAGATTTCCTTTCATACTACTTATTGTTAAAATTTTTCTAAGTTTGTCTAATGTGGAAGTGATAATTCAAAATAAATAAATAAATAAAAGTAAAATGCATGAAAATATCTTTTTCAGGGAAAAATTAAAATTTCAATAGATGTTATTTTGCCTAGTAAAGAAACTAGAGTAATGATTTTTATAATTATGCATAGGCAAAATTTTAACTTTTCATACTTTTTTATGCTTATGGCCTCATTACTTTTACTGGTACATAAATATAATTATAATGCATTAGAAATTAGCTTAATTTCAAAGATATTTGTGTGTGCGGCAGAATTTTCTTTAGTTCAAATAACGTTATTTGAATTAAATTGTTCAACTCAATTTATTTAGTTCAAATAATTGCAAATACAAAAATATTCAGTAATGCTACACTGGAAAAATTAGGGAAACAATTTTTTTTTTTTTCGGTTGTTAGGAAAATGCAAAAGGAAAATTAGTTGGGTTTGGAGAAATTTCTTTGAATTAAAAATCTTTCAGAAGACTTTTAAACATTTTGTATTTTAAAATTGCTTCTTGCACTCGATTTTATGCTCAAAAATTCTTGGAATACACTTCAGAATAAATTAAATTACTCTATATTGTCTAATCTATATAAATATTTAGGCCAAATAAGTAGATATCTAATGTAAATTATATTATACATAATGTATAATAATCTATATAATCTACATTAAAAATGTTAACACACTTAAATTAATATGTTTGTTTTCCCCAAATCTCAGAAGAAAAGGATGAAGCAACCAGGATAGTACAGTTTTTCAAGCATTAATCCAGAATATTGATTTGAAGGGAAAAAGCTTATTCATAAATATAGAGTGATAAATATATGCTTCTTAAAAATACCTACATAGATAAATAGATAAACATACAAAAAAAAAAAAAAACTATCTTCACACGCTTTTTTATCTCTGAAATGTGTTTATAAATTTAAAAAAATATTCATATCCTTGTAGTATTTTGTACTTAGAAACAGATTTCTGATAATAACACAATAATCCTAATTCTCATAAACCTACAAATTTAGTTATTCATAGCCTAAATGCTAAGAACTTTCCACAAATGTATAAATTGTTATATTTTTTATTTTCATACACTTTTATTCCATTAAGAATTTTATCTTTAGTCTTATGAATCGTTTGTAAAAAGCGTTTTAATGATTAACAATGTCGCTATTAAATTTTAAAAATTCTAAAGCTAACAATTTTCGACTAAATTTATCAACAAAAAATTATTTAAACTTTTTCAATTCGAACAATTATTTATACTTTCTTTTTAATATATAATAAAATATCATTTATATAAATTTAAAATGAAAATTTTATTTAACTTTTGCGCCATCTGACCATAAATTAAATTAATATTCAATCGGAAAGGAAACAGTGAAAATTGTACCCAGTTCAAAGGATTTACATATAAATTAATAACATTTCCTAGTTCAAAAAGCCATTCTCTCGGATATAAGTATATGAATGTACAAGTATATAATCTGAATATAAAAGATGGGAATATCATTTATAAATTATTGTTTATTCAAGTTGGGGTGATTTTATTCATTTATTAAAAACCAATGAATATCATTGCTAATTTCAGAATAATATTGTTGGGGAAAAAAAGCTTTGTTATTTATGTTGTTTAATTATAATATCTTTAGCTTATATAATGAATATAAAGTCATTTGTACTAAAATCTGAAGAGTCTTTAAGTATCACTGCAACTCTCTTGACTTTTTATCTGCCAAATACAAATTTTAACATATTCTTCAAAATTAAAGTCAAATATAACATTTCTGATTTGAAAATAGTTAGAAGAATTATTCACATAATTTTTTTTTATAATTAAATGAATGAATTTGTGCATGAGGGTTGCCATATGTATTGCTTGTATAAAAAATATAACAACTGAAGATTTGATCGTATAAACAAGCTTATTTTGTGAAATAAAGTAAAACACACATACTATGCAAGTAATTTTGATTGCAAGTTGATCTAGTGATTATAAAATTCAACATAAAAGGGAAAGAAGCGGTAACGAATATTCAATCTTATCTCTTTGTCGCTTTGAAAATTTAGTACTTTGGAAATATCAAAGTAGTAAAAGACAGGTGTGGATAGGAATGCCTTGGCAAAAATATTGAAAGTAGTTCTTAAAAAATGGATGTTATCTTGAGAAGTCGGTATTTGTACGGATGATTGGTTTTACCATCATATTGCGGCTGAGATTCTTATAGATGCATTTAATGCACTGAATTTGGATAAGATTAATGAATGAATAATTTGAAAATAGTCACAAAAAAACCATATCCTTTTAGACGAGTAATGGAACCCAAGAAGGATGTATCTGAAGTTTCGATGTGCATACTCCCTCATTACGAACATATGTTAAAATTTTGCGCTATGTGTAAGGTTGCAAGATTACTTGAGAGAACAGTTTAACGAGATTAACTGAAAGTGTATTGAAGACATACTTTCATTTACTAAGATTGCTTCTCACTAACATCAAATAACCAAACTAAAAAATTGCAGTGGTGTTGTCAATGAGGGACTTCGGCAATTGAATGGCATATATTTGGTGTTCACTTGCGAGTATCGGTTACGTTTGGTTAACGATTATCCTCAATAAGAATTTGGTTACATTGTGTAGACAAAATACAATTTTAATAAATAGAATCTAAAACTGCTTTTCAATGGGGAATATTATTTGGAATGTAATTTGTTACAGTAGAAGATCACCCAAACATGATTCAGAAGCACGTTGACGGTACAACGATTTATTGATGAGTTGTTCCTATCTATTGTGTTGTCTTCAGCAATTTCAAAATGGTATTTTTCAACAAGACAATGAGATGTTATTCGTCCACAGAAAAGCTTTGATGCATTTCTGGTTTCTTCTTTACCTTGCGATCGATGCTAATCTTTCACCCTTACAGAATATCTGAGATTGAGTATGTTATTTGTCTGTTATACTCTATCCTCCGCTGAAAGATGAAACGTGGGAAATGTTTTAAAATAAAAATAGTTAACTTTTCATATGGTTATCTAATATATCGCTCTTTTCCTTTGTTATATGCAATCGTTGATAATGCGATCGTGCACTTTCAAGTTATGTTGATCAGTAAATACAGAGCACATTAGTGTGAAAATAAATAAATTATTATATTTTTCGTTGAATTTTTAATTCTTTTTACTTCGTTACAGAGTCCCTTGATGATAAAATTTTAAATTATTTTCTCAATGGAAATCTTTATTGTATGATCTACATAGGAATTTAAAGATAAGTTCAGTAGAACCAGAGCTATAAACCTCTAAAATATCTCCTGTTTAATTTTAAATAACTTTTATCTTCGGCTCTTATACAATATATAACTCCATAATCTTTATTAAAATGAGGTTTGCGATCAAAAACTAACTATCAAGAAGGTTTTCTATTTTATTTTCCTTATATTTTCATCAATAAATAAAGATTTAGTGCTAGCCGGTGAGGTTTAGGTGTGAAAAAAAAAGTATAAAAATAACCCATACTTGTCCTGTGAGGAGACTAAAATAAGTACCTCATGTCTAGGATATACACTACTGGCCATTAAAATTGCTACACCAAGAAGGCGACATGCTACAGACGTGAAATTTATACGAAAGGAAGAAGGTGCTGTGATATGCAAATGATTAGCTTTTCAGCGCATTCAGACAAAGCAGGCGCCAGTAGCGACACCTACATTGTGTTTAAATGAGGAAATTGTTCAGCCGGTTCCTCATACACAAATTGCATTTGAACGTTGTTGCCTGGTGAAAAGTTGTTGAGATGACTCGTGCAAGAAGGAGAACTGCGTACCAGCATGTTTCTGACTTTGATAAAGGTCGAATTGTAGCGTATTGGGATTGCGGTTTATCTTATCGCAGTATTGCTGCTCGCGTCGGTCAAGATCCAATGACTGTTAGCAGAATATGGAATCGATGGGTTCAGGACGGTAATACGGAACGCCATGCGGGATCTCAACGGCCACCTATCACTAGCAGCCGAGAAGACAGGCATATTATCCGCATGGCCGTAACGGATCGTGCAACCATGTCACGAGCCGTGATTCAAGAAACGGGGTCATTTGGAAGACAACAAGTGTCTGCACGAACAGTTCGACGACGTTTGCAGCAGCATGGACTCTCAGCTCGGAGACCATGACTGCGGCTTCCCTTGACGCTGCGTCATAGACAAGGGCGCCTTCAATGGTGTGATCAACGACGAACCTGGGCGCACGAATGGCGAGACGTCCTCTTTTCAGATGACTCCAGGTTCTGTGTACAGCATCATGATGGTCGCATCCGTGTTTGGCGGCATCGTGGTGAACGCACACTGGCAACGTGCATTCGTCATCGTCATACTGGCCCATCACCTGGCGTGATGGTATGGGGTGCCATTGGATACACGTCTCGGTCACCTCTTGTTCGCATTGACGGTGCTTTGAACAGTGCACGTTACATTTCTGGTGTGTTATAATCCGTGGCTCTACCCTTTATTCGAGCCCTGCGAAACCCTACGTTTCAGCAGGATAATGCCCAACCGCATGTTGCCGGTATTGTGCGGACCTTCCTTGATATGGAACATGTTCGGCTGTTGCCCTGGCCAGCACGTTCTCCTGATTTTTCACCAATAGAAAACGTCTGGTTAATGGTTGCCGAGCGACTGGCTCGTCACCAAACGCCAATCACTACGGTTGATGAACTGTGGCATCGTGTTGAAGCTGCATGGGCATCTGTACCTGTACATGCAATCCAATCTCTGTTTGACTCAATGCCTAGGCGTATAACTGTGTCATTACTGCCAGAGGTGGTTGTTCTGGGTACTGATTTCTCAGGATCTATCCAGCTAAATTTTTTGAAAATTTAATCACTTGTTATTTCTAGTATAATATATTTGTCCGATAAATATCATTTTGTTATCTGCATTTCTTCCTGGTGTAGCAATTTTAATGGCCAGTAGTGTAGATGCACGCATTGGCTCTTTAGACAGGGGACTAAGAGCAGGGACAATCATTTTGTCTTGTAAAAATGTTTTGATTCATGAATTCCAAAAAAAAATTTTTTTTTCTTACTACTACTTCCTCAATAACCTGGCAGGAACTCGGATCTGGAATATGAAAATAGAGACTTTATATAGAAGTGGAGTATTGAGGAAGTTTATTGAAGTTTTCTAAGAGTATAAAACAGATATTTCGGCTGTTGAAGAAATGAGACTCTGGATTGGGTGTGACTGAAAAACGAAATTGCAATGTTTTTGTAACTGTCTAGATGAAATATGTCAATCCGGTATTGATTTTATTGTTAACATGGGAGTCAGGATAGAATCTCAGAATTCGAAACTGTAAATATCAAAATTTATAAGAAGTAGATTAAAGATAAGACATGTTTTATCTATATGTGTTTATGTGCCAACGAAAAGGAAAGTATGCAGGAATACATTGTATGCACAGAAAAACGAGTGATAATGATTTTAAGCTTGCGAATTTTGATTCTCTGCCAATATGTCTATAGAATGCATAACCTGCAAATATGAAGATTCACATAATGTCACTTGGAGATTACCGGATGGGAGAACTCAAAATAAATTAACAATATGTTAATAGACCTGTATTGCATAAGTTGTCCCTTGGATTTACATACATCCCAAGATGTGAATATGGATTTGAATCATGGCCTGATTGTTTTAAAAATTAATCATAGAATCAACAGATCCTTCAACAAAAAAAGGACAAAATTCTTAAGGGATTGAGGGGGGACAACTTAAAAAGTGGTACAATTTTCTCCAGCACGATTTGTAATGAAGATATTTTAATGAGATCAAAACATATCTTTAATTTTTCTCGCTTTATTTTCACTTTCAAAATAAATATGGGTTTATCCCCTTCAGGTGCCTTTTTTTTTTAAGGGAAAAAATTAGGTTCAAACATAAAAATTTAACATGAAGGTAGTGTATTTGGAAACATAAGGGGCTCAGCTGATAATCCACACGAATCAATGTTTAAATCGTCTTTAGTAGATCTGAATAGTGTAGTAAAGGTGGGGAAAAAACGGATTTACACTGACGGTAACATAGAATATTCTTGACAATTCTCAAAGCTCTCGGGAATTTCACAATGTTTCAGGTGATATGGAAGATTTTGAAGGTTTTCATTCAAACATTGATTATAAATAAAAATTTGCTTTTGCTAGATTCTTAGAAACCCGTTAAAAATTCATTTTTTTTCTTAAGTTTCAGAAAAGGGCATTATTATTTATATTTAAGTACTTTTCAATAAAATTTATTCTGTGGTATAAAATATACAATTTATTTAAATTAATAAATCGTTGAAAGTAATTTTTCTTATAAAGAAGTAATTTAGCATAATTAACCATAACCACTTTAAAAATCAATTTATGAAAAAGTAAATTTTTCTTTCTTTTTAAACTAGAATATATTTAATGAACGAAACATGAATGTCAACAGTTATTCTGACAATCTTTCTATCCCTTTAGTATGACAAAAATAAATCTTGGGTCTTTTTTAATATATATATATATTAATTCATAGTTTTTAATATTTTAATTAATATCCTTGTTTTTAACAATACGAAACACATTATTAATTTACTTTCGCACTAGAAAATAGAACATTTTGAACATTTTTTTTTTTTGCATCACAATTACGTAGTTTACGTCACTTCCTGTATGTAAAGCAAAATAATCCATCAAACAAAATGTGATTGATTGAGTTTATTTCCTCAAAATTGTATCTCAAAATATAGGTTTATTCCCAAAATTCCCGGGAATTTTTTTATTTTTAGTTCTAGTGCATTTGAAATGTTTTTCTGCAGAAGTACTTATTTGAAATATTTAGAGTTCAAAAATAACCTGCATGACAAATTTTAAGTCACAGAGAAAATTTTGTCTCTAAAGAATACCTAGTATAATCTTAAGACAAAATATCATACTGAGAAGACAGTACCAAAATTCTAGACAATGAAACGTCAATGGTTTGATGAAGAATGTGAAGTGATGAAGGAAAAGAATGAGTAAATAGGAGATTATATAGAAAAAGGAAATATCTGTACTTTCATGAACATCATATAGAGATTGAAAACCTAAAAACACTAAAAGAAGACTGGAAATTCTATAAGTTAGTAAATAACATCAGAAAATTCTGTTAGTTAATACATAACATTATATGATTTTATCTTATGAACAATTACATGCAAAGAAAGAAGACGGAGAAATTACCAGAAATATGGAAGACGTTTCAACCAAATGGTATAGACATTTTAAAATTCTCCTTAAAAATAGAGTAAAAAAACATCTCTACTTATGATGTATTATTCACCTTAGGCTGTAAAGATGAATAGAGAACACTATATACCAATTATTTATGAAGGCGAACTAACAATCAAAGAATTAAATCATAACAAATCAGCAAAGACAAATGACATTTGAATATTGTTAATGAACATTGATAAAATTAAACAAAATTAGGCAATATATGGAAACCCAGGGGCTTAATGGTAGTTCCTTACTCACTCGAGGCACAGATAAGTTTCGATATCCGGGCTGGGCAACGTCAATTCATCTCTTTAGTAAGTCAATAAATGAAGTACTGAGTATGCATGGGAACTAAACACTGGGGTTTCGCGTTAGCCTGACCGCTTAACTGGAACATATGCTTCCCTCCACAAGGCGCTCAATCAGACAAATAGATATGGACACTTAAGCTCTGGTCCACCTACGGGTTGTTGTGTCACAGGTTTAGTTTTGTTTGTGTAAAAAATGTTAGTACAATATAAATTACAAGAAAGATAATGTATAAATTAAGGGGATGTAAATTTTGGAAAATACAATTTATATTGTAAATTGCAATTACATTCTTGAAGTATTTATAAGCATTCTTATTTCTAGAAGTAATTACCTTGATATTTCATAGTGCTCCCAACAAAAATAAATCGTACATAAATTACATAAAAAGTGAGTTTTTTTCATCAAAACCATTAAAAAATCAACCACAATAAAATCAACTTAGCCGGTGGCTTAGTGGTAGTGCTTCGCTTTCCCAAGGCACAAGTCCGAGGTTTGATTCTCGGGCTTGGCAAAATCGACTCAGCCTTTCATCTCTTCAGTGAGTCGATAAACAAAATACAAAATATGCTTGAGAACTAAGCACTGAGAGTTTCACGTTAGGCTGATCACTTAACTGGAACACATGCTTCGCATTCCAAGACCCTCGGTCAGGAAAACAAATATAGACACTGTAGGCCGTGGCCCATATGGGCTGTCGTGTCACAGGTTTAATTTAGATTTGTCGTGCCCTAACTAGGTAGTTAATTACTAACTAGGTACTTAGTTAAGTTTGTCGTGCCACAGGTATAGTAATATATGACATTATCTACAATGTATGGACACACTGGAATACAAATGTCCATTGAATGGTAAAAAGGATATGTTTTGTTTTATATACAAAACAAAGAATATATTTTATTAAACAATTTCTGGGATGAATAAAGAAATGTGAAAATGGTACCTACGAATTACTTGTTCATTGATTTCAAAGCAGTACATGATATCAACTGAAATAAATTATTTGATCTAATCATTTAACAATCCCCTCCCTCCGGAAAAATTGGTTCTATATATATATTTATAAACTATACTATAATCAAAGAGAAATTTATTTGAAATAATTTAAAATAATGTACATAATAATTGTCATGCTTATTATATCGACATAATTTTACTTTAAACATGCAAAGTACTTACACTTAAAGTAAAATTAATTTTTTACTTCAAGTGTTTTCTGAAACATTTTTTAAAAGTGTTTGAATGAAGGTATTACTACATTTTTTTAAATAAAATTTACATAGAAAAAAATATATAATGCTATTGTTTTCTGTGGTGTAGTCGTAAACTGTACTGGAATTCTCTAACTTGAATGATATTGTTTGAAAGATGCATATCGATTTCTGCCTCCATGTTTACAAGAGCTTTTAAAAACATGAAAAATTATTAAGCTTTTCGAGAATAAGGAAAGACAGAAATCTCTTTAAAAATACTTTTGCAGAATTTTCAAATTTATTTCTTTCCAGAATTGTCCCAAATCCTCGTTGTTACACATTAATGAATGTGTCTTGTTTATTTAATTAAAATGCATTTACTTTATATGACAATTAATTAATATATTTGTCTATAATGCTTTTACTTACTAATGAACAAAATTATACGAATTTTATCATAGTAAATATAGGATAATATACTATGATTAAATTATTTGTGAAATTGTGAAGTGCAGTAACTGGTATTCTCAACAAGTTGTCAGAAATCTTTAAATAGAATATTTAACATCATCGCCATTATATTAATTTTCAGTATTAATATACGGTAAGGATCACTTTTGGAACTCTGTGCTCTCTTTGAATGCTTTTATACTAGCTCAGTATTCATCTGTAGTTACGAAAGTATTGACTATACAAGACTATTATCGAAATGAATTTTCAATCATAGTAAAAAGGCTTTCAAAGGAATTCTTCTAGGGCCTAAGTGGATAAATTATTTTTCGAAGCTGTCAATTCGTAGCATTCAGAATGACTTTGGTTTTGATACTTGATGCATTATCATCTTATAAAATTCTATCCAATTTTTTTGTACATTAATTGTACATTGTGCATCACGTGGGTTCTAAAACATACTATAACTTTACTATCAGCACTTACCGTTTGGAATCATGATTTATCAGATTAATTTACTTTTCCAAGTCATTTCACTCCCAATCAATATGATCACCAGCTCAGATATGATCTTGCAGATGATGATGTATTTTTAATTTTGTACTTGACTTGATTTTTTCCATCGATTTCCCATCAATGGCTAATATTGACAATTATTTTCATTACAATTTCAGTTGAACATGTTTCATAGATTTTTGCTATTATTTAAGGATGTTGCTTATCTATACTCCTGTTCATAAATTAAGGATAATTCAGAATCACACAGAAATTGAATTCTAAAATAAAAAATTTTACATATGTAGAATTATCACACACATCTTGAAAAATAATATGCAAATTACAAGAAACCACCGGATGGCGCCGATAATATATTACAATGTCGAGAGAGTAAGAGAGGGGTACATAAGGAATGGTTGAAAGAAATAAAATTGTTCTCAAGCGCTTTAAAAGCCTCCCAGTGCAATAACCGCATAGTTATGGCACAAAGGAAGCATTTGGATGATGTTTTACATGGTAAAGTTATCGGCTGTCTGGAATGTGGACGTACTCACCTGGAAGTATCCGTGGAACTTGGAATCGCCGAGAGTGTTATCTCAAGGCTTTGGAAACGGTTCCAAGATGATAGTAATATGACAAGTGATGGTACAGCACAGGTCGCCTCCGAGTTACAACGCCGAATGAGGGCAGACCTTTCTCATCAGCTCTCTTCAGCTACCGGTATGAAAGTTTCAAGGCAAACCATGTACAGACGCGTAGGTCACATGGGTCTATATGCTCGTAGGCCTGTTAGATGTGTTCCACTTACCGCAACTCCCTGTCGCCTGCGGTTAGCCTGGAGTAGAGAGAATGCATTGTGGACACCACAACAATGGTTTTGTGTGACGTTTTTTGACGAGTTCAGGTTTAGCTCTCAGTTGAGTTTTAGTTCTGATTCTCGCCGGACTTTCATATGGAAAGGGCCAGGCACTCGTTACCATCAAGAGAACACTACTGATCGACACCGTTACGGTGGTGCAGGATTGTTCGTTTGGGGAGGAATTATTCTGGGTTCCAGAACAAACCTGCATGTTCAGAATGTAATCATGACAGGCCACATCTATCGGAATGTCATTCTGCAACAAATGGACGTTTGTTTCGGTGCGCCATGGTGCAGAATTTCTGTTTATAGATGATAACGCCCGTCTTCACCATGCAAACATTGTAGACGAATGTCTTCAAGATTAGGATATCACCCGTATGGACTGGCCAGCATATTCACCAAACTTGAATTCAATTGAGCATATGTGGGACATGCTTTTCCGACGAATTGCAATCCGCCAACCCCCTCCTACATGTCTACTGGAACTTCAAAGAGCATTGCTTCATTGATTAATGGAAGACAATCAGATATTAATAGATTGTCCGGAGTTTAGCATTTCGTTATTTCACTATCATGAAAGCGATTACAAATTTAAAATGTTATCTTAAGAATTCTGATATGCTGCCAAGAATTTAGAACTTGAGCACAAGAAAATTATATATATGTATATATATATATATATATATATATATATATATATATATATATATATATATATATATATATATATATATATATATATATATATATATATATATATATATATATGTATATACAGGGTGTCCCAGAACGACCACATAAACTCTGAACAGCTAGATTCCTGGTTAGGAGTACATAAAAACTGCCGGTCACTGCCTGTGTAAGAAAAAACACTTTATTGGACATATCAAAAACAGTATTTGCATATCTTTCCAGGTGATAATGTTTAAAACGTTCGCCGCGCATATCGCATCATGCATGCGCGCGCAGTGGAATGACGTTAAGCCGCTGTTGAATTGGTATTTAAAAGGGTGCATCTTGCAGGTACCGATAGTCTTCGTATGGTGGCCATGTATTTCGTTTGTACGAGCACTTGATGTACAGCCTATGTAATGGAAATGTCATTGGTTCCAGCCTGATGGGGCTCCAGCGTATTTCTGTACTCCTGTTCGTGGTTGGCTGGAAATGCAACACAACTGCCGCTGGATCAGACGTGAGGGTCCGGTTCTATGTGCGCCAAATCTTACGCCGTTATATTTTTTCCTATGAGGCCATCTCAAGGAACTAAGTGTATCGAGATGTAGTATCAACACCAACGGACTTAGTTGCTCGTTTGCATGCTGTTTATACTTCGGTGGACCCCAAAACGTGTGATGACAGCCCTTCCACGGCGTTCTGAAGGTGAACATTTTGAGCATCTGCTTTAAATTGTGCATATACTTCTGTTGATACGAGTATGTTCAATGCAGAGTTTTTTCTTGTACCGGAACTAACGTCATACTTTGTTTATCGTATTTTTCTCGTAAACTAAGGATCGTGCAGGAAGCTTCTTTGGGCAGTTTATATCACTATATTTATTTATTTTAGTTAATTCGCTTAGATTGAGAATACATCAAGAGGATACTTAATCATGTGGTTACTTGGCATTTTTTAAAATTTAATCTGGACATTACTTGCTGAATAAATTCGTTTACTTTAAAAAGAAGTAGTTATTTTATAATACCAACTTCTTGTTATAATTAATATTAAAAAAAAACAAACTTGTTTGTTTCCTCCTTTCAATATTCGAATCTGAAAAAAATTAAAAGTAACGAAATAAGATATTTTGAGATTTTATGCATCATAATATTAAAAAAAATAATTAGTCATTTAAATTCACTGAAAAGTGTTTTAGTATTAATCACTTTTATAACTGAGAAATTGTAAAATTATACGATGTTGTCTAAAATTTTACCTGATTTTTTTTCTCAGTCAGAAGATTCATTTTTCACATTTCTGTCCTTTAAATATATGTAAAAATGATAGCCCAATGTAATTTAGGGTTCCATCTGGTTCTAGATTTGTTTGTTCCAGCAGTAATCTAGACATATCGTTGAACATAATGCTTATTAACTTGATGTAGTTCAAATAATTGTAAAGAAACCTATTTAATAAAATTTTGCTGTGTTATATAACTTGTCGAGTCCAGCACTTTCTACTCCTATGTAATTACTTAAAATGGAGATTTCGGAATACTCCCAATAAAATGTGGATATTATTTTGCCAAATAATGCTACAACCTTGAATAATAATAGTTGTAGATATCATTTAGGAAGAAGAACAAATTTGGAACTTTACACACTTTTCAAAGAACCTGACATTATAAAATTCATTTCAATTCAAAGAATAAAATGGACAGGACACTTAATAAGAATGGAAAAGGACCGAGCAACAAGAAAGATATTTGATGCTAAACCATCTGGAACTCGGAAAAGAGGAAGACCAAGATCGACATCCTTGAAATGGGTTTAAAGACTCTTAAGATCAAGAACTGGTGGAGCCAAGCCCATGGCCCACCCTAGGCCGACGCGCCAATGAAGAAGATATCATTTAGTGGTTAACCATTTGTCTACTAACTTCTACGTACTAATCGACAAAAAATATTGTAAGCCCTGAATACCCGAAATAGGTCAACGAACAATTCACATTGAGAAATTTTATAGATGCTTAAAAAATCTCTATTTTAGTATATAAGAGGATTTCTTCTGTGATTATTTAAATTTATTCTTTTGTCATCTCTTGATTGGGATGTTTCAAAGGGTGTATATCTAATGTTTACATTACTGTCATCTATCACATACTGTTAAAAAAGGAAAAGAAATATAGAAATTTCCATTCAGTTACTTTAGAACATTTTACCGTTCATATTTTTAGAATGGAAATATTTTCGTATAATATCACGGAATCACGTCAATATTTTAAATTATGTTCAAATAGCCACCTAGTCCGGAAGCTTTCGTGTTTCAGGCTTCCAATGAAAAACTTATGCCTGATTTTCAGGGGGAAATATATTTAACGATTGAGAATAGCAATGTTTGCTATTTTTTAAAGATATTTACTTTTTCTTAGCTTTGTTCAAAATACTGTTTTACATTTTAAAATAAGTTCTCATGGATCACCTTAAAATATATTGAATGAGGTGCAGAGCAGTTGGAAATTAATATTTATTACGAAGTTATTAAACAATAAAATTGAAATTCCCTTATAATCAGAGTTCTAAAGTAGTTTTTTGAAGCGGCGTTGAGGAAAAATCACAGTATAAGCTATATTTTGTAATGAAGTCAATTCAGTCTTAATAACAGCTTGAAATAATTATAAACGCTGTGTAAACAAAATTTCTAAATATATCGTAGCTTATGTGTTAAGTTAGTTTCAGTCAATTATGTAAGTTTCATTACCATTTAGTCTATCTTAATTCCTACAAAAATCTTGGAATACATTTATATTGTTGTGTACTGGGAGCATATATATATAAGAACGCATTTATTGACTTAAAATAAAAATTTATTAAAAGTGAAAATAAACTCACTGATAATAGTTAGTTTGTACTAAAGAAGTATATTGATTCAGAAAAAATAAGAGTAAGAAATGAAAGATATAGGGATAAAAAAAAATATAATAGTTAGAAACTTTTGAGGGAATTTACTAATATTATGGAATCCTTATTGATATTTTACTGGGTTGATATTACTTCAAGTATTTATAATACATTTGGTGTTAAGAAATTAGGATTACTTGCGAAAATATTGACCATATTTCACAGCAGTAAAATTTTCCTCTTATGTGGCCTAGAAACTCGCCGCTTAATAGTTTGTGAAAGAGCAAGCATCAATGTATCTGTAGGTGTTGAAGGAGTTCAATATTTCTTGCATTTGCTCTAAAAGAAATTTCAATATTAGTATCTGAATGATCTCAATGATTATTTTAGCCTCGGTGACAAAAATTGCCAAGGTTATGATGCGGACAGAAAGTAAATATCAACTATCATTACAGTGTTCGTGAAAGATAATACCTGTAAAATATAACAGTGTACAAAATTTTAAGTTAATAGATCGCTATAGATGACAACTGAAAATCACAGTAAGACAAAAAATCAATCCTTAACCACAGCAATACCCAACCTCAATAGACTTATATAGGATCTAATTTCCATGAGAAATGTTCAATGGAAACTGCAAGCTACGAACATTTATAACAGAATGATTATTCGGAAGCTATTGTTGAAACTATGTAATACTTACAAATTATACCAATGATGCGGAGATCAATGAAGCTAGTTCCCTTGCAGTTGATTATCTCTCCTCTTCATCCTCTTTCAGACCATCAATGTGTTTATGTAAAAATAACGACCCGAGAAGTTTTTAATTTTATTTCCTGTTGCCGATTCTGAAACACAGAGATGGCCATCTTAAGGTTTGGGGTGTGCCATCTGAATGCGTTTTTGATCTAATTTCTCTCTCCTGTAAGAGAATAATGACCACTCATTAATGGAGCATTCTAGCTCTATATAATTAAATTCATTATTTGCACCGATTTTGTTTCCTGTTGGACAATCAATTAGTTGAAATTTTAATGCCCATATTCACTCCGCTAAATTTGTTTAAGAATGACAAAAAATAAATCACATTTTCCCAGCCTCCTTAGTTTGCTGGCTGTATATTATTGCTCAACTGTTAGAAATTTAGAGAATAAACTGTTCTTAATTCGTCCTGCTCGGCACATTTAGACTACACTACTCGAGAAATGGGTCCAAATTTTCCCAGTTGTTGTGTATAACCACTGCTTTTAACCCATATCTCATACAATTTATAATGAAAGGATCTAACCCTAAAATGACTAAAAAAATTTTTTTTATTTATTTCGAAAGTGGTCGTTTTATTTTCTTCACAACTGAATAATTCAGTAATATCTTTTAGCTCAGAAAGAAAGCTTAATGGATAAAATCCAAAAAAATGCTGAACTCCACTGAGCTATTTTATTTTTAACGGCTCGAGACCGAGATCCCTTTTCGTTTTTCTTTCTTTTATTTTTCTTTCTTTATTTTTTTTCTTGTCTTCATTCTCTCCGTTCTCTTTCCTTTTGTAAAGCTGTTTCCTCTTTCCGGTTTGCGAAGGAATACTTGTTAAGTACAAGTTACGTAAGACGAGAATCTTCTTATCTCACTGTTTATAAAATTTTATTTTTTCGTTTCATTCGAAGAAAAGTATTAGTGTTTTTCTATCAGAAAAATAGTCAGGAAGGAAAATAACGTGTGCTCAATCCTCCCATAGTTAATTTAAAAACTATCACAATAGGAACTTGCTGCACAAGTCCTTTATATATATATATCTCACTATATTTATAATTGTGTGGCAAACTTAATTCTTTTACATTTTTAAATTTACTTATTTTTTACATTTTCTATAGATTCTCTTGAAGATAGTCTTCGTCAACTTGTGATACATAAAGTGTGCTTTTGTATATTATACTGATTACTGAAATTAAAAAGTAATATTAATAAATACATTATTTTATGGTAGTTTTGTGAAATTGTGCACGCGCGCGCGTGTGTGTATATGTATATATATATATATATATATATATATATATATATATATATCAGAATTATACTATACCAGGCTCAATTGAAAGAGTTTACACAGTTTCAAGATTGATAGTATTAGTAATATTTTTTAATAAATAGATTGAGCATGAATCGTTTCACATTACAACCATGATTTATCGATTTATTTATGAAGTACAATTCATATGTAACAAATGTTAATGATGAAAATAAATACTTTAACTCTTGCAAAAAATTAAACTTAAAAACTGCATTTTACCTGTTTTTTAAAATTCTTAATGCTTAGTGATAAAATATGATAATTTTTTGTATAATTGTTTCATAAAAAAAAATTATTTAAAATATTAGGCCGTAATTTTGTGTTTTTCCTTAAGTTAAATGCATTTTTGTCAGAAAACCCAGTTTGAAACTGCCAATACTAATTTGAAATAATAATTTAAGATTTAATAAAATTAGCAAGTTGGCATATTTTGTAGTTTAGAAAATAAATATCTCTTGTTATTTCTTTTAAAGGATTCTTAATTTCTAGAAACATTAATTGTATACAAATACTCAAAAAAACTTTATTTTGAATATTTATGATATATCCTATTGAAACACAAATAAATAAACATTCTTTTGAAAAAAGTTTTCATGAGGAAAGTGGTGAGGTTGATATTACAGGATAAAATAAATTATTAAACTCACACTAAAAAATTTATTAATAGAGGGTCATATGGATCCTCTATAAATAGGAGGAAGAAGGGGATTTGAGAAGAAAAAGGAACTGAAATTCTTGTTGATAAAAAAATTAATTTTTTAAAACTTTTATTTTCCTCTTGCGTTACTTGTAGATAAGATTTTCATAATTATTTAATTTTAAATATTTTAATTCACTGAATTATACAATTTTAATTTGATCTTAAATGGAATAAATTTTTAAGTTCTCAGTATTTTCTGTAAATTTTTCAATTAGAAAAGATATGCAGTACAAAAGAATTCAATCTCATATGGTATTTCGTAGTGGGCTTATATTCATTTTATGAACAATAATCTAGTAAATAGTTTACAATACATTACAATAATTCTTTATTTTTGCAATAAAAATGTTAAAAACAATAATATCTAGTTTAAAAAAGATAAATAGATTTCTAAAGAGCTAAAGAAAAAAAAATTAAATAAAATCAGAATTAAAAAAACGCAAATGAATATAGAGGCAATTTATTGTATAGAAAAGGTCTAGAAATATCTAGAAAAAAATAACCTTTAATGAAGAAGGGGTTTGGAAGAACTCAACTTACTTTTGTTCTGCAAGCCACTGTACGCCTGGCTTCAAACTATTCAAAGAAACAGTCTTGAATGGGCTGATGCCATTCAAGATTGTTTTTTAAATGGGTTTCGGTAGTCCCTTTTAGAGAAGCAAAAATTAGGGATTATGGAAAGAAGAAAAATCTATTATTTCACGAGATATTTTATTATAGTTACCCCATAATAATTATTCAATAGAAGACAAAGTTAAACAAAGTATTATTACATATAATGTATAACCATAAAAATAATATGTTTTCCAGTGCAAAAATAAAAAATGCTGCTAAAATTACAAGTCATAATTTTAGCTTAATAACAAATTAGTATCCGCAAGTCATGTGTAGTCCAGTTCAATGTAACATTTTAATTTTATTATCTTGAAATAAACAATTCAGGGCGAAAATATACTATGGATTTGTTTAATTTCAAAAGATTATTAAAGAAACTTCAATTTAAAAAAAAAAATGAATTTCATGTCTTGAAATAAACTGCTGTAGTTTGTGTATTCATAACATGATCTTGAACCTAAATCATGTGACTTTACATCAAGTTAATAATCCTTAAAACATTGAAATTAATAATCATGTACTTTTTCAATTTACAAGAAAAAAATGACATGGTATTGGAAATAATATTATATATTATGCTATTCTATATGTTAAAAAAAACCTACTTTTTGAGGCTTAAATTAAATTATTGGTGATCTCATTTGTGGGATTATTTTAAAGATATTGCTGAATTTGTAATAATTATACAATTTTTAAAAGTTGTTGAAAAGCAATATAGATTAAACTCTTATTTCTCAATTCCATAAATTATAGTTCAAAATGAAATAATAAATTCAGCTGGAAATCAAACTAAAAATGAAATAGTATGTAGATTAAAAATTGTAAATTTTATTTGATTGAGCCACTGCTATTCAAACAAAGTCAGATAGTAAGATAAGTTAATGCATGTAGTCTAATGGATAAATGACAGTTGAGGAAAATTTTAGTCATTCATAAGAATATATATATATATACACACACACACACACACACACACACACACACACACACACACACACACATATATATATATATATATATATATATATATATATTATTTTTTTTGTAGTGCAGCTCATGAGTGTTAGTCTCTCTACTGTTGGGTCTACAAATCCATTCATGATTACTCGCTTCATATCAAGCAGATATTATTTATTACTTTATTTTATGCTCAATAGGAACATTTCCATGATCTAAAATTAGTTTTTAAATTTGCTGATACAAGGACGACAACAACGATACACATTAAAATAATACTAACACATACCGGATGTAATAATAAATTTGGTGCGATTACAAGCAATTTTTCAAGTTTAAGTATTACATTTAATTTAATAAATTTTAATTTTTTCAAATTAATTATTCATTTTTATATTTTCTTTCAGTGTGAAATAAAATACAGTTATCAGGCAAATAAAGTATTGTGACAAAAAGTGAGACGATTGATGAATTATGTAGGGTATAATAATACCTGCAACATCAATATTTCCAACAGAAGTTTGCAACAGAAACGAACATGGGAAAGAAATGTTAATATAAGTTAAAGTAATCGAAATAAAAATATTAAATGAAGGTAATTATTTCGTATCGATGTTATATTAGTAATAATTTATACACAATCCACATGACATCAAATCCTCCCGAACGAGTCGAAATTGTCAAAAACCGAAAATTATCTGTGATTTTTGTTTTTCTACGTAGCTGGCTTGTCTACAAATTAGATAAACTTTGTTATTTACAAAAAATAAATAAAAATTAAATGCATACCTCAGCATGAAAAATATCAACGACATAAAATTATAAAAATTCATTGGAATAATTGAAAGTATCCGGTAAGAGTAAAAAAAACATGCATTTAAAATATAAAATAAAAATGGAAAAAATTTTAGAATATAGAAATTTCAGAAAAATTGCTAAGATAAATAAGTAATTGTCAAATTGTTGATTTTTTAAATAAAATAATCAGTAAGTTGATGACAAACTAAAATGGGTCTTTTTCTTTTCTTCTTCGTAAGGAAGAATGACCAATCATTGTTATTGTGTGATAAAAAAAAATACATAGACACTTCTTTTCAATTATAAAGCACAACATTTATTTACTTTTTTTTAATATTTTCTCAAAATTTCTAAAAAAAATCGAATATTCAAGTTTATAAATTAATTATGAAAGGCGTAACAATATAGGAAAAATAATTAATATATGACAAATTAAATAATAATGTTGAAAAGGAAAAATAGTCCAAATAGAATCTGAAGAGAGCATTCAAAACGTGGATCGGAAAACAAAATAAGAGATTGCATATTATTACAAAAACAATTTTAATAAAAACAAAAGTTACATACAGTAAACAGTTTACGCCTATTTAAAACAATCAATTATATATTTAAGAAATTTAAAAAGAATTTATAGTTCAATCGAAAGGTGAAGATAACATCCCGCAATCGAAACAAAATCTAAAATGCATGAAATCATACAAATAATCGGCGACAGCACCCCATCTATTAAAAAACTTTCTTGATATTCCCTAGCTGTACTCTATAGAGTTCACCACTTAAAATTTTAAAAGTAAGACTAATTTACTTTATAAACACATAACAATTTAAATCACACACAATTATTAAAAATTAAAACTAAAATGACTTGCAATTAAGGGATAACATCAATAAATTAAAAAAAAAACATGAATTCAATTGATAAATTATTGATAATTCATTTAAGATTCAAAGGACTGATTAATTACTCTTAATTTTGATAATATAAAAAAAGTAAAATATTGAGTCTCTAATAATATAAAAACTGCTTATACAGTTTGTTTTGTAATTATTTCAAAAGAGAAATTTCCTGAAAAAAAGAGTTAATAAAATTAATTTTGAGTTTAAATAGTTCCAATTTAAAGTTCCAAACAAAGTTCAAGAAAAGTTGAAGTTTTTATATTTCCAGTGGGTCTGGAAGCAGTTTTCAGTTCTAATAATGAATTTTGTTACCTCGCCCCTATAAGACTTAACTATTTTGTCTAACGTTCAAAGTAATTTATTCTTAATGTTATCTTCAATAAGCATTGCATCTATTACTCTTAGTTCACTTTGGGGATAAGATTTTTTAACGAATCTATTTTTTCAGACTAAAAATCTTTTGAAAGCTCTTACGAAAGAATCAGTTAACAAATCAGAAGTCAGTTCCAAATGTATTGCTATATGTCACACCGTAGGAGAACAAGACAATATAAAATTTTCGGCTACCCCCCTTTAGCTTATTTGACATAAATAATCCAAACAAAATCAAAACAGTTTACAACAAATGGAGACGTCTCTTTGACTTTTTCTTTGGGTAGTGGTGCTGTTTTTTGCGTTGTTGGTTTTAATGACTACTTCTTTCAAGACATCTTCTAAGATATATTTTGATGACGTTCTTTACCAATTGATGCCCTTAGGTATTTAATGAAGAACTCTGATTCTAGCCAAAGTACACGCTACACCTCCATGCATGATTTAATTATGATCTTTGCGAACAATTAAAATGGTCAACTAGGCATTTTTTAGACATCGGATGTTTTTCTTTAATAAACAAATTATATACTTCTAATCTTTCTCCAAGCCCTAGGAGTTAGTTATCATCCATGTAAGGCACGTTATTAACTTCTGAACTGTATTCCTTTCTCATAGTGATTTTTACTTTTCATTGAACTACTTTTTTTATTCCATTCTGATCAAGTAGTTTTCAGCATCTGCCAGTTCTTCTGTTGCTAATGGGCTTTGAACATTATTCCGTTTCCTTAGCTTCATGACAAATCTATTTACCCAAGCACTAATTCGCAATCCAAGCAGTTTTTCGAAATCCCAATAAGTCAAATATTCGTCCTAAGACACCTAAAATATCTCTTAGTGTCCTTTCTGTTAGACACAAATCCAATTAATTCACACAAGTCAAAATAAAATCAGTCTTTGCAATTATTCCATGCTATGCCCAAAACATCACGAGGAAGATTTCCTTCTCCTATAGTTTCGGAATCTTCAACTGAAATTATGTTCTCATTCATACTTTTTATAAAACTTCCAAATTGGTTCACCATTTATGCAACTGTAAACTTGCTTCATTGAAAATTTCGTTGACTTCCATCGTAACAGATAAAGCTTGTTCTACAATCACATGATTTCCTATTATATCGTCCACGTAGACGTTATCTTTTAAGAATGAAACAGTTTCAGGATACTTTCACAATATTTCTATAAGTGATGTTTAATCATGTGGCCATCTATAAAAAAAAGTAACTATTTATCCTGAAAAATACGTTAGTAAATCTGTAAACTATAGGTGGTTTAAAATTGTCCATTGGGTCCTTGGTATTAAAAAATCTCTTAACGTATCTTCTTCGTGGACTAAAATATTAATAAAAAAACTTTTGGTTGTTTCTTCATCAGCATGCTTCTCAGTACCTCGCCCTGAGTTGGGCAGAAATCTCCCAATACTTGGTCTGACAACCCGAGTGATGTCCTTTCACATGGAGGATATTCCGACCATGACATATTTAACATTACACATCCGCCTTTAGTGAACACGATGGGTCTTAGATGTAACTTGGATTCGAACACACTACCTTCTGATAACGAATACAATGCCTATCCAATCAAGCAAGTGAATTCAAAGACTTACCAGAAGTATTAAGGACTAAACGTTATTTACTGGTCATACGATCATCCCGAATGACTTCTCTATACGGTAGATAAAAAGTATTGTTTTTTCAATTTCATTCGGGTTATACTTTCAACAACTATACTTTTATTCCAATGATTGATTTTACCAGTCACAATGTTGCAATAGTAATCTGTTAGTATCAGTTATAGGTTCAGTAAAATTAGGGGAGTCAGCAAGGGTATAATTTCTTAATTTTACACAGTCCAGTCACATTAATGTGAGACCACCCTTTGTAGAGCTAACAGTACAAAAAGTACTGTTCAGTGTCGCAGATGCACAGGAAGACACTCAATTAGGTTCCTGAAGGCGTTCAATGGGATGTTGCGCCATCCCGATTCCGGTGCCGTGGTCAGCTATGCCAATTTATGTGAATGTAAAACATGAATGTAATACGACATTTTTAAGCAATTAAATCAAAATAAGATATTTACAAGTAAATCATTGAGTGTATTTCTTATTCATACTTATGTACAAAAGTTTAGATTTTCTAACTTTTAAGGAAAAAAACAAAATAATTATTTTATCTTATTCTCAACTAAAGAAGCAAGTATTATTCCGAAAATTATTTCATTTATTAAGTTCAGTTTTAAGAATGATCGTGCAACCAAAGATACAGTAGAGAGAATTGTTCAATACTTGTTGTATGATGTCAATACAACACGGAAATATGATAAACGTATGTGTGTTTTACAACGAATTATTTTCTTATTTTTAACGTTGTTGAATACTTCTTTAAAAATAATATATATCTTAAAAAATTTTACAAAATTATTTGATAACATTTCTGAAATTTTTGTTAAAAATAATTAAAGCTTTCGAGGGGAGATTTTTTTTATTCATTTTTATACGAAAATAAAATTGAATAATCCAATTAGTATCAAGAACATTTTTCAAAAAATAAAGATGGCAATCCTACTTTGGGAAGAAAGCATTTACCTTTAATAAAGACAAAATTAACTGAAATGAGAGAGAAATTACACGCTTTTTCATTTATCTAATATATTCTAATTAAAACGCTCAACTGTTTCGTGAAGGTTCAAATATCTGGATCATAGACATTGATCTTCCAATTACCTTCTCACTTGAATATTTTCAAACAAATTATTTTCTTCTCATGTAAATGTTGCTAACAGAATAGTAACTAAAGTGTAGAGTAGAACAAACAAATATTAATTCTCAAATTTCGTATAATATAATTAAGAATGTGGTCAAAAAATGATTCGATTTTTTAAAATTGAAAGTTTTATTATTTCATTAGTCAGATTTATATAGTTGATATGTATATTTTTCAACTTATAATCAAACCTATGTTCAAAGTAACTTTCTTTTGCGCTTGAACCACTATTAAGCAAATATATTATTTTTATATATATAGTGTAGCTTTAACGGAAAGATCTAGTAAACGTTTGAAATAAATAATAATAAACACTTAAAAATTTTACAATTTAAGAGAATATATTTGTCTTCATTTTGGAAATCTGCCTCTAACGAATCACGTGTATATCAGTGGCAATTATGTATGCACAACCATGTATTCGTTACTCCCGTTATTCGTTATTTCCCATTTAATATACAGGAACAGAATATATTTTCTAGAACTCAGTTTGGCAAACCATAACATTTTTCAATTTTTTTTTTATCATCTTACATACCATTACGAAATTCATGTTCAGGAATTTAAGTTTAACCACAGTAGTTCTAGTTCAGATGGTGAAGAACAATCAAAAAGTACAGAAAAAAAAAAACTACTATTAATATAAAGGCAACCTTTAAAAAAGTTTTTACATTCAATATCCATCACTATTTTGTAATAGATATTGCCTGATGTATTTACAGCCTCTTGCATTATGCAAGCCAAAATATTAGTCATAAATCTAAGACTAATTTGTTTGAAAATATAGTAAACTAGATTATAGAGTGTTTCACTAATGAATAAGCTCGTAACTACAGAAGCATGATAATTATGATAGAAAAAATTTTACTCAGAATTTTGAAAAATTCCACGAAAGAAATTCAAAGAACTACCCACGGAATTCTAATTTCAGTCAGTCACGCAATTATTCTGTTTATAAATGTAACGAATTATATTTATTACATTTGACAAATATTAAAAAAAATTAAATTACAGTTCAAATGAGTTTTAAGTAATCCGATCTTTCCTGTAAACAGTAAAACAAAAATAAAAGTATAGATCACCCAGACAATAATTAAGAACGTAAAATAAAGGGAGAAAAATTCTTCAACAAAATAATTTGACTAACTGAACTACTAATTGGAGACAGTAATGTAAGATTTGTAAACAATTTTACCTTACAACGACGATAAGGTTCGGGTAGTTAACAATTTCTTATTTAAAATGCTGTGATGGATAATGCTTCAAGGTAAAGCTACATATAAGCGACAAAAATATCAAGAATTAATTGAAAACATTAAAAAAATATATTTCAGATCAAGAGATGAAAATAATTTAACACAACGATGCCGTTTGGTCACATAATTTTGCAAATTATATTTTTTTAGCTGTGTTACAAACTGAATACGAGGTGATAATGTTGCGAAACGGGAACCAGATGTATGCTTGAATTCAAGAAGATAAATCTTGACAAATCAAAATTGATTACGATAAAAAATTCAGCAATACAGACGCATTGAATATCACATTTAATATTATATTAATATAATCATGTTTATAATTCAATATTAAATGTAATTATCCACTATTCACAACACGTAAATGAAAGTTTAATAGCCGAAGGACAACCATTTTAATTCGCATTCGATACCTTTTAGAGAAAACTTTTAAAATACCTTTTAGAGGAATTTTTTTTATTGATAGTTTGTCGCATTTCCATGACACAGGTAAAACTTCCAGGACCTATCTTGGAAAATATGTATGCATCTATCTCCCATTATTTAACAGTGGCTGAAACTGAACCTTATTCTTCAAAAAGCCCTATCCCCATTAGACCCCGTATTATGCATACATTAACACATTTAGCATTTACATATTAACACAAATGTAATTATAAAATATTTTTATATCTTATTGTATAAACTCTATTTAAAACCCCTTAATTCTTAATAGATAAAAAACAAATATGTGAAATAACTAGACAAAAATATTTTAATAACACGATCTACTTTTATGTAAACGAAACTTTCTATGATCTCTCTCATTTGAGTCTAATTCGTCTTTATTTTTTTTATATTATCAGTATGGGAAAATAAAGGAATAATCATAAAAAATTAGTGAATGATGCTAAATAATTTTAATTTTGAAAAATCTTTCATAATGATAAGTAAAATTTCGACGAGATAAATGCAAATTTAAATAACAAATCAATATATTCTGTAAATAAAATTCAACACAACTTTTATGGTTTTGGAAGCATTTTTGGTCTCTCCTCGCTTTATAAAATTACATTCCATCAATTTTTCCATTTAAAAAAATATCAATCCATAAATTTTAGTTAATATTCTTTCATTATCTTTAAAGATTTTTAATTTTGTTGTCTTTTGTAATATTGTCAGAAATACTTGTATGCACACACATAATGCCGTAGAGATATTTTATCACACTATAGCATAAAGTTTTCATTAATTTTTTATTGACATTATCAGGTGCAGGACTTTAAAACACGGTTTATTAGTTCCGCCTTATATGAAAAAGCCTTGTAAGAGCTTCTCGTAAAACGCGCTATATACAACTGTTATGAACGAAATAATTGCATTTTTATCAAAATCAAATTAAAAATATTTTAAGCAAAAAACGTATGCAAATGTAACTAAAAAACAGTGAATTATAAATAAAATAATTTTAAAAACAGTTTTATTACATGTTTACTCATTGTAGGAGCTATGTGAAACAACGTTCCACTGACATCTTTAGCAGAATGTTCAAAGGTCAATAATATAATCTAATTTTATAGAAACACAATTGACTGCGTAAAATGGATTGTGAACTGTACAAATCATTATTTATTTCGCAGTACAGAAATATAACGAGGGGAATCAATGGTTTATATGGGGGAAAACACGTTATAAAAGTACTGTGTTAAGAGGGGATTACTGTACAAATCAATATTAAAAAAAATTCTTGTTTCCATATTTTTACTTAGCACAGCTTAAAGTTTGATGTATATTTTGTTTTACTGCTCACAGATAATTTGCGTTCATGTATGGAGTACGGATTTTTTTCTTTATTACATTTTTTGAAAACAGAATATGGAATTAAATACAAATACAGAAATGGAATTAATTTCTACAAAGTCTCTTTCTCATTCTACTGAATTTTTTGAAGTTCTCTCTTGATAGATTAAGAACGAGAAAAATAAATGTGAAAATCCTAAATACATTTTAGCAAGTAAAAAGCACTCTCACACATTTTATAATATCTAAAAATGTTAAAATAATTCATACTGAGACTAAAATAATTCAATGAAAAACATGAGAAACATAAGAAAATTAAAAGCTTTTAAATAGTAAGGCTTGATAAAAATAAAATATTCGGTCTTTGTTAAATCGGTAAAAATTGATTTTAATGAACAATGTTAGGTGGAAAAATATTGATGATAAGGCAATCGTTAAAGCAGCAATGTAATATAAATATTGTGCTATTAAAATTTCTAAAGATTATTTAATGAGCAGAACTTAAGGAAAAGTGAGCTCAAGTTTACAATTAGCTTGTAAGAGAATGAATAAATGAAATACATATTAAAAACAAATAATTAATTTTAAGATTCCATATTTCTTAGTTAAGAGAAAACTAATTCATTTTCTTTAAATATTTTATTCAAAAAAAATTTCAATTATAAAGTCACTTAATAAAAGTTAAATACAAAATTATTTATCATATAACAACTATATAGAAGACTATAAATATTAAATATTTTTAAGTACAAAATAAATACAACATCAAGCTTCTATACATTTATACATAAATACAGAATCCATATTCATCAAACTTTCAAAAAAGAATTTAGTTAATTTCTTATTTAAATAATAAAAACGAATTTCGATATTTTTCCCTATTATACAACATATATTATATATAGTAATGAATAATAATAATAATTTATATTAATAACAATATGATTATCAATATTTAAAATTAATTAACATTAAATTGAAAGCAAATACTATAGTTTTACATATATAATAATTAATTTTATGAACAATATTAGAAAAAAATTTTTGTATTGCTTAACAACGCCATATATATCAAATTTAAATAAATAAAGTTCTTCATTTACAGGTTTTAGGAATATTTACAATACAATTTTCAATGTGTGTGTACATATATAATATATATATACATGATCTGTTAATATCAAGCTAGTTTATTTAGTATTTAAATAGTTTTTAAATTTTTGTCAATCAAATTTGGTATTTTTATTACAAATCAGCAAAGTAAGTGATAAGAGTGACGTTAATTTCTGTTTTCATTATGTGCCTATCAGGGTGGTTGTTTTGGCATTCTTTTAAGTTTAATTTATAAAATTTCAATTTTTGGCAATCTTTCCTAGTTTTGATCTGATGAAACATGAATACATAATACACATGTAAAATATTCTTTTGGAGCTAAGAACCTGTTAAATGTTCAAATACCTCGTTTGAACATCTTGATTTCGTGTTATATGATTAGGGAATTGCTACTTAGAATTAAAATATTTTTTTTCTATTTTTTCAACAGTTTTATTCTTTATTGTATTTGCACTATTCTGCATAATTTCTTAAAATTTCTGGATTGCTTATTTGATTATTAAACATTATTTGTAGGATATTATTTGATTGAGGCCAACAGTTTAAAGTAGATTCCGCATCATTGTGAGCATCTGCACTAGAACTAGGAATCAAATCCACAAATTGTTAAATTGAAAGTCAGAACTAATAAGTCACCTATTAGTTTGACTAACTAATTTTAGAATGCATGAAATTAATCTTTCAACGAAGTTTTGAAAATATAGGAATATTTTAATTTTTAATTCTTGTTCAATCAAAATATAAGACAAAGATTTCTGATCATGAAACAAAAATCGATTTCTTATTTTCCCTTTTTTAGTCCAAGTTTTAAATTTAATTGAAAAGGCAAGGAAAAATTGTTATTTAATATTAATAATAAATCTGCATCACTATTTATATTTTTGTAATTGCAATTAAATAGGTTACTTTTTTGTTTAACTTTAGGATTATAGGTTAAGGACCAACTGAAATGCAAAATAAATTTAATTTTTCCTTAAGAGTAAAAATTTGAAGACCAAAATATTGTGAAGCCTAGAGCAGCTTCTAGTTAATTATAGAATATTTTGATTAATTTATTTCTTGAATAGGAAAGACAATTTATATGTTCAGAAGATGCATATAATACATAATCAAATACATCATTGAATTAAAAAGAAAAAAAAAACATTAAAATTTTCACTTTTTTAATACTAAAGACAAGCAAAATCAAATAATTTTTTTTTTCATAGCAATAAAAATAGTATAACTTTTTACTCCATATACATGGGCTGTTTTTTACTTTAGCTTATTTGTTTTTCATGTATGCTAATTTGTGTTTTGCATTTGGTTATTTAAAATTTTTCACCAATTTTCAAACTATTTTATTAACATAGATAATTTGAAAAAATCTTGTTTTTAAAAAAAACCCAAAAATATAGAAAATCAAGGAAATTTTATTTGAAATTAAAGAAGTGTATTTTATAAAATTTCATGGAAATAACAACTAAAAGTAAAATTTTTAAACTATTTTTTTAAAAATTTTTAATATTAACAAAAATTATTTTAATTAAAATAATTTTTCACCAATTAAAATAACTATTAATGACTGTGGTTAAAATCTAAGAAAAACTAGTTAAATTTCTTATCATTGTTAACAAACTTTTAAAACTATATTTTTTCTATATTTAGAAAGAACTAAGGAAATAGCTTTGAATGTTCAAAGTAAATTTAGTGAGTAAACTTTTTGATGAACAAAGAAATATTCAAAGTACTTTTTAATATAAATTTTAAGGAGAAAATTATTGTTAGAAAAAATATTATTTAGTCATTTTGCAATTTTATAATGTGTTCGCTGTTGCTAAAGATTAAATTTTTGCAAAATCAAATGACATTAATCTATTAGCATTATAGTTGCATCATTTTGGTAGTCATTTCATACTCCTTCATAATCAAAAATTAACTATTTTTTCCCAGAATGCACCTGATTTCAGAAGTTATTTTACAATTTCCTGAAAAAGCAAAAGATCTTAACAAAATTCTGAAATTAGTAAGTATGGATAATAACTTAAGTACACAATGAAAACGTAATAAATCTTTAGCAAATATTCAACAAGAAATTTTTATAGACAATATTTTCATTGTCAAATATATAAATATAATATATATATTTCATAAAACTAACTACATTTTCAATCCATAAGTTAAAAAGATATAGAAAATGTATTTAATTTTAGTACTACAATTACTTAACAAGTCATTTACATTACATAATATTAACATCATCAAAGATATATGTAACATATATTATATAAAATTTCAAACACATGCAGTCAAAAATATATTTTAAAATGTTACAATAAGCAACAGTATCATTCACGGTATTACAAAAATATTCTAAACTCGTACAATATAATTTGAAATTTGAGTTAAGTTTGTTTCTTTGATCTTGGTAGTATTCCCATATATTTAGATATGATATTGAGCATAATTTCATCACTGCCTCCTGCAATAGATCCTAGCCTACTATCTCTAAATGATCGACTTATGTGAACATCTGCTGTGTATCCCATGCCTCCCCAGTATTGAAGACATTTATCAGAAACTTCTCGAGACAAGCGCCCAGTTTTCAACTTAATCATAGATGCCAGAAGTGTCACATCTTCTCCCTCTATCATTTTATCTATAAAATTAATTTTTGAAATTTGAAAAATTTATAAATAATTATACATTACTTTTGTGAATTGACACTGTTATGAAATACAGATTTCGACAGGTGTCAGAAAAGCATGACAAGAAAAATAAGTAAATAAATAAAATAAACATAAAAAAATAAAATGACATAACAGAAAATGCATCATTTATATAAATTTTGGAAGTTAAAAAGTAATGGATTATATAAAAATATTTACATTTTTTAACAGCTCTTTTTATTTTTATACTAAAAACATATATTATATGATGACACTTTCTTATGTTGGACTGACACAGCAAATAGATTACAAAACAAGACAAACAACAGATCTTTCAGAATATTTAATATACATATTAATTTTTTATGAACCATAAATTACTAACTGGCATATAAAATTAACTAAAATAAAAAAAAAGATAAAATATAAGATTGAATAACTTGTACTATGTAATTGTGCAATATTATGTAAATAATAAAAGTTTATATCACAACATTAATATACGAATGTGATCCATCTTACTTACTGACGGCTCTATAAATCAGTGATCGTAATGCTTCAACTTCAGTTTGTAACTCAGCTAAAGTGAAATGTATTACTTGGTTATTAATTATAGGTTGCCCAAATGCTTTTCGTTCTTTGCAATAATCAATTGTACTTTGGATGTCTCTTGACAAACCAACAGGAGCTAAAAATAAAAATAAAAGTATAATAAGACCAGCATAAAAATTTATATAGAAACTAAGTGTTAAACATATTAATTTAAAATATTAGAAGTATAATTTCAGAACAATAAATTTAGAAAGGATAATAGTTTCAATCTCATACTTTGTAAACATAAGCATATTTAGAAAAATGATTTTTGTCTATTAATTAACCAAAATAAGATATTAATTTATTATATATATAATAATGTAATATGAATATAAACAAACTTACATATTTATAAATATGAAAGTACACATATAATTTTAAAAGTATATATCTCTATAAAAATATTGATTTTTAATTTAGAAAAAGTCAAACATACCAATATTCTATCCTCAATTTTACATTGACTTTTTATATTTTTATAGATGATTCAATGATTCTCCAGAATACAATAATTTATGCACAATTTAACAAAATATTTAATAATTATAAATGTAATGTATAATGTATAAATTCCAATTTCTTAACAAAAATTCAAAAATTTGTTTTTAAATAAAATTAAAGATATTTCATCTAAATCAGGCAAATATTTAATCATATTAGAAAAATATTACAGATTTCAAATATACTACCAAAAACTATAATTGAGAGAATTTATTTTATAACTATGAGTATATTGTCAAACACAAAGAATTAGATGATAAAAAATAATTTTTCTGATTTCTTAATTCCTATTCAGTTTCAAATTGATATTACTGTTTTGCCCAGTCATATTTGTTATGTATTCAACATGCCATCATTATGAGATATGCAAATTAAAAATAACAATCATTTTTATTTTAATGAGAAACTAAATAATCCATATTTAAAACAAAGAACTTTATATATTTAATAAAATATAAATATATATATCACAGACCTTCACGTATGGTGACAAAAAAATGAATAAATGCTTTAATTCAATATAAAATATATATATATTAAATTTATGAGAGCATATCTTTGATATGTTCTTTGTGCATATGTATACTTTGCGCATACAATGGTATGATGAATGAGCAGCATAAAATGTCCAACTACAGACTCTATTGTTGGCACATCAATCCTTTAATTTGTTTTCAATTATACATTTTAGTTCAAAAAGGTGTGGTGGTCCAGTTAGAGTTAGGACATTGTTCTTATTATCGGATGACACTCAGTTTGAATTCCGGATTAGCAAAAGATATGTTAACTTTATTAAAAACCGCCCGGAAAAGTTAAATAGGTTGTGATTGCAATGTTCTCCAAGTGAAATAATTCCTTTGGGGATAGCAGGTGAAGTGTTTAGGAGTCTTCTATGTGGTTCCTCTGCTTATAAATTACAATGAATATACAGAATTATGAAGACTTTTACACTGAAGCTTCCATTTCTAGAGTCCAGCTCTATACTAAGTTCAGGATAAAATACTGGTGTACATACACCAGATCAGAGGGTGCTGTAACCATAAAATTGCTTTGTTGGAAGGAAGGCAGTGAGTTTGAATCTCTTTTAATCCAAGATCAATCATGTCTGTGAAAGGTGACTTAGGCAAATTAAGTAGTTTGCAGTCAGTGTCCTTTAGATAAAATGACGCCACTGAGAGGAAGACATGTCAAGTATTCTCCACTGTGCAGGGTCAAAAAATGTTATTATGATGACAATGGTCCTTTTGTTGCTTTAAGAAAATGTTTTTAGGGTGAAAACAGCCATAAAATAAAAACATGAATAAGGTCAAAATAATAATATAAAAAATAATAAGTGCAAAAAATGCATAAAAGCAAATGCATTTTTTTGCACTTATTATTTTTTATATTTATATAATATGAGATTTTATATAATAAGAGATTTTTTAAAATTTGGTTTGTAAATGATAATTAAAATTATCCTTGCTTCTACAACAGCCTGTTAAGTATTAGCCAAAAATTCATAAAATTGTGAGTGTTTATAAATTAGAGGTACATAAAAATGAGCATCTACTGTATAAATATTCCATTAAAAAATTGTGATATACATAAACATACAGCACAATTTAAATATAAAACAAATTTAAAATTATATACAAAATATAATTTTTTCTAAACAAGGACTGAAGTAGTAGTAGTTTAATTAAAAGTTAATGCATAAATATTACATTTATATTTTTGCATGTTATTAAACCAAATGCAATAATTATGAAAGTATTTAGGATATTTAGAAAGGTTAATAGAAATATGAAAAAAGCAATTTAATGAAATTAGAATTGGAAAATAAGATTTTGAATAAATGCTCATTTGAAAAAATATGAAGATATTTGCTGACACAAATTACCATTCTTCATGTGAATTTCAAACAGTATGAAATATTATTTGAATAGGATCTTCACAATGTATTTTATTTAAAGTTTTGTGAGGGAGAAGGGTGAAAAAAAAGGATATGAAAACAATTTTTTTTAAATGATATTAATGTATTGCAATTTATACACACCACAGTAAATATAACATTCTTTAGATTGATTAAAGAAAACACCTACTTTTTTTCAATATTTGGACAAAATATTTTCCTATCAATTTATGTATCTCATCAATCAGAAGAAAATTGGCAAGTTTTCATTTTTAGAGAATCTCCAAAATAAGATTTATTGACATTTATTTTTCTCAAATTCATTTATTCAAATTAGAAAATATTAGAAATACCATTTTAATAAGTTTATGCAGTAATCTAATAATGTACAACACATACAAAAACTAAATAAGTCAAATTGAAGTATAAAAAAACATAAAGTGTGTGTGGTGTGATCTACATAAAAATATTATCCCCAAAATTCTTAAAAATCTTAAGAGATATAATTAATATTTTATGAATTCAAATTGAAAATACATTTAATTCTGCTCATATAAATTAGCACACAAGTTTGCCCTTTAAAGGAAAATACAGATAAAATTATTGATAAACTACAAAAGTTTAATGTAACAACAAATATGAAAAAAATTTTTTAATGAAAATTATTAATTACTATATAATTGTTGTTATTCCTTACATGCATATCATTTTTTATAAAAGACATTTCCCTTAATGTTCTATATTCATTTACTGAGAAAGAAAGTAAAAATACAATTACATAAAATAAATGAAAGAAAAGTCTTAAAAAATACCAGGTAAACAAGCAGCAAGCCTTTCTTCTTGAAATTGTAGCATTTGGTAAAGGAAACCCATTCCTTCTTCACCAATGATATTTTTTACTGGAACTCTTACATCTTCAAAGAAAAACTGAGCTGTATCAGAACAACGAGTACCCAATTTGTGAATAGTGGTAAAAGTGATACCTAAAATTATTTAATAAAACTAATAAGAACTATGTGATGTTGAATATTAAGTTATATATAGACACATGACATAATTAATCAGATAATGTCCATGCTATATAACATTTTTATAAAATAATTACTACAAATAAAGACACAATTAGAAGAAAGTAATAAATTCAACCTAAAAATAATGTTCATTAAAAGTGGCAGCATTTACTACATGTTTATTTACAATGAAAAGAACAACAAAAAATTAGCATTGTAATTATATAAATTAAAACATAAATTTAATTTATTTTTAATTAAATTACTTCATCAAAAAATAACTAAATAAAAGACATTAAAACAAATAATTCAATTGAAAAAATATGTAAATTTTTGGTAACGACTAAAATTAAAATATATCATATATGTTATAAAAGTGTACTTTACAGAAACAGTAATTCTGTAATTACTTCAGAGAATTACTTTACAAAAGGAAATTTAACAAACAATTTCAAGTTTTTTAGATAAATATAACTGAAATCATACATTGTGATGAGTAATTGCATAATGATTCCATTCATACTGCATGTCAGAAGTAAATTTATTAAAGGGGTTGAAAAATTAATATAAATGTGGCACTTACTTAAGTCCTGAAACAAAAAGTTTATTAAAAGTTAAAGTTCCCAGTTTATTTAGCAAAATGTAAATGGTTTCATAAACAAGGTAATGATTTTGTTTATAAAACCATTTGCATTATGGTTTCTACTTTAAAAAGAATATATTTTAAGTTTATATTTTCATAAAAATAGTTTTTGACTATTTCAAATTGCAAATTATATTAAAAAAGTATAGACATGCAATATTGACTATAAAAATTGCTATATCAGGAAGGAATTCAAATGACAATGATTGTTGTTGGACATAAATTATTTAGAATAAAAAAATAGACATAACAGTTTTCTGGAAATCGAGATCCTGAGAAACTGAATATCTATATTGGCAACCAATTGTGGAAAAGGTGATTGCAATTATCCATTTGGTCATAAGAATTGAATAGAAATAAATTGGCATATAGAGATAAAATAGTCTATGGAGTTCTAACACCATGTGGCAAATCATCAATGATAACTGCAGGTATTCATCACAGTGCAACAATATTATGAGGCGCTCTAAGTTAAATTAAGGAAGATCAGGAAAATAAATAAAGGTAACATAAAAACATACATACATCAGTGAGGCATAATGTTATGGAAACATGAGATGTAAACCAGATTCATGGACTTCTTAATACAACCGAAATCTAAATAGTGCTGTTTAAATGCTGCAAACAAGAAAGTCTTATCCAATAGCATTCAAGACTTAATTCAAAGTAATAGGTCAGTATAACAATTCTAAATGCATGATAGTAATACATATTCTTCACAATGTAGAAAAATAAAGAAAAGTTCGCCATGATATTACATATAGATTTTGGAATGATTATGCTGACATGGCTCTAAATTCTGAAATGAGTATTAGAAAAAAGGCTTAATACAAAGAAGAAATCTGTAAGGAGTTAAAAAATTTTTATAAATGCCATTTTTTATATATTTGTAATATTTTAGAAGCATTTTACAGAATTATGTATTTAATTCATTATTATACACAGGCATTAGATCATACATGTATATAATACATAACAAATAAAAAACACATTTCAAAAGCAATAAATATATACTTACTTGTAAATGTGAGCTACAAAGAGCAATTTTACTTTAAGTAGCATATTTTAAAATAATGAAAAAAAATTTTTTTTTTTTAATTTAAAAACAAACATGTCTGATAAAATATTTTATAATTTTTTTAGATTAGCAATTTTGTAAACAAAATTAAATTACAAATTCAAATTCATCAAATAATTAATAAATTTGACAAATATAAAGTCAATATGTTTATTATTTAAAATTTAAAAAATTAGCTATATTTTAAACTTATAAAATAACCTTTTAGAAAAAAAAAATGATTCATAAAAGAAAAGGGAAGTTTTTTCTTAGATAATATGTATAAAATTGAGTTTTAAAATTAAATTACATAAAAACTTTTGTAATAAGTTATAATTCCTTTACATATGTTATTTAAAATAATTTGGTATATTCGACTGAAATCTTAAAATTATAATAAATAGAGAATCTTAACAAAAAACTATATTTGAAAAACAGATGTATTAAAGTTTATAAATTTTAAGATCTTCAAATTGAGCTATTTGCACTGCTGGCAATGCAAAATGCACAATTATGAAAGAGATATACATATCATGAGAAATTTATATCACACATTTGCAGCAAAGAGAAGCTGTAATCATAAGCATTCAGTAGATATGCACGATAAGAACAAATGTCAGCGAAAAAGGCTACATAAAGAAGAGATTGATCATTTAAAATTTTGCAATTGTTTCTTTTTCTTTCTTTTTTTCTTTTCTTTTGCTGCATAAGCTGTATAACTATGCTTTAATGAAGACTGGGCACTTGACTGGGAAAATGTCTGACTTGACTGAGAAAGAATTGTAGTCTATATAAAGATTGCAAATTATACTTCAGAGCAATCACTGGCAGTGTTGGATAAAACAAACCAACTGTAATATGGATTTGCAATTTCTAGATGTAAAAGGGAACAGTAGATACAAAGGAATGACTGCATTCATCTTTTTACATCAATATATATGATGGCATATTGCATGTGTGGTCATATCAAGAAGCATAATATTCTTCTATATGTTTTGCTTCATTAGATGCAGTTTGTAGCATTCAATGTTATTTATAGCTGAATGGAATGTTTGCAAATCTATTGTATACTTTACTCTGAACTATATAAACTCACCTTTGATAGTTTTGAGAGAATTACACCACTACAAGTACCATAGACATGGATAATGAAATGGAATTGTCTTTTCTGATTATTATTACTTTTACTTGCAACACCAAGCTGGTTGAATTCAAGTCTGGAGACACCTGGACAGAAAATACTGAGCTGTTATGTTTTGCATTCTTATAGCAGTTCTGCTCCTGGTATCATGGTTTGGGAAAGTATTGGACTTCACAGTCCATTCCTCTAGTATGTATTGTGAGTATACTAACAGCTAGAACTATATCTCTGAGGTGCTAGAGCTTGTGGTTCACCCATACCTTTAACACTTGATATCAGTCATATTCTAATAGGATAATGTGCTACCACATATGGTACACAATGCTCCAGAGATTTTTAACCATCAGATAGAATTGTTTGCGGAATCTGCTAGTTTTCCTGATCTATCATCAATTGAAAATGTTGTGTCTGTGCATTGTTATGGAAGCAAAATAATATGCAGGATACAACACTTGTTCGGCACCAGATCAGCTTTGGCAATTTGTGGAATACATACAAATTGCTATACCCTAAGGATATACCCAATGCCTCTTTAATTCAATGGTGAGGCATGTGGCAGCAGTTATTGCTAACAATGAAGGTTACACTATCTAGTTATTTTGTCATGATCCACACTTCATAAGAGGAAGTAATTTTATTAATTTTATCTTTGTATAAAATATCTGCTTAATAAATTTTGCTATATCTCTTGTCTATCTTACTGTTGCATTTTAAGCGGTGAGCAGTGTACATAGCCAAATACAGTATAGAATTACTAATTTAAGCTGAATTCAGTATAGCCTAATATTCATATTCAATTTACCTGGTAAATCTAATGGCACACAGATAAGTGATTTGTTTTTATGTGGGTCTCCATCACTTGTATTTGCTAATAAACACATCCAGTCTGCTTGGGGTCCATTGGTTATCCACATTTTCCCACCATTAATTATAAGATCATCACCTTTCCTGACAGCTTTTGTAGTAATAGCTATAATAAGAGATATTAATGTTAGAGCTGAAATAATTTATTTTTGACATGAACAATTTTCAGATATTGAAAATACTTAGAATGATTAAAAACGAATAGTTCAATGAAAGCACACATTCCACACATAAAAATAAAATTTATAAAGCATTTAATATTTCAGAAAGTTTAATAATGAATGATAAGCTCATTATTTTATTTATATAATGCCTTCAGATTACAATATTTTTATTTTGTTGAAAAAAATCTAGTAAAATTAAACGATTATTCAAAAAACATCGATTAAAACACCTAGAAAAACCTATTTAAAAACATATTAATCCAATAAAATCAAATCATTTGTATTTATATATTGCTAAATAAAATTATATTTAAGGTGAAGAATTCAGCATATTAAATAAATATACGTAAAATATTAATATGTAAATTTCTTTTTACAATTATGTATTACATTTATAAGGGGGAAGCAAACAAGCAAATAGATTGAAACCGATACATTTTTGGTACAATTTAATTTTAGAACTTTTTGCTCTTTAAGAGATTTAATTTAAGAAGCATAACAAATTAACTTCACACAATATGCAAGTTTATAATCAAATAATTTTGAAATTAAATTAAAAAATATTACAGCTTTTTTAAGATTAATTCAAAAATTTGTTTTGTAAAATTACACCAAGATCAAAATGATTTAATATTTTCACAGTTTAAGTTTCATTATAACCCAAAAATTATTAATTGGGAGTATATTAAAACTATAAGTTAAATAAAAAATAAATATTTTAATTCTAATTAAATATAAATCTATATATTCAAAATCTGTTTTAGAGTATATTCAATGAACTTTTATCAAATATTTCACATTGATTTTGCACAATAAAAAAGGAAGTCAAAGCTTTACAATTAAAAAACATGAGCTTAAATATTCACATTATTTTTGTGCTTTAGAAAAATAACTCAACATTAAAAGAGAAATTCTATTTTATTGTTAATTATCAATCATGTATTTTCTCTTTAATGACAATTCTACATTTTAAAAGAGCTATAATAAAAATATTCAAATCTGATATTTAAGTTTTATAATTTATAAAATTCAACATAATTTTTTTTATTTTTAAAAAATGTTTTTGTTTTCCTAAATTTTATTATTTTATTAAAATTGAGTTACTTGGAGCTTACACATTGATTTAAAGCAAAATCTATGGAGATACTTAAATGATTTATGATAAAAGTATTAAAAAGAAATTACTTTAATTATTTGTTACATTTGCAGATCAGGTTTTAAACTATAGATTTATTACCATACAAAAACATTCATTAAAAATGTAAGTATTTAATAAATGAGTAAAATGGCCAAATCATACCAGCAACATCTGATCCACAATGTACTTCACTAATGCCAACACAAGAAACTCTATCTCCAGCAATGGAAGGTGCAAGAAATTCTCTTTTTAATTCATCACTTCCAAATCTATCAAACATAAAAAAAATGAATTATTAATACGAAATTTTCAAATAAGATATTAATATGCAAATCTATCTAAAGTAAAGTAATTTTCATTATTGAAGTTAAATTTCACTCACATGAAAAAAAGTGAAAATAATTTGAATAAATAGGGTAGAAATAAAAACAAAAATTATTCTAACAGATAGATATTAAACATGGCATTTATTTAGATGAAAACATATAACTAATGTTAATTAAATAATTGATAGTAAAAACTGGTAGATTAGTGGTAGTATTTTATGCTTCTTGGGCACAGACCCGAGGATTGACCTCAGGCTGGAAAGGTCAACATAGACTTTCATCCTTTCAGTGAGTTGATATAAACTGAGTACCAAGCATATTTGGAAAACTGGGGTTTTCCTGATTGGCTAACCATCTAATCGGGACATATGCTTTACACGCCTCCTTCATACACTTCCACACCAAGGACCACACCCTAGGGTCCTTGATCAGGAAAATAAATATGGACACTATAGACTTTGGCCAACACTGAACTGTTGTGCCACTGGTTTAGTTTGTGTTTTTTTTTTTTAAATAATAATGATAATATATAAACTTATTGCTTTAATAAAAACTTTCAATACAATATATGTATATATATATTCTCAGTTAATATCAATTAAAGTTTACAGAAGATATCTATTAATCACTAGTATAATTTTCCACATGAAATTAATAAAATTAAATACATAAGTTTATATTATTTTTTAAAAAAGGTGATAAAAATGGCTAACAATGCAGTAACTTTTTTTATGGTATTATGGACAGATTAGTTTGAGAATTCTCCATAATTTCTTATAACTAGAATTTATGTTCCAAATTCTAATTTTAAATACTGTGGAAAGCAGAATGAAAATAATATTAAATTTAAAAAAAGGATATTTAAAATTACAGCACTGAAATCAAGGATTTACCAAGGACAATCCTCTAAACTAAAAGTGTCCAATAAAGGCTAGATCACCAAATCAAATATTAAATATTTAATATTAAATATTTGATATGGTTTTCCTGAAATTTTTATGACTTGATCAAATGATAACTTAAATTTTTAAATTTCTAGGCAGAGAATTCATATACATTTCAAAGTACATAAGTGGCAATTAATTTTTATATAAGAACCTCTATAATAAAAATTTTTAAGTATATGAATTTTTAAAATTTTTAGGTACTACAAATGAATTAAATTAGGAATAAAAGATATAAAGAAGGACGTCAACTTTTTCAATGTGTTTTTGTCTTCACAAATTTATTATGTTTCATATTAAGGTAATATTAACTAAATTAGTTGAATTATCATTCTTGGATGTTGAGATATAAATTGTATTTAAAGATAATTAAGAAAGTAATTTTAATGAGCCTAGTCTTTCCACTGCTAATGGGTAAGTGCTCCAGAATTAGATTTTATTCTGTACTGAGTAAATGGATATTTGAATCATTATAGTTAGTTGGTGTATATTATAAAATATACTTGTATCAAAGAGGAACAATTTCTCAAACTTAGATTTAAGACAAAGTTGCAAAAATTAAGATCAGCTTTTGGAACCAACAAAAAATGGTACTTTGTAAGTTGAATAGAACTGTAATAAAAATGTTAATCTTTTGTCGAATTGTTATTCTGATAAATTAGACTTTGGTTGGAGAAAAGAAATGGTAAAAAACTAGTCACTTAGTGGCCAGAATTTAATTATAATATGTACATGTGCAAAGAGTTGGTTTCATTTGCTCATTGCTTAAAGGACCTTATTTTATTTATTTATTTATTTTAATTTTATTTATTATTATTATTTGCATAGAGTTGTAAGATTGCAATGATCAAATGCTACTCATTAAGGTCACGTCAGAAAAGCAGTGGAAAATATGTTTCCACCACTGTTATGTTACTAATTATGATTCTTTGAGGAGGAAATATAAAGTAAAGCATAAAAAGAACAACTATTTTTATTCATACCATCAATAACTCATGCTATCAATATTTTTGGTTTTATCAAATTTAAGAAACGCATAATAAATATTAAGAGAAAGCAAACAAATAAATGTAAAAGTATGGTCATCCCTTAATAAAAAAAATAATAAAATAAAATAAATAAATAAAAAAAACACTTTTTAATCATAGGAAACTATTTTTGCTGAACGAACTTGGAGGAAATGATATACTGCTATTTACTAAGAAAGATAGATACAAGGACATTTATTATTTGTTAAATGAAGTGAATTATAGTAATAAAGATGCTCTTTATATTTAACTTGTATTATAAGTAGAAGATAAAATAGTCTTTTGCAAGAATAAATATCATTGCTAAGTCAACTAAGTGAATTTAAATGTAGTGTAAGTGGTAGTTTTGCAAAGTAAGTTTCTTTTATAATGCCTTCAAGTTAGACCACAGGAATGTTTTCATAAACTACAATGAAATTAATTATTTAAAACGAATAAAATATTTAAACAATATTCACAAAGCAATAAAGTGATACAGAGAGTATCTGTATGTGAAAATCTTCTTAAACTAAAGGCTTTCTTTATCAAAGTCAATAAGTTTATAAAGTAACATTTTTCAAACAGCTAAAAATTTCAAAAAATTTAAAATCTATATAATCAAGAAATTTATTGAAGTCAAACAAGTACTAAAGAATAGAGATTAAAGTTCTTTTTAAAAATATAGTGGCTTATATGCAGAATCACTGAAAATTCTTTCTTACTGTACTATTTTTCTGCTCGTAGTTCATACAACACTTCAGGGATAAGGTTAACTTAGAAAAGATCACAGTGTGAAATTTTCTTTAAAAAAGAATTTATAGCCAAATATTACATTGATGGAAAAAACTGCTAATTAAAATAAACAAAACAGAAATAAAACATTTTTACAAATTAAATGACATGACTGAATCTAATAACAAAATTCTAAATGTAATTGATTACAGCTGATAGGGTCAAAAATCCTAGAAAAGTAGATAGTAGTTGAAAAATTTATGTAAAGTCGACTAAAATTATTTAGGGGTCTTTTTTTTTATCCATCTTAAGTTTTCTATAAATGTTAAACACCACAAAAAAGTTAAAAAATGTTACTTTTTTCTAAATGATATTAATGCAATGCATCTTAATAGATGCATAAATATATACAAATATGTACATTAGCTAAAGTATATGTTAAGTTGATGGGAAAAATATTTTTTTTTTGGTATGCTGCATGAGATAATATTGTAAATTATGCAACCACTATAACACATAGCATGTGTTCTTTTTCTGTGTATATATCTTAATATCATTTAGTATTAGCTCACTCTTCTTTTTTCATGTTATAATAAACAGTGTTTGTACAGATTTCCAAGAATCAAATTTCAGGAATTTCCCAGGAGTGAAATAAAAAATTTACAGGAGGAAACCTTCAACAAATTTACAGATATAACAGAAATTTTTTTTATTTAAATAATCAAAATTCTTTACGTTACTGAATTGTTATGTTACTGAATCAATATTCTTTATGTTACTAAATACATTGTATAAAATGAAGGGTAATTTTATAGTTTTTAAACATCTTCATTAGATTTCAATCTATTAATTTACTGCGTACTTCAAGGTTTGTATAACAATCCCTTTTCAAATAAATGCACTTATTCTAAACAAAATAAATACGACTATTAAATAAAGTTTTCAGGATGTGACTTTTTTCCCAATTGTTATTTAATAAATATTTAATAAAGTTTTTGAGATAATGCTATTGATTTCTTTATTTTACCACTAGGAATATTGCAAACTGTCTTACATATAGTGCTCAGTCACTTTTCAATACTTAGATATTTTCCTATGACTACAAACATTAGTGCTCCAACATTATAGAGTTGAGATAATTTCATTAGGCATTCTATCTATCTATTTATAAATATATATTTATATATATACATTTTGTGACAAATGTTTTGTCGGTGCTTCAGCAAAAAATTTTCCATTCTAATTTGTAACTAGGAGTTAAATGTCACACACATGTTTACCTTCATTGTATCATTACTCATTTTCCAATAAGTCCTATTAATACCTATTACTAATGACTTAAAAAAGTTGCAATTTTTTTTGCAAATATAATGATTTATATGTATTTGCTTTCTTTAAACACAATGAATTTTATTAAAATATAAAAAATTAATATTTATTGACAAATTTTGTACCTAATAATACTAATGACATCATAAATTTAATATGATGAAAAAATTTCTTAAAATATTATATACCTAGTTAAAGCAGGAGTGGACATATCAGTGTGAACAGATATTGCCATTGGAACTCCACCACAGTCGCAATTGCCTAATTCTTCTAAAAAGGCTGCAGAATATGAATAATCCAATTCAAGACCGCCATACTCTATAAATCAACATAAATATAAAAAGTTTTAATGATGCAAAATATATTTCAGCATTCTTTTATTTTAATTCTTAAAACAAATTACAAATCATTTTGAAAACTTTCAACATTTTAAATTTGATTAATAAAATGGAAGTACATTAAGTAATTCAATTTTAATTTAAATAGTCAAAATCTGCATTTCAAAAGTATTAATTTTAGTATAAAATAATTAACATCATCAAAGAGTTAAATAAATTTTAATTTGCAGTATTATTTAATTTGATATGTACTGTGTTTTGACTCCTTCAAAATTCATAAGTCTATTTTGACTTATGAATTTTGAAGGAGTCAAAACACAGTACATATCAAATTTTAATAAAACAAATAATTCTGTACTTCTAACTTGGAAAAATTAAACTAATTAATTTTAATAAAAATTTTGCAAAGTTTAATACAGTAGGAGCTTATTTTCACAAAGCTCTAATTTATGAATACTCACATTTTTATGGATTAGTGGCTAGTCCTACTCAAATAAAATAAGACAATGATAATTTTAATTCTCATTCACAAACTAAAATTTTGAAAAATCTCCTTTTTCCTGAACTTACGTTTCTGACAAACAGTTTTTTCCCTGTTTTTCTTTATATTTTTTATGATCAGATTTTTTTTTATTAAATTTTTATTTGATTTCTTTATATATAATGTCTCAGAACTTGAGTCATCCTTAAACAATAAAAGGATACAAGCAGGTATTCCAAACATTGTGGGAACAGACATTTGCTAAGAAAGATCTTTGATGTAAAGTTAGACTCCTGTCCTTCCTGTACATGAGAGCATAGAAAAGGCAAAAGCAATAAAAGTTTGAGCAATGTTGTTAAGTAGTTGATTTTGCTTCATTTCAAAGATTGAATTTATGAACTTTCATTTATTAAAAGGGAGATTGAGCAGGTTCTACTGCAGATTTGTCACAGATAAAGAAACAAACATATTTATCAATCAAAATTTAAAAAAAAGAGAACTTTGTAAAAAAAATTTAAATGTCAAAACTTGCCAAAGAACATAGATTGAATTCCAAAAAACAATCCCTTGACAATTTTAAAAACTCAGAAGAATTCTAGAAAAAGGAAACAGTACTAGCAAAAATACTTTCTCAAAAATATTGTAGAAAAGCAAAGGATCCTGAACTGGAAAAAGTTTTGCTGGGCTGAGAAAAATGAGGAAATGAATATTTCTGTTCATAGCAATGCCATTAGAAAGGAATTCAACCATTTTGCTATGAATGTCAACATTAAATATTTTAAAATATCAGACAATTAACTCCAAAAATTTAAAATCAGGTACAGTTTGAATTTCAGAAAATTCTATAACAAAAATGGAATTGTGAATAAAATTTGGAAAATTGAATGAAAAGTAGAAGCACTGAAATCACTATTTTCAGAGGGAAATCATGTTTCCAACATGGATGAGGCAGGTTATTTTTTTAAGGTCTTACTGAAAAGAACACTTAGCCTTAAAAGCAAATAAAAGTAATGGTAGTAAAAAAAAAACGGAAAGCATAAAATTAGTATTAATCACAACTAACATGGTGGAAAAAAACTGCTTTTGCTTTTCACAGGAAAATATTTAGAGCCAAGATGTTTAAAAACTACAAGCTGCATATCATGCTAACATTAAAGATTGGATGGCTGGGTGCATTTATGAAAACTGGCTAAGAAACTTTGATCGTTTTTTTTTATCAGAGAATCATCAATTGTTTATCAAAGCTTAAATCATCTAAGTTCTTCAATAGTGGATCCGTATGGAATTTCCCTCACCTAATATAACATTTATCTTACAGCCTATAGATCAAAATAATCAACAGTTTTAAGAGCAAATAGAATAAACTTTTGCAACTTTTAGGGACGATGAATTTGTTAATCACTGCAATATATGCAAAATGATGTTGAAGGCAATATATTGAGACCATTTTACAACGCAGATTTCCTTAAAGAAACCACCGTAACTGAAGAAAGCCAAGGTAATTTATCTGATGACTTGAAATGATGAGTCACAGATGCATGAACCCAGATGAAAAACCCCTTTTGTTGCCTGATATTTCTTTTGAAGATTTTTTTGAATAGTGACTCAAGTGTAATGTGTATGGAAGACATATCAGATGATGAAATTATTGAGAATATATTGAATGAAAATGAAAAGGAGCTTTTAAATATCGAACAAGAAGAAAATGACAAAGGTCAAAGACTATCAGCAAATGGTCAGATGAATGGCTAATATTAATAACTCATGCATTTTTTGAGAAAGAAGCAAAATGCTTTTTTACACTGGAAAATTGGACAATGTATTTTTTAAACAGAAAAAGATGTGAATGATTATTTTGCCTGATTTTTTCTTAATAAATTCTTTTAAGTAGGAATCTTATTTTGCATGTGTTTTGTATAGTGCATTTTAAATATTTAAAATATTTTATTAGTATCTTATTAATAATAAATTATTAGTAAAAAAATCCAGATCTTTATAATCAACCACATCATTTTTCTATTTCATGATCTTTTTATTTTATCAACCATTTTTCTAATCTCCACTAGTTCATAAAAACAAGCACCAACTGCATTTTCCGGGTCCCCACACTACAAAGTGCTTCCAGTCAGATAGAAAAATTTATTTTAGCATTTGTTTAATGAAATTTTTAAAAACAAAATACCAATGCAGTGTAAAATCTATCATTTTTATTATAGATTCATTAATCTATCATATTAACACAAAAAATCTATGTTTCATAAATCCATTGTTTTCTGTAGGATTCACCTTAATTTTTGCAATTATGATGGACAATTTTAGCCAATCAAATGCCAGTATTTCTACGAAAGCATGCTTCGATTCAAGAATCTGAATTATTTGTGGATGATTAAGGGCAAATTCCTTCCACTAGAAATGAAGCTATAACGTTTTAGAAAAAAATTATTAAATGAATGCAGTTGTGTGGGATACTATTTTGCAAAGATTAAATCAAATAAGTAAAGTTCACCAGGATTCTATGGGTACAATTTAATGTATTATCACCACATTTATTTAATTTGCACAGACATTTTAATCATTAACAATAATTTATGCAGTCTGTTCGAGATGAATTTGAGAATATGAAGATGACAAAAGCGTCATAAAGCAGAGTGCATACGGTAAAAAGAAAATCAACCAAAGAAGACCTCCAAAAAGGAAGTTAGATGACGAATATATACCTGAAGTAAATCAATATGATATATATTTTATTAGTTTTAATTGAATTTTTTTATGATACAATAATGTTAAATTTAACCAATCGTAAAATTCCATATGAAAAATTACAAAATAAATTTTTATGTTTGATAAACATAAAATCAACCTTTCAAAAAATTGTAGAAGAGGAATTGATAAGGCATTAACAATTCTTCTGACTTAAATGATGAGTTCCTTATTGAACTACATTAGATATGGTGAAAATGTTAAAAAATTGATGAGGATGAGATAAGAACTCCAAATTTTTTTATCATTACCAATTTCAAAATGTACTTGGGAAAAATCTTTTCCATTGCTGAAAAGATTAAAATCTCCCATAAAACTATGCATTCTTCAAGGAAAATTTTCTAACTTTTTTGAATTGCAAATTTATTTTGTATTCAATGTAAATAAATATAATTATATAAAATTAAACACGTAAAGATTTTAATAAAAATATTTTTTCGTTTCAGCATTTATTAAAAAAAATATTCCAGTACTTATTACTATTTTTTAGTAAGAAATATCAAAAAATAACTACAATTTAAGTATATAAGTCAATATATGTATTCTATGCATATATATTATATAAACATAGATTAATTTGTCTTTTATCCATAAGACTTTTGTGAGTCTAGATTCACAATGGATGAGTATATTAACTTTCCTTTCTTGAACAGAAAAATAATATAAATGGTCATTAAGAAAGCTGCAAAATAGCAATAAAGAATCATATCCTTAAGAAATCAATTTTTTGCTTCTAATAGATGTCTTTTACGGAATGCAGTGTTTTGTCCAATTAATGTTTACATAATACAGTAAAAATGCTTAATAGTGTATTAAGAAAATCAAGAAGTACGGAATATAAAGGAAATAACTCCAAGCTAAATAATTGCATGCATGTATACCTTCTATGCATAAGAATTTTCAGATAGTGTAGACAGGTATCACAATGAACGAACATATTAATTTTTCTTTATTTGTCATAATAAATTATCTTATTAATAGTATAAATTGTCATTAAGAAAGCTGCAAAATTTAAAATAGAATCACGTTCTCAATTGATCCATTTTCTATTTCTAAAGTATACTTTCATGGATTGTAGCATTTTGTTCAATTAAACAAAAATATTTATATAACATAATTGACATTTATTTCATTTAGACAATAAATTTGTTTTAAAGATAAAATTTAAAATAATAACTTGGGTCATAAATAATTTCTATATTCTTTTATCATTTATTTTGTTTCATAAAAAACCAAAGTTTTATTAATTTATTATATGTTACCTATTATTATAAATTAAATTTCCCAATTTGCTGGCAGCTTATTATTTACTTCCTAATAAAGCATGATTGGTTTGACTGAAAACTTTTGTACAACCTATCAAAATACTCTTAAGGATTGAATATTTTCAATCAAAAAGAGTTGAATGGAACAAAAAAGGTGATAATCTGATAGAAAAAGGTTCAGGAAGTAAAGTAGGAATAGTGAAATCAATCATTAAAGTTCAAAAGGTTTTTCTTGAGTAATCATTGTATGTATTGTTGCACAGTGTAGTATAAAAGAATGTTTTTTGCAACAGACAAGCACAGGGAGCTTTTTATAAAGTTTTATTTCTTTTCTAGCAATTCCTAAGTATATATGTACCACCAAAAGTCATTTAAGTTTGATTACAAGAACAAGTGATGTATACCATGGTTATTTCATTTTTGATCTGATACAGGTCAATAATCTATACCAATTAATTATCTTCTACACATAATATTGTTTCAGTTAATAATTTTTTTTTCAATTAGGAATTATGAACAATTTAATGAAGTATGCACAAACAGAAGCAGTTATCAGAAGTCTAACTGAACTTTTATCAATGTAAGGTAAGTAAAAGTTCATTTCTTGTACTGATTTATAGTAGATTGGGACAGTTTAGATTCAACCTAGTTGGATCAAATGTTATTTACAGCTTGATTACATTAACAGTTGAATCTGCCATTTTTTTTTCAGAAATATAAAGATCAGAGTTTCAGTAAAAATGTAAGATCAAAGTATTATTTCATTTCTTGCAAATTTCTCAAATTTTATTATATATTAATCAAATTTTATTATACAATTCCAATTAATAAACAGTTTAAAATATGATTTATAATAAAAATGCAAAGGTTGTCAATAAAAATTACAAAAGCTGCAAAAATGAAAGAAATTAATTAATTCAAACAAAAATAATCAATTAACAAAGAATTTTTATTCAATAAACTTTTATTGAATCTAATAAAAATTGCTATAAGGAAAGATAAAAAATATTTAAATTTCCAAGATATAATTTAATTTTAGTGATACAATTTAAGTGAATGAAATTATAAAATAATAATGGGTTTCACAGAATAACCTCAATTAATACTGATATAAGTCTTAAATTCTTCAAAAACAATATTTTTGTGTAAAAAAGATTTAAGACAAACACTTAATTTATTCAGTCACATTAAAAATTTTTTATTAACCTTTAGCATTAAATTTGTATCATAACTTTTCCTAGTGGATAAAAAAAATTAAAAATTGTCTGCCAATGCAGATATTAATATCTATATTGATTAGAAAATTTTAAATCTGATTTCAAAAGAAAATTTATTTCATTGTGATATATAATTCTATGGAAAGAAAAATTTCGAAAAATTCTGTGGCCAAAGGGATTTTGTTAATTGAAAATATAATAAAAGTAGAAACAAGGAAAAAAAATTATAATGCAAATAAATACATAAACTGAAGGTAGAGACCTTTTCCATAACAAGTATTACTCAAAATAAAGATGCACATAAATTTAATAGTTCATAGCAGTATCTGTAAAATACATATAAATTGATTATCATTAAATATTGTAAAAAGGAAAAATAGCCCTCATTTTCAGAAATTCAAATAAAATTTATCAAAAATTGCTGTTGAAAGGTAAAAATTTTGCTAAAAACACCTTACATAAGGTAAAAGTTATTTTGAAGGACATTGGAGAGCCTGATCAGTTTTGAACTTTAGGCTCTATATATAGATGATAGCAGACTACACAGATCATCCGTAATAACTGGAAGCTCACAGATGATGATCTTACAAAAATCTTAACATTTAAGAAAACCTACAGCACCTTGAGTTAAGGGAAGAAAATCCACTTAACAGTTGGATGACACTGAAAAAGACCTAAATACTTTAAAAATAAAAAAAGGAATTGGAGAGGATCCACTAATGATAGAAGGTGCTTAAAAGATTGTGTGGTTAAGGCAGCCAAGGTATATATATATATATATATATATATATATATATATATATATATATATATATATATATATATATATATATATATATATATATATATATATATATATATATATATATATAGGTTGTTGTCTTATGAAGAAGAAAAGTTATTTTAATCAGTTTAAATATATTTCCTTAGAAAAAATTTATTTTCTGACAAACCAAATATAAAATCTAAAGACTGTAGATTTAAGAAAATTAAGCTTTATTTGTTTGTCTTTGATAAAAATGTTTCTAGACTTCGTGGCCTAATACTATGTTGATTAATCAAAAAGTACTAGTTTTAATAAAGTAACTCTGATTTTAAGAAACATCTTTTATTATTAAATGAAATTTTAACTCAATTTTTAATTAAATATCTTCTTAATCAAAATTTTGTTTTGGCTTGAAAAAGAAAAGATTTTATTCACATTGCTGCAAACTCTTAGAATCTCAGTTCACAAAATGTAACTTTTGTACTTAAAAAAAATTCCAATAAATCTGATTTAGAGAGGACTAAATAACAATAACTTCAAAATGTTGAGTGACACACTGTACAGAAATAACTGGTGAAAGAAAAGTATATTAAGAAATAAAAAAGAAAATACAAATGTTTGAAAATATGTATACCACAAGTCTCAAATAAACCAGGTACTGATGTTAAAATTCTCTTATATACAACAATACAAAAAGAATCATTTATGAAATTTAACAAACACTTAGCAAACTTAATTTTCATGAAACTTAAAAAATAAGTTTAATTTTATGCATTGTTGTTTTTCTATTGTGATAAGAAATTTTTTTGTAGACTTTGAACAGTATCCTATAATCTGCATGTGCTTATTAAAAAATGTTTAAGAGAAAAAACAGTAAAGCTATAGTGTTATGATAAATATGAAAGTTATTTTGTAATATTACAACAACTCACTGCAAATAAAAAGCAAAAACATCCAAAGAAACAAGTTGAAATTAGAAATCTTCAAACTTTATAAAATCTACAAAAACATTATTGAATTATACCTATTTTACATTGAAGTAGATATAAGATTTTGAAAAGATATTCTTTATTATGAAATAAATTCTGTTTTATCACATTATATTTTTCATTTTGGGCAAAAATTCTTATTAACAAATACAGATAATAAAATAAACAAATCAAAGGTTTAAAAAAGCTGATTTATAAACTTTAATTACACAATATAGAATTTTAAATTTTTTATTTCATAAATGGTTAAACATACCTTCTGAGCTAGATTCTAGCATTAAATTGAGTAAATCATCAAAAATTAGCAATGCAATTTAATATTTTCCCCGATAGTTATCAAATCGAATATATCTCTATTACATGTAATTATTCATAACTTTTTTTTAAAGAAATTAAATAAAAAATATAATTAAAAAAAACATTCAAAATTATCAAATAATTTTTGTACCAAAAATTTTACTAATCATAGTAAGGGAATACTTTATGACATTTCTTTAAACTAAAAGAATAGTTTCAATCTATTTATCTTTCAGTGAAAACTTAATATTTTATTCAAAATTGTAAAAACATGGCACATTTTGCATATTTCTTCTTTTATATATATAAAAAAATGGTAAAATACTTTCTCTTTTACAACACATTTTATTTAAATGATTAATTCAATTAACCAATTTTTTTATTTTTACAGTTAAAAATGTTTTGCATTTGATAATCAATTAAAGTTAGTTCACTAAAAATTACAGAAAAATTAAGGTAAATGGTCATTTAGATCCATTTTCATTTATATATAAATTGATGTTTTTAAATATTTTTTTATTTTCTGGTATTTTTTAAAAAGAAATTAACTTTGAAAATATGTCGGGCATTAGACTAGGAAATGCATCAAAAACACTATTAATCATTGAATGATTTTACATCCCCACGCAGTTTTTTCCACAATCAACATCAAACAGATATGTATTTTTTTTTTTTTAATTTTACAAGGTATGAAAACTAAAAACTGTGTTTAAGTAAATTTAAGAATTACAAGTTTAATACTTTAATTATCACCCTCTTTTAAATTTGCTCATACATATACCTTAAGTAGTAGAAAACATGCTACAAATTACACTTGGCTAGCCAGTATAGAATGAGTGTTTTTCTTTCTTATAATTTCCATTCAATATCTCTTTCTGAATCAGTTTGAATCCAAAGGAGTTAATATAGCTTCTCAATTTATTTTAAATGGTACTAAGATTTCCTTTATATAAATTTAACTTCTATGAAAATTACAATAAAGTTTTCTGTTACATTAAAAAAATTTAATTTGCTTCACCAAAATATTTTGCATAAAAAAATTCATAATTTCAATTTGAAAAACTATCATATTTTATATAGTTCCACAACAATAAATATAATTAAATAGTTTCATTTCGATGTAATAAATGCAAATCTCCTTTGAGAATAAAAACTTATTTTAATTCAGAGATTTTAAAACATCAATTATATATATTTTTAAATCATATAGGTGTTTTTTAATAACAAGACAAGACATTCTTTAATGTAGTAAACATTCAAGTTGAGCAACATATAAAAATATTTCTTTAGGTGAAAAATGAATTGAAAAACAAAATGAAATAAAACAAATTATATAATTTAATATACTATATAATTTGTTTTATTTCATTTTGTTGTTTGTCTACTATTTATTAAGCTTGAAGATTAACCCTACTAGGACAATTATATGAGGTGAAAGTCTCTTCGTCAAATGGCAAAGAACTTTCCCTAAACCTTTTTTAGTCCTGATTCAATAATCCAGTCAAATGAAAGCATTGAAACATTTTTGTAAGCACATTCAATTTAAAAATAAAAAACATTTTTGAAAGAATTTTATTTGAAGGAAACAATAGAGACTAATCTTAAGTAATATTGCTAGCAGCATATTAGAAAAGAAATCTGGCATTAAGTTGATTTAAAACTATTATAATATTATTCCTGTATGAAATACAGAATAAAATTTTTAAATATTTTAAATAAGATTAGAAGTTGTTTCATTTTGGGATTAGATATATATTGAAATATTGTGAAATGAGGATTTCATATGTATTCGTTGTTTGGAAAATGGATATGTGAGGTATTTCTTATACCATATTACTAAAAAAACAATAAACACCAGATATGCATTTATGATCTGGATATGTAACTGATCAAATTTTCAGGAATATTTGATACAAAATCTGTAGTAAAGTTACTTAATTATATAATAAAGTTTAATTTGGATATCAAGCATGTAGTCCTATTGCAATGCAATTTAGAATAACAAAAATATGACTCATATTAGAAAAGGTAATGTGTAATAAGTTTTTAATATTTTTAATTTTAAATCACTCAAATTTTTGCAATATGTATAAGAAATACACTTATGTGATTCATATATATATATTTCTTATTGATATTTAATCTTGTTTACCACTAAATTTTTTTTGATAAAATTTTAAAAAAACAGTTTTTTACATATTTGGATTAAACATTCCCTAATGAATGTATATTTTTAGCTATTATGTTTGGCATATTTTTTTCAACTTTTATTATTAACAAAATATAAAAATTTAACCATGCATTAAATCTTTTTTCAAGATTCAAGAAATTTTTACAATAGTTAGAATATCTATTAAACAACATTGAAGTTAACCATTGTTTTTAATTCCTTATTTTTCAATGGCAAATTATCAACAATTTGATAATTATAATCTTTTTTTATTTCCTACTTATTTGGATTTTTCATGAACTATAATGTTTATAGTAAAACAAATATTGCAGGTATTTCTACTAAGGAATTGCAAATATTTTTGACTACAATATCATCCAAAAATTGCTTTTACCAATGAGGAAAATCAAAAACTAGAATTTTGCACTGTTTTATTTTGCCTTTAAATAAATCTATTCAATAATTTCTATAGCTTTCTATGGCTGCATTTACATTAAGAAGTAAGATTTTATAAAGTATGACTAATTGTCATGATTCAATTTTTGCAATTCAGTTTAACACAAACATCATAACTGAGAAGTAATTAAATTATTCAAAAAATATTTGTTAACATCTTTAAAATAACCATTTAAATTATTTTGATGAACATTTCTGCTTTACACTAATTTGTTGTAGTACATAATCTTTTACGGATTATATTTTTAAATCATTTATTAAATATTCCTTAGTAGATAGAAGATGATACACTTAAACAGAGTTTAAACACAGCAATATCAATTCAATGTAATCTAAAGTATGTGTTTATGATATTAGTTTATAAATTTATTATTTAATGATTGAAAATTATATTATAAAAATAAAAGAAAAACTTAAATTATAAAATTTTTATTTAAATATTGCTTATTTTGAAAATTATATATAAAGGTTAATAAAAAATTTAAATATTCATGGCATTTAGTAGAAAATTTTTGTCACAATAAAACTAAAAATCAATTTAAAAACGATTTTTAGTTTTAAAGTTTCCCGTGACTTAAGCTATGAATCGGATAATTATTATGGCTATATTTTAAATACAAAAAATTTCTCACTTGCAGGTCGAGTAATTCCAAGTAATCCTGCATTACCAAGCTTTTTAAATAATTCTTTTATAGGAAATCGTTCTGCTTTCTCCCATTCATCTATGAAAGGATTGATGTCTTTTTCAATAATCTGAAATAAGTTAAAGAATTATACATGTAAAAACATGCATAATGATATAACAATTTATTGTTTAAAATGTTAATTGTAATTTTCTTTTACCTTATTAATTGTCTTTTTCATTTCCTTATGTTCTTCAGTAAAATTTAAACTTGACATTAATGATGAAGAAAGATGAAATCTTTTAAAACCATTGTATAATAAATTTTGATGAGATAATTTCAGAACAGAGAAAGTGGATTTTAAAATGTAATTCATCTTGTTAATTGGATAGTATAAGACAGCTGAACGACTTCTTTTTAGCTAAAAAGTGCCACTAATATCTTATGTTAATATTAATATCTTATTACGACATAAAACTTGTTTTGGAGCTTTATAATAATATGCGGAAGTATTCCCAATCGTAGCTCTCGTTGAGTAAAAGATACCACTAATATCTTTATCCTGTATTATCATCTTTTATTTGTTTATTGTTTTTCTTCTCGATTTCCTCGATCCTGGACTCATAACTAAAAAGCCATGCTTATGTCAACGTCTGACACAATTTAGGTGGAATATTTTCACTGTATATTTTGTCCATTTCAAATCACTTATTATTGATTTGAAGATTTCTTCCTAAAATCAAAACATCAAATGCCTATTTAACAATAAGATATATCCTAAAGAAATGATATATTTATATTTCAAATGAGCACAACTTTTATTAATTTTAATACATATTTCGATAAGGACAAATGTAAAGCTGTGTGAAATTCTTTTATTATTTCGTCTGCTACCCATAGTAACGTGTGTTTTTCATTCTGTTTAAACTGTGAACTTGTTTATTTTCTTAAAAGCTTAACTATTATTAAAAATCTAAAATATTTCACAGCTCATTTTACTTATTATTTTCAATATCGCTAATTTTAATTATTCTAAAATACCTAAATTGTCATGTTGCAAATTCAAAACAATAGTATGATTATTGAAAACATTGGTGAAGTGTTGTTAAATCCAGCCAGACCACTAAAAGAAAGATTTCGAGCGCTCTTTACTCTACGCAATATAAATTCACCATTGTCAATTAAATTGATAGAAAAATGCTTCCTTGATTCATCAGCTCTCTTGAAACATGAATGTGCGTATTGTTTGGGTCAAATGAAAAATCCCTTGGCCATTCCAAAATTAATTTCTGTCTTGGAAGATATTAACGAAGAATCAATTGTGCGTCACGAAGCTGCTGAAGCTTTAGCAGCTATTGGTGATAAGAAATGTCTTCCCGTCCTTAAAAAATATTTAAATGACTTAAGTGTGGAAGTATCAGAAACATGCCAACTTGCTGTTCAGAAGCTGGAAGAGAACGAAAATCCTAGTGATGCATTACAGAATCCATATAAATCAATAGATCCTGCTCCTCCTTTACCGAAATCTGCTTATCACTCAGTACAAGAATTAGAGAAAATCTTGCTCGATGAATCGCAGTCCTTATATCGACGGTACCAAGCTATGTTCACACTTAGAAACATAGGAACTGATGAATCAGCTGTAGCTATAGCTAAAGGGTTGAATTGTGGAAGTGCCTTATTTCGTCATGAAGTAGCATATGTATTAGGTCAAATGCAAAATTCATCAACTGTTGAACAACTAGTTGAAGCCTTACAGAACGAAAAGGAACATGAGATGGTTAGACATGAATGTGCCGAAGCTCTTGGAGCTATTGCCACTGATGAATGTATGAAAATATTGAACAATTATATCAAAGATGATAAAAGAGTTGTACGGGAAAGTTGTATCGTTGCTGTAGATATGTGTGAATATGAAAACAGTAAAGAATTTCAGTATGCAAATGGATTAGTTAAAGCTGTTTGAATTTAAGTGACTATAATTCTAACATTTAGATGGTAAATTACTTTCAATGCAAGATTTCTCAAATAAATTATATTATTTAAAAATACAAAGAATATTTGTTTTGACAGAATTAATAATACTATTCATATAATTTTATTTTTTGATAATTACTTTTATATTCAGCATATATTTAAAATGATCATAACTTTTTAACTATGCTTAAAATTTTAATTTTTATTTTATTTTTTGTTTGACAGTTATTTTTTGAAACTTTCTATGTGAAAAAAATTAATGCTTTCACAATGAATATCATGATTTCCTTCCTTTTTATCATTAAGTACATTCAAGGAATTTTCTAATGAAATAAAAAAGAGTATGGTGAATAAATTAATTGATTTGGTAAAATTTTTATCTATTTTAAAAGATAACTTTCTAAAAAAATTTAATGCTTTATTTTCATAAATTTATTATAAAAATGTTTTAACATCCTTCTAAAATGTTAAATATCAGCTTAACTGTATTTAAATGTATCATCAAAATGAGATTTTTTAAAAATATATCTCAATCCATATTAAAAAATGTAATTTTTGAAATAAATCTGTATTACAAGGTCTATTTATTTTGAAATATATTCTGCTTAGAACTATTCAATAAATTTATGTGAGATTCCAGATATTTATATTATGTTTTTACCATCAACTTATCATATCTATACAATCAATCTAGTATACTAAAAGAAACTATTTTACTATAAATAACAATTAGGTAAATCATGATATTTTTAATTTTCTATTTTGGATAACTAACTTTGTTTTTTGCAACATTTATATAACTGCCAACTTGTATCATTTAGCTATACAATATATGATTTTTATTTGAATTGTAACTATTATTGCAAAAATTGAATATTAGTTTTCTTGTATATCAAAATATGTTATGAAAGTTTTTTATAATATATTGAAGCTGTGTTTTGGATTCGTAAATGCATTAAATACTTTGTATGTATACATGTACATTTCACACACTATCACTAATGAATAGAAGAAGTTTTATTTTCAAAAATTTAAATATTGCTTGCTATGCATATACTCTTGTAATGAATACAATAACTGCAACTGAAAATATTGTTACTTTTTTTTAATTCCAGTTATGGAAAATATTGGCTAAACTGAACTTTATGGAAACATATTGCAGATTTTGCTTTTTAAAATATAATCAATTACAATAATTTTTTAAAATTTAATCGAGGGTGACAAAATGATAATATTTAACTCTTGAAGAAATCATTTCACAGTAATTAAAATATTATTTGAAATTTTTTTGCTAGATATTTAATATCTATAGTAAAGTATTTTTTTAAATATTAAAATTTATTGAATGTTTTAAAAAAATTAAATGTCATTTTAAATTTGTAGTATTCAAATAATTTGTCTACTGCTTGAATAATTCAAAATAAGTACTAAAATGTAGTTTATTATTACATAAAATAAATATTTGAAAAGTATGCATTAAAGTGTTGATAAAGAATTTATCCTTGATCATTTAAGATATTTCTTTTTTTATACAAGTGTGATTCTTACCTATGAATATATCCTTTGTAGGAGTTAATTCAAATCGAATGACAATTTGAACGTTATATTTGAATTCAGTAAAATTATTCAACTTCTGTTCTGAACATGTAAAGTATTTTACATTTTAAAAAAAAAACATTCGCCGTTTCATATATTTATTGTAATATATCTTCAAATAACAAACAAAAATGAAATTTGGTGTTCATATTTTAAATGTTTATAACCTATTTGATTTTTTCATTACTTAATTTATTACATTTTAACTAAGTATTTGCTGAATAAGCCTATAAGTCAATAATTTATTCAGAATAGTTATGTTCAGAAACAAAAATTTTATCGTTTTTGCATGGGCTGAACATATTAATAGGGTGGATTTAAATAATGTAATAATCTACTTTCTGTTCTGATAATATTTAATTGTCTGAAAAGTAAACAGGACAAGTTTAAATTTAAAAAAATATATATTAATTTAGCTTATAAAAATACTTTGATTATGATGATTTTGATATATGACTGAAGTTGTGACATATTTCCTAGTAAATAACCATTTTATATATTAATATTATTACAATTAATTTGAAATCTCTGCTACTTGACTTTCCTGCCTTCCCCCATAATAAATAGAAAATCTTATAAAAAAATCTTTAAATTGCCATACAACAACCATAGACTCATTTTTGACAAACCTTATCGTATTGTAATATTCTTTTCCTGTTTTAAATATTAAAATATGTTGATGAATTTTTATTTATCAAAGAGTAAGGAAAATGCCAATTTTATACAGGATTTTTTTTTCCAAGTATATATTTCATTGTTAAATAAGAATATGTAACATAAATGTAATATGCAACATGATAAAGAGATGTGTAACATAGCATTAGAAATTTAAGTGTTGAAGATTTAAGAATAGAAAAAAGCATTCGAGGCGTTTTGTCCTCATTGAAAGTTACATGTTAAAGAATTAATATGGTTAAAATGTTAAAAAGTTTTGATGGCATATTAAAAGCAGATTAGATGTCGAAACCATGAAATATAATGTAAAAGTTTCCAATGATCTTGGCATCATTTTGACAGTATGGGCTGTGAAAATCAAGTAGTACCAAAATTATTATTAATTCAAATTTCATTTATATGGGTAATGCCTCTGTACCTCTGTGACTTGGTTCACTGGTGCCCACTGGGTAACAACAAATTACTATCAGTTTCCCACCTTAGTCTTACCAGTGCCTAGCGTTTTTTTTTATACATTTCATTTATAATGATGTATGTGGTACTATCTCAGCATAAAATTATTCAACACTTATGAAAATGGTAATAATTCAGTAAAATATTACACTGATTCTATCAAATTGGTTGAATTTAATAGCATTTTCTGGAAGAATTCTATGACAGTATGGAAATAAAAAAAAGTTGAATTAGAGTAAATAAAAGAAAGTTATAAATTCTTTTAAAATTAGTTTGAATATTATTACACATTAATTAAAAACTTGATTATAAATATTTCTGTCAAGGAATAGTGTGAGATGTCATTTATATTCTTGTTTTTAATAATCTAAATTTATACAGGATTTTTAATAATCTAAATTTTATCAATACTATTGGTGGCAATGGAAAGTATAAATATTAAAAAAAATCAATACTAATTTAAGGAGTTATATGTGTCATTCTATAAATTCACTCTATTGATTATTAATATTCTAAGAAAACTGTTTTCTAATTATTCATATTCTTTTTACAATAAATATAACTTGATTGCAAATAAAATTAAATTTGCCCTTCCCCTTCCCCAAATACTACACAGAGACTAGAGATATCACAGCAAAATTTATTTGGCAAATAACACGCTATACAAAAATCGAATTATTGAAATTACATCCTCTAGTGAAGGGTGGATCATTACAAAATCATTAGTTTGTGTAGCCGCCATTGTTGACATTAATTGGTACCGAACTCTTCGGCGTTGAATGACAGGCTACGGATGAATGTCCTTGTGTATAGCTCAGTCAACGAGATAACCACATATTAAAATTGATTTTGTGGTAGTGAGTGGTGTTTCTCAAGAAATTACACACATTTTCAATTGGCGGGTAAACTCCTAGTATACAATAACGTGTTTGGCGTGGTTTCAAAAATGTCGCCAACAGCGAAATTCATGCGATTCATAGCCATCAGCATACACGAAAATTTCATAATGAAAAAAATTATGAATTTCAAAATGGTAATTCATAAACATACAATACGAATCGCTTAAATCCATCGCTTTACGCATACTATTGTCTTCTATTATGAAAGTTAATTAGTTTTGTATTGACGAAAAAAGTACTCAAAAATAATGAATTAATATTTAATAGAAAACATCAAGATATATTTTTCAGGACTGGCAGAATAAATATTGACATTTCCATATTTGTCTTTAAAAATTCCTAAATTGATGCTGAGAAAAGAAATATTTTCGCAACATTAATTTTTGAAGCTTTTCTAAATTGGTCATTAATGTAAAATTGTTTTATTTTCCTGGAAAACTATCTATTACTGTAATTAATAGTAGAAGTAATAAAACCAGTGGATTTTTATTTATTTTAAGAAATGTGTGATTAATGTTACAAAAATTTCTAAAATCATTGAAAATTTTCGAAACTGAGTTACAAGTGACTTCACAAGTTTACCAGCTAATACACGACATGATGAAGTAGACTCTCTTGGGTTATTAGCTGGTCATGATTGCCAAAGCGAGCATTTTTACTGTATTGAATTCTTTGGCGAACCTTTTTGTCCACTCGGTGATCTTAGTTAAAAATATGGACAGAAGTCATATTCGTTGCATATCTCCCGATGCCAGACTATGCAAGGTAATGATTTCGGTCATTTTTCATTTTGTTGTATTTTATTAGGAAAATTAATGTATAATTTGGAGAAATGTATTTTACTTTTATGTATAATCTGGAAAATTGTATTTTACATACATTGCTATATTTTGCCTTGCTATTAGAAAGGGGGAAATATACTTATCATTTTGAGCAGGAAGTGGATAAATTTAGAATCAGAGATTGTTTCAGCTGTAGAAATTTGTGAGGTGGTGAAAGTGCTACTGTGAAAAAAATTTCGGATATCAGATGGAAAGAAAGATTAAGATTGACCCAAAGTATGTTTTCAATAAGGAGAAGACACATTTTTTAAAGATGTTACCCGAAAGAATTTTTAGTTACAAAGATGATAAATGTAATTGGAGAGGAAAAATGTAGCAAAGAATTAGGGTTGCTAACAGACAACTTGAGAATAGAATAGAAAAACTACCCTCTTCTCAGGAAAATATTTAAAGCCTAGATATTTCAGAAAAGTTCAAGAACTACCAACTGCGTACCGTAATAACATTAAAAAGCTTGGATGGTATGAAGCATTTATGAAAATTGGCTGACTTAGATTGACGTTTATCACAGAATTGTGAAGTTATTTTAATTGTAAATAACTACACTGCTCACATTGAAATTCCAGGTCTGAAATCGATTATGTAAAATTTCTCCTGCTTAAACTAACTTTTGTCTTACATTATTTTTTTAAAAAAAGCTGTAATTAATGAAAACCAAGGATTTTTACTTGATTAGAACGAAGATGAGTCACTCATAAGCAAACTTCGGCAAGTAATATCTCTGCTGCCTGAAGTTTCCTTCCAGGATTTTTTGAATATGGATACAGATGTAACATGTGCGGAAGAATTATTAATAATGAATAAGAAAGGAATAGATAGCTTTCAAATGTTAAACAAGAGTATGTAATGTAGACTGCAAAACAAGCATCTGAATGGCAAATAGGTAGAAATGCAAAATTTCCAGGAATTTTGGGAATAAACTGGGAGTTTTGAGGTAATAAACTCGATCAATCATCTTTCGTTTAATGTATTGCTTTGTCTTATATAAATAAAGTAAAACTACAAAAATATACAAAAAAAAGTCTTTGCCTTCTAAGAAAGAAATTAGTTTCGTATTAAGAAAAATACTTGTTAAAATAATAACAATAATGAATTAATATTTAATATAAAAATATCAATATATATATTTCAGGATCCAGAATAAATACTGACATTTCCATGTTTCTGTCATTATAAATTCCTAAATTCATTCAGAAAGAGAAAGAAAAGTTTCTTCTCAACATTAATTTTTGAAGCTATTCTAAATTGATCATTAACACAAAATTTTTTTCTTTTTCTGGAAAACTTTTTATCTCCATAATTATTATAAATCATAAAATAATCTTACTTTTATTTATTTAAAAAGATATCTCAACTCTCAAAGTCTTTCAGAATTTAAAAAATATCCAAGGAAATAAAGCGGATTTTTTTTTCTTTCTTTACAACATTACTGACAGGACTAAGGCCTTTTTTGAGAAGAGAAAAACACAAAAATGCTTTTCTATATTCGGAAATATTTTTGAAATATTTTTTCCGAATATAGAAAAGCATTTTTGTGTATTTTTAAACAGAAAAAAATAAAAGGCATGGTATTCTATAAATAAATTGAAAGTAAATTTGTTTTAATGTAAGAACCTTAATTCAATTTTGCTATAGTTTTACATGCAGAGCAAAACGGCGCAAGAAGAGTTGGTTGGAGATAACGACCCTTTTAGCTATTATTTCTATTTTTCGTTGCAATAAATGAGATCCCACCATAATGGCTAAGTATCCACGGAAAATAATGGTCCAACCGATATAAATACCCACGCAGGGCAAGTCTCGAGTAACCTGAATAAGATGTGATGAAATATGAGTGGAAGAGCTGAGTCAAAATAGCAGCTTGCGAGTCAACGAGAAAAACTGCATGTCGAAATAGTAGATTCATGTTAAAAGAGCAACAGTTGTCTGTTTCAATTCCTCTATTTTGGCATCAAAGTTAGAGGTGTTATGACCAACTTCTATAGAAATTAGTCTGCAGTATATACCCAAGCAGAAGCTTCAGTGTCATTTGAAGAGCCATCAGTGTATACGCGTTAACCATTGTTCTATGTGGTAGTTATTAGAAGCAGTTTTTCAATGAACAATATCTAAGATAAATCGGTAAGGTTTCATATTTCTTCTGGTTGCCAAGGGATTATAAGGAATCCGGATTTCAGAAGGTAAGTAAGCAGATACACAAAAATACTCCTGAGATGTACTGTGTCATCATTATATATTTCTCTCAATTCTCTTAGCAGTAATTATAAGTGTTTTCGGAGTTTTGAGTCTATAGAATTAACAGAAATGTAATTTGTCCAATGATTCACGGATAGTCCTATGAATTTCTCATAGAGCTTCAAGAGTTGTTTCTTTCTTTTAAAATAAGGGCTCTATTTAAAATATGTCTATAATATAATAGATATTATTTCAGAACTCTACAAATGAATGCATAGAAAGATAATATTTTATGTTGCATATAACACAGATGGAATACATCGCTGCATTAATAATTGTTTCAAATTTATCAACTCTAAATTATTTACACATAAAATTATAAATTCAAAAAAAATACAAAATTATGAAGAAAAAAAAAAGATTAAAACATTTTTATGATAAATTTTATTTCAATTAAATATGAAAATATAAATATTTTGTTTAAAGCACTCATTTACAGTCATATATATACATACAAGAAAATTTCAATAAAACTATATAAATGGAACATTATTGCACAACCACCAACATAGTTAAAGATAATTTTAGCATATAGTTTCAAATAAACTATAAATGCATAAATATATCAATACATTCATGGAAACATTTAATATTATTCTAAGAATTAACATAATAAATTATCAAACACATGCCAAAATACATACACAATATATATCTAAATAATTTATCATAATTTTTAAAATAAAAGCACTAGGGAAAAAAAAAAAAACATCATCTTATTGCATTACTGATTAAGTATGCCAAATTTAAAACTTTACATAAATAATTTTTAAAATGGTATAGTTTGATTAATTTTAATGTCAAAAGTTTGAAAGAATAATGTATTAATATATTGTGCGCACATTTTACTTCAAGAATAAAAAAAAATATTTTTTAAAAGCTATTTTGGTAATAATCAACAGTTTTTTCTATAATTATTATGCAAATGAAATAAAAAATATTATCATAAATAAACTGAATTTTATAATATAATCTATAATTTATAGACATTAATAACAATATAATTATACAATAAAGCAACAAGAGGATTTTATTTCTTACCAAGCGATTTTATTGCTTTTGATTGTGAACACAATTTTTTTTTAGTTATTTCAATTTTTTTCTGAATAAATTCATTTTTTCATTATAAATACTGATGAATATAACGTTTGGAAGTAGTTTTCAGCCATCAATTATTTGTAGTTCATATCTTCTTTTGTAATAGCATTTTTTGAAAGATTAGATATTCATATGTACTTCCACTGGTAAAACTATTTTAAATCGAAAAATAAAATGTTATAAAAAATCTAATTTTTTATAAATTATTGCTCTTTATAAATTTTTTGATACAGTGAGTGAGAAATTCAAAATTATATTTTCATAATAATAAAATCTATTATAAGAATATTATTTCATTAATTACTGTAAATAAATTATTTTTTACCAATTAAAAATTCTAATTTATCTGTTTGTTCATGCCATAATGAAATAAAATTAAGGTACATGCAAAATAACTTTTCTTTCAGTCACTTATATAACTTATATTCTTTGTTGATGTATTAGAATATATTCTAATTTTCTTTAATGATATATTCTTCAATTATCTTCATATTAGCAACTGCTCGAATGTTTCAAATTGAATGTTAATCTTCAACATAAATAATTTAGAAAATTTAATAATAGAAAATTTTGTTTACAATTAAATTTTTCTAAGTCTTTTTTTGCATACTACAAAGCTTTTTTAAAATCTTATCAATATAAAGAAATTTATATATGAGCCCTTTTTTATTCCATATATTCCAATTGTTTTGATTTTATGGAATGTTTAAATTTTATAGACTATTTTTTTGTTTTTAGAAAGCAAGTTTTGGACACGTTTCTTTTTATTTAGCAAATAATTGTTTCTCATAAAAATTCGTTACCATTTTCTTTTACTTAACGATTTGTTTGCTTATCGCTCAATGGTAATTTTTTGTATAATAAAACTAGCAAGACATGACCTATGGTTTATAGCGAATTCTGAATCACTAAAAACATTCAAGGCCAAGGTGGGATTCGAACTCATGAATTGTTAAACCGAAGGCAAGAATGATATTCATTTGTCTAACCAGATTGACTACTGACTTAAAAAAAAAAGAAATGACTAAAATAAAAAAAATATTTACAAATTATTTCACAAATAAAATTTTTAGATTTTTTAGCTCAATCGTTTGAGAGTGATTTACAAGAACATTGACAATTAAAAACAAAAGTTGTTTTATTTTATTATACACAACATTCAATATTTTTCTTGAAATTGTTTTTTTATATAATGAATAATTAAAAACTCCGAATAAAAAAAGAATGTACAAAACCATACAATTATTTGACATCAGAAAATAAAAGATATGAATTAAAAGAATTGAAGTAGAACATTATATTTTTTGATTCCCCTAAGCACAAAATGAAATTCAGTCAATGCTTGTTAAAATAAAGAACCAAAGAAAGGTTGAGTTTTTGCAAATATATAACTAAATTTTATAATTCCTGAAATACATTTTAAAAATCAATTATTTTTTTATAATTTAAAAAATATAGGGGTTTAATTAGAACATATTTAAAAAACGTTTACTTAATTTGGATTTACGAGAACATCACTTGAAATATATAATCATTTTGATAACAAATCCCTACATTTTTCAAATAAAAACAGATAATTTTTCCAAACTTTGCCTGATATGTATTTAATATTAGAAAATTTGTGTAACTTGATCAATTTTAGATATAAACAAGACAATTTTTAATTTAAATAAAACATTTAGCAAAAAAATTTAAACTATAGAAATTAAATGAAATTTTAAAAATCAAATTAAAACAAACCTCAAAATTCATTTATTTATTCTTAAAAATACATTTTAAGCTTTTAAAAAACTATTAACTAAAGCTTTATTGAATTAAAAACATTGGATTATGTGGAAGTGCATATCCATAAATAATAGCTATATATATATATATATATATATATATATATATATATATATATATATATATATATATATATATATATATAGCTAACTTATTACTTAATAATAAAAATACTTAATAAAAATGCTTAATAATAAAAATACTTTTAAAAAATGTCAAAACTTATGACAATATTTCTTAAAATTTTTATGCTATAAAATAGCACAAAATATTTTTCTCATAATAGATTATTTATGATAAAATATTTATAATAAATTTTAAGATAGATTATTAGGTTATAGAATTACATCTTCCCTAAAGTTAAAAGATACACTTTTCTCAACCCTGCTATAAAAATACAATTTAATTTTTATTGTAGTAATGAATAAATTTTTTATAAAAGTTATCTAATTAATTAATTTGATAAAAAAATTGTTTTTCTATGATTCTTTAAAAAAATTTCAAATTTTTGGTTTAGCCAAAAGGATTGAAGTATTTTTAAGAGTTAGTGTAATAATAATATATTTACAAGGTACACAATTTGAATTAATAAAATATCTAGTAATTTTCATGTCCAAATAAATTGTTTTCAGACCACTGTTATTAAAATTTATAAAGTCAATTCCTTTTTATATTCATAAAATTAATTGTTATGAAATAGATAAATTTTAATTTATATGCAATTCATTTTAAAGAACGATTCTTAAAAATATTATGTCAGAAATTTTCAACCTCTTTACATTAACTGATGACTAATTTGGATATTTTGTAGTAAAATAATGAATGAATTAATTTTTTTATTATATAATTTTTTCAAAATTTAAAGACAGTACTTTTGCGAAATTTCTCAATAAATGATAAAATTTCAATTTCATTTAAGCGATTTTTTAAACAGCTTTCAGAACAAAATTTATTGAAATTTTAGACAGATATTTATATTATTTTTATTCATTTAAAAAAAATAAAAAACACTTAAAATTGAAGAAAAAAAAATTTTTTTCTTAGATCAATGAATTTGAGGTATTGTATACTTTATTTTATAATCAAAAAGGATAGTGATATCATAAAAACCTTTTATGTAATTTTAAAACAAGAAAACAAATCACAGAGAAATATATGTGCCAAATATATGGTTTAAAATTATTAAAAAATCTGTATGATACTATAAAGTGCATACTGCAATATATTTACAAAACATTAAATTTAATAATATACATATTAAGGCTTATTTAACACTATATGAAATATATAAATTTTAAAAATAAGCTTATTATGTAAAAATCACTATATCTTACTTTTATATATTTGGCAGAGCTTACACATAGAATAATAAAAACATTCAATAACAACACATGTTGAGCTAACATCAAAAAATTGTGTTTATAAATAAAATACATTTTTTTAACAGGTTTCACTTTAGGAAGACTTTGCCAAGTGCAAAGATGAATTGAAATTACCAGAAAAAATAATTTACAGTGACAAATTTTAACATAAAAATACCACACATATAAAGATTTACACTGAAAGACCTGAAAACTAGAAAAACAATATACTCTGTAACAGTAAATATTTGTGTAGAGTGCTAATTATTTATCACATGGAAGCTTTTATATCAGATAAAGGCAATGTTCAACAACACATAACAGAGATTATATTAAACACTATAAAATTTAGAAAAATATCATTTACCTCAAAATAAAACAGAATTTATTGACTCTTAAAATGGAAATTATTTCTATACAATAATATACGACATGATGCAGAGAAACTGTAAATATTTCTAAGCTACTAGTCACTTGAAAGTTTAGTAGCATCCATAAATATGTAGATATTTGATTTAAAAGATTACTTGGTTCCTAAATTCCAACCCTTGCACACATCATTTAGTGATTCATTTACCTTTACTTTTTTTACTATTTAAGACCTTTTATTAAGAAAAATATTGTTTTTGAAAAGCAGCAGTGAATCTGCTATCAATTAAAAACTTCTAAGTTACAATATTCAGTAAGTGTTTAATTAAGTACACACATAAAAGTATTCATTTTCACCAATAAACTAATTACATAAATATTTCAAGAAATTGACTAGAAGTGAAGCAAAATGTGTTCTAAATAATTCAAAAAATTTTGAAGTTAGCAGAAATAGAACACAATAGGAAATACAAATAAAAAAAAATTTAGGACAATGTAAATTTTCAATGCATTTAATTAAGGGGAATATAATACCCAATTTTCTTATGAGAATTTTTACATTTTATAAATACTTACAGAAAAAGTTATCAAATATTTTTCTCATATTTTACTTCTTTACATTTCTATATAGCTGTTATCAACAGCTTATTCATTGAGAAGTTTATATTAAAGTATCCTTTCCAAATTCTCTTACTTTATAGATATTTTTTTAATTCACTTATAGCATAAAGCTGTACAATTATGTTCTAATTTATGCATATGTGGGCATGATTATTGAACAGAGTTTAAAATTTGCTTTTAAACACTTTAATAATAATGAATAATGAACATATTCATTCATAAGGTCATATTGGCAAAGAATAAAAGAAAAAATTGTGATCAAATCATTCAACCCTTTTTTAAATTTATACAAGCTCAATTTATTTAGAAAATTTCAAAATACTTAGTACATAATATTGTAACAAGAATATCTATTAGCAAAAAAGAAAACAAAGTACAAAAATAATTTAAGGAAACCATAATTTTTCTCAATAATCTATTCAGTAATAGTATCAAATTTTTAAATAGATTAATGTTTTCTATTTATTCTAATTTACTTAAGATATAGCATATTTCATTACAATAAAGAGCTCAGTTGATAAACATGTATCGATATTTAACTCTTATGACAATAACAAATTTCAACATGAATAATGACAAAACTATCATTCTAGGTTTTTAAAAATGCTTTTCTTTGACATTTTCAATAACTTTTTTTAATTTCATATTTTTCAGAAGTGCATAACTTTATTAATTTTAATAAGCAATGCACATTTCCCTCTATCAACATTATAAACATTAATTAAACTAGAGAGTAACTACCAACGTAATTCCTTACTGCACAAAATAAAGTCATTAATTAGTTGTGATTCAAAAATTTCTAAGTAATCATAGATGAATAACAAGTGCATGAATGTAAGTAAAAGCATAGATGGATATTTTCTATAATTATATTATATAAATTTAGATCTCCTCAATATAACATTATAGTGAAACTCTACACACACAAACAACTTTTTACGTTATTTTTCATTAAAAAAATATCTTCAGATTAATGAGATAAAAACTAAAGAATTCTACTGTAGGTCTGTATAATCATAAAATTATACAATCTGGCTTGTAAAAGTTAAATATAAAAACAGTAAGTAGTTACTGTAGAAGTTATAGCAAGAATAAATACAAGTAGTTTAAAGTATTAAAAGAATAGTATTTCTAAAACCCAGTAGTATTTTAGATATTAAGTCTGAAGAGCATTTAATTCATACTATTAGTATATGAAATTTATGTTTAACTATTTACAAGTAAAAAGATAAATATAATATTCTCTAAAATATGAAAAACATTTTAAATCTGAGATAATATATTTTTAAAGTTTTATAATAATATTTACACATTAGCATGGAAAACATTATCATGGATGTACAGCTTGAAAAACATATTTTTAAATTAAAAAAATTACAAGTAAAAATTGTAAATTTATATTGTAAGATAACAAAAACGTAAATATTTTAGGTTTAATTTATCTTTAAACTGCATTTTGAAATACAAAGAATTTGTGTTTATAATAAAAATAGAGTACTTGCCATTTCTTTATTATTTCCTTTTAATGTCTGGTTTTCTAAATAGGCAGATATTCATATTAAAATTCAAATTTTTTAATAATAATTAAGATTCACTCATTATAATACTAATTAGAAAAATAATTGAAAAATTGTGTTTTATTTAGATATAAAGTTTAATATGTAAAAGGGAAAATTAAAGAAAATTACAAATCAAAATAATAGACAAAGAAGAAGATTAGCAAGGTTATTAAAAATAAAACAAATTTAATTTTTGTGATTATGTTTTTCAATCATTCAATGTTACATTCTTTTAAGATATTTGAGTTAAATTCATTATATTAATATTTCTTACAGTGCACAGAATATTTAAATCAATTGATATTTTAAAATAACTTACTAATAAATTAATATACATAATATAATGGCTAAACAGAAATGTTTGATAAGTTTGAATTTCCTTCCATTGGTGTAACATTAAAACTAGTAATTGATTACAAGCATTATTTTTATAGAACTAGGCCAATTTACTTTTAATAAGTCTAAATTAAAATGATTATGAACATAGAAGTGCTTTCTCTTAAAAATAAAAAATATAGCTAGATATAAAAAATGTAAATTTCTTAAGTTAAATTATATTTTGAAATAACTTAATTTTTACATTCGAATACGAATTACATTTGAACTACACCATTAATTTCACTATGCATAAAAACTACACATTTGAATGTAGATTAGAAATATGAAATACATATTTACTCATTGCATTTCAATAAATTTCAAAAGATATAACATTATTTTTGAAAAAAAAAAAATTAATAAACTTATCCATTTGAACTTTTTATCCAGAAAAAGTAGGTTGTTGCTTTAAGAGCATGGAAGTAAATTCCTTTCTTAATTTTGAGTTACATATTCACATATTTTATATTTGTAATAAAATTTATTAGGCTCAATTCAAATATAAAATAAATATAAAAGTAAGGCGCCTTTTATTACGAAGCAAAAAAGTGGAATATGTTTTATTTATATATACTAATACTCCATATTCAAAATTTTAAAGATTAATAATTTTGTAAAAAATATTTATAATTGTAAAATTTAAAGTAAACTAAGGAGCAGGGTTTGTAAAGATTTTCAATAATCATATTTTAGGAGTTCTCCAGAAGTCAAATCAAAAATTTTCAGAAGGTATCGACATTCATGATAAGTATTTTGTTTCATTTTAAAAATTATTCTTTCATCAAATATGCATATAATTATGTATAATGAGCACTTCTGAATGGCCTTTGTAAATAATAAAAATAAATAATTGCAAAAATGAATGAGAATATTTTTTTTTATTATTAAAATAGAATTATATTTTATGATTACTTCAAAAGCCTTCAATGAATTTACAGCTATAACAATTTTTTTAAATTTAAATAATCAATATTCTTTAGATTTACTGGATTGTACACTATATAATAAATGCCATGGACACCAAGTTTCTCATGAGCATATACTGAATATACTATGGGACGAAATCTACACTTTTCCCCTCCTTGTCATCGATTTCCTCTCAGTCAACGGATTCATAGATTTGGTCTGACTCCGTCAGACCCTTGAAGATAAGCAGCAACAACATTATATAAAATAAAGGGTAATTTTAGAGTTTTTTTTTAGACATCATTAGATTTCTATCTATTAATTTATTGAGTATTTCAAGATGTATATGACAACCTCATTTCAAATATTAATATACTTACTCAAAATAAATACAACTATTAGATAAAGTTTCCAGGAATGACTTTATTCCAAATTATTATTCAATAAAAGTAATTCTAAATTTTTTTCCAATTTCTCTCAAGCTCTTATAAAGCTATACAATCTTACATCCATATTCTAGGCTTTTCTATTTCTTTAATCATTCAATAGATTTTCACATTTCTCAGTTATTCAAAAATACAAATTTAGGAAATTTTAATAAATTTGTATGGCTTTTCAAGAGTCCACTGGTCATTGAAAAGACACTTTCCACAAGGCACACTAAATAACTTATATTTGAGCCTTAATTTCGTTGATAAGCAAATTATCGCGATTCGCTGAAATTATACACAATTTTTGCAAAGGAATATATGGAAAGTATATTTTAACTCAATAAAAATTTTATATTTAAATTTTAATATTCAGTGAACTTTATACAATATAAAGAAAACAGATAAAGAATAAATTAAAATTGTCTGTTTGATTGCACAATATGATTTTGTTGATTAGTTCACTTCTTTTCACACCATAAATATAAATATTACACCGAATCCAGACTAATCAACTTCTAAATTGGATTAACATGAAATTATTATGATCGAACTGGATCTTTATTTTTGTCAACAGTTATAGTATAACAATCAAATTCTGGGAACATTAAAAGCTTATACTAAATTAAGTTTACAGACAATTTCATTAAAAATTTTAAAATATTCAAACAAAAAACTCAATAATATTTTTAAACAAAAAAACTAATGCAACAAGGTAGCTAAAAATTCCAGGAGTAATTCATGATTTTTTAGGAGTCAAGTCAAAATTTCAGGAGTTCAAGAAGCCTTAAAATTTTTTTTTCAAAATCAAAGAATTATACAAACTCTGGTAAAGAGAAATATTAATATATTTATAAATTTCTCAGAATTTTAATTCTATAAAATGTTCGAGTAAAACATTAGTAGTGGTACCAAACAGAAAGGAAACTCTTTATCATTTTCACTTTAAATATACAAGCTGTTTAGATAATTTTAATATAACACTTATATTAAATTTTATTCATAATTTAACAACACACTATGGTTTAATGCTTAATGAAATTATATTTTAGAAAGTACAAAATAATACTTTGTTTCCTAAATGAATTCTTTTTTTTTTTTATGAATTACGGAGAGATATACAAATATTTTCCAATAATGAAGCCTTTTTGACAAGTTTAGAAATTAAATTTTAAGAAGCTACAACTGTACCTAATAACTTCTAAGACTATATATATTAATAAGTTATTAAGACAATATTTCTCTTTTTTAAATTCTCATATTTTTCAGAATCATATAAAGATATATTCTAATGAAGAGAAAACACTGATCTAACTTTTACAGATTTAATGTTCTTAAATTAAGCAAATTTTATTAATACTAGTATTTGAAAATATGCACAAATTTCTTCTGTGCAGAATAAGATGAGTTATGATAGACTCCATACAATAAGAATAAAAACTGTTGAAGTTGCATGTAATCTCAGAAATAAGCAGCAATACATAAGAAATATATGTTGTGACTTCAAGTCAATGTGTGCAACTAATATAAAAGTATTTAAAATTATTTTAGGTATAAAGATAAAAAGGTACATGACATTTACCTTGTAGATAAGAAAATTCAGGAAGGGCATAGTATTTCTTTCTGATATGAAAGAGAAAAGTTTATTTTCACAGATGCACAATATTTTGTTTAAAAAATGAAATAATGCTAAAAACAACTACCTTATTTGTTACTCAAAGGTCATTTTTACACACAAGTGCTAATTAGAGCAAAACTGTTGGGATTAGAATGAAATGGGTGTGTCTAACATTTTAAACTCTAATGATTTTAGAAGGTTTTCCCAAGAAAACATTTTCTTTCTAATTTATGTTAATAAAGGAATAAAAATGAGTGTTGAAGTAAAACATTTTTAAAGATGTTTATTTCAGATTGTTCTTTAGTATTTTATAAATTCAGTCAATTCAAAATTTTCTTATAGTTTAGACTATTTGATAACTATTTTCTTAATTAATAAAAAAATATCTACACTTGTAGATTTGTAAAACAGAACAAATATGTTATTTGTGTATTTTTAAAGATGCATAAATAATTAATGTTCTTCTAATTAATTATAATAAGATTAATATATTTACTATCCAGATAATTTTTAAACGAGTTAGGTTAAAATAAATTGTAATAGCAATATGCATAGCATGTTAAAGAATTGTGATATTTGTATAAGATTTGTTATATTATTAATTTAATAAAATATATGGTTTAACTTATGGCTAATTTACAAAATAGTATTAATAATTACATTTGATATTATAATGAAAAATTAAAAGCTATTCTTTCAATTTTCAAATAAGCACAAGTTATTTTTAAAACTAAGAATAAAGATAAACATTGTACATTGAGGCATTAATTTAAAGAATTTATGGATAAAATATAATTAAAACAATTTTATTAAAAATTTTCAATTTTATTTGTGAATTAGACATGATTTCATATTTTAAAAATTGGCAGCTACAATAAAGATACAACTAGTAAACAAAAATATACAGAAACTTCATTAAAAAAGTAATTGAAATAAAATATATAAATTGAAATGACACTTAACATGATTAATGACAAATAAATTAAAAGAATGTATTATAAATCAAATAGTTAAAAGAGTAATTTTATAAAACAATTAAAAATCATAAAAACAACTGATAAAAATATTAGAAAATAGATTGAAAAAGGGCTAAAGGCATAATAAATTGGAAAATCAGCAATAAGCAATATGAAATGAAAATACTCTCAGAAAATTATAATTATTTACATTTTTAAAGCTTCCTTATTATAACATAATTAAATCAAACTTAGCTTAAACATTAAGTATATTGTAAACTTTCTATAATATTCTTCAATTATAATAGAAAATATAATACATCTTAATAAAATACATTAAATGAGTATTAAAAATATATGCCAGAATAGCAATACAAAATTTAAATATTTTCATATGATCACTATGCATAGAAAATTTAATTTGTTTTCAGAAACAATGAGGTAACCTAAATCTTTATACTAAAGAATCAGTACAAATATGTGCAATATAGAATTTAAAATATGGTAGTCTCATTAAAGCTTGCATTTGTTTCTCCCCTTTTTTCATGGAAGAAATAAATAAAAAATATCCATCTATATATATTTCTGTTAATGAACAATAGAGATAATTTTTTTTTTTTTTTGCAATAATTAATAAAATAGAATGTGTTTTGATATTCTCCTATTTTTAAAATGAAAAACATAAGAATTTTCTAATACTATCAATAAGTGAATTGTGATGCCTTTAATGAAACAAAATTTAGTTATTTAGAATCTGCTAAGTTCATAAATAATAAATAAGCTTAAAAGTAAAAAATGAATATTAAATATTTTGAAGCATTTTATATATAGAACTAAATATACAACTAATTATGATGAAATCAGATAGAAAGATTTCCCTTAAGATAATCAATAACACAACCTAATAATCTTTATACATATCACAAATAGAAAAAATAAGTATAATGAATTTTCTAATAAATATTTAGTAATATTTTAAAAAGTTTACAGCATTTAAGAAAGTATCAAAGGTATTAATTAATCAGAAATATATTTATTAATGTTTAGTTAAAAATAAATAGCACTAATTCTAAGAAAAAGAGGATTGTTTGTGCTGAGAAAGTATTTCTAAACCTTTAACATAATCTAGCAACAAAATATTAAACATTTTAATATTCAACGTAAAACTTTGAAAACAATGCTAGCATAAATACCCTATTTATTATCTTTTTATCATAATGTATTTGTTCAATCTATTAAACAAATGAAACATAAATTTTATGCTAAGTGACAATTCAAACAATGTTGAATTGCATCACATTTTTGGCAATAACTTTTTTTTGTTTTTAATCTGCAATGTAAAGTGGAATTTCGACAAAATAATCAGGGTTGAGCAATTAATCTTGTCAGTTGTAATATTCATAAAAAATAAATTTTTTATAACATTTGTTTTATGTTCAATTTAATCATATATGAAATATATTTTAGAAGAACTAACAAATATATCACTAAATAAAAAAGAAGTGTAAGCTTATAACATTTCAATCATCATAAAATTATTTTACATCAAAAAATGAATAATAAATAATCACCAATGAAATAGAAAATATAACAAAAGAATCCCACATATGTCATACAAAAAATTGTGAAATCAACTTCTGAAATTTTTGTGGAATGCTCACAGGCCATTCATATTCATTTGGTACAGGGCCTTCCACCCCTGATTCAAAGAAATAAAAAAGTGGAAACCAAATTCTAGTTCTCCTACGATCATCTCTTACAAATGCTCTATTATTAGCTAGAGCATGATAATACAGGAAAAGGCGTGTTGAGATGTAAAATGCTATAAAAATGTCAATAGAATAGTGTTCATGACCTGCTAAGATGAAGAAAACACCAAATATATTTAAAACCCATGTAAATGTGTGTAGATAATACATACTTCTAGGAGTATCTGAAATGAAACACATCAATTAAAATGGTGTACCATATGGTGTAAGGAAACATTTTTAATAAAGATAATTAGCAATACTGTATTTCAAAATATTTACATTTACTGTGAGTATTACTTTTTGAATAAAAACTCAGGGTAAACAATTTCTAAATAATAGAAAAATATGTAAGAATTCAAAAATCAAATTATATAAAATATAGAATAATTTTGTATGGATGAAACAGTAGTTATGAAATGAGACTACTTGTAATAAAGGTTGTCCAAACTATGCAATTGTTTTTTAAATCCATATTTTGTTTTTTCTTAAACTGTAATAATAAAATTATGATAAGAATAAATGTATAGTTAAACTTCTCTTGATATTACTTATATCCAAATAAACAAATCAATAAAAAGTATATAAAAAATATAATAAAAAGTATATAAAGTATATATAATATATATAAAATATAAATATATATAATAATAATATATAAGTATATAAAATATATATAATATATATAATATAAAAGTATATATAAAATATAAATATAGTATATATATAATATATATATATATATATATATATTATCCAAATGAAGAAAGAAATGCAATTTTATATCAGTTTGTTCATATATTTGAACAAACTTAAGTCCTGCATTTTTGATTATAAACTAATGATATCATTCCAATATGAGGGCACTATATTGGACTGACAATCAAATATGGTGACATTTTTTTTTTATCTTGTTCTAACATGTATTTTTCTGAATCTTAAGATTAATTTCCACATTGATTCTTTCGATAGAAATCTCTAATTACAATTTAAAGACATTTTGAGTAATTATAGCGAGCTTGTAAATATGTTAAGCATTGTAGTTTTTTTTTTGCAGAAAGTGTATGTTAAAGTGGTTTCTGTATTACAAATATGAATGCTAAACATTGATGTTTGTCTGCAGATACACACACAAATCATGATTTAACAATGATCTAAAACTTAAAGAAATTTCTTACAATTTTTTCCCCCTAAATACACAGTTTTTAGGGAATTATGAATTAACCATGTACAATAGTTATCAGCTTGGTGTTAGACAGTGAAAGTGATATATATATATATATATAATTTGTAAAACTGAATTCATATTTCTTATCATTATATATGTATGTGTGTATATATATATATATATATATATATATATATATATAACGATAAGAAATATGAATTCAGTTTTACAAATTCCTTCTATTCAATTCAAAGTACCATAATTTATGGGAGAGAAGTTGCATGAGTATAAACACTGCATTCAATTAAAATGATCTAAAAAATTTAAAACTATATAGAAGCACATACTAAATTAAACTGATAACTTTGGTATTGCTGTGAGTATCATAGATGCAGAATCTTGACCAATGTTATAATATATGGGATAAGTTTAATGAAAATAATTAAAAAGTTAATTACAGGAAAATATTTTGAAAACACTCATATTTACAAATAAATCTTCTACCTCATTTTCAAATTCATAGGGTCAAAATTTAATGATAAACAACCTTAAAAGTGCAAAACTGCTTGAGACAAGAAGATAACACATGGGTTGATTTTTTTTCATCAGTCAATATTTCCTTTACATTTTATGAAGATTTAATTTGATAATTCTCCATTTCAATAAATAATGTCAGTATTAATATTTTTATTAGAAAAAATTCATGATTGAAATATCAACTGAGGTGATAATATAGAATGACTACTAAAATCCTTTGATCTATACCTGAATTGTGGAAATTAAAGAGTACATTAATCATGGTATATTTTTAATTGTCTACAACATCATTTCAGAGACAGGTGAATAATTTAAATATTTTTTACAAGAACTTGTATATGAATGCTAAAGTATAGTTATCAGTTCTATGAACATTAACCACAGTTAACTTCATTTTCTTATCATCATATTCATATTTTACTTTTGATAATATGCATGTACTTTAAGAAGCTTTATTTTTGATCCAGCATTTTCATTTACAATGGATTATTTCATTTCTCACAGTTCTCAAGAGGGAATCAATAAGTTTAAAATTATATTGGTATTACTGGATCATGATCATCAATAGTGAAAAATAAAATTAACAGTTATATAGTTACTTTATGAAAAATAGACAATTTTTTGTAAATTTACATTAAAAATTTTCGTTTTTCCAATTTTTCTTTTGTTTTTAAATTTAAAGATACATACAATATTGGTATAGAATGCATTTATAAATATTTAAAAGGAATTATGATAAATTAATAACTATTATTATTATAAATGAATAGAAAATAAGTTTTTTCATAGTTAACATGGATTCAAAATTAAAAATAAAATTTACAGATCATTATTAATTTGTAAATCATGAAATTAAAAAATATATAAATATTTATAAATATAAGATTGCAATTCAGGAATTTTTTTTAATTTCTTTTAGTGTGTGGGTTAAAAATTATATTACACATACTTTCCTAAATATTATTTTTAGAATTAAAAATACTTTCTAAATTTTTGGGTGAATACATTAGAACATTATGTATTTATTCTTGTAATATAAATAAGTAAGTTATTATAATATTAATAGAACATTTTTAGTCAAAATTATTCAATGAGAAAAAGAAAATTCTATTGTTAAGAATTACTTTTAAATTGATACAGAGCATTTAAAAGTGCAATTCTTACTAAATAATTATATTACATATTCTAATTTTAACATTGATAATACACAATTTGAATATTTAAATATTAACAGCCATACTTCAACTTCAAAATGACAAATCTGCAAATACATACTGCATAAATTTGTTACATATCTGTATAAATTTTTTTAAGCAGATAATTTTTAATAAAAAATATTTTTCTAATATTTTCAATACTAAACTCTTATTATGATAACATTTATATTTCATAGTAAATTGCAGATTGAATCGAGGCATTCTGGGTAAGTCACAATAAAACTATCTGAAAACTTTAACCACATATGCAAAACACAAAATTATTTGAAATAGTAGTATATTTACTCATATAAAAAAATTTAAAAACACTTCATGTGTAAATTTTAAAATAACCTTTTTTAATGTGTACAGCTCTAAACATTTGAAGCAGAAAATACTTACATTCTGTGATGAAAAAATTAAGTAGTGTTAATGCAACAGTATGTCCACTGAACATATAATCACCACATGTTCTCACACCTTGTATGGACATGCCACCACCAAGCCAAATAAGGAAAGCAATACGAATTTTTTCACTCCATTCACCATATGACTGATAAAAAAAATTGTTATCATAATTAAAATGCATAAAATAATACTACATACATAAAAACTTTTAAATTTGTTTAAGTTATTGATAGAGATATCCTGAACATAATCATAATCTGTATATAATTGAAACTATTCATTGTATAACATACACAAATAGATTAAGGATTCTTTTATTGATAGATGTACAAATTATAATTTAATAGTAAAATATAAAAAGTAATATTTTTCTATCTTAATTCCAGTTTCTTGTAAATATTTACGTAAAAATATTATAACATTTATAGCAAGGGGTAAAAATATTTTAAAAACTCACAGTAGAATTATAACTCCTTACATAACACAACAAACTGTTTTGAACATAATGCCAGATATAAGAATAAAATTTTTAATCATCCAACTTTTTTCATATGCCTATATTAAACTGAAATTTTTTATTAATATTTCACAACTTTTAAATTTGTTATGGTGCAGTTAATAATTTTACTTTTTTTTGTAATTAATTGCATTTAAATACCTATCTCCATTTACAGGATAAAATAAGTGTTTAAATTTCTTACATATTATCTAAATTTTTGAAATTTTTTGAACTACATTAACTTAAAAATTATATTTGTGAGACCAGAAAGCTGAAAGTTAGCCAAATCATCTTACAAATTTTAATAAAATAAATCAAAATTCTTAATAGTAATCTAGTAATGAAATAGTAAATTAAAAAATACATTACAAAATATTAAAGTAAATTATTTAATATCTAAGAACTATAAAAATGCTACATAGTATATATTTGTACTCATAACTTGAATTCAAAAATTAAACTTTGCATATTAAATGTAGAAAATTTCTATATTAATTTTTATTGTTAATACTCATAATTAAAAAGTAAAAATGGTTTAATTACTCTAGCTTTGCATTCTAAATGTTTTCCTGGCACAGAAAGAGAGGTAATAATCATTGTTATACAACGTAATAGGAATACTGATCCAAATAGTGAAAACATTCTTCTTAATAAAATAAACCTATAAAAAGGAAATTTTAACATTGAAAAATACATATATTATAAGAAATACACTTTTTTCTAATGCAACAAAAATTATTGAGAAATTTAAATCAATTTACTACAAAGAAATTAAACAGGAGTATTTCTGAAGATATCCAATTAATAAAACATCTAAAGTACAAAATAATAACAAATTTAAAAATTTTGTTCTTATTTTATATACCTGCTAGTTTGAAAAGCTCTTATTTAATAAAAATATGAATAGAAATTTAGAGTTTGGTTTTTAAATAAGTAAATGACATTAATTACATAATAAATAATATTCTTTATATTAATATTGATGTAAGAAAAAAATAATTAACTATCCCTAAGAATAGATTTTTAATATAATTCAGAAAATAACTATTTGAAATTTTAATAAATTCAACATAACCACAATTTAATAAAATAGCTTTTAGTTATTAATATACAAACGCACCTGTGTTTATGGAAAAATAAAATAGCCATCCAGATGATGAAAAGTATGATACCAGTTAATTCACACAGACTAAATGCCCAAGGCATATATGGAATGTTATCCAGAAACAAATCTGGAAGGGGAGGATATGTTTGCATATCAGGTACACGATCATGAACAATAACCATCACAATAGCAGTAAGCCAAGTAACACTAAAAAAATATACTAAGCCCACTGCTGTTTTCCAGACTTCAGGTTTTAGCTGAAAAAAAATTAATATTAGGGAAAAATGAAAATTAATCTCATCTAAGATTAAATTGAAATATTTTTTAATTATAGGTTGATCTTAACATCTTTCATGATAGCAAATCAATACTTTCAATTTTTACAAGATACCTAAAATGAATTCTTTTACACGATTGTTTCCTATATATCAAAGTTCTTAAGTTATTTTATTTACAATTTAAAGTGAAGTAAATCAAAGATTGGAATGTACTTTGAAATAAATTTGCCATAATATACATTTTATTCAAAAGAAAATTTTAATTTTTCAGTAGTTAGATGTGGCATGATATTTTGCACCTTAGAAGTTTATGAATGTATACTTAAATATTAGTTACATATAAATATGCTTAATTTATAATAATTACTTAATAATAAATTATTTATAAATATAAACTAAAAAATTTTAAACGAATATATATTTTTTAATTTTATGATTTTGATTAGTTTAGTTTTAACATTTTCTTTTTTCAATTCTTTTAAATTTGGGTTTCTTATAAGAAATATACAAATTATTTGTAATTTCTTTTTCTGTCTCATGTCTGGGTGAGATTAAATTTACTTCTGCAATCATTAAATATTTGAAATTTCAAAATTTTATTTAATTTACAAAAAAAATTGCACATTATTTCAAAATAATTAATGCAAAAAGCTTTTGTTGTAAGTTGACAAATATTTTTTCTATTTTTAATTAATTAAAATAGTGAAATTTTGAAATTAATAAAAAATGCATCCCGTGTAAGAAAGGGATTTGGATTTGGATATTTGATTACTTTAAAAAAAATAATCAATAATATAGAATAGTTTTTTTTATATAAAAACAAATATTCCATATTTTTGATTATTTTTTTAAAAATAAGTATTTTTTTTAAAAGAATAATAATTTACTTTTTGCCTATTAACAATTTCATTTAATTTGTAATAACTAGTCTCTGCATGTTCTTTTTTATATTTCATATATTTTACAAACTACATTGATTTTCCTAAAGCAGCACTAAAATAAAGAAATTGGTTGATTAATTAAATAACAAGTAAATTGGTTAGAATAAACTGATTAAAAAAGCCAGTATATATATATACACACACACACACACAAGTAAACTGTTTCAGAAGTTCTATACATTGTATGGAATATTTTTCGATCTACAATACTCTGTATAAAAAATTTTCAATTTTCATTACAATAAGGGATGGAACTTTTATATAGTAGGGCATTTAGATGGGAGTGCTATCATGATTCTGAAAAAAGGATGGATCTGTAAGGATCCTCTATTTCTCTATTACTAAAATAAAGTCCAAAATGGTTTATTTATCTATAGATATAAAATAATAATTGTAAAAATTCATTAACAAATGTTTTCCCTTCTGGATATTTCAACTTGCTGCTTGCCAAGGCAGTTGCAATCAGTCTACATCACCTGGTACTACCCAAGACAATATTTCACCAATCTATCTCATGCATAGATTTTATTACTTTTAACATCATTGAGCCATTTTATTAACAGCCTTCTTCACTCTCTTGCTCCCATAGCTTTAGTAAATATGAGCTTTTAATTGGATCTGTCTTCAGTGTTACATAAATAACCCAAACTTCAAATCCTGAGACTTTTTATAATCTGAACAATGTCAGATTTCCTGAATGTTTGGTAAAGTTAATGATTAAACTTTGGTCTGTATGCATCATTATCACAAATAACACCAAACTTTTTTTTTTTATTTAAAGAATTTTGCACTTTAAAATCGACAGTTTATTTTCAATACATTTGATCATTGCCCAGTATTCATGATCATGCAACAAGATAATTCACAGTATAATTTTATATTAAATAATTTTAATACTATGGTCAATGACTAGACTTATAGTAGAACAGATGATAGATGATCTGTTAAGATTTATAAATTGATTTTTGAGTCCATGGTAATATCTATGTCAGAGGGAGACATATTATAAATTTCAATTAGGTATATCTAGCTATTAGAGGTGATGATTATAAAATATTTTAACTAAAAGAGAGAGAGAGAGAGAGAGAAACATTTTATTCTGTGAAAGGGTAGTAAAATTATCTTTGCATTTATGAAACCATATTAGGGACCATCTACTAATTTGTGAAATGGTAAGTGTTCATATAATTGTTACTAAAAAGGAGCAGTTACTGTAATTACATTATGGATTTATAAATAAATGTATGAACCAAACTAAATTTAAATAACAAATAATTAAACTATATATTAAACTTTCAAATTTTCTAATGCTTCTTACAAAGTGAAAATGTTTTTTTTTAAAAACATTTCTACACATTTAAAAACATTTAATATTTAACACTGTTTTGATCATTCATGCAAAGAAAAGACTTTATGAAAATAAAATATACCTCAACAGATATCATCAGTGAAGGCTAAGGAAAAAATATTTTTATTAACAATGAGCATTAGTCAATGAAATCATGTAGCTTGACAAATTAGAAAAAAATGAAATGTACTTTTACTTAAATGAAAGATTTGATACTTTAATAAATTATTAAGTAAAAATAAATTTTATTGCAACATAAAAGTACTGATGCAACATTATTCAAAAAAGTATGTAACATTTTTAAAAATTATTTAATCTAATATTTTCTAACTACTATTCACAGGTACTTCTAAAATTCTATATACTCATAAAGAAATTGAAAATCAATTAGTTAACAATTCTAAAGTTATGTTGCATTCCAAAATACTACTCAATTATTTTTTCTAAATTGCGAAATTCAAATACATTAATGAAGCAAAACCACTATGAACTATGAAAGCAGCAATAATCACAATTTAACTTTATAATCTCAGATATAAATATTTTTATATGAATATTTTAATATAACAGAATATTTTAATATATGCTCTCCCTTTTGATATAGAATTATCATTTAAAAAAATTGTGAATTCTGAAAAATGATTAAAATTATTTTATACAAAAAACAAATAATAAAAAATTTATAAAATTTGGAAATAAAAAATTTAAAAATATTATTTGTTATATTTCAAAATCAATAATTTGCATTATAAAATACTGCTTCAAATAAATTTTTTCTTTGAAAAATGTTTTCTTTAACAAGAGTATTTTCTGACATTATACTCCAAATTTTATGATTTTTTTTCTTATGTTCTCTCCTCCACTATTTACTCATTTTTCTTTATATACAACATTGTAATATCATTAATATTCTTCATACACATCAGATTGAATGGGATAGAATAAAGTAGGTAAAAAAAAACTACTTTACACTGAAAAATGATATTTTCCTTAAGTACTAATATTTGATTAATTTAAAAGTTTTGGGAATTTTATAATTAACTATAATATTTGGGCTTAAAAGTTTTGACTCTGCCAATGATACTTCATTAGGTTAACATTTTTATAATTGATTTCAGCGAGTTCCAAAACTAAGAATTCAGTGTTCTTCAAATCCAGCAATGAATACAATATTTTCTTCTCAAACTCCACGAAAACATGTTTTTAAAACTTTACAACTTCATGACAAAAATGCATTTTGAGATTTCCACAGGTGATCTCACAACTAATTCAAACACATCAATACTCAGGATGTATAATGAAGATGACAAACCTTGCACCATGGATCAAATTGTCTCAAATGATACTTTTAACTAAACAATTTTTATATTATTGACAAATGAAAAAAAATTTACGATTTAACTACAAAATTTTTTCTTAAAACATAATGTTTGAATTACAATCTCAACTTCTAAAATATTCAAAAAACAGAAATCTCTCATGAAAAATTGCTTTTTTAATAATTAATATTACACAAAATTAATCATTATTTTAAAACAATACATTATTTCTTAAAAATATAAAAATGAATTAGAATGGAGCATTCCAAATTACCTGTCTGTGATGCGAACCAGAATAATCACCTTCATCATCACTGAACTCACTAGCTACAGTATTCATATCAGAAGAATCACTTGGCTCTCGACGATGTCTGCGCCTTCGTAATTTTGCGCCATTGTAACTGCTGCGATGTGAGCTAGTGTCATCAACAGAGGGTCTCCATGGAGGAAGAACAACAGGATTAAGCAATTGCAGTTCATGCAAACAAATTGCTAAATGCTTGATGTCTCCCAAAACCTAATTCATGTTGGAATTAAAAATTTAAGCAATTTACAATCTGAATTCAATCTTTAGGAGAATGAAATACTTTGCATTTTACAGAACAAATTATTACCTAATAGAAATTAATACATTTAAAGGAAAATTAGTATATATTTTTTTATTAAATAACAAAAGTTACTTGAATGAACTTCTACATTAATACTCTATTGTATAACTGGTTAAACTTTTTCTTTACATTTGAAAATTAAATTTATACTTTTTTTTTTCTAAAATAGTGTGGATTTTTTAACAGCAACAAAAATCTGTATTTTACATACCATTAAGATAGATTTACTTGTTTCATTAATTTAGCATAAAACTTATTGTTTTAAAATCCTACGGAGAGAATCTCAAAAGAAAATGATATATATTTTTCACACAATATCTAAGAGGTCAATAAAAATAATGCTTTAACAAGAATTTATCCATTATGTATAAAAAGTGCGAGTATGATACGACTGAAAATTATAATATTTCTATCATTGAATAATATTTTAAGAAAAAATTTTTGATTAAAAATTCTGATTGTTCCTGAAACAGTTAATGAACACTTGGAAGCATTTTTTTTTTTACTAAGTAGTAAAGTAATTTGTTATTGGAAAATATTTTATGTGGATATATGTTTCCGCTCCCATCTAATATTTTTCAGCAATAAAAATTAAGTTTTATTAAATACCAAAAAAAAAAAAATTATTTTAAACTTTTTAATTTTTTGTGCTCTAAATTTGCTTTTTAAAAAAATAAATATTTCTAATACAACTTTTAGTTTAAATATTTTAGATTAAAATTTATTAATATTTTTTGAAATCATTGTAAGCATAATTATTAATTCAGTCTCTTGAAGATTGAATAATTTTAATGTTTAACATTCAAAGCATGAAAGTACGATGCCTGCAGAAGACAGATATATCGTCCTATCAGCAAAAAGGAACAGGCGCACCACAGCTCAGCAGGTGGCATATCAGTTTCTTGCTGCCTCAGGAAAGCAGAACTCTCAAAAAACTGTTGACAGACATTTGAGGGGAGGAGGACTATACGCCTGCAGACCTGTTGTGTGTGTCCCATTGACCAAACAGCACCATACTGCCTGTTTGCAATGATGTCGTGAGCATCACAATTGGAACTATTCTCAGATGAGAGAAGGTTCAGTCGATCATCAGATTGTAGACACTAACTGATCTGGCGCGAGAGTGGTACTGCTTATCGTCCAGAAAATATCAAGGAAAGGAACCGATATCCGAAAGGACTGTTGTCAATTTTTTTTTCAGATTATATATTCTGGTTTCTCTCTGAAAATTATTATTTTAATGCTGATGTTATATGCAGCTCAATGATGAATGGCAAAAATTCTACTGCATTACAGTGGCACAATAATGATATTTATCTCTTATATTAAGCTGTTAATGAAGATAGCTGACTTGTAAAGAAACAAAATGTAATTAACAACTCTTTTAGTGGTTTGTCTATTTTGTCATTCACATCTAATAATTGACATATTTTTTGTGAATAATATAAGAAATCTCTCATTTCTCACTCTCAAAAAAGCCTTTAGGAGATATTAATTATTTTGCAATAAATTTAAATATAAGGTATATTATATTTTCTTTTCAAAATCTGCTGTAATTAAAATTTCTGAAAATGTAACATGTTAAAAAAAGATTTCAATTTATAATGCTCCTTTTCAAAGAAATGACAAGTAGCAATTTCTTACAGATATGTATCTGTGTATCTCCTAATCTAAATATATTACCATAAGTTATAAATATAATATATTACCACAAGTTTCATGCATTGCATAAATAAATGCTTGATAGATTTAATGTTATAAAATAGTTTTACTATTTAAATAATATTAAAAATTAGAATTTCAAAATTATTTATTCAGCTTATTTCATGCATGATTCCGTATTTTCCTTATATTCTATGTATAAGATTTCCATTAGTAATCAGCAAAACGAATGGACACTTCCTGTTTGTGAATGACTCAGATACAGTATGCCAAAAAAAGGGACTACTCGTGATTTAGCTCCTACAAGTTCAAAAAAGAATTCTTCAAAATGCAGTCAGTTTACTTACTGCCAAACAGCAAGAGAAAGGGAATTTTATACTAAAATAACTCGGGTCATACATTCGAGCACTCAAAGTTCTACAGGCTCTTGAGTCAAATATAATAGCTGCCTTTTATGTACAAAAATCGTCAATTCTAGACACTATAACCATAAAGATTTTGGGGAAAAATATAAATGTTGGATTTTTAAAGGAAAGCGTATATGTACATTTAAGTTTTATATATTTAACACAGAAGATTAAACAACTCTAAGCTTGATAAAGATTTTAACAGCTAATGTTTCTTTAAAAAATATTAAAAACATACTAAAATGGAGAGTTTTAAAGCTCACTTTATTGGTTTAATAATAATATTCTAATAATTAGATATTTGAAGTGAAATATTTTATTACATTCACATTTTTTATGCACAGAAATTTTTTTGTAACTTTTCCCCTTCAGTGAAATATAAATGCTTCAAAATACACATGTGTAGAAATACTGAATTGAATTCAAGAATATTGAAAAGAAAGTAAACTTTATAAAATACTAGTTAAATTTGAGTTTTAGTCTAGCATTATAAAATAAAAATATAGATCTAATTTTGATTAATGCAAGCATATATTTTTAAATATTATTCACTAAATTGATATTTTCAAAAATAGTATTTTCATAAGCATAAATTAACAAGAAAAATGTTTTTACAAAATTTCTACAATGATAACTTTAAATTAATGTTATCAATTGTTACAGGTATTTTTTACCACACAAAAATATTTTTTGAATTAGAACCATTTTATTGAAATTATAATGCATATATTAATATTAGAAATTATTTGCGAAAATTTTATTTAATAATTCATAAAAAAAACACAGCATAGTGTTTAGTTATAGAGTATATTTTATATATGAAAAACCATAAGTTATAGCAATAATATTAAATATTGAAAAATAAAAGAAGTAAATATTAAAAGTGTGTAAAGTAATATATTGTTAAGGTGACAACATTTATTTTACATAATTTAGGAAATTTTTCATTTCATGGGATTCATGAAAATTTTTATTCTTTTTCAAATAACAAATGCAAATTTTTATTCTCTCACTTCATCATTTTAAATTATATTACAAAATCTTAGTTAAGAATATTCGATTCTGTCTATTCAAAGTAGGACTTTATCAAAATTTGATTATTTTTAACCTTATGATTGAGAATCTAAGTAAATTTATTAGTATTCAGCCAATTTTCTTATACAAAATATATTTGAATTAAATGAATTCTCAAAATTTTACATATTTTATAGAAACATTAATTTATTTGGAAACCCTAAAAAGTTTTTAAAACAAAAGAACACTTTCTAAATAGAATATCTTTTGAAATTAGCAGTATTTGATATTTATTAATATCAAATGCCAGTTCATTCCTGAAATGTAGTTGAGTGATTTGTACCACACATGTATACCAAGGTATATATTTCTTCCTTGAAGATCTCAATAGGAATAAATTTATTGCACTTACTGATTGTGCTCATAAAAATAAACAATCAGTTGAATGTATGAGGTCTTCAAAAAAAAAAAAAAAAAAAAAAAAAAAATTAATTGTTTATTGAATTGAATAATCAATTGAAATTAATTGAATGGAGTTTCAGTTAAATTTCTTGTTAAATTTTTACATTTTAATGAGGTTCTTGATAGCCTTTATGTATGTGATACCGTTGATTGCCTGTGTGTACATAATGCCCTCGATAGCCTGACGAACGACGTAAAATTTTCAAACGACGAAAAATTTCTAATACTTATAAGTAAAAAAATATATAATTAACACTTATAATATTTTTTACATTGAATAAAATTAAATTTATATTAAATGAAAAAATGTATTTAATTATTTTTTAAAGAAGTTCCTTTAGTTCTCAAAAGGTCTGCTATTCTTTAAAAAACAAGCTAAAATTTTAGGTAATTAAGTTTACTTAAATTTTTAATTTATTTAATTTTTTAAAAACATAATAATTATTATATTCATCTACTGATATACCAAAGAACTAAATATATAAGTTTTTATGAAATTATCACAATGAACGATATTATTAGAAAATTTTTTGATAAACACAATGTACATTTTTTCTGTTATCTGAGGACACACTCACAACCCGCATTTTACTGGGCCACCAAGGACGTCACATTTTACAAAATACTAACTTTTGATACACACATGCACAAGTTTAATGCACAAGGTGTAAACCGGGGACCTTTTTAAATGTCAACAAAAATGATAATTAAAAAAGAAATATATATAATTTTGAATTAAAAAAAGCAAAATCAAATTGAGAGCTTTCTTAAATTTCAACAAAAATTAAAATTCGAGTTAAAATTATACGATAAAAAAGCAAAATCAAAGCAAGGACGTCCGCAGATCTACTGATGCCCTCGGTTAGAAGGTGTGCATACACACTATTGTCCCCCGTTTCCACCTCTTGCCAACACACAAACACATTGTATTTGATAAATGTTTTAGAATCAAAATAAGAACTTTAATCAATTTATTCTACCATCATTTTATTCTCCTCATAATCAAAATTTTTATGTGCTTCATTTATAATCTTATACATATCTCTACCAATAAATTCAATATTCAATGAAATCATTTTAATTTGATCATTATAAATTCTCTCCTTTTAGTTACTCCATAAGTCATCGAACATTTAGCACAAGTTAATCAAAGCTTCAACATGGAAAAACCTAATTTATCATTTGCTAATGTATGATTATACTGAAAATTTTTTGGAACTAAAATAAATGTTCACCTTCAAAAAGCAGTGATAATTGTTGTGTGATTAGTAATGCAATGACATATTAAGAATGTGGCGATTATTTGACTTGCACAATGAAAAATTTTGAATAGAGTAAATTTTTGATAAGCAACATCTTTAAAAATTTTGATGTAATTTATTACATAGTTGCTATAATTCGTCTTTGTTCATCATGTAAAACAAAAACTAGGCTTTGAACTTTTCACACTTATTATAAAGATGCCTATTCACATCATTTTCAAATAATTATTATTGAAAAAACTTATTTTTAACAGTAATTTCTAAAATACCTTTGCTTCACAGAATTCTAAATTAAACTAAATCCAACAATGAAATAATATAAAATTTTCTAGTTTGAATTCCACTAGTAGCAGCATATACGCTTTTGGAACCTAATCAACAAAAAAAGAAAAAGTTTCTTATTTTTACTGGGTGATATCACAACCAATCTTTTTAAATCTTGTATACAGATTGTGTGAATAAGAAAAATAAATCTCTCACTGTAAAAGATTAAATTATGAATAAAACTACTCTCATACAGTACTGTTAACTGCATTACTTTTACATTATTCATTAAAGGTAAATTTTACATTTAATTAAAATTTTCTATTAAAACATAATAACTGAATTAAAGTTCTAAAGATAGAAAAGTGATAGTCCAGTATGCAATTCTTAAATGAAAAATATATACATGTTTACATCATCTTACATATATTTATAATACTAGAATACTTCAAAAGCCATAACATTTTGAATGTACACCAAAACTGGAATCCACAGTCAAAGTATTCAGTTTAACGAATCTAATATATAAATTGATAAATTAGAAAATAATAGGAATTTTTGAAAACATTTTTTTCTTCTTTTGGTAAATGATTAATGAATGAAAAAAGAGTTAAAGTCAATAATTTATGAAATAATATTCAAACATATTTATTATTTTTTCAATATATATATATATATATATATATATATATATATATATATATATATATATATATATATATATATATATATATATACAGAGTGAAAGAGAGAGAAAATAATTTTCTTTATAATAAAGAATAGATTTAAAAATACTTTTATTCCATTATTCCATAGAGAAATGGTATTTTCTTATGGATTTTAAAGACAGGGTTGTGGGAGAAAAGTTCAGAACAATATAAATACAAAATACTTAATGGTTAATCTTAATGCTTCACATTTATAGAAGTACAACTACTACTATTATTGAGAAGGAAAATGATATTAAGCATCTTATTTTCTTCTCTTGGTAAAATCTAAATGTAAAAAAAAATATATATATATTTTGTTGGCTTTTAAATTCAACTAAATTAATCCCAGAGAAAACATGATTGAGATGATTCCTTTAAATACAGAAATAACTAAGTTATATCATATTTGTAACACATTTTATTGCATCTGAAATATGGAGAAGAAAATGATAATCTCTGCAGCAGCAACTATAAGTAGAAGGTAAATGTTGATAATTGCCAGTGTAGTGAGAAATAAGTATATTTAGTGATTATTTTAGGAAAAAACATCAAATGATGGTATGAATGTCACCATTCAGTAGCGAAAAATCAATGGTTATGAAATAAACAGCCCAAACTGGTGAAGATCTTAAAAGCATTCTCCAGATTTCAACTTTTTACAGTAACAAAAATATTAATTTTTATTTAAATAATTAAGAATTAAGTAATCAATGTAAAATAATATAAATTATTTTAGAAAATTTCTGAAATAAATAATAACCAATTAATAACTTGCAATTATTTATATATAAATTAATTAGTTAATAAATAAATAATTATAACAGAATAAATTACAAAAAAATTAAATACAGAAAATATTTTCAATAAAAACAAGACTCGTTTAGAATACAAAGACACATTCAGATCACAAAAATTAAGAAATTAAGTAAAATGAGAAAAATTTAAATGATATAATAAAGAATATAAGAGGTAAATTAACAAAAGATAATGAGAAAAAATGGAGTTAAAACTTATCATTTTTCTTATAAGGAGACATAGGGAAATCAATATTAATTTATTTGTACGACAATTCTAAAATGATTATATATAAATCAATTTTTGAACTTCCACTGCATTAAAAATACTTTAATGCTTAAAAAAAGAAAAAAAAAAGAAAAAGGATACTCATGCAAATAAAGTGAATATTGAAACGTGATGTATGTAAAAAATAATTACCCTCATAGATAATGGTGGAGATCTTAAATCATTTTCTGTTATTGTAAGAAGGGCTTTGCCATCTATACGATGAGTATTACAGAAAAGAGTAACATACTCTGAAAAGCCATTCTCTTTTAACCACTGGCTCACATCATTAACTGTCCATAAACTAACTTGGTCAAGTTTATCAATTCCCATGCCAGGCTGTAAAATTAAACTAAATTAATCATAAAAATTTTTTAGATGAAAAGCAAAGCTATTGATTTGAGTTGTCAGAACAAAAAAATTAATCTATTAATTAAAACCTTACCTAATGCATAAACAGTAAATAAAAAAATTAGATTTTAAAATTTAATTATTATTTATTCATTTATATTTTGGATACAGTAGATGCTCATTTTTTTTATGAAACTATAATTTAAAAACATTCATGATTTTACAAACTAATAGCCAGTCCCAAACATATAAATGCAAATTTTAACAGCCCATTTATGAACTAAAATTTGGAAAAATCTTTCTAACAAACTCAATTTCATGTTTTTTACAAACTTATTTTCATTATTTTTTCTGAATTTTTATAGTAGAGGAATTTAAATGTTTTCATTAGTGAATCATAAATCTATGTGACAATGCTGAATATTCTGATTTTTTAAGTAATGCAAATGAAATTTCTCCCATTGAATCTAACTCACAATTTACAACTTATGTAACACGACAACAGATCAGATGTAATAACTTCAAGTGCAAATTTAGTAAAACTTTTCACAACAACAATTTTGGAATTATTTTATGAAATTGGCATAGGTACAATGGCATCTACTTTTGGAATGATGTAGCAGAAAAAATTATATTTAAGTCAGTTTGACATGCACTTTTTATACCATCATAACATAAGAAAATTAAAAACTTTTAGCTGATGGCTTGAGTAAGACAAGTTACTTAATCATGAATTTTGACAGAGACTCAAAGTGTAAAAGAAGTACATGGACTTTGAATGCTAATTTGGATGTAAAATTTGTAGTAAGAAGTATCAGACAATTAAATTATAATAAACATAAGGAAAGCGAGTGAAAAAGAAGTTTCGAATATCATACAACAAGAAAGTAACATATTGTTGCAAATATTTGCAAAAGATGAATGGGTTCAGAGGAGCATTTAAATTTAAGTTGAGGGAGGTGAGGAACAGCAAAATGTTTCCCACATTGAAAAATATGCTTTTATAAATGAAGTTTTCAAGCAGAAGTTTTACCTTATTTTTTATAAATCAAATGAAAATAAGAATAGTTTTTAAGAATGAATTTTATTTTTTTATGTGTTTTTTATATAGTACTTATTATTTTTCTAATAATGTAATGGGCATCACATTAACCACTCATTCAATCAACAATAAAAGCAGACAGCAGAGTGAATTAGGATTTTGTTGTAAATGGACATGCATACACAAAATAAAGAAAAAATATTTGATCCTTTCTTTTCATTTTTGTTTGGGTTATAAGTCTTGACACCATCAAATTCACATCAAGATTAGCCTCAAATTTATGTTTAAATAGTTTTGTTTTTATCTTTCTTCATTACAAAATGCAATGTTTTTGCAACACATAGGTGTTCAGCTATAATGACCTGAAAGAATAACAAAATCATGCATAATTGCATTAGTGTTATGAGAAACTGAGTTGTTACGAGAAACCCATGAAATTAAAATTTATTTAGGAATAGAAGCTATGATTAATAGATAAAGCATACATGCTATAGAATACAAACTCCAATTATTGTTAGAGGTATGAATAAATTTAGATAATATTTGCCACAACAGTGATTGGAAGGGTGACCACATTCTCGCTCTCTGGGTTGCAAATGTGTCTATATTAATCTATGACATCCACAGTCTTTTCGTTAGTGTGGCATTCATGTTGAGAGGAGGGTACCATCTCAAGTGTGACCTTTATCACCAGATTCTGATTAAAATTACAAGGTATCTTGGTGATGGGCAAATATTCCAAATTAATTAACCTTAAGGTACAATTCAAGTCTCATCTGCACAATGATGTATATGTTACAAGATTGAAAACTAAAAGGTTAACTGAAATGGATACTTCAACATTAATGCCACTGGGAAATGTTAGATAAATATGGTGAGATATGAGAGAATCAATAATCGCCAGAAGTGGAAAATTATTTAATCTAAAACTTGAACTCATATTTTCAACATTTTCTGTATTTTAATTTCAATTTTAGAGTTGAGTTCTTCTAGATAATTTTCGGACATTACTGTTTAAAATAAACAATTAACATTTGAGGATTCTAAATTTTCCTGAATTAATTTTTTATCTGCACATTAAAGTTATGTAAAACTTTTAACTAATAGTTTTTAAAGTGTAGTAACTTTAACTAAAGCAAATTTTAAGTTTAGTGGGTGGGGAATGTTGCACATTCCTATTGTATAACAGATGGAACTACTTGCACTTGGAATGAATGTAATTTTACTATAATGATTTTGATGATCATGTGATAGTGTTGTGAAGGCAGCAAAATGCGTTTTAAAAACAGAAAAGGGAAAGGTAGGCTGTTATCTGGATTCTAAAAGAGAACAAATAAGACTGTTAAGAATGTTAGTGTGTTATTGTTTATAAAACGTTCAGATAAATTTACTTTTGCGTTCTGTGCAATCACAGTAGATAATGAATATTTGATTGATTAAAATGATGGGTGATAAATTCTCGGCATAAATTTAATTCAGCATTATAACATATTTGAAGATTGGTGGCTGCTTAAGAGGATACAACATGGTTTGGTTCCTTGTTTATTCTGATAAGAATATTGTAGGAAAACAGATGGAAAATAGGGATAAGTACCTTTTCTATTGGTAATACCTAGATATTTAAATTTAATCTATGCTTTTGTATAAAAATTTAGGAAACAAAATACCAAAATATAATATTCATAACTCATATTTTGTGTTAAATTATGGTTAGGGATAGTATTTTTATGGCACTCATTTATCTCTACTATAAATAAATAACAAAAAGAATATTAAATCTTTCTGTAAATGTATATATTCTTTAATGCCTTTGGTATTTTTTTATTACTGGTTTAATACATAATTTTAATGAAATTGTATTGCATTAGAATGTTACATATGAATAAATTTTTAGATTTGAAAGAAAACGAATTATATGATTGATTAAAGGATATTTTTTTCTCTTTTCACAAATATTTTCATTATAAATGATTGTGAATATTTCTTTGGCTTGGATAATGTTTGTTAAAAAAAAGTGATAGATATCAAGAATTGCTGGTATATATAATTATTAATTAAGATTCTATGATGCAACATAAGTACTATTTAGTTTTGTCTTATGTGACCAATTTATATAGCATTTGATTAAAATTTTGTTTCCATTTATGAACATAATACATATTTATGTTGATTAGTGTTTGTTTTGATTCAGGGAAAAAAATGAGTATTTCAATTCATTTTCCTTTTGATATTAAAAGATAATAATAAAAAAATCTTTTTTTATTAAGTTTTATATTAAGAATTTATTGTTGTTGGGGTTTATTATATTGAACTTATAAGCAGTGATTTAATTTATAAACAAATGTAAGTCAAACATCAAATGAGGTATGTTATAGTTAAGAAAAATATTTAGAACATTTATTGGTATGTTTGTTTTGTGATATATAATCTTTATAAAACATGTGAAATTAAATTTCTAGTGCTTAGTTTTGCAATATTTTTGTAGTAATTAAATATAATATATTTAAATGTTCAATATTTAAGATTTAGTGCCATTGGGACTTTGAAAACTGGATATTGATGGAAGTGATACAATTTAGATAACTGTCTCACTTGGCATTAGAAATGATGTCAAGCCTGTATGGGTATAGAGGATTATCAACTTAATTATTTTTATCAAATAAATAGATTACTATAATTTTGACAATAAGTAATTTCCTCAGTTATTTATTCTTTTAAATGAAGAAATGAATTATTGATTATTTGTTTAGATAAAAAGTTACTTTCAATGACATTTTATTATTTACAAGAGATATTATTGTTAATAAAATATTGCTAAAAATACACAACTTTTAAAATCATACTGATAAAAACAAAAACTTAAATTTAATAATAAGAATCAGCAAGCAATAAATAATGTTAAGTAAATAAAATAATGGCACTTTCTGTGTACAAATGGCTAATCAAAAAGACACTTGAAGTTTCATTGCATTTGGTAATATAAGAAATGCTTAGAAATAAATTATTTCTTACATATTTATAGTAGCTAGAAGGATATATTTTGTATAACTTTTGTTTTATTTCCCTTTATTAAACATTTCATTAATGCATCATTATTATTGAAACATTAAATTGAGATACGCACACAGAACTTTTTAATTGAGATAAAAGGCAATTTTCAATTAAAATTTACAAAAACACTCAAAATTTTAAAATCAATCAAATGGTTAATTTTTTAACATGAGGACAATTTAGACTGGAATTGTCATATTAAAGAGTATTCCAAAATGCTAGAAATACCAGAGTCTAGAGCGGGAATCATATCCATGAGCATTAAAATGTTCAGAAAATTTTAATCACCCATAATATTTTTACAACTTTTTAACGTTTACTGAAAGTATACTAATATAGTATGGCTATATAATATGTTAATGCGTAAGTTATTTTTAAATAATTATGATGGCTGAAAAAGAGAATTCTTAGAATTAAAAGAAGTTACAATCATTGCAAATCATGTTCCTAGTATTAAAGAGTGTTTTAGAAACTCTTTGAGTATATCCCTAATAATTATTCTATCTGAAAAATGCAGAAACAATTAAAAAAAGATTGTGAAATGAGATTTTTTAAAAATTTAATAAAAATGAGAATATTTTGCACTATACACATATTGCAGTTTACCATTAAATAATTAGAAATTTAATAAGAATTTGATAATGCATGCTTATAAACTAAATGAATTAAAAAGGATTACATGGTTCTTCATTATAAAAATAACAAATAGTTTTTTAAGTACTATGCAGTAGAAATTATTGGCATGTTTTCTCGCGCTTAGTCTATCAATGAGGTCAAGTTAATTTATCAATATACAACTGCTTTTCTTTTTTAGAAGTATCATTGAATTTTTTTACACGTTAGTGGAATAAATAATATATATTAGAAAAAGAAATTTGAATCCTTTAATATTTAATAGATTAATTACCGAAAACGCACACACGTGTAGATGGATATACCTCATAAATAATAACAGAAAAATACTTAATAAACCAAGAAAAACAAAAGTAAATAAACTGTTATGAAATATTGCGCAATAAAATATATTTAATAAGTTTCAGGAAGTTTTATAAAATATAAAGATAACTTTTGTTATGCACGTAAATAAAAAATACATGTTATTCACATTCCTTGTATAATAAAATCCATTAGTTCTATATAATTGTAAAAAACTGTTAGATTTACATACATATTAATATGGTTTCCTAAGCGGTATCTCGAAACAACATGTAAAGCAAACAAACTTGTTTTCTCACTCCATTCAGTATTTAAGTTTTTCAATTTCCATTGTTTGATAACAAAGTTTTTTTTTTTTTTTTTTTTTTTCAATGTTTATCACTTTTACATGCCTAAGTTGTTGAACATACATATAATTAATTGTTTGAACATTTTTTGTTTTAATAAGCCATCAGTTATGAAATTAATATAAACTCTTATTATTCAACAGTTTTAATTTTTAAATTTATTTATTTATTATTTGAAAATACGAAATTAATATAACTTATATAAATTTTGTTTGCATCAGGTGAACCGCTCCCGCACTGCAACTTTAATTTCTTGAGGACTGTGAGAGGAGACTTCAGGTCAATAAGTATTTTTAATTATAAAACATCAGTATTACTTTAGTTATTATAAAGGTATATTTTTAATATTTTACTAAATGTTACATTATAAATTTGTTTAATGTTGCGAGAAAATATTTGATTTCTGTTCTTTAGTTTCGGTTCCTTACAATGAATAAATTAGATGGTGTTATCAATGCCTGTATAAAATTCATAAAGTACATATATTAAATAGGTAGCACAATAATAAATTACATTAAGCGGAATAATAAATTATATTTTCAGTTTTTTTCTTCGTAAGACGCTATGTATTTCTGTATGATATAATTGTTTTCCAAATAAATGCTATTATATTAAGGGCGTGTTATGAATTCCGAATTAGAACATAAAAATGTAAATAGATTAATGTTATAAACTTCTGTAAACTTATCGAGACGGTTGTTATACAATTTTTTACTGCTGATTATTTTTTCTCAAATAGAATGTTATCTCTTACAATGAATTTAATTGTTTAAAAATAACTAAATATTACTTATTTATTAACGATAGAAGTTGGGGTCGAATATTTTTTTTAATTAAATCACCTATTTAAACATTGCTTAGGGATTTAATTGAATTTCTGAAAGTAATTTTTCATTTGTTAATATTAAAACATTCTTTTAACATAAAAATTAAGGGATTTTTGCAATAAAAGACCGATTTAATGAAAATATTTTGTTTTGTCACACTTTTTATTAAGTATTCTCGTTATTTCATGATTTCCCCTGGAAAAGAATTAGAGAGTAAATTGTAAATATCCATTTTTGAAGTCTGTTACCATTCTCAAATATAATCAAATGAAATTAAGCAATTCGAAATTTTGATGATTAAAAAATAATTTTATTATGAATAGAATTTTATACTTAAATCAATGTATGTGGGATTATTGTTTAACAAAATATAAAAACAGATTTTAATGTGCTATAATAAATGATCTTGAAATAGGAAATATATTTTTAATTTTATATTTTGATTGTGGAACATTATGAAATTTTGCTATTTTTTTTTACTATACTCTATTTAATATGAAAAATTATCTAATTGTAAATTAGCAGTTAATAATGGATTTGAAAGATTAATATTTATGTAATGTCATGATGAAATGTGAAATATTAAATATTTAATTTAAATTATTGGGTATTTTCATTTAAGTAAATGATAGTAGTTAAAAAAAACTTGCTTAAAATGATATCTTTATGCTTGAAGAAATTTTTATAAAAATGATTATGTATAAAAATTCTTTTAGAAAAATCATTGATTATTAAAATTGATGATTTTTACATCAAACTTTATAGTACATTTGTTTTAACTTTGCAAAATATAATGTCAAAATCCTAGGGTCCTGTCTGGTTTTGATGTAATTTCTAATTTCATTGCCTTGCTCAGCACAGTCGTCTGAACAACCTAAGTTATGTTGCTATGTGCAATATCTGTTTATCAAATACTGATTACAAAAGCTTAACCCATAACAGGAATAACATTTTTTTTATAAAAATTTGATTTTTTATTAATGCCACAATGGTTCTCACCTGTAAAAAAACTTCACTATAGTGGAACCTAGCTCCTATTTAAACCAAGCAATAAAGCTATAAATTTATAACTAAAATAAAATGCAGTTTTATAAAAACTCAAATTTTAATTATCTTAGTAATAGAACCTACCTTAAATAAACTTCAGTGTGCCACAATCTATCCATGATTTAAGCCTTCTAATAAAGCTAAATCTATGATGTAAACATAGATTCTTACAAAAACTAGAGTTTCTAATTAATCAATGTGTTACCATTCTGAATAAATTTAAATAATATATACGTATGTATGTATGAAATATTTATAAACAATATATAATATCTAACATAAAATATTGTAAAGAACTGCAAAATTTGATTTAATACAATCAAATAATTCAACTAATAATTTCTTGCGGAATCATTGACACCGTGCATACAATCGATTTCATTGCTCCCAACTATTTTGCCATCCTGTTCTCGGAATGTTTAAATGGTTATACATTCTCCATGAAGAAATTACTAATTTGAAATAATAAATATATAAAAAATGTTTTTTACTATTTAAACTTTTAAAATGAATTTTTTCTATGAAATTTATAGTAAATTCTCTGTGGCTTAACACTAGTATTCATATTGCGATGGATTACAATATTAAAATTCGGATTTATGTTAATCTGTTGAAAATTTAAAATTCACTATTTTTTGATTATGAAAACACTGTCATATGCCGATGTTTATGATTATCAGGAATTTTGCTGTTTGCGAGATATTAGAAAATCGCGCTAAACAAATTACTAATCAAATGCTTCTAATGATATCAGCACGCAAACAAATTTTACACATGCTTATAATCATGTTACACCTTACAAATGCAAAAAAACATTCCAGTATGCTGAGTTACTTTGGCATATTTAATCGCCCGCAAATGAGCATAAGATTTAGCTAATATTGTGAAGTATAAACTTTTTAAAAATTGTTTTGTTACATACATTTTATCTTTTTGTAACTTTTTTTCATACTGTAAATACAGTTCTTTTCCATGTTAAAAATTTTATGCAGTCAGTTTTTATTTATTTTTAAAAAAAATTTTTATATTTGAGTGGATAAAGTTTAAATTAATTTTTAATGTTGTTCAAATTGTAAAAATAATTCTTCTGACATTTAAGAAATTATAAATGTATTTCAGGTAACAAAAAAATTATCAAACCATGGCTCCACCTTCTTATTCAGATTTGGGGAAACAGGCACGTGATATATTTACCAAGAATTACAGTAAGTTTTTCTGTCATATAAAATGAACATTTATTTGAGCTATCATTCTATTTTAAATTGTAATTTTGTACTCATATTTATTTTTTATAGATTTTAGTTTCATCAAACTTGATTGTAAAACTAAGACTAATGGTGGAATGGAATTTGCTGTGAGTGGTTCTTCTAATACTGATACTGGAAAAGTAGTGTCTTCACTTGAATCTAAATATAAAATTCCTGAGCATGGTATTTACTTTATTCTCATATTAGTTACATATGATTTTGTAAAATGCTTTCCTAAATAATTCTATTATGAAGTTTGAAGTATGCTTCTATCTGTTAATATATGTCTTTTATAAATTTTTTCTAGATTTAAATATGCTTTAAATGTTGCCTCATCCTTTTGTTTCATTGTATTTTATGCAAGTATTTTATTTTTTTAAGTTTCTAAAATTCAGAGAAATATTGTGTCAGTTATCGGCTCAATAGCTCTAAATTTAAAATTTTTTTATATTTTTATGAAGAAAATCAAATTGTTCTATAGGTATTGATGTTTTAAATAATTTTGCATGTATTTTTTTATCATATTCAATTTATTAAGCTGAATATTATATAATGTTTTTTTCTTTATTCCACATGTATATTAATTAAAATTAATGTTTTATTAATTTTACTTTAACTTAAATTAATGTTTTATTAATTTTACTTAAAATTAATGTTTTGTTAATTTTAATTAATATTTAGCATTATAAATTATTGAATAAATCCTTGTATTCATAATATATTTGATGGAATTTTCTAAAGTAGGGCTAACATTAGATGAGAAATTAGCATTCGTCACTAAATTGTTACTGCCAACAATGTAATAGCTTTTTTTATAATTTTCACCAGTAATTAGTATAAGTATAATAAAAAAAGATAATCTCAAAATGGCAAATACAATAAACATACCTTTATAAAAGTGATAAATCATAAACAAATATAGCATTAGAAAGAAGCATTTATAAATTTTAATAAAATTAAACAATGCAAAATAGTTAAAAATTGGTTACATATCGAATCTTGCTATATCAACCACATCAGGTTATAAATTTTATTGCCCTCTTAAATGTCACAAAGCATTGCTGATGTCACTAAATCCTTTTTGTTACGTGTACTAGGAAATTTTTGCTTCATTACCATATTAAAGTGTAATTCTTGGTGACAAATGAATATGATGCAATACAATAAAAAAACTGTAACATAAATTTAGTTTCCTTGGCTTTAAAAGTTACAGTGTTGAATGAAAAAGGTCTACAAAATGTTTTAGTTAGTTTGAAAAAAAAATATAGAGCCAATCAAAATAGTAAACCTATGTTTTATTTTGGAAAATGAATTTGTATTTCTAAACTGAAATTGACAACTTTTGATGTTTCAGTGATCTGACATTCTCACTGGTGTACTTCGACATATGAAAAGTGTAAAAATGTATGTTAAATTTACCATTGATATAATTAAAAAACAAAGTGGTTGCAATGCAATAGGTATCAGCACACTGTGAACTCCTAGGAAATGAAACAGCTGATTCCCTGGCAAAGAAAACCCTCAAAATTTTACAGATAACAGATAAACTGATTCTTTTTTATGCTGCCAGAAAGCTAATTAAAAATACTATGAATTGTATTTTTAATTGGAAAAATATGAAAAAAAGAAACAAAAACAAGAAATGACTTGATGAAATCACAAATATTCCATTTTAGCCAAGGGACAGATCTGTTGCCCCTTTTTGTTTCACTGCTGGTTACAATTGTCTTTCTAAACATTTATATCATAAAAATACTGTCTAGTCCTGTTTGCCAACTGTGCATTGTACAAGAGGAAATGAACGTGAACCATTTAAGTTATTGCCTTGCACTGAACTTAGAACAATTGTTTGAAAAAATACTAAAGAATTCGGCACAAGATGAACGATTTATAAATTTACTGTGGATTCAATTTTGTTATCTGAGTTCATGTTATCTTATATCTAATATCTTGTATTTTTTTCTATAGTTAATGTAATATTTCTTTTTATTTCTAATAGCCCAAGTTAGAAGACAACTATAGTCAGAATAACAAACATTAAAACTGGAACAAAGAAGTTTTAATGTTTCTTATTCTGATTATAAATGTCTTCTAATTTGCTATTCGGAATAAAAAATATTAGATTTACTGTATGAGAGATGTAAATCTATCATGTTGTATTATTTTTATTGTTTGACAGATAAATAATCAATATGAAGACAAATAACTTAAGTTTTGTGTTTAACTTTTGTTTTAAGCTTTAACCTCACTGGTAATACATGAGTGGTTTACTTTCAAAATTAAGTGTTAATGATAACCTAAATAAACATAGTATTAGAAATTGATAATTTGATTATGCATTAGGAGTTGACCTGATGTAAATAAGAAAAATGAAAAAGTAAAATGTTCTAGAATTTAGAAGATTCCAAACAAATGAGAAGTGTAGATTTGATTCCTATATGTCCTTTTTTCCAGCATGTCAATAAAGTTTTTATTAATAAAAAAATTTAAAACTTCTCAAGCTTTAATAAATTATTCAGTTATTTGCTGTTACATATCTATTCCTTCTTTATTTTTCTAACAATATTATTAGTAAAATTTTTCTTATTTTCCTGGAACTTTATATCCTTCATTTTAGTAGGCATAGAATTTGTTTGTTCCAGATTCTTGTATGGAGATAATCCAGTTACCATTGCTTACATGATTTGATTTTATCTTCATATGTCAAATGAGATTTAACAATTTCTCACTCAAAAGTTAAATAATCAGGAATGATATACATCCAGTCTTCCAAAATTATCTTGACATAAAATATTTTAGATGTTATTTAAAATAATAAATATTTATAATTTATTCAAAATAATCTTTTTATGTCATATTTAATTTATTTGTATAGAAATTAGTGTATATATATATATATATATATATATATATATATATATATATATATATATAAATAGTTGAAAACAGGGCATATTTGTTTGTTTTTTCTTAAATTAGTAAGTTTATGTGTATTTTATAAAGGGAATGTTACAATTATGTTATAAAAAAATCTTAATCCTTTATTTTAAATAGGTATTTTATTAAAGGAAAAATGGAGCACTGATAATGTACTTACCACTGAGATCTCAATTGAAGACAAACCAGTTAAGGGTACAAAATTATCAATCCTTGGTACTTTTGTACCAAATACAGGGTAAATATATTTTGTTATTATTTAATTATTAAAAATTTATCTTTACACCAATATTTATTTTCAATGAATTTTATTATTTGCTGAAACTATTCAATATGTAAAAATTAAGGTTTCTTAATCAGCTAATGTTCTTTAAACTCAGTTTAAATTATAAAGTTTAATCTCATTCCTAATTTGGAATATTAAATATTTGCAGTTTTGATTTCTTTATTTGTTATATATAAATTCTAATTGTGAATCATTTGCAGTAGGTAAAGCTTAATATGTTAGTATTAATAAATTTTTATTATAAAATTATTTTCTATGTTTTGATTCTGATGCTAATATCAGTATTTTATAAAAGAGGGTAATTATTTTTAATACCATTGGTTCTTCTATATACCTTATTTTTTTCTAGAAAAATTTTCCAGCTGCAATACTTGAAATTATTTTTACTACGATTATGTATTCTACATTTATCATAATTTGCGAACACTGATGCCAATTTCAAAGCTCATAGCTCTCAGTTTAAATAGTAGCTTTTACAGCTTTTGTAAAAATACAGTTTGACTCCTTGGAAATCTGCAAAGATTTTTATTAAGTAAATATTCATTAAAAGTTATATTTGTACTAATCAAGTTATGAAAATAAAAGTTACATGCTTTTGTATTTATCATTAGTGATTATATTAATATTAACTTAACTCATGGTTGATGATTTCTAAACATATTATCTTTATATGTTACTATACTTCAAAGAACAAAATTAAGTTTTACAGAATATTTCATACTATATTCTTTGCAGTACTACTGTACGTAGTTTTGGAATGAATTTAATTCTTTGTTTTATAATAGTGGATATAGTAAATAAGCTTTTGGTTAATGCAGTCCTTTATTTCATTTAAGTTATTTTATTACTAAGTCATAATGTAAATCAAAAATATTAAAAAATAACTAGTATATTTTATCATACATAATTACTTTAATTTTCTTCTGTAAATATTTCATTTTTTTTTTCCTTATAAAATAAATACCTGGAATATTTTTAGAGATGAATTTTAAATGCATTCATTAATTTAAAATTCTTTCCAAAATTTTTTTTCAAAATTACTCTTAAAATTTTATTTTGAATACTGCACATCTGATTTTGACTTAAAAGGCTATACAAATTCTGATTGTATAAATGTAATGGAACTCTTACTATGTAAATGTTATTTATCACTCATTAATCTTGCCATATCAGAGAATTTTGTTGAAAATGTGATTAATATTATTTAACTACTTTGCCTATTAACTTGGTTATCCGTCACAAATTTATCTTTAACCAACAATTAGTTAGATTTTATGATTATTAGTCTTGTGCAGCTCAAACAACCTTAATGAATGACATCCTTTCCTACACAAAACACTTTAACCTATCCTATCTTGATGCATTCTATGTATGATATGGTAATGTAACCTCACTGCATGAATTCTACAACTTTGTATTTTGCTATGTTAAATTCATGTATTGCTAAGTGTGTATCATTTACTATGTTGAATTCATTATGATACTGTACAATTTCAAATTTTGACCCATTATAGTTGATTTGTTTTAGAATTTCAAACACTTCTGAAGAAAAATATTATGCTACCACCATACAATGTCTTTTTATGATTGTATTTAAGCTCAGTAGTTAAGTTGCTTCTCAGTGTTTCCTAAGATCAGCTAAGTGAAGCATTGTTTGCTGTGGCTTGTCATTGGGAGGAAATCACATTCTCCCTCGTTGGATTGTTGAAACTTGTCCACATTAGTATAGTGTAGATGTGAAGAGCTATGTGCCATCTCAGGTGTCGACCTATTCCAAGGTTTGTACAACTCCCGTAAATTCCTGCAGTTTAAAAAAAATTGTCAAGGACCCTTGTGACTCATGGAATTTTGACTTGACACCTTGAAAATCGTAAATTACTCCTGAAATTTTTACCTTGATGCATTTATTTTTTAAAAAATATTATTTTTTTAAGTTTTTTTGTTTTATTATTTAAAATTTTTTTTAATGAAATTGTTTAGAAATCAAATTTAGTATTAGTTCTTAATGTTTTCACTCAATTGTGGCATGATCGATGTTTCGTTGTATTCATAAATGTTGATTAAAATAAAGATCTAGTTCAGCAATAATAGCTTCATGATAATCCAGTTCCCTCAGGACTGGATATAGTATTTAGATTTATGTGTGTGTGAAGTGAAGAGTAATCACCAATAAGATCGACATGTGGTTTAATCAGGAGGTGGATTTTAATTAGTTCTGTTTCTGTCTTTTCTTATTGAATAAAATTCACTGAATATTTATATTTAAAATAATTTTTTTAGTTAACAACTTTTCACATCCCTTGGTATAAATTGCATATGATTTCAATGAAAAGGAATGAATTTATTTATCACTGGAATAAATTATTTAGTATGCCTAGTGGAAAGCGTTTTTTAATAACCTTTTCTTAATAAGTCTGTGGTTCAGGAAAAAGAAAGAATTTTGTATAAGAACTTAAATCATTACAACCGAATACAAAATTTCAAAATTGTATTGATAAGAAATTTTATCCTATGAAAGATAGAATAGATACTTTTTATATATTCAAACTTGCACTCAAATAAATGAAATTGTCACTTATGAAAAGTTATTATTTTACTTTTACTATTCTCTCCTTATCAAGCATCTGTTGAACATGGAATTTCTGTGATCAAAAATTTAATGGTAGAAGATTTAAATGTTCCATAATTTGTGACTAAGTACATCATTGGTCACATCCAAAACATACTAGTTGTCAACAATATAATTAGAATCAAAAATCAGCCAATAACAGAAGAAAGCTTTTGAAAAAATCTGATGAACTAAAAATCAAAATGAAGAATTTGGAAGATGATATATGAACATGAAAAATCTACAGTATCAATTATTGAAGAAGCTGAAAAAACTGGTAAATTAACATTAATCGCAAAATCAAATGTATGTCATTGTGCCTCACAGAAACAATAGTTATTCATTAATAATAATGATATAAAATTGGAAGCTTTTGAGATGGAAAGTTAGTATTTTCTAATAGTAATATTGTATGTTTAAATAACCAACTAATCTATTGAATGATTAAAAAGCTAGAAAAGTGTAGAATATTTATGTGAAATTTTATAATTTTAAAAGAGTTTCAAAATAAAGAGGGAAAAAAAATTAGAATTGCTTTAATTAAACAATAATTGGCAAAAAAGTCACATCCTGAAAACTTTATCTAATAGTTGTATTCATTTATTTTGTTTTCAATAAATATATTTTTTGAAAAGAGATTGTTATACATATTATGAAATACTCAATTAATGAAAAGTTAAAACTTTAATGAAGATGTTTAAGGAATTTTCAATAAAACCTATTATTTTATACAATGTATTATTCAGAATGTAAAGAATATTAATTATTTAAATAAAAAAATTCTATTAAAGCTGTAAAGGTTTATGAAGTAATCATCAAATATAATTCTAACTTTAAAAAATTGAATTTTGCAATTATTTATTTCTATTTACAAATATAATTGAAAAATGTTGCATATACATAATTATAAACATATTTGGTTTAAAAAAAATTTAAATAAAATATTGTGAATGTTGATACTTTCTGAAAAGTTTCCAGGAATTAAATAAATTTTTTATTTAATTCCTGGAAACTTTTAAAATTTAATTTTTGGAAATTTGTATGAACCCTACTATTTACTCGAAACCTGTTAACTATAAAGTATTGTCTGAGGCTCGTCTACTCTGCTATGTATATATGCATTCACTTGACTGAGACAAAATTGCAAGGCTCTTGGTGTTTGCCGAATACTCCAAACCTGTTTATCTTTAGTACAGTTTGAGCTGCCCTGCCTCACTATGTATGAAATAATAAATTCTGAATATGTTCTTGACATCTAATATATACACTATACACTTGCCAAAATATAGAGATAATTTTTCTTCATTTTATATTTAATTAATCTTATTTTTGTATATTTTAACTGAATAATATCTTAATATTTATCTATATATTATCTTAGACATTAAACTCTCTACCTGGTAATTTGGACAGTAAATGAACTAAATTGATTGCTTACTCTGCCAGAATAGATTCCCTCTCGTGACTGTTTATGTGTGCAGAAATTGCAGTTGTACAATAAAATACAATGATCATATAAATATTGAAAGTTATTTCAATATTTATCTGATTATTGTATTTTATTTATTATTCTGGGCATTAGAATTTCTGTATCTTACTGTTTTAGAAGTTAAATTTGATTTCATTTAAAATTTTAATAGTTTGTATGAATTTGAAAATGTCGAATTCATAAAGGAAATTAGTAAGATGATGTTTTTAGTATTTTTAACTTAAGTTATGAGTCCAGAAATTTTGTAACTTAAGCTAAAAAATTCCTATTCAAGTTTAAAATTTCGATTTTTTTTTATTAATGCTTTTAAATGAATTTTAAGTTGAACTTATTGCATAGCAGTTTTAAACTGTGCGTTTAATATTTGTATGTATGTGAAATCAGTGTATTGAATTTTTCATATAATTTTTTTTGTAAGTTATATCAATGTGGGGACATTGTATTAATTATTGAAATATTAGTTTTTCTGTTAAATATGTTGAGAATCACTCCCAATTTCAAACGATATTTTATATTGAATTTTGTTTTTATCAATTAAAATGATATATATTTTAACATGTATTCTATGCTTTTAAGAAAATAGATGATTGAGAGTGCAGTGAAAGTATAAATAAAGATGTTAAATTGTCTTTCAGTAAAAAATCAGCTACTGTGAAAAATTCTATGAAGATGGAAAATATACATCTTAATGTAGACTTTGATGTCGATATGAAATCTCCCATATTGCATGCAGCATCAGTTATGGGGTTTGTGTTATTACTATAATTCTTTAATTTCATAAAATGTCAAAATTTACTTTTGCCAAAAGTCCATTTTTAGTAAAATTATTTAAAATTTTGAAACATATTTTTCATTTAAAATTAGTAAAATCTTCAGAATTAGGTTTATATTCATCAAAATATTTGACTTTTTCATTTTATTTACTGGAATTTTTTTTTCCTGTGTCAAGAATATACATTTAAGCCAAAATAATATTTAATTTTCTACTTTTTCTTGAAAACGGTATTAGAATTATATTTCTTCAGTGGTTTATATGTTCAAAACCTTTTATTGCAATTTTTATTATATTTAATCAAAAATTATAATTCTTTCAAATAAAAAAAAATCCTTTAGTAACAAATAAGAATGTTGTTGTCTTGTTTAGTTGTGTATTGATATTTTTAAAACACTAAACCTGTATATGCAAGTATGCGAGAGAATTTTTTTTATATTCAAGCTTACAGAATTTTAATAGATACAACTTATTTAATTCTGAAAATTTTTCTGGTGTTCTACTATGAAAGTGTATTTATTTTGATACATAATTTATTACTAACAATATTTGAAGTTAATAAGTTAATTTTTTTCTTACTTGTTTTGAATGAAATGTTTTATTATAACTTAATGAGTAAATCGTCAGCTAATGTTTACTGCGCAAGATTTTTTTTTTATAAGTTTTCTTATGTATTGGAACTTTTAAGGTTAAAACTTATTGATTGAATAAAAGGAAATATTGATGTCTTTTATCACCTGAATCTAAAAACTACTTAGTTAATTTATTTCATTGCAGGAAAATATTTAAATTATACTTTTAATATGCAATAGTATTTGTCAAAATATTAGTTTCCAAAGTGAAACTTTTTGTATCAATTAAGTTTTTTGTTTTTATGTAACTTTTGTACTTTTAAAATTACAGGTATCACTTTTGAAAATTGGTTGTACAATTGCCTAGATGCAGTTTTTAAATGAATTTCTTGAACAGAATTCTTATTTCTAATCAAAAGATTCATTTAAAAACTGTATTTTAATTATAATTACAAGAACCTTTTCAAGCAGTATTACTAATTACATCTGATGGTTATGTATTTCAAGCCATTTAAGTAAACTGTTGATGTTATATTATGGCAGATAAAAAGTGGATGTGAATTGGTTATAAATATTTAGTTTCACTAATTTTTAGTATTAAATAAATTTGCTGAATAATTAATTCTTTTAATGTTATTAAATCTTATTGAATGCACTTATATTCGTAAATAATTTTAAAGTATCTATTTTAAAGCTTGCGAGGCTGGTTAGTTGGGGCTCAAACTTCCTTTGATGCTGCTAAAGGTAAATGTATCAGGAGCAATTTTGCTGTTGGTTATGCTACTGATGATTTTGTTTTACACACTAATGTGTAAGTTTAAATTTCAATAGATTTTTGGATTCTAGTATTATTAACTCTTTAATATAATATAATATATTTATTTTAAATTTCGTTCAACTCTAGTAATGATGGTCAAGAATTTGGTGGCTCTGTTTATCAAAAAGTAAATGAAAATTTGGAAACAGGAGTACAATTAGCTTGGGCGGCTGGAAATAATGCTACTTCATTTGGATTGGGTTGTGTATACAGTATTGATAAAGACACGTCTCTCAGAGTGAGTCTTTTCCCCCCTTTCTGATTTAAAAATTATGATAAATTTGATAGTCGTTTTACTTTTATATTATTCAGCCCCAAATAGGTATTAATAGGAGTATTTAAATACATGTTATTAAAAAATTTGTAATCAAATATTGTAAATTCGTAAAATTATTTTAAGACAAATAAAATATATTTTTTATTTCAATACGACTTTTGTTCACTAACATAATTATTTGTATTAAAATTTCTATTAGAAAATAATTTTTAATAAATTAACCAAGATAAATTTTTGTATTGCAAACTTGATTCAGATTAGTAAAAACATGTTATCAAGTGAGTTTTAAATTGATCTCTCAATTAAAGAGAAGTTGAGAGATTACATTAAATGAAATAATAATAGATATAAGACTGTTCAAATAGCTGTCCAACTTTGTTATGTAGGAATTAAGATACAATTACATGTTTATCTCAAAAATATATGAATAATGTTTTTATTGATGGAAATTTGTTTTTAGAAATGTGTTGTAAAATATTAGTTTAAGACATTGTATAAAATATTAAGAAACTCATACCATCTATGAATTTTTCTTCAAGATTTTCAGAATGCATATAATAAAAACTAATCCACACACATTTTGTATATTAACAATACACATTTTTAAATACATTTCCAAAATCCTCTGTTGTAAATACAGTCAAGCAATTTTATAGTGAGCAAATAGAATAAATATAGCATAGAAAATCATCAGAAAATAGAGCTGAAAAATCTTCTGTTACGTGATTAGTATTATTTGTTATCGGAATTGTTTTTTAAAAATATTTTACTTCCTTGATGCACATAATGAAAAAAATTATCTTAAAAACAGAATTGTTCCTACACTTGAATTAAATTTATATTATTTCTACAAATAAATTTAGATTTAGAAAAGAATATATATGCCCTGTGAAAATTACAATCTGAGATTTTTAATATTAAACATTTTTATTCACTTTGGGAAATATAGCTACCTCTATTTAAATTTAGCATGCAAAATGAATATGTTGTATATAATTTTAAACATATCAGTAAGTCATTATTATTTAATTATTTGGAAAATTAAGAATATTGTTGATAAATTTGATTTTCTCTTGTTTTCAAATGGTTAAATATTTATGCTAAAAATTTCTAAAAGTATAAGTTAATGGAAAAAGTATTTGAATGAAGGAGGATCAAGAATTTTTTTATACAAGTGAAGATGTTTCATTAATTTAAAATTACCTGATATTAAAACTTTAGCATAAATTATATTACATATTTAATATTGCATTTTAACAATGAGATTTAGAAACCATAATTTAATTAATGAGCTTATAAATATTTTAGTAAAACTTGTAAATGTTAGTAAATGTAATATTGTAAATTTTTTAAAGAAAGCAGCAAATGTTGATGCTGTATGTGTGACATAAATTCTCTTTAAAAATGTAAGGGGTAAAAATTTCATGCATTATCTAATGTGTGTGTGAGATTATAAAGTTATAACTTAAAATTAAAATTGTAGTTTTCAGTGAATTTAAAAATAAATTTTAAAGAATGTTTTTTATGTCAATACTAAGTTGTATGTATAAATATATTGCTCAGTTTTATTCCAAATAGATTCTTTGTGGATTCCAATAACTATTTTCTTAACAATTTGTTATTGTTTGTGAATTATTGTTCTCAAACAATAACAAATTGTTAAGAAAATACAGTAAGTACATATGAAAACCGATTATCTAATCTCTTGAGCACCATGCTTTGATAGAAGTTAAGCAGATTAAATAAGGATCTTGTTTCGTATCTAATTTTTTACCACATACATTTAGTAGATCAAGTTCAATTTCAAATACCTTCAAAAAGAAAAGTAGAAAAATTAACTGGTAATTGAAATTATATTTTAAAAAATGTTGCTGAAAAGTTTTTTATTTAAATTTTTATAACAAGTGAACTGTTTTATAATATTTTTTATTTATTTATTGTCATAATTTGTTACCTTATTCAAAAAATGGCTGATATAGTTTATTAAGAAGTGAAATAATTTAATAAATAAAATGCAAATTAAAAAGCATTAAAGCATTATAATTTTTAACTGTTATTAAAAAGCTTAAGATTTTCTTAATCACTTTATTGCACCAGTTTTAAATGCTTTTAATCTAACCTTTCTTTTTGATTGAAATTTTTATAGAAACATTTATTTTACATTTCAGGCTAAGATAAATAATTCCAGTCAGATAGGATTGGGAATCGCTCATAGACTTAGGAAAGGTACAGAATTTTTTTCTTCATGTTTTTATTAAATAATATTACTTGAATTGTATTCTTTCCAATATTTTGAATTTTTCAACTGTTTTACAAATTCTGCTTTTATATTTCTTTACATTGATTGTTACAAAGAAAAAATATTCTTGTTCTATTTTTGTTGAAAAAAATTACTGTATGTATATATACATATACCAGATGTGTATATATCATATCTTTCAAGCAGAACTTGACAAATATCAGTAATCTGGTTTTCAGGAGAACTAGAAAATGAAATTTAGTATTTTCTTAAATTATTTTGCTTGTTTCAATTTTTTCAAAAATAAAATTGGTTTAAAAAATAGAAGTACAATCACATTTATATGGTATGAAAAAAAATGCTTTTCTGTTTGAAAAAAAAAAGTTCCTAGACTGTTTTGTGAAAAAGTTAAAGGATGCCAAGTACTCCTAAATTAAAGGAGGCCACTTTTGAAAATATTTGTTAAAATAATCACATTGGGAGAAAACTAATTTTAACATTAGCCAAAGTTCATTTGTGAAATTCAGTAACTTTTCAACCCTGTGGAACATTGATTTGAATTTTGTAATGGTATTTTTGTATAATAATCGTCAGTAAATTTCTTCTATTTTAAATACCATTTATTTATAAATTTGGTTTTTGTTTAATTACTAAAACTAACTGCAGTTTTAAGTACTTTAAAGGTGAATTTTGTTACAATTTATATTAGAGAATTAAAACTGCTAATTTTTTAATTGTTATCAAGTTTTGATATTAACTTGAAAAAAAGTCTGTTAATAGTTTTGTTTAAAAATGTAATATTTGCATTAATTTTGAATAAAATCTGTAATTTTATAATGGTGTAAAGAGTAATAAATCTGCTATATTATGCAATTATTATGTGTCATCTGTTATATAACTCCTACAAATTTTATGTGGAATATATTTACCTATGACATTGGTGCAATCTAAACTTTTGGCTATGTATTATTATTTTTATTTTAAACGTAATGTTTGATCTGAAATTGACATTCCATTGTCTATGTTATATATTTTAAATTATTTTTCCAGGTATTCAGTTGACATTATCTGCAATGATAGATGGCAGAAGCTTTAATCAAGGTGGTCATAAACTTGGTCTGGGTTTAGATTTTGAAGCTTAAAAAAGTATTAAAAATGATACCAGAAACTTCATTATTTTTATTTATTTTCAGTCAATACTAGGAACATTTATATACTTAAAAACCATTGCATTTGAAATTATCTGAATTTGTGATTTTGTTGTGTAGTAGCAACAAGTGATTAGGTATCTCTTTCATGTCATGTATTAAATGTTTTTAGGTTTTGTTTTATAAAAATTAGTGATATTACTGCTAGATATCCATTTATGAAAAAATATGTAAAAAATTATTTTCTTGTCACAAATATATAAAATGTTTCTATGTGCATTTCATTAAATTAAGAATCTCTTTATAAATGTTTAAACATGCAGCTTATGCTTTCATTTATTGTATTATTTATCTTCTTTATTGATGTATCTTGCATTTATTTGATTATTATTTCTATTCTTGTCTATAATTTTACTTAAATTTTTTGTGAATATTCTTCATTAATTATTGGAATTGATTCAATGTATTTTCCTTCATTTACCTTTTTTACTCATTTTCTATATTTTTTAAATAGAAACATTCTTTTTTTATGTTCTCAAAGAGAATAATTTTGTCATACCTTGCAAAAAATTATACCACCAAAGATAAAATTGGAAGCCAAATTTGTAATAAGGAACTATATATATTATGCAGAAATTGCTTTATATATTGCACTAAATAATAGATCTAATTAAATACTTTAATAATTTCATTGTGTTTCCTTTATTTTTTTAGTTTTCATGAACAAAATATTTGTTAAGAAAATGTCCAATAAATTGAAATTATCATTTAACATTTTACTACTTTGTTAAGAAACAAAAAGGTTTCATTATTTTCTGTTTCTAAAAAACTTAATTTATTGGGGTTTAAACTGAATCATATAAACTAAACAACTTTAAGATTTTGATTTCAAATAGATAGCTGTTTAATAATTATTTCACATATCATTCAAACTTCATACTCAAAGAAAATAATAGTTGTACCATAATTTTTATGCAACAAAAGAAGGCAAATATATATGATCCTTACTTTGAAAAATAATGATCATTTTCATTTCCTGCAAATCATGCTGGATATGAGTCATTGCTTTATTTCTTCTATAGAAATAGTAGCCAAATTGTTTTCATTAAATTTTTTTCATAGTTTGTAAATTCAATTTCCACCACAAGCTTTTATGTTTTTATTGATTCCTTATCAGTTTTAAACTCTAATTTTATTTGAATCTATTTTAAACGATTTATTTCTAGTATGAAAAAAATTACCTTTGATTAACAAATGTTAAAAGCTTCAAGCTTTTATTTTATAAATTTTAATGTTGAATAGCTTTTTTTGGTAAATAATATAGCATTATTTATATTCACTATGCAGTTGATAATTGGAGTTCATACAACTCCTGGAATTTGAGAAAAATTTTTAAGCCCCCTTGAAATTCCTGGAATTTTGACTTGACTTTTTAAAAATAATTACTCTAAAAATTTAGAGTTACCTCAATGCATTTATTTATTTTTGTTTTTAAATTTTCAATGAAATGTTTGAATACCAAATTAAACATTAGTTCTTAACTCCTTTAGCCTGCTACAGTTGTATATATATTTGCGTATACGCTTTTTCAGAGTTCACTGCTAACAGTAAAGCTAGACCCATAGTTTTTGAATTTTTTCGCATCCATTTTTGTTATAGTGTGTTATGCAAGCTTTTTATTTATTTTTTTTTTAACATGTTTGATCGTGAGGGCAGTAAGCTGAATGATTAATTTCCTTCATCTTCAGGATCAGAAATGTTCAAATAATTACATTTAAATTTTATATTTTCTTTTTTGTTTTGTTAAAGTAAACAATTAGAATAGAAATTATGCCTTTTCTTTTCCTCTGATACACAGCATGCCTGTGTAAAAACTGGTGCACAAGGGAGCAAATTTTGTGAGTTTTCCTCCACAAGTAAGGACAGCATTATTGATATTAGATTTTTTCATAACTGTTGACTTAAATAAAGGTATAGTTCAATTACAATAACTTATAAGAATCCAATTCAATCACACAGGACCTGAAGTAATATTTAGATTTGTGTGTGTGAAGTGAAGGGTAATCAATGGTATCATGTGGTGCAATCAATGGGGCAATTTTAATTTATTCTTTTTACATTTGTTTCCGTCTTTTATATTATATAAAATTCCCTGAGTATTCATACTTAAATATCAAATTTTTGAGTTAAAGTATACTTTGCATGTCTTGCTTACTGAAAATTGCATATAATTCAATGAAAAGGAATTAATTGGTTTATCAGAGAAATAAATGATTTAATATGGCTTGTGGAAAGTGTCTTTTCAATATACAATTCTGCGTAAAAGCCTAAAAAAATTGCTATTTCTGTGTTTCAGAAAGAAAAAAAAAAACTTTGTAATTTTGTTGAATTTAAATTATTACAACCAACTGTGAGAGTTCAAGATTGTATTGTTGGAAAATACAATCTTGAACTCTCACAAAAAACCAAAAAAAATTCATGTTAAAGATAGAATCAATAATTTTACTTACTCTCAAAAAGACAAAATATTATCATTTATTTTGAAAATAATTGGTTTTATTACTTTTTCGCAGTCAAGCATCTGTTGAATATGGATTTTTTACAAACAATAATTTAATTGTAAAAAATTAACATGGTCAATCAGTTCTGGCTAAGTGGATCACTGATGATTATTTCCAAAACATAAGTGCTAACAATATAATAAATAGCAAAGACCCACTTAGTTTCACTGCTCGTGCCAAGCAAAAAAAAAAGTATAAATTATACTTAAATTAGGAAAAACAGCAGAAAGAAAACAAAGTACTTAAAAATTATGAACTGAAAATAAAATGAAACATTTGGAAAATGACATATATGAAATTGAAAAATCTGCAATAGGAATTGCTGAGGAAGCTGGAATAACTAGTAAATTAACATTAATTGCAAAATCAAGCATCTGTGGTCTAGAGAAGACTATTATTATTAATGAATTAAAAGCTTTAAAAATGGAAAGTTTGCATTTTTTAATACCAAAATTGTGCATCTATAAACAAACAAAAAATGTGAAACTATTGAATGACTCAATAAATTAAAAAAAAAAAAATAGAAATATGTTTAAAAACTCTAAAATTACTCATTATTTTATACAATGTCTAATTCATGAATGTAAAAAATATTGATTATTTAAATAAAAAATTTTCTATTATAGCTGTAGTTCATTGAAGCCTTTTGAAGTAATCATTAATTATAATTCTAACTTAAATAAAAACTATTAATTTTTGCAATAATTTATTTCTATATACAAACGTAATTGAAAAATGTTGCATAATTAAATGCATATTTGATTTAAGAAAATTTTTTAAATAAAAATATATTTAACTTGAATGTTGATACCCCCTAGAAATTTATTTGACCCCTGGAGTTTTATTCTTGAAAATCTGTATGGACTTTGAATTTTCCATTCTAACCTCAAATTCAGTGCATCTTGGCTTTGGCTGACAAGAATAAGTTATAATATATAATTCTTTTATTAACCTATAGAATTTCTTCTGATGTCTTGTGTTCTGTTAATCAAATTGCATTCAAGGGAATATATTTTGTCAAATTGTATGCTTACATTCGAATTCTCGGGTTGGAAATCTCTTCTTCCAAAACAGTCTGTAGTTGTAGAGAAAATTCGAATTTTTGGCTACTATTTATCATAAGTAAATGAAAATTTTGCTGCATTCCATAAAACTATATCACATTCTGTACATGTGTAGCAGATTCCATTTTATTGAGCCCTTGTTTTACAGTTTTATTGCCTTTGCATGGGAATTAAGATAATGATCTTTTCTTTTTCTTAATGTGTGTGACAAGCTAGTTCTAGATGGCATATTATTAGTCCAAAATTCTATTTCTTTTAATAAATTTTAGAATTATTAATGATACCAAGGTCAGGAAATTTAATGCTATCCTTTGCAAATCTCTTTCCTGTTTGGTATCTATCGTTTTAGTATAAGCAATCAAAACGTACCATGATATCAATGTATACATCAGTTGTTTTTGTGCAAAGAGATTTTCAGTTTCAGTATCATCTTTTCTTATTGTAAATTGGATTTAACAATGAATACGAAAACTATCTTCTCTTTTTTATAAAATAGGCTATTTTCGAAAATAGAATATTTTATTGAAAAGTACTGATTGTTATGGCTTTAATATATTATGCAATGGAATTTTAACATTTCAGAATTAAGGCCATTATTTAACATTCAGTAATAATTACTTGTTAAAAAGGTGCAGAAATATGCCAAATAAAATTTATAAAAATAATATGCCAACAATCACCAGTATATCAGCACAAAACAGATTCCACAAGTTTTTACTCTCAAACTTTTAAAAAAGAAATTTGCTAATTCTGTTTCATTTTCATAAACATTGATAGCAATATCAAAATTATGCTTGATTTTTATTTTGTTCATCTTAAAATATTAAGGACAGGTATTTTCGCTGATTAAGTTCACAAGCAAATGTAAGTAAAAAGTTATCTTCTCAAAGACAAAAATTAACTACGTTTTTCTTGAATTCGATTTTATTTTAAGAACACCCAATTCATCCATATCAATAAAATTCTTCCATTAATGACTAATTTGTATCTTAAAAATAATTGCTAGTTGAAGAATTTTTTATTTTATTATTCCAAAAATCTCATCAAATCTCAACCTTTGGTTTTATTCTTAAATCTTATCTTCAAAAGTTTTTACTCCTATTAATATAAAATAATGATTGCTGATTTCAAATTTACATCTTTTTATATATTTAATAGTTATATCCTGCAATGTCTATTTTTAACATTAAATGTATATTGAGTTCATTCATGCTATAACTACAAGGCTAAACTAGTAGTCATTTTATATACACAATTTTATTTATAAATTCAATAGCTTACACTTATTTTAGACTTAAGTGAATGATCAAACTTGAAAGAATTGTATATGGTGGAAAAGTACAACTTTTGTATGAATTCGACACAAGATTTGTTTTAAGCCAATATGCATTTAACTGAATATTTGCATTTATATTGACAAATCAAATGCACAATTTTGATTGCAAAAAAATGAAAATGAATACTTACTCAAAACAAAATGTACAAATGTCTTCTGGCTTGTTTTTTGATAAATAATTAAAATATCCTAATATTGGAAGTGATTGTGAGACAAGCAGCTGTTATAGCACTAATCACATTTCCAAACCACCAATGAAGGGGTATTCGAAATAAAAAATTGTGATAATCTTGTGCAGTTCCTAATTTACTTTCTTGCTTGAATGTTCCATTTATAACTTGTTAATAATACTCTTTTCTCGCCTATCATTGATTGACGAATTCACGATTGATTAGCTGCTATATCGCACTTTTAAAGTCTATTAATTGTGATTTAAAAAAGTAGTTCTAAAATAAGATTATTACATCTTTTTAATGATAAAAATTAATGCTTCATTTCATGAGAAATGCATGTGGATGGCTAATAGGGGGGGGGGTAATTAAAAATAAAAAAATCTTATTGTGTACACACAGATCAAAATGATTCTTAATTTATTCGCACAAATTCCATATCTGCAACTATTGTTTAAAATAAAGAGTGGCTGTTTTCCTGCAACAGTTGATGAAACTCGAGACATTTCCAATCATGAACTGTTAGTTTTCGATATCTAACTTCGAAATTCACGAATCTTGCTGAAAAACTGGAGAATCTTTGTATAATTTTTTTGGACGTAAATTTCTCCATTTGCCTAATTCTTTCAGATATATGAGCCAATATTATGGCTATGGCCAATGCGGAAGGACTATACATTTGTGTTGCCGCAAGAAAGTTGCAGGATAATTCACTGGCAATTTACACCCATTGTAATATACATATCTTAAATTTATGTTTATTTAATATATGTTTGTCCATTTCTACAGTGAGAAAAAAGCACTTCATCAGCTTAAATGCACTTTCATAAAAGCGTCATCAAAAAGGTATGCCATGTAAAAAAAAAGAAAAGAAACGTTTGATCACAAGTTCATTTTGCGGAGGTTACTCAACATAAAAATCACTTCATGATTTTAGATGGAATTACAAATTGAGAGCCATTAAGGTAGTGTTTGATAGATTTGAGACTGATTTTTAACACTTGAAAAAATGTTGAAGAGCGATGTTCTAAACCGTGACAGAGACAATTTAGGACATTGTTCGTAATATTTTATGCACATTTATTGTACGCCAAGTTCTTGAACAATGCAGTAGTCTTTTTTAAGCACAGTCACTCGCCTGATCTCCGTTTTGATGTTTTAAAAACTTATCTAAAGATACTATCTAAATTGCTAATTTTTTCTTCAATGACTTGTATTTAAATAAAGTTTGAAATTATGTGATTTAACTCTGAAAAAATTCCTACTGTTGACCAAAAATGAGAAAAATAAAACCCCAAGAAAATTATGAGGTGCTAAAAAAATCCGCATGATGGTACATCACGACGGAACTACAGTTCCTAATGAAATTATTGATTCAATATAATGCAATTCCAGCAAGATTTAATAAAAATGGCCTATCTGTTTGTATCGCCATTAATTCTACATGGTTTGCGTCAGCATATATATATACCAAGATAAGCAGAATATATTTCATATATTTATTATTTCTAGCTTTTAAAAAGTTCTGTGAGTTACAGCTGTTTTGTTTAGTGATAAAATCTGCAAACAGTAAATTGCAACTTTAAAAATAGCTGTAACTTTTTCACTAACTTACTAAGTTCATTTCCTCTAATAACATTACTGTTTTTAGTTTTTTTTCATTATCACTGATTTCTGAGAGCGATCCTTTTCATCTCAGAAGATGGAAAAATTATCTTTGCGTTTCAGTGCGAGAAGACTCATTTTTAGCAGTGAGATACAAAACTGTTGATTAAACTATTGTAAAAAATTTCGTTTCTTTCACAATCTAACAAACACGCTTAAGCCTCTAGTTGAAGGTAACGCATATTTTTCTTATTCCTTTGAAAAGTATGTTTCTGTGATGTAAAGCCATGATAAAATATGCTCTAGAGTCAGGAAATTGCTATTCCTTCTTACCACTTGACCTCTAACAGTTGTAGTTTTTTTTATAAATTTTTATAATAAAAATCAAAATTAAGTTGTGTTAGCTATCACATTTGAAATCTCTCTATCCCTACCCCAACATGCACTCGGACGCGCCTACAAACAATGAATTCATTCCTTTTTTGAGAACGAATTCTAATTCCAAAATTTGCACCCTTTGATTAAATCTGAAATGCCGAAACTGGAAACACACATTGAATTTAATATATAAATTGGTTTGCATTAGTTATTAACTGCAGTTTTTGAATAGTCGTTTATAAAGATTATTCGAATATTTCTCAATTATTCAGAAGTTAGGTTCCCTTAGAACATCACGTGAATCACGTGCTTAGTTACAACATCTTCCGAAAAGGTGAAATAATTAAGCATTTCATAAATGCGATGATTCAGAATCATTTTTAAAAAATTTGGAATATATATTTTTCTTTCAATATGCAAAACATACCATGAACCAGCATCGTATGGCTTTTGGATGAAATTTCACTTTTTTGAATTTGAGAAATGTATAAAGTAACAGTTGAAGAATACATAGTTTTTAAATAGTCAAACATTCCTTGGTATTGCCGCCCAACTTGTCTAGTTGTCAGCGTGAGTGTCTGCGGATAAAGAGGTCCTGAGTTCGAACCCTGGTTCGGGCATGGATGTAACTTCTCTCTCTATCCTGTCTTTGTCCTTTCCTTGTATGAATGGTTACTTACCCTATAAACGGGTACCTATGGCATGTGTGTGTACTGAAGATGTCGGACTCCACATCAAAGTGTGGAAGAGTGGGACAGCGCACTCCATGTTGCCAGCCTAGCTGGCACACGACGACAACATTCCTTGATATTGAACATCGGACTTTTCTTGAAACTTTCCCTTTTTCTAGCTATTTCTTTTGTCAATTCCAAAACATCCTTCAGATGATTAATAGCTATAGAATTTTGATTAAAGCACCTATCTATTGTCGTCGCGTGCCAGCTAGGCTGGCATGGGGTGCTCTGCTCCACTATTCCAACTGAACCATAATTAGGCGTGGAGTCCGACTTCCTCTTTACACACATGTCATAGGTACCTGTTTATATGGTAGGCGCAACCATCCATAACAAGGAAAGAACAAAAACAGGATAGATAGAGAAAGTACATCCATGTTCGAACCGAGATTCGAATCCAGGGCCTCCCTATCCGCAGTCAGGCACGCTGACCACTAGAAAGGCTGGGTGGCACACTAATATGTTTCATGAGTAAACCAACTTATGCGGAATTTCAATGGGCATTAGTATTAAGACTAAATTATTCAAATGGAAATTTCAGAAATAACTTGCACACTAAAATAATTTTAAAATGAAATTATTTATATTAAAATATGTGCTACCTTATTATAAGGAAATTATAAATGAAGATAGTGCATATTAAACCACGGTACACGTGGGTAATTTAAATTGCATGCCCCTGCTTATCCTCATAAGCAATTAGTGAATTTCCAAAAATGCTTCTAGTAGCGGAATAAATTTTAAGTCTAATTGTGTGTGTGTAAGAAATCTGTTGCCGTGCCCTCTAATTTAAGAGAAAAATGGATTTAAATTGCTTAGTCTTGTTTTCACCTTATTTCAATTTTTAATACTAAATTGTTATGTAAACATAACAACAGGTTACATTTCTTTGAATAATTATATTGGAATTTTAAAACTGTAAGCTGTCTACACTCGCCTCATCGGAAATTTCATCTCCTATAGACCATTAACGCCAAAAAGCACATTCTATTCCCTTAAGCATATAGTATCGACGTAACCACATACAGCTGGACATTATGGATGGAGATATGAAAATGAAAGCTGATAATATAGAAAATGATTTTTAATTTGTAAATAATTCATAATATAATGAGAAAGATAAAGAGAGAGAAATGAATGACATAGTTGTGAGGTATTGAGTAACACAATTCCAAAATTTGAAAAAGAAAGTACTATAAAATCGTTATTTATTTACTTAATTTAAATTTAATGAAATTGTAATAATATCCGTTCACCTTTTATTTATAGCATTTAATAATTCAACCTTTTAATTTTGTGCAAACTTTTTTAATAGGCTTATGCTTTTATTTTGCTTAATAGTCATCCAATATATGCTATATATATATATATATAAGGTAAAACTCTGAATTTTCGCGAATTTCTGTGTAAAGTTTTTTTCTTCTATAAAAACACATTATTTTACTTAAACTCTGTTCTTTATAAATGCAACTTTAAACTTCAAAAAAAAAAAAAAAAAAAAAAAAAAAAAAAATTTAATTAGCAAAATTAAATTATAACCTTATTTTACATTCTGAATATGGAGCTTGGGTAGGATACAAAAAATCATTTCGGATCTACAATGTTTGTAGTGAATAGTAAGAGAGATCGTAGTGGCAGCAGAAAGAAACAAAGAATTATAATACGCAAGACACTATTTCAAATTTAAATAATAATTTTACGAATGGAAGTTCTCATATGTCAAAGGTCTGTAGAAAATTTCAGACTTATAATTTCAGTTCGCACTCATCATTGTATGAGCTCAATTCCTATCATAATGTACATTTATATAGAGAGAAACTGTGCGCATGTGCACGCGCTATTTTGCACAGATAATGATTATCTTTTGTTCGCTCAGTCCTCTAATCCATAGTGAACTGTGTATTTTTACCGTTATATAATTAAGGCCCATGAAGGTGTTCCATCTTTGAATGATACCATTTTTCGACAAAATGATGCATAACTTCATATTCTTGAATGCATTGACTTTATTAATAAAGAAAATGATAAATCTATGTACTGAATTCTGCAGGCTGTGTAGAACAGGGGAGCACAAAATACCGGGTGAGCCAAAAGTTCGTTACAATTTTAAAAATTCATAAAAAAAGAAGAAAGTGAGATAAAGAAGTGCGGTTTGCAAGAAAGGGCTCACAAGGTAGTCGGATTTTTTTTAGCAGCAAAAAAAGTTTTAGTTAAAAAAGTCACCTATAGATGGCATCGAGAAATTCAGCAGAATTATACAAATTAATCTTGCGATAAAAGGCCGTGATACTCGAGAATTTCTCATTCGCTTTCAGAATGTTATCATTACCCGATCGAGCGTTGTTGGTGAAGTTGTTCTATTTGAACGGAGAGTCAGCAACTATTGCGTTGCGAAAATTTCGCACGACGAAAGGACTGAAGACGAAGAAAGGCCCCATATCGTGTCTATGAATAGTAGCTTGTCAAGAGGTTCGAAGAAACTGGCTCTTAAGAGGATCGGTCACGCAGTGGAAGACCCTCGTTGGCGGAGAGCCGAATTTCTGCGGTGGAAACCACAATGAATGATTTAGCGGCGGAATCGTCCATTGGGAGTAGCAGTGCTCGCGAAGCTGGAAGATTATTGGATGTGCCTCAATCATCGATTCGACGTATCTTCCACGGGATATTGCATCTCTATCCCTACAAACTGCAGTCACTGCAGGAGTTACAACCGGGAGACACAGCTATGCGGGAATCATTTGCCGAGTGGGCTATGGCAAGAATCGAAAACGACCCTCAGTGGTTGTTCAACGTTTTCTGGACGGATGAGGCGCACTTCACACTACACGGGGATGTCAACACCCATAACACTCGTATATGGGCAACATCTAATCCTCGTGAATACACGACGAAATCTATGCATCCAGCCAAGTTGACAATCTGGTGTGGCTTCACCTCATCTTTCATTGTCGGACCTTTCTTCTTTGAAGAACCGTGTTCCAGATTGGGCTGGAAAACGTTCACAGTAACCGCTAAGCGTTACCTCACTCTTTTGCGTGACAAAGTCGTGCCCGCATTAAATCAAAGAGGTGTGTTATCTGTAATAAACTTTATGCAAGATGGCGCACCACCACATTATGCCAATCCAGTAAAACCATTCCTTTTGAGTACCTTTGGTAAAGAGAGACTGATCAGTCGAGGTTGCAAGATCGCATGGCATCCACGATCACCCAACCTCACTCCGGTCAACTTCTGGTTGTAGGACTATTTGAAATCACGTGTGTACTGTTCATCTCCTTCAACATTGGCCGAACTCAAAGATTCCATCTGTCGTGAGGTTTCTGCAATTCATTCCGACGTATTGCATTCAGCTGTAACGGGCGTTGCGAGTCGCTTAGTTGTGTCGTACAATGTATTGGAGGTCATATTGAACAACTTTTATTACCAGAATAAATGAATGGAGCGTACTGTTGTCCTTTTCATTGTGTTTCGGACAGTCAGCGCCATCTATAAGTGACTTTTTTAACTAAAATTTGTTTTGCTGCAAAAAAAAAAAAAAAAAAATCTGACTGCCTTGTGAGCCCATTCTTGCAAACCGCACTTCTTTATCTTACTTTCTCCTTTTTTTTTATGAATTTTTAAAATTGTAACGAACTTTTGGCTCACTCACAATATCTGTTCTATTTCTGAATATGTTATAGTTACAAGAAAAATTCTGAGGTTTTGAAAAGCTCTTGTACTTATTATCACATTTTTGAAAATGTATAAGCCTTCCTGCAAACTTGTCCTTTACATTGCTAATGAGTTCTCGATTTCAGTGTTGTAGCAATTTGCTGGGAAGAAATATCTTGTTTCAGGAAAAAACAAACAAAGAAGCTTATTGGATCAGATGGTCTTCCGTAATCAATCCTTTGTAGTCATTGTTGAATTAGAAGGTCCTGAATCTCATTCGAAGAATGTGCAGTTACACTATTGTATTGGATAATGATTTCCGTGAAGAAGGAAGAAGAGTAGCATTAAATTATCCTGGAAAATGGTATTTGAGAAACTTCAAAGGTGTTTTGCTTGATAGGTAATTATCAAGTGATCGCAATCACTTTAAACTAAGTATTTAAACAGAATTGCATTTGCCTCTACGCATGTTGATTTATTAGGTTATTTTGTTAGACATAATGCTCTCAATAATTCAAATTTGGGATCCGATCCTGTGTAAAATGGCCATTATCTATATTCATGATGGGTCTCAGGAAAAGATATTATACAATGTCTAGACTTAACAGCCATAGTCAAAAAGTTTTATCCACTTTAGAATATTTGAATGCCACAGTTTTAAAATTGTATGTATGATACTGGTCTGATGCAAAATGTTTTTCATTTATATTTTTGACGTGCAGTTTCTGTGAAAAGTATGTTTGAAGTGATATTTGAACTATACTTTACTTAATCAATATGATCGTTCCTTTTCATTTATTCTGTTAAATGAGGCTGTCAGAATTTTTGATAAATTTCGGCTTATGTTCGAAATCATTGAGTTCGTGGTAACTTGAATAATGGCAACTTTATCGACTGTCCGACTGTCGACCGTGAATTATTTCTTCAAAAACCATTATAAAATGAATATTTATTTAATTCGCCTTTGTAAATCAAACTATTAATCTTTAAAAATTAAAAAAAATTATAATTTTATAAGATTAAAAATTTAAATTGAAAATAAAATTTTGAAAAATTACAAAAATGTAAATTTCAACTTTAATTTACAAGAGGAAAAGAAAAAATGTAATAAGATAAAAATCAGCCTCGTTAATTCTAGCAGTGCAAGTAAACACATCAGTTACGAATGTTAATTATGAAAAGGCGACATCAAGAAAAATTGAAGTCTGGAAGAAAGATTTTTATTTATTTATTTTTTTTTTTAAATTTCTAACTAACTAATGTGAGTTTTCTTGCTTCATTATTGGAATTAATAACAGATAAAGTTTAAATTATTTAATTATAGTTTTGAAATAATAAGAAAATACTATATTTACAAATGAATATCAAATAATAATCTAACATAATTTTAGTTCAATTCAAAGTTAATTGTCGTTTGTACGTCTTGGCTCTCCTCGTCGTTCTCTCTCTTCTTTATGTCAGGCGGCGATCTTGATGTGAATGGCCCTCTGGTGGCGCTTTCAATTCCACACTATTATGATAATAATTTGATAGTTGGATTAAATCGCACTCTGTAGCTATGAGTGGAATGCGTGTGCAGAAAAAATATCTGCTTGTCAGAGAGTTCACATGTGCAGGAAATACTAGATTGCATGCCTTTCATTTTGTTTTGCAAAAATTTATTTTCTGACTTCTATATTTGATCCCCTATTTTACTTGTAAGGATTCACTAACCATACCACTAGTTTTTGCTAATATTATCTAAACTTCTGATAGATTGATGAGGTTGTCAGTGGACTGAAAACAATATGCTATGTCTCTCCTAACAAGGCGTCCACTATTGTTCATTACAAGCTCATTGGACAACTGCTTGACTGCGAATGTTTTTGGCAGGTTTTACTGTTCATAGGAAAAAAAGATGTTAATGAAATTACCAATTAAAGATTTTGATGATTTCATTTTGCCTTTTCGAACGTTTGAGTTGTTGATAAATCGAGGAATTTTAACAAAACTGATACCAAATTAAGTTCAGACTTACAACAAATTCGCACTTATTTTGCATATAGGTTTTTCAAAAATTTCCAATTTTGATTGACGCTTTTTATTAAACTATAACTAGAAAATAGTTAGAAATATGAATGATTTAATGCGATGTTTTGGGCTCCTCATTAACAATTCTGTGCCCCTTTTCTGATTTTCAAGACTCTGTTTGTATTCTTTTGGCACTTAAAACATAAAATCCAATCACTCAACAGATACCAAATTTGTCACATAATGTCAAACTAACTGTGTGTGATTTCACTGTAGTCTAGTGGTGGAACACAATCATGAAAGTTAATGGAGTTGCAAGTTCGATCCCATCCACTGTTGAATAGTGGTAGATGAATATTGCGTTTCTGTGTTCTGGATGGATGGGAATGAGTTTTCTGGTGATTCTGACTAAAAAAAAGCAAATTTGGTAAAGACAAATTCTGAGCTAGGTACATGCAACTGTGCTGGTGCCCAATGACTACAAAAAGATTCAATTGATGCAACGGCTATTATGTCAATGATATAAGTATTTGAGTCCTACATTCCTCATAGTATTTGAAAAAGAACAATTTTAAGGAAATAAGAGTATCAACTATCATATAAGAAAAAGAAGCAATTGAATACTTTTAAGACAGCCAAATAAAAAAAATCACATTATTTTAAGGAAATTAAAGTTTTAGCTCTTAGAATTAGACTTTAAAAATACAATTTTAGATTCGTTATTTAACTTCAGTATCCTCATTAACATGTATCATCAATAAACAAGAAAATGATCTTTGTGAAGAAAAGCTAATACAGCCAATAGTATTTATCAGCATTTTTAAATGCTTTTTATTAAACTATTATCTATTCCTTAACTATGAATATAGATAATATTATTGAAGACTTTTTTTTTTTTTTGCATACTTGATTTTGCATTTTGGAACACAATTCTCTTGAGAAATAAAAAGTTTTCATAGTTGCTGTACGGCAGGTTCTCGATGTATATGATCTTTTAATCCAATGTACCTTTCGATTGTTAGAATGTGGAGCTACCTTATCTGAAGCGGACAATATTTACTAGCCTTCATCCTAAGTAGATATCTTTTTCTGTGTTGATTGTTTCCATTCAAATTCTCTTTTAAAATAATATACAGAGCTTCATATATTATTTTAAAAGAGAACTAACTAAAAAGATTTATATATATATATATATATATATATATATATATATATATATATATATATATATATATATATATATATATATATATATATATATATATATATATATATATGCTTCTGCTTTCTCTTTCTCCATGCATGTCGGCTGGAATAGATGCTTGAGTATTCATAGTTGTCTTTCTTATGATAATTTTCAAAATATGAAAAGACTTGAAATATTCAAGAAAAAGTATTATTAGAATAGAGAACAAAAAAAAAACCCATTTGTATTCCACATTGAGGAATGACATGAAAGAAAGGAGTGGCCAACTGGAAAATTCATTTGAGCGATGTATCTGATGTCGAAGTGAATGACATTATACGTATGTGTTCCATATTAAACTGAAACTTCAAAAAAATATTATCTAAATTTTTTTCTTTTGCCAATTACTATTTAGATAAATTAGAGTAAGATCCTATTCACTTTGTACAAACATATGAAAGAGAGAAATTAATCGTAAACATTCGGCATAAGAAATTAAATATTTTTCCTCTTATCATTGAGATGTATTAAAATATAGACTGAAATGGTTTGAAGATTTCTACAAAAGAGAAGTAATAATGACCTCAATAGTGAAGCTTTGTAAAAATTCCTCTTAGTTGTTGTCCAATAACTTTTATAAGTTGTTTTGAGAAAACTCCAAAATGCATTAACAATATTAGGTTAAATCGTGCTTTACGAGAATTATTATATTCTTCCTCATCGCAATGAATTTTGCCGAGAGAAATCAAGTCAAAATAATATTGTTTATTCGAAATCTTAATTTGGATACTAAATTTTTGTTAAGTCGAAAAGCTTTGATGAAAATAATTTTTGACTAGTCAGTCGAAATGCTCATATCAGAGAGAACTATGTAATTGTTGAATTCTTTGGATGAGAAAGCACGTCACTGCACATGTAGTTGCGGCATTTTTTTTACTGTGCATAATTTTGGCTTTTATAAAAACGCTCATAATTTCATTTAAAATCTATTAGTTTCCCACATTTAAAATCCCTATTGCATTAATTTTTCTAGCAATTTTCTTCAAACCAAAAGTGTGCATCAAGAAGTTATTAATTATTTTTAATACTGTAATCACTAACACATTCCTATCAGTTATTATCTTGAGATTATTGTTGTTAGTATATTGATATCTTTCCAAAAACTAATTTTCATTTAATTGAGAGATTGCAAGAAACAGCAATTAACAATCTCTTTGCATAGGAGGAAGAAAATGACCACATCTATCTTGCAAAAGTATTTTTGCAAAGTTATAAATTATAAAATAACAGTATAAGCCTTTTTTGCATAAATTGGAAGAAAAGAGTTTAGTATCTGGAACCATTTTTTGGAAACTGGAAAAACAGGTCAAAGATCAGGGCAATGTCATAGAAGCGCAACAACTTCCAATGAAAACCATTATCTAACGCTAACAGCTTGAAAACAAGGAAATATAAATGCCACTTTTCTTCATCAATACCTTAGCTAGGCGTCTGGTACCAAAGTTTTGACACAAACTGTCAAAAAACGTTTTCCCAATGTAGGGTTGGAGGCTTGTCGACCAATTTTTTCCACTCCTATACTATCATTCAAGGAGTGGGAAACAGAGCATGTGAACTAGAAGAGATATGAATGGAACTATATTATTTTCTCTGACATGTCCCGTTTTCCTCTTGATCCTGGTAATAGGAATCATCTGGAATTAACGTGGCATTACAAAAACAATTCTGCGTTCATTAACGAAAGTGTTAGATTTGGTTGTGTAAGAGAGATAGTCTGTTCTGACATCTCCATTAATTATCGCACCGATCACCATATCATTCAAAATGGAGTTCTGGTCAGTCGTCGATACATGGATTTGACCTTTAAACCTATCATAGTCCTTTGTAGCAACTGGAGATTACTTCATTTAAATTGACAGCAATACTGGCCACATATCATAATTTGGTGAATGATTTTCCTTTGGAAGAAGGAAAGATACAAATGGAATGGCCAGAGTATTCTCACGATATGAACCCAATGGAGCATGTTTGGAACGGTTTAGGCAGATGAGTTGTTGGACACCCACCACCCTTACAAATTCTCCAAGAACTAAAGTAAGCAAGAGCTCACTTTAGTTCTGAATGACTGGAAAAGATTACCTCAGCCCCTCATGGACTCGATGCCTCAAAGGTGTTCAGTGTTGCTAACCAATCAGAGAAACCATACCTCTAACTAAAAAGATTTATATATATATATTATATATATATATATATATATATATATATATATATATATATATATATATATATATATATATATATATATATATATATGCTTCTGCTTTCTCTTTCTCCATGCATGTCGGCTGGAATAGATGCTTGAGTATTCATAGTTGTCTTCCTTATGATAATTTTCAAAATATGAAAAGACTTGAAATATTCAAGAAAAAGTATTATTAGAATAGAGAACAAAAAAAAAATAAACCATTTGTATTCCACATTAAGGAATGACATGTAAGAAAGGAGTGGCCAACTGGAAAATTCATTTGAGCGATGTATCTGATGTCGAAGTGAATGACATTATACGTATGTGTTCCATATTAAACTGAAACTTCAAAAAAATATTATCTAAATTTTTTCTTTTGTCAATTACTATTTAGATAAATTAGAGTAAGATCCTATTCACTTTGTACAAACATATGAAAGAGAGAAATTAATCGTAAACATTCGGTATAAGAAATTAAATATTTTTCCTCTCATCATTGAGATGTAAAGTAACATCAGGTCTCCATAATCGCAGTTTTAGATGCAGTGAAAATTCGAAATTCACTGCGAATTTAGTCTTTAATACCTAATTTTGTTAAACAGTCTCAATGTTATTTTAACCAATTTTTTTTCTGATTTCGAAAACATTGTGGAAATAAAGGAAATGTTCTACCCTTATTAGATGGATTAGATATTAATATTTAATCATTGAAATTGATTAGATATCAATTAATATCTACCCCAAAAATGAAACTTCTAGAATTATTTCCTTTGAATAAAATTGGCTGCAATTTTAAGTCATTTTTATATTCGCTATCATATAGTGCATAAGATCACAATCTATTAAGTACAAAAGATTGATCTCATATTACTGTTTCTTTTAACAACTTTACGATGTTTGCTGAAATGATGTTTAATGATCATTTTAATATGGTGTCTAAATCCTAAAATTAAATTTAAGATTTTCCTTTTAGCTTTGAATAAATAAATATTACTCTACTTGTATAAATAATATTACTGTAGTTATAAAATTGATTATTTTTTCACGCTTTGCATTATGTTAAAGATTTCAAAATTCTATAAATATTGCTATAACTTGTAGTAGATAATCTTTTGAGGGCTATTATAAGATATTCGAACATCCCCTCTATTAACAGTTCCTATCTGTGATTATTCAATCTGATCAATTTCAGATAGGGACAACATTTGTGTTGCAATAGAGGAAATCACTGATTCAAGAGTTCATATTGATATTCTCATGATACTCTCGATAGATGTCAACGTAGAAATTAGAAATACAATGTCTATATCCAACTATTCAGCAGTAGTGAGAATTGGAGAGCTGAAGTTTTCCACTCCGAAGAATTAAAAAAGCTGATAAAAACTATATTAATTTTTTTTTAACACAGAGGAGTTTTATTCATTTCCCGACCAATAAAATATAAACAAACAACTACACAATTCTAGAATATTTCCTCCCTGCTAATTTTATAGAAAACTAAAATTGATTCCTTTTTAAAAAACACACTCTGCAACAATGAAGTAAAATGTGGTATGTCTTTCGTGAATTGTTTGGAATTTTCTGTATTATTAGAATATTTAAATTTAATGTCAGTTCTTTTAGTGAACAAGATTTTATTAATTATTCTCAAAACAACGATAAACAGAATTTATTTGAATTTGTAATGAGAAATCCACACAGATATTTCTTTTGTTCTTCTTCACAAGGTAACACATTTACATAATATATCAATCTCTTATTGTTATCGAGATGTGTGTAATCTATAATTAATACGAATTTCGACTGAGAAAATATAGAGAAAAAAAAAAGCAGTTTTATTTTCTCTTAAGATTTAAAAGTCACTTATCCTTATAACATATCCTTTCCATTCATGATGAAGAATGGAGCAAAGAAGTCCCGTTTAGTCCATTACAACCAAAAAAGAAAAAAAATAGTGGGGATGCCAAGGATCAAAGGTCATGGAAGAAGGCGTATAAAAAGACGATTCAGAAGTTCTGCCAACTTTTTCCGTTTACAATACACCGAAAAGGTAAGTGAAGTCCTATTCTTCCCAAAATTCAAAATTTTAATCACAAATTATCTTAAGTTGTAAAAAGGATTATATTTCTTCAAAAACATCACTTACCAAAACTAGTATGAATATTGTTACATTTTTTTTTCATTTAAATATTTCATTTTAGAAGTAAGGAATTGTTGAATAAAATAGAATGCACTTTTGTAAACTTTCATTATTTCAAATAAGCTTTATTTTTAATTTATTTATTTTCTAAGAAGTGTTCACAAATATTTCTATTTTCTAAAAATTATTAATTTTTCATAAATTTAAATGGGTAATTTAAGAAAGACATTTTATTAAAAAACATAATAATAATAATATAATAATTAATAATTTAGTTAATATATATTTACACTTAATTTCCGAATTTATTACCCATTTTGTAGCCAATAAATTACATTAAAAAGCAATCCGTAGTAAAATATAATATTAGCAAGATAGTATTTTACTGCAAGACATAAGTATGTCAAATTAATTGCATTTGTTAATAACTTAAAGTATTATAAAAGCAACTAAAAAATTATGCTGAATAATTAATAAAACGCACCTTTTTGCCTATTTTATACAAACGTGTATGTAGCAGAAACTTTTTACTTTAGAAGTGCCTAATGATGACTTCTCAAATTCTATAAATATTAAAAGTATACTAAATACTCTCTGTAATATTTTGTATTTTGTGTGTGTATTGATTTATTATTATAATTTATTAATTAAGTATTACAGTATTCTTAATAAAAGCTTTGAAATATAAATCATCTGGCTTCTTTATAAAAAAGACTCATTTATATGTGATGAATATATAAACTGAGATTTTTCTCTTTATTTTTTACAAATAAAATATATATTTTTTTATTTTTTCCAAATACAATATATTTTCTCATTATATTTTTATATGATACAAATTATTTAAATATCATAAGCTAGATATAATATCTTCTTTATAGTTGTGTGATTTGTAATTGTTTGCATTTTTAATTTAGTATTTTTCTGTCATATGTTAATTGTATTATGTATTATTTCACTTTACTTTGCTGAATTAAATTATAATTTAATGCACTATTTACTCCCCCAAACTATAAAGCAGTCTTTATCTTAGTGGTTTAATGAATTGTTTAATGTTAAATTTTATTTTATTATCAAAAATTTAGTGGGAAAAAGAAGCTCTCTAAGTTGTACATATTTGAGGCCTCTTTGTTTTTGGTGATGAAATTATCAGTGAAAATACTCGTTATGAAAAAAATGTTTAAATTAACTGTTAAATATCTTTCAGCCTATATTGGATATAATTGTTATGTATAAAAAAATCTCTAAAATATCGCCGATTTTTTTCATTATAGCAACGTTGTAAGTTGATATTTTATTGTACAAAATATGAAACTATTTTAGCAAACTTATAATATATATCCATAATAGAGAATTACTTAAGAAACTAAACACCAAATCTGAATTGCAAAAAATCTTAGGAAAATGCTTTGCTGATTTGATGATTATCCATACTCTGATTATTGATGTCAGTTTAAGATTAAAATAAATTTAATTTTTGTTATCATCTGTGATGCAAAGAAATTTCTAATTATTTGCGCATGTTTTACTTTAAGCCATCTCAACTAGGTTGTCTAAAATAATGTAGTTTATGCATTATATCTAATGTACATTTGATCGCAATATTTTCACTTAATGTATTAATATTTAATTTTTTAAATATTTCTTCTATTTGCAAAAAAGATAAGAAAATACCACTGATGTAAATTCACTTTCCTATTCTGGTTTGTAAATTTCATTCATCATTATTTTAATATCCATACTGAATAAAGGAAGTAATTCAAAATCATTTTTTTATTTTTCAATATTTCTGCAATTTATTTGTATCCTCTATATTTATGAAAATGAAGACGTTAGATTAGAATATGTGTTGTACTAGTTGGTAAAAAATTTGGTGCTTAAAGTAGATTTAAGAAAATTTTATTGATGTGGTAATTAAGAAAAAAAATTTGTGCCTTTACAATATTTCTTGCTTTAAAATATGATTCGGATTTTTTCCAAAATATAAATGATTTTGTTTTTTGACAGATTATTCATTATTAAAAATTAAATGTTATTTTGTTCTAGCATTTTAAAGATTTCTATTAGTATTGTACTTTATTTTGTTAAGAAAATTGACAACATGAGTTTGATTATGCAAAATCTAAGAATGCAAACATAGTTTGTTTTAACCAAAGCGGGGGAAATAAATCTCTTCCCTGAAACAAACACTAAAATGATTACCTGTAAGCATTCATTATCTTAGAGAAAAAAATTTTAGGCGTATAATTCATCACTGTACTTGGTTAAATATTATATGATTAATGAACAATATTAAAATAGTTTCTAATTTCTATGTACTGTCTTTGAAATCTCCAAACAACTGTATTGCACAAATTTTTTTTATTGAATTTTATTACAAAAATAAATTCTATTAATTAATAGTGGATGGTAAATACAGCATGTATTCTTGCAAAAATGTGTTAGAGTTTATAAAATTTTTAAGTGTTTAACTGGGTAGCCACTAAATTAAAATTTAAATTTTCTTATTCAATTTAATAGAGAAGTATTTAATGAAATAATATACATAGTACATATATACTTTTATAATTTATATTATTAAAAATAATTAATACATGTAGTATACTACTTTTTAATAATTAAAATAACTTTTTTTAGCCATTTAATCTTAGATTACTGTGCATTTTGAAAAAAAAAAATGTTTTTCATTACTCTTTTGTTCACAACTCTACTTAATCTTATTTTCTTATTCTTAAATTAATTATCATTGTAATATATTACTTCAGCAAAATTTTCATTTTTCAACCTATAAAATGTTTATTTAAATAAGTAATTTTAAGTTATATTGAAAAAAAATGAATAGTTTGAGAGACAGCTGTCTTTATAGCAGTATTTAACAATAGGTAATTTTTATATAATTTAGAAATATAAATAAAAACTTCTACAATTATAAACATGAGATGATTGGTGTTGTAATAAAATAATCGTTGAGTAAGGCCTTCCGCTATTTTCTTATTTCATTTTCTCTATAAGAACTGATTATTTATTAATCAAATATAAGCCTGAAATGGCAACAATTTTATTTTTACAAGCTGAAATATATTCATTTATGTAAAAACAGAAATATAGAGGTTCTAATTTTCTATGGAAAAATTATTTTTAATTTAAAATTAGTCCATCTAAAAAGAGAGAGAGAGAGATTTAAAGTATTATATACATATACATACATACATACATATATATATATATATATATATATATATATATATATATATATATAATATATATATATATATATATATGTGTGTGTGTGTGTGTGTGTGTGTTTCTGCCGGCTAGTACACCGGGATAAATACATTTTATCGCGGCTATAAAAGCTTTCGTCTTCACCGATGGTGTTTTGCCATTGTGAATTCACAGCCACATGTACTCGGCCAAGTATGATCCAAGTATGAGTCTTTACTTTTTTGGTGCCTATTCCGCATTTTACGGCGGACCAAAAATACGCATTTACGGCGGACCAAAATTGCCATAAATTTTTATTGTGAACCTAGTGGGTGAAAATGTTAGACGTGCATCATGATGTAAATTGCAGGATATTGTTAAATCTTCATAGGGTTGGATTTCATTACTGCTACGATGGCGTAAAACTGGATACTCTTTTATTTGGCAAAAAATGTGTCACCAAATTTTCGCGATTTATTCTTGGTAAGCTTTATGAAGTGACAGCGATCATCTTTTTAGTCATATCTTAGCGTCAAAAAATCTCCGAAAAATCAAGAGGTACCCGATTGGGTAAACTTTACAATGATTTCCATAACTAAGCATAAGCAAAAAGAAAGGATTATAAATCCCGAAATGGCACAATACATAAACATACCTACCAAATCTCGCCAAACCTACAACTACACATTGGAAAATTTATAGCCATCCCTAATATCGGCAAACATCACTATTGTCTACAAATTCAACACGTTATCCATATTAGGATTAAGCCGAGAATTAATCATATCAGAAAATAAATGGAAGCCTATTTAAGGATTTATAGGAAATTTTTTGATTGCCTACAGTCATTCTTTCGAATGAATGAATCTCAACATCTGAATTCATTGAATATTTATGAGAATGTTTAAATTAATAAATATATTTAAAATATTTAAAACATGTTTTCTATTTATGCATTTCAAGTGATATACACGTGTTTGTAATTTATAATTTATGGTTAAAAGAAGAAATATCACACAAATTTAATGTTGAAATCCTTGAAGTTATACATTTCATCAGACTTATTTTGGTTTATATGATTATAAATAATTATATTTTATCTTTAACATGAGATGTTGAATAAATATATCAATGAAGAAACAGAATAATAAAATGTTTTGTGCTTATAGTTGATTTTTTTTTTTAAATCAAACTATTATCACATTATTTTCATGTTAGCTGATCTGTTAAAGTTTTCTCCAGGGGAAAAATTCCAACTATATTAATTAGCTTGATACTTGAAATAAAATTGATGAAAAAGTGTAAAATCAATAAAAATTGGATTCATCAGTTTAAGAATCTTTAAAATTAAAAATTTAAAAAAATCATTAAATTAGATGAGAAAAATTACACACACCTTGCAATGTAAAAGGAACTCCAGAAATAAATGTTTTCATTGATTTAAGAAATTTTCTTGTTGATTCTACATCTCTAAACCAGAAATGAAATTTTCTGGTAAATAAATTATGCAAAATTTGTGATTCGAGTTTTTTATTTATTTATTTTTTTTTTAAAAATTAGTTTTTAAGAACTTAAGCGACAGAATATGAATTTATATATTTGTGCAAATACAGTAACTTATATTTATACAAATTAATTTAGCATATAACATACTTTCATAAAATTCGATTATTACGTTTTGCTCTGTATCGCCACTCAAACAATTCTACAAATAATTATAAAATTACTATAGATGCATCCGTATTTTTTGTTTTTACTTCACACACATTTTATATGAATAAATAGTGTAGACCATTGTCTCTTGAGGATGTATCAAAGGTAACTAATTATCAGAGATAAAATAAAAGTACATAAGCAGCAAAAAAATAAGAATTTATATTATAAAGTAATATGAATTTTTAAATGATATTTTAATGGCAATTTTCGCTTTCTCATTGATTGCTCATACTTCTCTGCAAATTCTGTTAATCGATTTTATAACATATTTTAATTAAAAATTTTCTAACTTAACAATTATATATTGCTAATAATATGTATCATAGTATAATTTATATCTAAGTTAATATTTGCTTAACACAAAAAATTTTTGAGTGGTATCTTTAAATTTTTATTGAAAAGCCAAGTATATAAGTAGATTTTATTTTAGAAAGAAAGTTGTTCTGAGTCATGATACGATTTTTTTTAACTGTAGCATACTTTGCATTCATGTAGTAAGTAGATCTTTATTTTTGATACAGTATTATATATTTAAGATTTTTTAATTTACGTGTAATTGACCAAAACATGTAATATTTATATTTGGATCTTTTCGAGAGTGATAGATTTTAAGAAATATATTATTACATAAACTACGTGAATTTTCCTGGGCAAGAAATTGAATTCTACATCGCTAATGGACTTTGACTAGCATTATGATGTTCTTCAATAATTTTTTTAGCTGAATTAAATTTTAATTTATACATTTAAGTATCACATAATAAAATTCCTTCTCATAATTTAAGAAAACTTTGTTTTGTATTTTCATAAAAATTTCTCAAAAATATCAATATTTTTTGAATTTTTTGATTGAGTCAAAATTCTTTTTTGTTAAAAGTGCTTATTTTACATTTCCAAGTTTCAATGAAGTATTTAAAAATGTTTATATCTTCCGAGCTCATTTACAAGTGGGGTCAAACCATCCCATCATCATAACTTTTCCGATGACCTTTCGTGAGTCCCGAAAATAATGGTTACTGTCGATCTGACACACCGTATTACGTTGTAAAACAGTTACTATTTCTTATTCTTAATTTGTTTTTAAAAACTTGAATGTAATGAATTTTTATATATATATATATATATATATATATATATATATATATATATATATATATATATATAATTTGCACAGTTTCACAGAAGAAAACATACTAATTCTTCAAGAAATTTCGTAATCTCTTACTGTGTCTGACATGCTCCCATGATCCAAACTACTCCATAAATCGCTGGATTTAGGTTAAATTACTGAGAAACTTATTTAAATAAGAAACTATACAAGAAAATTGATCTTTAACGTGTGCTATTTTAATTTTCTTATTTCCATTCGAACAATTTCAACTTTACAAGAAAATAATTTAAGAACATTTTTGTGAACATTTACAATATGAAGTACTGATTCGAATTGTAATTTTTTATTTTAAAATTCTTACTCAGAATTCACAAAGAAAATTTTTTGTAACCTTTGAATGTGATTTCGTATCACTGATTGTCAAGCAATACATAATAGTTTTTTGCAACACTTTGGAGGTTTCCCATTATCAAAAATATTTAATACTATATTATATTTTAAACATTTTAGGTGTATTAAGATATTTTAGTAAATGTAAAATTTATAAATAAAATTTCATTAGAAATAAAATTAAAAGTTTCTAAAGGTTATATTTTAAGCAATTTTTAATTTCATTTCTAATGAAAAATACATTTACCAATGCAATATAATTTTAAAATTTTTCTTTCGTCTTCTTTTTTTCATAAATTTAATCAAAAAAATTATTTTAATAAAAAAAAGCTAATATGCTAAATACTAGTTTTTAAAGGAAATATAAGTTATACTTCTTTGCTAGTAGTTTACATTACTTTTGGAATTTCTGGAATTTTTTGCTAACTTAACAATTATGTATTGCTAACATTATGTATCATAATATAATTTATATCTAAGTTATTATTTGTTCAACATTGAAAAAAATTCGGGTGGTATCTAAAAATATTTGTTAAAATAAAATAAATAAGATTTTATTTTAGGAAGAATGTCGTTTGGGAAGAAAACTCATCTCATTATTATGAGATGAGTTTTTCTTAGCTATAGCATACTTCGTATTAATGTATTTCTTTTTTTTTTAATTTAGGTATTATATATATGAGATGTTTTAATTTACGTAATTGACCAATGCACATAATAATTATATAAGAAGCTTTTCAAGAATATGGATAGTTTTCCCCAAGTATATTATTATATAAATTATGTAAGTTTTCCTGGGTAAGAAATTGAGTTAACTAATTTAATTTTTTCTTCTATTTCTTGCTAACAAGCAATATAACTATTTAGTAGATCGTAATCACTCTTGTCAATATTGAAGAATATTTAAATTTATTTATTATATATATGTATATATATATATATATGTATGTATGTATGTATATATATATATATATATATATATATATATATATAATAAATAAATTGTAAATATTCTTCAATATTGACAAGAGTGATTACATCTACTAAATAGTTATATATATATATATATATATATATATATATATGTATATATATATATATATGTATGTATGTATGTATATATATATATATAGGTAAAATAAACTTTATTTTTTTTTGTATTCACTTTAATTTTGATGACTGAAATCACATTTATCAATTTGAGAAAACAACAACTTTCCCAAGATGAATACACACATTAAAAAAATTTTTTTTACGATATGTTAAAATTTATTAAATGAAAAGTGTTTAATTTTTTGTATATCTTCAAATATATGTTGATATGGAAAATATCTCAAAAAGAATTCCTTCTTGGATCTTGAGGAATTTCACATGTATCCTAATTATATATCTGTATAAGGCATCAATAAAAATCTTGAATCAAAAGTGCATTTTATTGTTGAAAACTTCACAAATGACATTTTTAGTCTAAAGTATTATTAATTTTGGCATAAAATAGAAATTTTGGCTTAAATCCAGAATGAAATATAAGCTGTAAACCAAGAAAAGGTCTCAATATTATATGTCATAAATAGGCATTTAAATCAACAAAATGAGGAATGAATCTAATTTAATTTATTAAATCCTCCCTGAAAACGAATAGTAGTTTTAATTAACTATGATGAAATTTGTAGTCTTAATTAACTATGGAAATTTTAATTCAATAAGTGGCTTTAAATTGCTTTAAACATATATATTTTATCCTTCAGTTAATTTTCTCGTGAGAAGCATTGCTAAGAAAATGCATAACATGAAAAGAAAATGTCGTTCAGATTATTACTGAAGCATGATTAGCCAAGCAAGTTACTTTCCAGCTATTGTGTGTGTGTGCCTTCAGCGCGTGTTTTTGCGTCCCATGACAAAGTTGATCAAACAATTTTTATTATATATTCTAGGAAAATGGAAATATTTAATGCTTTTCGAATTTGAACACAATATGATTCGAAGTAAGCAGAAAGGTAATCTAGGTACTGATTTGAGGAAATGTTTTCTAGAAAAATATTTATAAGAATTAAATTTGTAATTCTAAAACATTGGTGAATAATGAACCCTTATTTTCAAACTTTTTACCCCAAGAATACAGTTACATGTAAAAAATAAAGTATATAATTGTCTTGGACACCCACCCACGTATATCTACTTGAAGATTATTGAATTCCATATTAATATTTATTCCATAGCTTTATACGCTTGACAGTCTCGGGAGGTGACAGTGCTTAGAGTTTGTTATAGAAGTCTTACTAAATTATTAGGAACAGAATAATCTGCTATAGATAAATGCATTTGACTGTATTGCCTCTTATAATTAACATTGTCATTTGAAATCCTACAGTCAACGTTTTAGTTTTACTTTTTGATATGTTATGATGCACAACTTTATCTGCTTGAGAAGTGGGTTAGAAGAGGGTCATCATTTGGATTTCCTTAATAACTTTTGAAAAAATACAGTACTGATATATGAACATTATACTATATTTCCCGATTTAACTCTTAAAACTATGAATCAGAGATTTTCAATTAGTAAGAATGAGAATTCCTAAACCAAATTGCAGCTATTTCATAATCAACACAATCCTCAGAATTTGTCCCAATCAAGCCTTTAAGAATACACATAGAACTTTAATTTAAATTTTCTAAATTTTTTGCTGATTTAAAAAAACCATAAATATTGTTTATAGATAGAAATATACTAAGATTTCATTTGGCCTTGTGTTATTATTACGGCACAAGTTGTATCATGCATTCTTATGAGAGACAATTTAAGAAATTATTGCGATTCTAAATTTTATAACCCTTAAAAGCTTTTTGATTTTAAACTTTAACTGTTTATTTATATGCCTTGATATTACTGATATCATATAAAATTTTATTTAATTTCAGCGATTTCTGTTTGGTATTGCAATCTGAAAATGCAACTCCAAAAAGAAGTCATTAAAACAGATGACAATTTGTAAACACCTTGTAATTGCTTTTTTTATTAATAAAAAATTTAGTATTAATTATTTTATTGGTCCTTAAAGATTTTCATACTTCTTGAACAATTATTATTTTCATATTTTAGCATTGATTAGAAGTTGTTTTTTCTTTCTTGTGTTCTAATTTGTGTTATTATTATTTATTAATATTAAACTAAATGGCAATTTTTTTAATTGCCATTTAATTCATATATTTTCTTGAGGATTCTGAAATAAATTTTTGTTTTCATTTTTTATAGAAGGTCAATCTTTTTTCTTGTTCGTAATATTAATAATGAACAAAAATATACTAACCTGCAAAACCCCGCAAGAAAGACAATATTTTTTATACGATAACTGAATGAAATAGTTGGTTAGTACTTGAAATACTAAATTTTTGAGTGAAACTGTACATATGGAAATTTAAAATTCCTGTCAACAGTAAAATATTCTATAAAAACTATTGTTCGAGATTTTTTGCTTACAAGATTTGTTACAGAATTCTTAAATGGTTCATACATTTTTCTTAACTTTCTGTGAATGCTCTTTATTAATCGGAAGGAAATGTTCTTACTTGTTTTTGTTTTAGCTTTTCTAAGCGTGCAATAAAATTAGTAGTCATCTTTCTTCTTTACCTAGACTTTATTTTTAATTTTCTTGGTGCCTTTTATCACAGGAACTTTATTTTTTGATTTAATGAATACAATAATTTCAAACAAGAAATCTTAAAACAGACGATATTTTCTGATAAATATTAATGCATCAACAAATGCAATACTTCCCCATTTAATCAAATTCTGATTTCAAATACACCTGTAAAGTTATCAGATACTTTTTCTCTTTTAGCAATATACTAATAAGATTTTTGAAATATTAGCTAAGTCAACAAATTATTGTAAAAAAATAATTTTTCTAATTATTTCGTTAATTTCTTTTTCTAGATTTCAGATTATAACAACATGAAGTAATAGACTCTTGTTCGAGAGTCTATTACTTTATGTTGTTATAATGTTATGTATGTATGTGTTGTTAAATAATGTTATGTATGTGTTGTTAAAAAATACCAAAATTGTGACAATATAAATAAAATGTATTACAAAAATAAATCGGACTCAATTTGCCTACCCTATAGAATGTAGTGACAGATTATTAAATTTCTTATTCAATTACAGGAAAATATTGTTATAACAAATCAAATGTGGAGACTATTGCTTATCTCAGAGCAAAGATGCTTAGAACTTAGTTTTATATGAAACATTCAATATATATTATCAAACATGTATGTATATGAATAAGACTGTTATTATTTATAGTTATACCTGTGTGTATGATCGATAAATATTCTTAATCTATAAGCACACTGTATCATACCTATTTAATACCAAATAAACATCTGTATTTTCCAATAATTAATAAGTACTTACTAAAAACATTTAAAGTTTTTGGTTCAAAATTAATGAATTTCTTAAATACTTTTGCATAAATGCATATGTTAAGTATTAAATAAGTTTTCATTATTTTCGCGGAAATAATTTTTATTTAGTATTTTTTATAAGAGTGTGATACAAATGTAATCATAAATAGTAAATTTGCTTATCTACTCTCACACATGTACATGCAATCAATCTTGGAAAATATTTTGAACTGAAATTAAAAAAGAGACAAAATTCATTCTGAAACAAAAATAAATTTATGAATAATTCTGTATCTATAATTGAAAAAATTGAATAACATTAACATAGCCTTTTCATGTATTGAGAAAATTGAATATTAACTAATGTTCAATTTATAACAAATATCAGCATACATTTTTTGCATAGCCTCTCAAACAATGGATTAAAATTTTTTATCTCATCAACATAACTTTAAATGTAGCTCAAAGATAAAATAATTTTATTTAACCTTGTGGAAAAATTTGTGTGGGGGTACCTGTTTTGAAGTAGCATCTTAAAAACAATTTATTTAAAGCTAGCTCAAATAATATTTTTCATCAACCTGCGTAGCGCACGTTTAAATCATATTTCTGTCAATTTATGAGTTACATCTTTTATTATGGTAATGTATTTGATATTTAAATTCACGTGAGAAAATCCTGGCTTGTGTTGATAATACGTTTAATAAAAATAATAGTAATAATCAGAAAAGTTTTTCTTCTTTCAAGTGTGAGAAAGTAGGGTAATATAGCAAACCTATTAATAATTTTCAAGGGCGATACGTTTCCACGATCTATAGATAATTATTACGAGAATAATTCCCAGCTATTCACGTTTGATATATGAGGATAATTTATTTGGTTCATTCTTATTTGCAGAAGTAGCTTCTAATGACGTTACATTAATATATTTTTCACTGCAAAATATTTTCTTGAAAAAGATCTTATAATGTGAACGTAGAGTTAATCTCTAAAATCTGAGTACGTATATGAATTATATCTTGAATTCTCAATTTAAAACAACAAAAAATGTTTTCTTGATTTCAAATGATTTGACTTGAACTCCGTTTTTAGGATATTCTTTTTGCATGTCATAAAAATTTTGATTTAATGATAACAAATCCAGTGGATGAAAATATTATAAAACTAAACTAAGCGGTCACAAAATTTCTTACATATATTGTAATTTTGGTTATTACACGACATTGATTTAAAATTTCATATCATGTCCTTTTGCGATAATCATAAGCTGTACCAATATTGGTAATAATTAGGTAAAACTTTAAAATAATAGTAGATACATATAATTCATCTGTTACAAATAAGTCTAAATTATTCTTGATTAATGATATTATATATTTAATCCCAGTTATCCAAAAGAATTATGATTTTTTTATTATCTCTACATAAACGTATGCATCGGACACGAAATAACTGATACCATAATAAAAGTTCCACAGAAATGTTTTTGAAAAAATTAAGAAATATTTTTGAAAATTTTAAACTAAAGAATAAATTCAAAATTTTTGGACAGGGGTTATCGTAAATGTAATAAATGAATATTAAACAATTTCTTTCAGGAAATTATCTCTGAATGTAAGGTTTTCAACTGATCGAACCTTTAATTTTATTTAGCAAGATTAAATATCTATTTACACTCATTGTATTTTAATGTTTAAAGTGTTTGAACATGTTAAGGTAAATAAATTCTATTTGCTTAGAAATACCTTAGCCTTATGAAGATTTAAACATTAAACAATTATACTTATATTTTATTCCATTTTGTGTAGTACTAAATTTCAAAGCATCATACCAGCTAGGCACTGTGACTGAAGCAAAAAAGTTGTTCTTAATTAATAAGATGTATCTAGAATATTTTTTATAAAAAAAAGCTCCTGAAGTATGGAAATATTCTTTATCTGTTAACCAACGCCCCCTTTTGGTAGAAATGTGTTTTCACACGATAATTAAATATAAATGCTAAAATATAATTTCTGAAAATTCATATTAAGTATTCTCTTATCTCACGATATCAAGTAATTTATATTAATATTGATTTTAAGTATTATATAAATATGAATAAAATAATTAAAATATGAATTTAAAAAAATTCAAAAAATTCTTTTTAAAAAGAATATATATATATATATATATATATATATATATATATATATATATATATATATATATATATATATATATATATATAATTTTATTAATCCTATAAATTCTTCATGTTGTAAAGTCGAATGAATTATGGATAAAGTGCAATATTGCTTAAATAAAATACGTAATAACAATAATATTTAATGAAAATGTTAAAGAAAAATAATGCACACTTTTTTTTTGGTGGAAGCCAACATTTTTTTTTTATTTGATTCAATCCTTTTTTCTTAGTATAAATACATGACTATCTTTCCTATACGGAGGCTTTGGGAAACATAAATGTACCAAATATTAGTTTTAATAAATTTCACCTAGATTTACTTTCTTAGTAAATATAGAAAATTAATCCTTGTACATAAAGAACTTTAGAAAAAAGAAAACGATGAAAGATTCACATAGAAAGCTTTTAGATCCTTCATGTTTATTTAGAATTTTAGCGCTCATTGTTGTTCAACTTTTTCTTTTTCTTAAGTATAAATAATTTAAAAGAAAAACATCAAAATAATATTTTGCAGGCCCCTAAGTAGAGGAAAAAAATTCATTCAGCACACCCATTTATTCAAAAGGATTTATAATGTCCTTGGTAGATGTTTATTAACTTCAGCCTTGTGGCACTCCCATGAGAAAAAAATTATAAAGCTTTCTATGCTAATCTGAAATGACGCCATAAATTCACATTTATAAGATAAAAATACCGGACAAAAAGAAATTAACTATGCAGCAAAATTGCTTTCTATACAAATCTAAATAAACTGACTACAAACTATTAAGATAGCAAGCAATTTGGTTACTGACTGAATTCAAATGCATTGTTGGAAATTTTTTTAATAAAGTAGTTAAAAAAAATATTTAAATTCTTTGGCTCATGATCTTTATAGATGTAATTTTAATGTAAAACGATAATTCTTTTATGATGTATTGATTTCAAAATAATTCCAAATAACTTATTTCCAAGTTATTTTTAGAAAAACAAAATCGAGAATTAATTTTTTACTCATCATTTCTTTATATTATGTATTACAGCTTACCAAAAAAAAAAAAAAAAAAAAAAAAAAAAAAAAACAAAATTATATATGCATTTATAGAATGTTCTTTATATTTAATATACACTTTTTAAAATTATGAAGGGAATAATTAAACCAACAATCAATCAAAACTTAAAAAGATTAATAAAAATTAAATTATATTGATTATGTCATCCTTTCATCGCAATTTTTTTTTTATAATTCTTTATTTTTCTGACCCGGTGGTTCGAAATGAATTATTTGGTTATTTAATTCCCACATCCTCATCTCATCATCACTTTAGCATCTTTTCCTGCAAAAAACATTTCCGCCATTTCGTTCACCTGATTACCACGAATGCTTAGATGAGTTAAACACGGGTCATTCCTTTAACAAATGTTTCTTTTAAAAACAGATGGTACCATGCTATTTTATTAAAAAAAGAAAATTACCCTTTCATTTTCCAAATGAATATTTAATCGTTTCTGACGGGAAGTCGAATGGGGTTTGTCTTTGTTGACAGACAGGTAGTCGTTTTCGAATGAATGTATCTGTAAAAACACAGGTGGGTGACCATTTCCTGTTTGGTGCAGAGATCAGACTGAGGGGTCAGATTAAATATTAATTCATGGACTTTTAATCACTTCTCTCGCTTTTTATTTAGGTCAAGAGAAAGTCCGCATCTTCAAAATAAAAATAAAAAGGCAAGGCTAAAGTCTTATTTTCTTTGAATTATGTGCAATGTATTTGATTTTAGATTCGAACATAAGTTGTTGCATTATTTGATGGTAATTGAAGAGGAATATGAGAAATTATTTTTTTATTTTGCATTCTTTAAAATTACCACATACACAAATAAATAGGCTTCTCATGACTCATTTTATCAAGTATTACGCTGAATCACTATTATAAAATGATCTAAAATTTTGATCCATTATAAGAATATTTTCTATTAGAATGTTTCTAATGTTTTAACTATTATGTTGCTTAAGGAAATATGGACAATTTTTAACATTATTTGGTTGTGTACTTATTGAATAATAACTGACAAATATAACATCTACTCTTGAAACAACGTTCGTATATTGCAAAATTAAATTTTTCATTTTATTTTATGAAAAAGCTCCATTATTGCCCACATTTTACCTGATAGAATTTCTCTTTAAAATTTATAATTGGCTTTAAAATTTTAATTATAGTATTTTAAGTATCAAAAACATATGTTAAAAATATTTAATATTTCATTTTTACATACTTGAAACATATTTTATTATCATGTTTAAAAAGATAAATTGCAAAAATTATTCTTGATTTTTCGCATTAAGATAATTTGTGGAAACATTTCAAGCAGGTGAAATATTATTTCATAAACATGAGATTTTGTTGAAAACATAGGATCATATGAAACTGTAAGGAAAATATCATCACAATGAAGGCGATAAAATTCGAGTATGATAACAGAAAATTATATTTATTAAATGAAGGATATCACTTTAAAAGACTTTTCAATATTTTAAGTTTTTATGATTATGTTTAATCCTATAGGGAAGGAACGCACACAAAAATTATGCAAATATCATCAAAATTCTTAGATTTGAATATGATTTATTTTAAACGGGGAAAATTAAAAATCCAACAAAATATTCTTGGAATAGAAAAGTTAACTATTCAAATTTAAGGTCAATCGATTTAAATTCTCTTTTCTACTAATGCTCATAATATGAAGACATAATGTATTTAATATTCTCCATAATATTGTTGATCAAACAACTGCTATCTATTAATTTAGCAATATTTTCACTGATTAGTACAAATGTTTTTTGCAGTAAACAGCATTAAATGAAGTAAAAGATGAGTAAAGTATCAAATTTATCAAAAAAAAAAAAGAAGTTTATTAGGTATTTGTGCTGAGGATTGAAGAGCTAGAAAGATAAAAAATTATTTTAGATGATATTTTAAGCAATTTTAAAATAAAGAAGGATGTAATTATATCAAAATTCTCTATCCAAGGGAACAAATTGGCTACCAGATAGATTTTTTATTCCCAGAATCATTTGTGTATTCTAAACACGAATGAATAACTTTACAGATAAGACAAAATTACTTTCTGATGAACTATTACATTTTATATAGCAATAGCACAAGGTTTGTTTTCTTTTAAAAATGAAGTATTTTATCTTGAAATGCATATTTTTAAACAAATTTTTTCTTCTCTGACTTTGATTGGAAGCAAAGCTAAAATTTATAAGCAAATTTCAATAAAGAAAATAAAAAACTTTAATAAATGGCAGTTGTTTTTTCTCGAATTCAGATAAATAATTGAAAAAAAAATTTTGATATTTAGGTTTTACGTTAATTTGAATAAATGTGGTATGGTATGAACATCACACATTAACAATACTGCATTCTCAAAATTGTTAAAAAAAAATCTAGCTTAGTAATTCTATGTATTTTTATATTAGATTGCCATAATTTAAATTCTCTTTTTTCCTCCACATTAGTAAGTAAGTAATCGTGAGAGTGATCAGCGATATACTTTGCTTTTCCATTATCACTGAATGAATCATTCTCTCATAAAACTAACGAAAATGAATCATTGAGCAATAAAAGTAAAGAATTTTTTTATAAACTATAGTTTTTGTCTCAAACCATCTATAGTGATTTATTATTCTCGATAAATAAGGTACTTATAAAAAATGCGCATATGCTTAAAGATAAAATAATAGTACAAATAATTTTAAAAATAAAATTAATTTAAAAATCAAGAGTAAAAAAAAAATCAAAGAATCAATTGAGTTAAAGATGAAACTACTGAACATATTCGAGAATATATTGAAGGGAATTTGCATAATGCAGAATGCACCAAAAATAGTGAGACCGTGACACATAAGAATTCCCTAAGAAATTTGAAAATAGAATGATAGTTGCTGCATTACAGAAATGGAGCCAATATTCAAATAATTTGAACTAATACGAGTATTAAAAGGACTTTATTAAATCAAACAATATTTCAATGATGTAATTTTTGTATAAACATATAACGTTACCTTGAGCAGTATAGACATATTATTGGAAAGTGATACCATTTGCTCTGCTATTTATTTGCAGATTATTTTAAATTTCCTGTGGCCTGTGAATACTGTCTACTGATGTTGTATTTTATTCGAAAAGCTCCAGGTACATCTAATATCCAGAACAGTTACCGAAAAACAGATAAATTGTTATTATTGAATTTATTAACTTATCTCCTGTAATATTCTTGGTTGAAACTATACCCTATTTCTATACTACAACTCTCCTATGAATATCATCTTCTAGTGGTATCTGGTCAAGATTTCAATCACAATACTAAAAAAAAAAAAATAATTATAATAAAATAAAACTTATTCATAATGTTGGGCAAACATTTTAAGTTTGTGAGCTACGTTTTCTTACACAATACGTAAAGTTGAAATTCAATTCCGCCATTAAAATTGTGACATCTTGAAAGAAAGCAGAAAAAAAAATTCTTTATTGTATGTAAAAAGCATATGACATGAAATAAATTAAGTAAATTTGTAAGCAGTTTGAAATTTTCAGTGGTACGAAATTAATAGAAATATCTGATGTTCCTAGCAGTTAAAACGGCTCATACTTAGTTAAGCCATGTCCCACCCACTTGTGCCCCACTTCAAGAATGTTAATAACTGGAGATGGGTAGTGAACCAATATCCTTGCAACCGATGACAAGATGTCTACAACTGGTGAAATGTCTGGAGACTGTGCTCGGCAGGACACAATTATCTAATATCCTGTATATCAAAGAAAGTCAAAACATGATGTGAAACATTGCATCCTAGTTTTACTTTATTGAAAAATAGCATCTCGCAGAACTCGAAATTAGCACCAGCACTAGCCTTAAGATGTCAGAAATAAGTTGATCGCTGTTTAAATTATCGACGATGTGAAATAAAAATGTGTGCGTCTTATATACGATGGCTGTCAGAGGCAGCTATGACTTGGTTGAGGTATCCTATAGCTATGTTTTGGATATTTTACGTGTTTTCTCTATTGCGAAGAGTGAATATGATCCCCTATTTATAAAAAGTTCACTCGGAAGGTAATTAAGATAGAAACAGCTTATGTTCCTTGTAGTTAAAACTACCCATACTTATTCAAAGGTTAGATATCAAAATTCTTACAACGTTCTTCGACTGTCATGCTGTTCACTATGCAGTGCCAAAATATAGTCGCACTGTACGAGCGGATACCCTGATAAACAAGCCCATTATTAATTAAACATCCGTGATGTGGCTGTACAGTTCTGAAAGGCTGACAAGGCTGTTGCTTGTTACTTTATAAACTAGGCTCATATGTGAGCATTTATTTTAAAACGTGATGAATATTCACCGCTTCCTTCTCATTTCTTATGTGTGTCACATATAAAACATTTTTTTTTTTTAAATTTTGAAGAGGTTGCTAATTTGTCATATTATTTTGCTCACTTCATACAGTTTTATAAATATTGTGTAGCGTTTAAGTATTACGTTAGCATCTTTAAGGTCGGCGGTTTGATTACGAAACTCATACCACTTGTTTTTTGTTCTAAAAGGAATATGTAAGTCCTAGACATATTTGCTTAACATTTAATTATTAACTAAAGGAATGCAACAGACATTCGTCCTCACCCGTAGTTGATAGTTATTCATTTGAAGCAATAAAAGAGTTCAAGTATTTAGAAACGTCATCACTAGAAACAATAAAATCAGTGTTGAAATCAATAATCATCTGACTATGACGAACGAATAATACTTTAGATATAAAAGCCTAATTGAAAAGTTGACTTCTCCATCAAAGTACAAAAATAAATATCTATAAAATCCTTTTACGACCAATTTTAATATATGAACGAGTGCTAGGTTCTCATTAAATCAGAAGAGAGAAAATTGATGGTGTTTGAAACGAAAATCGTGAGAAGAAAATTTTTGGTACTGTCAACAAAAACAACATGTGGCACATCTTTCATAATTTCCAGATTTACAAGAAATTCTTAAACAGCCAGAGATATCATCCATGTTATTAAACCTAATCGCATTAAATGTTTAAGTCTGCCAAACAGATCGGACGACAGCGAATTAACCAAAAAAGTGATATTTTCGATACTAGATGGAATCCGAATGAGAGACCAACCACACATTAGATGGCTGAACAGTTTAGAAAAAGACTTTCAAATGGGAAATTATTTTATAAAGGTAAAACATTCTGTTATTATTTTCATTGTATTCTTGTTACAAATAGGCGCTATTTATTATAATGTATTATATATAGTTATATATATTATAATATATTTTTATTACTTATAACATTTTATTCCCATATTTATATTATATTACTATTTTCTTCAAAGGGACGCACAAAAGAGTATTGTACTCTGGCGCCAATTATGCTCACTACGCCACTGCTGACGTGTATTTAAAAAGTGGATATCACTCTTAGAAAAAGGACCAAAATTGTTGCCTTTAGTCAGCATACTTCTTTGATTGTAATAGATTTTGCTATAGTAGTTGGAATTGGAAAATCCAATGTTTCTAGGATTATTATTAATAAGCAAAGGAATTTTGGAAAAATGTCCCCAAAATGAAAGAGTAAATGTAGACACAAACGCAAAACCACACATCTAACAGAAAAGTTTCTTGTACGGAATAGTAAAATGCATCTTCGCAAAACAAGTAAGGACCTTCAGAAAGAATTATTAGCTACTGACGTGAATATGAATTCAATGATAGTTTAACGAAGACCTATTAAATCTGAGAATACTAATAAAAAACAATCATTAACAGTGTCAAAGAAGAGAAAACATTTCGATTGGGCCAGGAAATATCAATTCTGCTCTATACAAGACTGGAAGAAAGCTGTATTCACCGAAGAAATTCATTTTCTTCTGCAAGGGATTCATCCAAGATTTTTTAGGTGAAGTGATGGAAAACCTATCGGGGAACATCTTATACAAACATTTAAGCACCCTCTGAAACAGATATTTCGGGGTTGTTTTACTCCTAGAGGACCTAAAAGCTTAGCACTAGTTGAAGGAATCATGAACTCTACAAAATACATTTCTATAATTAAAAGAAGAATTGCGCTTATGATGCAAATGTTTGCTGTTGGTATTGATATATTTCAACAAGATCTGGTTCCATGCCATATTTCTAAAATTATTTCATAAATATGGCATTGAACCAGTATAAACGGTTTTGGATTGACCTGGTAATTCTCCTGATGTAAGTCCCACTGAAAATTTGTGCAGTACCATAAAGAAACGTGTGAATAAAATGGACTGCTCAACAAAGAAAACAATAATTGAAAATGTTGTAAAAGATTGGTTTCGTGGTGATGAGATCAAAAATTTATGTTCTAATTTATTAAAATCTGTGCTAAATCATGTACAGTATTTCATTCAAGCTAGAAGAGAACATATTTCGTATTATATTGCTTCACGGTGCGTGTAAGTTAACTTATACCAATTGAACAACATTTATAAAAAATTTTGTGTTTATCCTAATTATTCGCATAGTAATGTAAGTACAAAAATTTAGTTTCTAAGCACAAATTCTCAAGAACGTCATTAGTAATTTTTAATCCAATTCTGTGCAAATCATTTAAAGGAATTGTCTGCTTCGTTCAATGTTTTTTATTATTTGTATTTTTAAAGCTTGCTTAGTTTGATTTTTAATTTAACTTTTTTTTGTTTGAGCTAAGATAATTGTCTTTACACATCTAAAAAATTGGTGTGTGATATGCACTATCAACTGTAGGATAATTTTTTTTTTAACAAAAACCACCAATTCTGAAGTGTACTATTCAAACTTATGTTTATTAAACCAACAACTATGTATATTATTCAAACTTTTATTGAGTTAGTTTACTTTTATTGTTTGACTTCACTGGTGATAGAGGACCCGTCCGTTATACGGAACCACCTTACACTCGTCAAATCTAACAATGGAAGTGCTTAAGAAATTATTCGATGTACATTTAATTTCAATAGGCTTTAGGCTCCAAAGCCAGACTTCACCCGTCCTTCTAACATCAACAAATTAAAACAAAGAAATTTCCTCAATGATACTACAATGTTGCGAAATATGTCAAAAAAAATTTGGTTCAACATATTCATGTTTGCATTCAAAATGGTAAAATACTGTTTCAACACTTGTGGGATATAATAATAAAGCAATTGAATTAAATTATGCTTTGCAAAAATAAAATTGTTACAGGATTAAGTAACACTGTGCTTACTAAGTTTTTGTTTCACCTCACAAATAAAATCATGATAGTCTAAATGGGTTGGAAATTGTCTCCCACTCTTTTAAGCGATGTTCAAATCACAATATTTCAATGGTTGCTACATTAGTTAGATTTAAGGGTTACTCCAACGGGTACTTTTTCTAAATTGAGTACCCTGTTTTTTATTAAGAATAAAGTGAAGCAAACTTCAAAATATTTGTAATCAGAAATTATTTCCTCAAAAAACCTCATTGTATTTTTTATTTCCCATTAAGTCACATTTTTCTACAAATCGGTACTGAAGCAGAGGAAGAAACGATTAGTTTTAGGTTCTCCTTTCAGTAAAATAAAATATGTATCTAGTTTATAAGTTTTGGTTCATCTAAATAAAATTATTTTATTTTAATTTAGTTGTGGATTTCTGTTGTTTTCAATATGAATTTACTATAAAATCCAATTTCCCTTTCTTGTCAAATGAATAAATAAAATTAAAATAAATAAAAGTAAATAAATAAAAAAAATTATAGACATAATGAAAGATAAAATAATGTGATAATAACATACACCTCCTTTTAATATTATATAATATATTTCCAAATTTTTATTGAAAAGAATTTCATTCATCCGGGCTAATTGATACAGAAATTTTTTTTATCTTAAATTGTAGAAATGGGATATACTTTTATGAAGTTAAGGAGGTTAAAATGATCATTAAGGTGTGATTACACCTTAATTTCTTTAAAATTTAAAAATCATCGATATATGCGATGCAGTGAAGAATACAAATTTTATTGTATAGGTTTATTTTACTCAAAACTGCAAATATCATGTGTGGTAATTAAGTATTGCCTTTATTTTACCGATCAATATCATCAAAAAAATCTGTTTACTAAGACTATTGGCAATCTTTATTTTTATTGCTCTAAATAAACGTGATTACTGTGTATTAATTATTTCTAACAAAATATTTCTTATTAAATGGTAATAGCTATTTCTGTATTTGAGAATGTTTCGTAGAAGAATTAAGAATGCAAGGAATTTATTCGGGAAATGTTTCATAGTATAAAATTTCTAAATTTGTATTTTTTAAAAGATGTTTTGTGCAACATTGTGCTGCAGTTAAATGAAAATAAATATATCGTAATTTATTTTCCTAACTTAAAATAACTTATTAAATAAATTTTATTTTTTTATTGATGCATTAAAAATAAAAGAAAGGTAAGCGAATTCTAATGTACTCATTAAAGATGGGGCTTCATTTGAAATTTATAAGTGTAAGATATTCAGACAGAAAGCAAATCCCTGTTTTGTTTAGAATGTTTTAAACTGTCAGTAATAAAAGTTATATAATGATGTGAATATAATGCTTTTTTATAACAAAATATGCAAATTTTTTCCCTCTTTTTTTGTATAAGGCAGTGTTACTTTAGGACTTGAACTATCTCATATATTATTGCTAAAAAATAAAATCTATGTAATTAAAATAGGAAAATTTATATATCTTATATTAATTCTGAATTATGTTTTATATAACAAAAGAATTTACTTGATTTTTTATATTTTAGTTTCAAATATTTATTTGTTGCTACAACATTTCATTTTCATGAAGATGTATATTTTCTTAACAGGTATGTCACAGATATTTATCACGTTTGATAGTTTAATCAAATAATAAACATTTTAGGAATTTTAGTTTAAAATTTCTTTTTCTTTCTTTTTTTAGTCTTGTTTGGCATTCTTATCGTCGTACAGGTAAGGAAAAAATGTTTGATTACACACTGCACAGTATAAAATGTAAATTAAATTCATTTAACATAAGTGATATTGTGTATTCGTATGTCTTATAAATCTTTTATCTTCATTATTTTAATTTAAAAAAATATTTTTTTCTACATATTTCTATTTCTTTTCCCTTAAGATTGTTCTTCCTTTTTCTTTTTCCTCTTTTCCATAGTTATGATACTTTTGAAATTCAGTTAAAGTTTATAAAATAATACAAATTAATGAAAACTCTTTAGAAAAAAAAATAAATAAAAGATTTTAAATAAAAAAATATATTAGATTATAGTAACAGAAGTCTTCGTCTTGAAATCCGATCGCAGAATCAACAAAAATTTTTGTTTTTCTGTTACGGTTGTATATTCAGATTTGCATTATCACGCGAATATGAAATGTGTATTTAAATTAGGTATTGCACAATATACGAGAAACATTTTTAATTAAATAGTTAATCACTAAATATGCATGAATATTTTTTTCTGTATTTTTAGGCTGTTTATTAAAAAATATTATTGATTTGAGCACTAATTATACTATTATAATTTATGAAGTTTTACATAAGTTATCTTATAAATATAATATTAGCACTATTTCTTTCATTGAAATGGCAATTAAAATATGTTTGAAAAGCAGACGGTCATTTTTACGAATTCGTAGGGATCGGTAAAACTGTTTTTAAATTAGAAAAATAATGTAATAGATTATTAAGATTCAATTTCTTTTTTTAAATTTTTGCTTTACAAATAAAATACTATTAGAAAAATTTATTCAAAATATACTATAAGAAACACAAGCAAAATGCGATACACACCTAAAAAAAAGAAATCATAGTTTCATTTTATTGATCCATTCCAAGGATTAATTGATAAGTGATTTCTGTAAATTAAGACTTTTCTAGTAAATATTAACTTTCACAGGGACAAAACAATCGGATACGTCTAGCACTGATGAATTCAGGCGGTGATTGGTTGAATGATATTGATGGAGATAACATACCAGGACAAGCAGGCGTGGATTATCCTGTGCACGCATCTGTACCAACTGACACTAGTTTTCGATGCTCTGATTATGACTACGCAGGGTATTTTGGAGATGTTGAAGCTGATTGCCAAGTATAAGCTCTGAATATTAATATAATTTTATTGTTTTGTTTTCTTTTTAATTAGTTTTGTAACAATAAAGTATCAAAACTTATTAAAACTTTTAATTTCTAGCGTAGTCCATTTTTTAAAATCAATGCAGCCTTTAAGTTTTTAATTAATTATTTAAAAAAAGGCCTTTAATATTATTTGCATTTTTACGAAACAGTATTTTGCGTCATTTTTAAAAAGATATATATGAGAAGTATGTAAGAAATAATAAGGATTAGCGTATTTAATGGTTTAAAAATATGTCTTAATTTAAGAGTATCTTTAACAAAAGCTAAGTTTTATTCGAGATATTTACAGACGAAATTTTGTCAACAATTTTTATTTGCTATTTCCATTAATTTATAATTATCACAAAACGCCGAGAGGATTGCTAAGAAGACAGTATTCTATTGGTTAATATATTAACTTGGAGCTTCGACACCTATTTTAGGTATAAATGTAAGAAAATAGATAAACTGATAATAGAGGATTTCTAAATGATCATCTTTTGATTTATGTTTAAAATGAGTATATATCATTAGTTCATTGTCCTGAATTACTAGATCATATTGAGACCACGCACATATATGAGTGCCGTGCACGTGACAGTAGGCATACTCTTGTGTCACAAACCCGAAAAACTCCAAAGTGTCTACCCTGAAAGATACATATTCTAAAAACAAAAACCCAATAGACTCGTCTGTGGTTGTTTTTCAGTGGCCAGGACTGAAATCGAAGTCTTACCTCCAGAGGAGCATTCTCTCATTACTAGTCCAGTCAAGTATATTGTTAAATGTACTTGACTATTTGCAGTGTTTTGTTAACATTGTCAAAGACTTAACAAAATGTGCTTTATTTCAGAAACATTTAATTCAGATAAGTTGAATAGGTTGAATGTGCATTCAGATAAGTTGAATATGAAACCATAGGATTGATAACCTGTAGTGTTGTAAAGATGGGTAAAGCCGGTAAGTTCTAGAAAATATTGAAATTTCTCAGATGATTTGGAAAATTTGAATTTTTTTAATCAAACATTTATTTAAATAAATAAGAAAATCATTTATCTAAACATTTCTACAACTAATTACGAGAGCAGAAAGTTTGTTACAATCATGGCGGTCATGCGTAGTTATTAATTACAATGACAATAAATGTTTGAAACTATGTGCCGTCTTTAGTTTTTGAACGGAAATCATTAATTGTTATAATAAATGTATTTAGATAGTAATAGTATAATAATCATAGCTGATCGTTCTGAATTTATGTCCCTAGAAATAGCAACATAACGAAAACTTATACTTAATAAACTACGTGCTGAAATTTACAATAATAGCATTAACAGATTCTGACATAGTAACAGTAACTCACTCCTTGTAAAATTATATTGTATACAAACATGTTTATTATTTTATGTTATTGTCTTATTCCACACATGATCTAACCGCAGGCTACACCAAATAAAAAAAAAACTATAAATTCTTTTTAAAAATGTAAATAAGGAGAGGATTGTTAAAAAGGTCAATATATAATCGAAAGAGGCCTGTATAGAGTTGCAGGATTTGCAGAACAAAAGGAAAGTTGAAAAAGCTTCTGTAAGTCAAGAATCCAGAGCTCCGAAAGGCTGAAGTATTGTACAATATCTAAACAGTATGATACATTCCATGTATATTGCTTTATTTCGTTTTTCCTAGGGAGATTTTTGGAGCTGTTTTAGATAGAGATAAAAAACGGATTTATACACATACAATTATTTAAGTTGCTAGCCAAATTTAAAACAGTTCTAAGTTAAATTGAAAATTTAAAAAAAGGTAAAAATGTGTTACATTTATTAAGAAAAGTTTGAAATTGCAGGATCAAACCAAAAACTTTGTCCTTCTTATCTATGATTAAATCTAATATTTAGGTATAAATTTACCAAGTCAAATTTGTTTTCTTACCATCTGTATCTAAATTGGTAAAGCTCCTCTTCAGCTAGGAACAAGGAAGTCTGCTGGTGTAAACGTAGACCATATTGTATATGAAACGCTCAAACACTTAACTTATAATCATATTAATTTTGTAAATTAAATGTTTTATCTTAAGTAAGTAATATACTGAACATATTACCACCACCAGAGTACCAATCATGATAGGTTGAATGCTTCAGATAGCTCTGATACCTCTTTCCGAATAAAATGCAACTCAGTGTTGATTTGGGTAGTATCAGCTGGAGAATAGCTTGCAGCTCCTCTTTTACATGGGGCATCTGTTCTCTCATTTCCACGGTTATCAACATGAGAGGGGACTCATTGCAAATGTATGCAGTCGGTGCAGAAAAATTGCTCGAGTAGATAAAAGATACAAATCCCGATCTGCATGTGATCACGGATCCAAGTGCTGGATAGCGCTGAGACTATCTGTGACTATCCAGACATCACTAAATGAGGCATCATTCCGGATGGCAAACAAACCTGCCTCAATAGCAGGCACCTCAATCGAAAAATTGAGCAATGATCAGATAAAATTTTTTTCCTCCTCCACATCCCAAGAACAGCAGCTGAAGACACCACTACCAATACAATGATGTACATTCCTACTGCCCACGGAGTAAATAATAAAAGCTTCATCAAAGATGCTGTCAATTATCTCCGAATCCAGCTGTCTTAACTGATTCAGGGAGTGAGTATTATAGTTTACGTAGGACAAAAGTCATAGTTGTAAGAATACACGAGGAGGGTCATAGGAATAGTAATTGTTCACTAATTTATTACATTGACAGGTAACGATTAAATTACATAATATATGGCCTTGATATTCAAATCACTGGGAAGAATAGCCGAAATTTATTTTAGAAAACTTTAAAAAATAGAATGATACTAAAATCTGATAGTTTTTGTGAAAATGATAAATAAATCAAAGAGCAAAAATTTTTATTCATAAATGTTTTTATTTTGCAGGCCTACCACGTATGTTTCCCAGACGGACGAAATGCTAGTTTTCTTTGTGTGAATGGAACAGTTTTCCATCAGCGTTTTTTCGTTTGTGATTGGTGGTTTCATTTTGACTGTGGTCAAGCTATAAACATGTATGAATTGAATTTATTCAGAAAAGTGCCCCTTCCAGTTCTTCCACCGGTGCAAAGAAGACCATTTATCCGACCCACGAGTCCACCAAAAGTGGAATCGCTTCCAGGCCCAATACCTCAACCTCAAGCTAAACTCATGTCACAAAATCCCGGTCCAACACCTCAGTTCAGGAATAATCTGGGAGCACGAAATTCACCTCAACAACGGGTTTGAAAATTTCTTTTATTTTGTTAAAATATATAGAGGCCTTATATATAAAATAATCATATTTTTCACACTCAGTTTACAAAACTTCATTTTTTATATAAGTAATTTATTAAATAAATGTCATATGTTTTATAAATTAACTCGTCTTGAAGAACAAAATCTGAAGATTTCGCTGTCAAATCATATTGTCATTTTGTGTTACATGATAGTGTAAGCTATTACAATAACTCACAAAGTTACGACTTGGGGTTTCATTAAACATTTTAATAAACAAACATACAAAACAACAATTGTATAAAAATTAGTGCACGAATCAATTAATTATATCTTACACCATTAATAACAAAAGGCTTTCATTAAAAGAACAAAACTGGATGTTAGGTTAACATCAAAGCAGAACAGGTTGTTCTGAAAAATGTGCATCAATCATCCACGCAAGAAAGGGTTTTTTCTACTGCCAGGTTATGGTAGATTTAACATGAATGTTTTAATTCATAGAAAATACTCTCGTGTAGTGGTGCCATCTGTTGGCACTAACAGTTATTATTCTCAGAGATACAATACTATCATATTCAGACATACTATTTCTTTAATTTATATTCCACAGTAAATATGGAGATTTAGTAAAACTTTTATTCGACATTCATAACGTAAAAAATTATTTCTTTTTATGTGTGTATTTCTCCTACCAAAAACTACATAGTTAAATCACTTATATTCAATACAATTAATTTATTCAAGATTCGAAAAAAATTCTTTGTATAAGGAATTTTCTAATTATTAAATCATGAATGCAAATAAGAGTAGAATGGGTCAGAATAAATAGATTTCATATAGGAATGTGGATGCGTAAGTGCTATAAGAAAATACGGTTAAATTCTGCAGAACTGCATATGAAAACGGCTTAATGAATTGGATTGTTATTCCCTACAAGGTTATTCCGAGGAACATGCATCATTAAAATAAAGCAGAGCTCACTGAAATATATTATAGTATTGAGCAAGGAAAAAGAGCAGTAGCACTAAAGATGCACAATGATCAATTTTCGGGTAAAAAGCTACTAGATTACCAAACATTCGCAAGTCTTCATCGAGAGTTGTAGGCGCGTGGATTATTTTATGCTTCTTGAAATGATACTATAATTAGAAGGCATTACAAAGCTCTTTTGAGCAGCTCTTTTAAACTGTTTGTCAGTTTAGTTTTCTTACTTGTCTTTCCACTTACTTGTTGTTACTATTGCCTCACGTGCTAGTATTTCAATACTGCATTTCCACGCCCACACATTCTTATATAGAACTTGTTTGCTCAGAAACTTCAATTTGCCTTTGCATTTCTAACTTAGAAATGTGGAATACTATGAGTGCATTATTATTTAATAAGTGAAGTTAAAAAACGAATCACAAAGTTTTGGAGAATAACAACGATATACGAACTATTTGAGATTTTATCTAAACTTTTTTGTTAATTTTACTTATTTATATTTATAATCAATATCATCTATAAATTTGTTAAATTCTTTATATTTACAATACTAATTTTATTTTTTAAATTCAGTAGCAATATAAATACGTAGTACTGTGAGAAAATTATAATTTGTAATGCGTGATGAAGTTTCAATCTCTCACTTCAAATAAATATGCGTAAATAATATTCATAAATAAAATTTAAAAAATAAATAGCAGAAAAAGCCAGTTAGAAAATTTTAAAAATAATTTTTAAATAATAATTTTTAAAATTCAAAGTAGAGTATAAGTCTATTTTAATGAAATTTAAAAATATAATTTTACTTACTACTTTCCATAGTTTCTTAAAAATTATAGAATATTGATATTTGAGTTAAAATTTCAATTTAAAATTTAATTGTGGTTGTTGACTTTTGAAATAGGAAAATAAAGTTTTTTTATAAAAGTATAAGCAAATAAAATATGCTAATAATGTTTATTTTGGAAAATTTATTTCAGAAAAAAATGTTTACCGACTGAAATTTAAAAAAAATTTAAATCTGGAACATTTAATAAATTTTAAATTAATTATAAAATACGAAATATTTATACTAACTGTATTGAAAAATTAATATTGTTCGAAATACCAAAGAAAATAAATTAAGGATGTATTTAACGAGTGAAAGGATCTTTCCTTGTAGAAAGATCTTACTATGTAATCAAAATAACTTTTTATACACAAAATGAATTTATATTATATTTTAAATTAGGAGGGGGTTTCTCTTAAAAAAATTTATCATAAAAATTATAATAAAATCTTAAAATGCCATCTAGAAAATAGAATTGGTTTATGAAGAATGTCATGCACAAGATCCTTTTTGAGGAAACAAATATTTTACTATGGGGTATTATTGTAAAACATTTGTTTTCTAGAAAACTTTTTACAAAGAGTAATGTTTAACTCTTAATTTGAAAACTTAAAATTAATTTTAACATAATATTTTAATAAAAAAAACGTTTTGAATTTTATCGGTATGGTTTTGACTGTTCAAATTAAGTTTTAATTGATAAATCTCTATATTTGATTAAGAAAATTATTATAAAAAATAGTTTTAACTTCTTTTAAATATTTGATAATAGGATTTATAAAAATGATTCCACAAAGGCATAAAATGTATCATTTGTGAGCAGCGAAATATTTGACTATCTTAAGAATGTGTGATTGTAATCTCTAAATAAATAAAGTATCAATAATATTATCAGCAAGTAAATCTGTTTAATATAGCTAGTAAATAAATGAAATGAATTAGTAAAAGAGAAATAAGTATGATGTTCTTGTAGAAAGATGTATACAATGTGTGTTTAAAGGTAGGTGTACTGTATGTCATAATCATTTTATCTCTTTCTTTCCTTTAGCCTAATTCGTCTTTCACATACAATTGTTTTGAAGATCAACGTTTTTATAAAAATTTAAAGATAGATACTGCTTTATAAAAAGATAACTTTTAATTTCTTTTAGAATCCAAAGAAGTTGAATCTTAACAATGATTCTCCTGAAAATGAGAAGCTTCAAGGAAAGGATAAAGAAGTAGATATAGCTAAAGATTTTCCATATTCGGGAATACGGAATAAAGATCGAAATCCATTTTTAAGCAACAAGCATAATTCTAAAGATCAGTGCTACTGTGACTGCGATTCAAATAGAATCGAAACGCGATTATCACCATCTGTTATGTATGTAGATAATGGACACTGATTTAATGTTACATGTCTTCAAAATGAATATTATAAATAAACTATAATCACTGACATGCATGTAAAATATTTAACAATGAGCTTTGTTTCAGAGTAAATTTGTCATTTATATTAGAGATATAATGCTGTCGAAATTCATTAGACGAAACTTTATGTAATCTCCATTACTCATTCCATTTCTTCAATGTTTTGCTGTAATTGAATTTTTGATTATAAATATGAATAAGAATTTCATTGAAATGGTGAAATTTTCATTTTTTTGTATTCCCTATAATATTATTTAGTTATGAAGTTAGCATGTATGTAGAATCCTTCAAATGAATGGAGGATGGAAAAGTAGAATCCTTCAAATACAAATTTTTTTTAAACGTTAATTTTTTCTGAATATTCAGTAACTTATTTTATGCATTTGAGAATACTTTGTTTTGATATAATATTAAAAATGTAAGTATTTTTGGAAAACTGTTGTCCATTTTTCTGTACATTTACATTGGCTCTTTAATAATAAATATATAGCTTATTTACTGAGAATTGAAATGCTACACTTCATTTTAGTGAAAAGATTTCATATGAAATGTAAGATTTTTCTTAGAAATTAATTTAAATTAAGTTAAATGCCTTTTTTTTAAAAAATAATTCGAAATGATCCCATTTCTTAAGATATTTATTTTTAGATTAAAACTAATCTAGATTGATCTTAGGTTTTGCAAATGTATAAAACTCATCTCTATCAATAGAAGAAAAATGTTAAAATGTAAGGAATAGATTTATTTTTATGTATAAATAATTCTTAAGATTTCATTTTCCTACTTTTATCTTAAAAATTGACGGTAAAGTTTGTGAGTTTTTCTGAAGAAAGTTTCACTGAAGAATAATGAAGTTTTTTTTAAAAAAAAAATTACGGTGTGGATTGCAATTTATATTATTTGTAAAGTATGCAGTTGTTGCGAAAGCAACGCTTGATACTAAATAAGAAAAATTATTCTTTTTTTCCAAAGATATTGCATTATTTAAAATACTTGTATTCAAAACTGTATATTAATAATTATTTTTAAAAATATTAAAAATAATGATTATATTTAAACTCAACGTTTCCTTACCGATGTAATATTTTGATTTATGTGTCGTATTTTTCACAGTTACCTAAATCAAATCATACTCTTATGATAAAATACCACGTGATGAATCATTTAAGAAACCTAAATTTTATCTTTTTAAAAAATAATAGCATATTAATTAGATTTTTGACTGCTGAATCAATCTTTAAAAACTCATTTGTTATAATCATTTATTAATTAAAAACACATAAAAATTATTTTCTAAAACATTGTGATGTCTTAAAATATTATTTGGCATGATTTTAATAGTCTTTGAAAAAAATAATCATATATTAATAATGAAAATAAACAATCCTCTATTAACTAATAAAATTATTTTTGTTAATAGTTTATGCTAATTTGTATTTATAAAAGATGAGAATTTTAAAATATATTTTGATCACATCTTAATAAATTTTGGCCTCGAAAATTAATGAATAAAAGATGATATAGTTGAAAAATTTATAAAAAAAATTATAATCTAAAAACGAATACATATATCTTCTTGAATACAAGGAAGCTAGAATTTGCTAAAGGAAGATGTATATGAGTTATACATAATATAAAATTTTGAAAATAAAAATCATTTATGTATTTCGTGATAGACCGCATTTTTCATATTGGCTTGTATTTCTTGATAGATAGCATTATCAAGAAATACATAAACACCTCATGATATGTTTGTAATTTTGTAATAAATGGTTTTGTATGTAAATAACCAATGTTCCTTTCCATGTGTAAACATGAAAGCCCCAATGTAATTCATGTGAAAGACTGTGTGAATGTGCATGTGTGGTGTGGTAATGCGGAGATTTTAAGAATGGTAGTCATCAAAGGCATTGTATTTATAACTTTAAGGATTGCTGTTATTTAAGTTATATTTTGAATTTTAATTTATAAGATGATATAGAATTTAATAATTAACTTTTTTCTGTATTTTCTTAGTACTCGATTTAATAATATTTCATGTGCTTACTTCTAAAATAAAGATAACGTCAGATTACTGAATCAAGTAACTTAGAGACACTGAAACAAAACAACTTTTAAAAATTCTATCTGTTAAATGTAAAAAAGGTCAGTGACTGGGAGGGGGCAGTACAGTTAAGCATGGTTTTTTTATGACTAAAATTCTTTGAAACTTAATTTATTTTACTGTTTTCTACACAAAATTCTTGAATTTAAGGCAATGTATCACCTATTCAAATATTTTCTGCTTCGTTACATTATGTAAAACATTAACATTGCTTAGTTCATATTGGCTTTTATTTTGTTGAAAATTTCAAACAGCGAATAATATTTTGTGCGTTGTCATTTTCTTAATGCTTATGAAGTAAAGTAAATTGTGAATTTTTAATCTGAAAATAAAGACAGAAATAAGAGTTAATTTGACGTTTTATCAGGGTGAGCAGTTGATAGCTTTGTTAGGAGTATAAAATTCACCTGAAGTTGCAAGAGGAAAGACAATATTATTACAAAAATTATATAAGTATCCACATTTTTGAGACATTTATCTAAATATGAGAATTGCATTTTGGGTGCTATTATGTACGCTATGATCATATTTTTCTGAAAAAATGAATGAGAATGAATTATTATTTACACGTAAAGCAGAAGAGACTGAATTCACAAAGACATAGGAGTATATATCAAATTGTAAAAATCGCAAGTTTCTTGAGACAACATCCGGGCATTACTTCCTCTACCCCACCACTCTCTACGACCGCAGAGGAGAAGGGTAAGGCCAGGGGCAAACTGGGGAGAATTCGCCGGAAAACTGACTCCAGCAAAGCTCCGGCCTAAATAGAGTTGCTGTTTTTAGGCTCTCTAAGCCTACTTATACAGCATTATAGTACTTGCGAAGACGCCAGTCTCCTTTCAGTTAGGCTTCTTAAGCTATTTTATGAAGTGTTACGTTCTTGGAGACATCAGTCTTGAAATTAATGATTAATTAATTGTTTGAGCTTCTTTAGCCAGCTTTATATACGTAATCATTTTAACTGTTTCAGAAGCCAGTCTCTTATGAATATAGCTATTGGCTTCACAAGACATATTTAGTTCCTAATGTGTTTTGTGCTGTGATGCATAGAAAAAAAATTAAAATTAGCATCAGTAACTTAATATCTCATTGTTTCCCCCAAGACCAACGCATTAAAAACTCTTTATCAAACGAATTACCATTTGGAAATAGAAGGAGGATAAACTTCACTCAGATGCATAGGATACTGTTGAAGTAACCTAAAAATGCATTTGGAAATAGTCTCTTATGAATATATTTATGGGCTTCACAAGACATATTTAGTTCCTAATGTGTTTTGTGCTGTGATGCATAGAAAATAAATTAAAATTAGCATCAGTAACTTAATATCTCATTGTTTCCCCCAAGACCAACGCATTAAAAACTCTTTATCAAACGAATTACCATTTGGAAATAGAAGGAGGATAAACTTCACTCAGATGCATAGGATACTGTTGAAGTAACCTAAAAATGCATTTGGAAATAGTCTCTTATGAATATATTTATGGGCTTCACAAGACATATTTAGTTCCTAATGTGTTTTGTGCTGTGATGCATAGAAATAAATTAAAATTAGCATCAGTAACTTAATATCTCATTGTTTCCCCCAAGACCAACGCATTAAAAACTCTTTATCAAACGAATTACCATTTGGAAATAGAAGGAGGATAAACTTCACTCAGATGCATAGGATACTGTTGAAGTAACCTAAAAATGCATTTGGAAATAGTCTCTTATGAATATATTTATGGGCTTCACAAGACATATTTAGTTCCTAATGTGTTTTGTGCTGTGATGCATAGAAAATAAATTAAAATTAGCATCAGTAACTTAATATCTCATTGTTTCCCCCAAGACCAACGCATTAAAAACTCTTTATCAAACGAATTACCATTTGGAAATAGAAGGAGGATAAACTTCACTCAGATGCATAGTATACTGTTGAAGTAACCTAAAAATGGGCGGCAACCATCTTCGTTGGACCATTAAATGTATTATACTAGATGCTAAGCTCAAGCGCGTCAAAATTAATTAGATATTTTCTTGTCACATCTAAGTATCAACTTCACATTTCGGTCAAAATTATAAAATAAAAAATAAATATTTGTAAAAAAAAATTTCTAAGTTAAGTTTTTTTTTTTTAATTGACATCTCTGTGAATAAGTTAAATTAAAATTACATAAAGTTGCTTGAAACACAAATGTTATATTCATCTATTTTTCTCTAATTTTTGTCACTCTTAATAAATGAATTCTAATATTTGAATTTATAAAATTATTTATTTTTAAAATTAATACTATTATAAGCGCGAATTTATGCTTTTAGCATTTTTTAATATGAAAAATTACTAACCTTTGCATAAATTATAATAGTGTTAGAAAACAAAATCATTAATACGTAACAAAAGAAAGTTTATTTAAATTATTTTAATAATAAGTTTGTATGTAATCAAGTAAAACACAATTGTTCTTTAATTTTTGTAGGCAATAATTATTTCAAATAGTTTAAAAAGATTGAAGGAAACAATTGAAGAATTAAATATTCAAAACAAGATTTTTAATAAGATATCTTTAATGTAAGTGTACACAGTGAAAGAGTCCAGAAAAGGATAAGTATAATCTATAATAATTAAATGCATTAAATTTATTTTTAATAGTGTGTTGCTACAATTAAGCTTTAAAATAATTTATTTAATATCATATTTACTGAAAATCGCAAAATATTAAAAAATACATAATATTCTAATAAAATGCTTACTTTAATTCAGCAGCATTATATCAGTATAAATATCTTCATTTATACTTTCACAAGCAAACAGTAAAGACTAGTAATTAGTATGAATAATAAATTATGAATCAAAACTTTATTTCTGTAATGAATAATTAGTTTAAGTGAATGAATAAATATAGATACTTGAAATTATTTAGGAACTATTAAAATAATTAAACTATTCTATAATTTTTTAACCATAACATAACTTTGAAAAATGTTAATGAACGTATATTAAAAGCACTAATTAATTTTAATTAATGATAACAAAAAATTCTTCTTAAAATTGAATTTTTAAAATTTTTTGAGTATTTATTGGAGAACTAAGAAACATAAACTGAAATTTCATTGAGTGGAATTACTTTCCTCAACGAAATTTATAATATTGATATTATCTGACACTAAAACTTTAATAATTACAAAGAAAAATCATACAAGGATGTTAGCATCTTATTTACTTCTATGTACGCAGTACTAAGTCAGTATTCTTTATAAAGATAATGGGTACAAAATACCATTTGAAGCCATAAATTGTACGAAACTCATAAACAGAACTCATTAATAATGCATGTTTATTTAATATCCAATTTTATATTTGCAAATGCACTAACAACTTCATAAAAATTAAAATAAATTTCTTACATTTATTATACTAAATATAGCAAATGTACTTTAGAATTGTGTATGCGTGCTTGTCCAAAGATTCATTAGCTTTTGCTGAAAGAATTATTAGCATTTGCTATGGTGAAAGATATAGTCAGAAATTTCTCATATAATTATTATGTATCTGGTCTGTATGTCTTGTGAATTAATTGTATCTCTTTTATTCAAAATCAAATGACACAGCAAATTAATTTGCAGAAATAAGTTTTCAACTAAATTTTTGTTAGGCTTTACAAAGTTTTAGGAACATTTTTCTAATGTTTTGAAATTAGAGATTAATTTGAAAACAGAAATAAGATTTTACGTACTTTCAAATCTATCATTTATTTGTAAAATCAACTACAGGGTTAAAAAAAAAAATCCATATATTCTACTGTATCAAATTTATTGTAATTTTATCTTATTACAGATATTTCAGAAGATATTTTTTTTTTTCAAATTCATTTCTTGGGAAAATGTATAACATCAAACACACATGTGCTTTCACTTTTGGTTTGTCTAAAAGCAAGCTACCTTTTCCCTAAATTTGGGACTTCAGTTTTAATTTTATTGTCAAAATTAAAACCTGAATCAAGAACATTTGTTTAAAGTAATTTTTGATAATGTCAATTTTAAACAATACTACAAGCCTAACTAATAAATATAAAATAAATGTCCTTTCTATTGAATTCGATGGACATATAGTTTTTGATACCACTGTATTATCATTATATCAATAAATTCTTCTAGGTCATTGCAAATTCGTTGAAATTATGCTCTTTAACCAAATTGTTTTGATTCGTTAAAGCGCATAATGGATGGCATTAGCCATAGTGATTTTTAGGAACCTTTTCAAGTGTTACCTTTTTGTAAATATAGAAAATATGCCTGGTTAACTTATAATATCTTAATTTTTTTTACAATACATATAGATATTAACAGTATATAAATTATGAAATTAGAAAAAAATATGATATGCAAAATCCATAAATTGTTTAAAGATTTAATGTAATTATTCTAAATCGTAAGCTTTTATATTTACCCTCCTTTTTTTACTATTGCCGTGCGACTAACCCTCTACAATTAATAATATTTCAATCAAGGTCACTTAATATTTATTACCTTAAGTTTTTTCTAGTCCATTTTTCAGCCACATCTGTTTTTTCAATAAAACCTATAAATGATCAGTTTGTAACCAATCTTTTGTCTTCAAAATTTTCATATATAATAATGATGGAAGTTTGTTCCTTATGGAAGCATCAGAAGGACAATCCAATTAGGAATTACTAAATATTAGCATTTAAACATATCCAGATGAAAATACATGTATTATATTCCTTTCTTAGTGTGACCTGTATGGTGTTAAAAAATCTTGGATAACTTTTGCTTAGGAGAGAGTCTTTGTAAGTTCTCCGAATTAATTAACAGAAACTAAAAGCGCATAGACAAGAATTAGTTCAAAAATTGTCCTAATTAAGAGGCCTGCATTAATAATCTGTACAATTACAAACATCCATAAAAATATTTTTCGTCATATTGACTATAATAGGAATTTTATCAAGTTCTCAAGTACAAGAATACTTAATTTCTTCCTCATATTGTGACTCCTTCAAATGAGAAGTCCCTTTGCACAGCAGCTGCCGAAACTGCAGATGGCCGCCCTTCAGAACAAATGTCCGGTGCATATTGAATCAGTTTTAATATTTAAGTGAACTGAAGATTTCTTTTAAAATAAAATAGTATAGTTATTTAATAACTATATTATTTTATTTTAAAAGGAATATAGTTATTTAATAACTATATTAAACAAATAGTAATGTTATATATATATATATATATATAATTTTTGATAAATATTATATTAAATAAAACTTAAACATCATTAGAAATTGCGAGCATATTACTAGCAGACTGTTAGCAGATTACTAGATATATAATAATAATACTTAAGCAGATTGCGAAATTTTTGCTTGCTTATCAAATGTTATTCCATGCACTTTCTTGAACCGTTTCTTGGAAAATAAATATGCTACACAATAAATATGCTAGAATGTTCTATTTCTTCTTAAAAATACAAATTATAAAAATAAAATTACTCAAGGAAGATATAAAATTGGCGATAATGTTAAATTTACGTTAATTTTATTTGTTCCTTTTATAAAGAAAGTAAGGATTTTTCTTGTTTTATCATGAAAGCTGCTGCGTTATATTTAGAACTTCATTATAATTAAGAAATGCCCTTTTTACTATTCACAGGTTTAGGAAACTTTTTTTATGTGATATTCAGAGATTAAAAAAAGAAGTCATTATCAGTAGATTACATGATATCAATAATCGCTCTTAAAAACTGTATTTTGTTGGAAACAATATATGATATAATTTATGGATTTTCTTTTAACAATTTTAATGTAATAATAAGTTTTATTAATAATATTGATTAGCAATAAATTTTATAGGTATCATTTAATCTAAAACTTTAAAGATACATAAATTTTTGTTTGTAAATTACTTGCATTTAATCATGATTTAAGAAATCAATTTTACTATTTAATTTAAATGTTTAATTATTGTTGATACAATTATAAGTGGATATTTGTTATTAATGAAAAATAGAAATTCAAAAATACTGCTTAAAAATTTCTATCATAATTTTTTATAAATTAAGAATTGTCTTTTTATGTCAAAGAAGAATTTAAAACTGGATATTTCTAATAAAAATAAATAATTTTTCTAAGGTAATTTAAATATTCCCCACCCTTTTAACACACACACACATGTTATTAACATTTGAATATATTCTTAGCTATCCTCTTTATTTGAGATTATAACTTAATATCCTTCTGGAAATGCGTCTAAAGAATTTGGAAATCTTTTAAACTTCTGACTTATTTTTTCATTAATTGTATTGTTTCATTATTTCTTATCTTAGAAAACCACTATATTTTTAATGCAGTAATTACAATATATCACCCGTGTGGTGACCGGGTGTGAAAGAATAGACCCAATGTAGCTCATGCATGTCGTAAGAGGCGACTAAAATGGGTACCCAGTGTTGGGGGGTATAGCCCGGCACCCCTGCCTCCAGGAAGGTTATAAATATGGAGGCCTGGTCCTCCAGGTTGGGGGTTGGACGTGGGGCTAACAACCCCATCCTGTAAAACCTTAATTGTTGCGAAGTCTCATGAGAAAAATTCCGGACGGAACTTTGGAAAACGACTTGGAACTCGGCACAAGGACTTGAAATTCGGACAGTAGAACGTGCGGTCATTATATCGAACCAAAGGATTACAAATGTTAACTGAGCAAATGGATAGTTACCAATTGGACCTAATTGCTTTACAAGAACTTAGATGAACAGGACAGGGTATCCTGGAGAAAAAGTCCTCTTCTATAGTTGTCATGAAAAGAAACATGTTTTTGGCACTGGTTTTCTTTTAAATAAAAGAATCAAACACTTTATAATAGACTTCAAAGCGAGTTCTCCAAGTCTCTGTAAAATAAGATTGAGAGGCACTTTTTCAAATTATAGTATAATAAGTGCCCATGCTCCTACGAGGAGAAGGGTGAGGATGAAAAAGACGCCTTTTATGACGATCTGAAAATTTTGCTCAATTCATGCAACAGGCATGATGTCAAAATTATTTTAGGAGACATGAATGCTAAGATTGGCAGAGAGACTGAATTTCACCCTATTATTGGAAAGCATAACCTTCATAGTGAATCTAATGAAAATGGCATAAGATTTATTTCTTTTGCTGCTGCTCGTGAAATGGTTATAGCCAGCACTTTATTGGAACACAGGAATATTCATATATTCACTTGGAGATCACCTGATGGCAATTCGACTAACCAAATAGACCACGTACTCATTGATTCAAGACACATATCAAATATCATGGATGTGAGATCAATGCGTGGAGCTAGCATTGATTCAGACTATTATCTCATTGTCGCAAAAATTCGAAGTAGAATATCTAATGCTCGAAAGGTAAGAGGAGAGGCTCTGATTAAATTTAATTGTGATAGACTAAAAGATCCTGTAACATTAAAGAGCTACCAATTGGTCCTAGATAGAAACTTGAAGGAGGTTAATACTGATGATGACATTAATGATAAATGGCATGGCATTAGAGATGCCTTTAAGGCATCAGGCACTGCTATCTTGGGAAAATCAGCAAGAAGAACTTCAAGTGATTGGTTTGACGCTGATTGCAAAGTGGCTACTGCAAACAAAAATAATGCTTATAGGAACATGATTCAAGGAAAACACACTCGAAGAGCTGTTGAATCTTATAAAGAAACAAGAAGGGATGAGAAAAGAATCCACAGAGCAAAAAAAACGACAATTGTTGGGGGATCTATTAAAAGATGTTGAACTTCTAAGAAGATCCAATGAAAGCATAGCTTTCTTCCAGAAAATTACTGTGGGTCGTAAAGAGTTTAAACCTAGAATTTCATTTTGCAGTTCCAAGTCAGGGACCATTCTAACAAGTATTTCTGATGTATTCCAAAGATGGAGAGAACACTTTAATAATCTGCTTAATCAGGAATTGCACTCTCATGAACCCATTAATCCTGCCGATAGCTCTGAAGTTGAGGTTCCACCTTCTACTTTTGAGGAATTTAGAGAAGCACTGGGAAAACTTAAAAACAACAAGGCAGCAGGTCCCTATCAAATTCCGGCAGAACTTTTGAAATGTGGTAGTGATGTTGCACTTAGTGGACTATATGATCTTTTAATTGACATATGGAACCAGGAGGTATTACCCATAGATTGGAAGGAAAGTATTCCTTGTACATTGAACATTCATAAAAAAGGAGATCTTTTAGAATGCTCTAATTACAGAGGCATTAGCCTTCTGTGCACAGCTTATAAAGTTTTGTCAGGTATTTTATTCAACAGATTAGTCCCACTAGCTGATAATATAATTGGAGATTATCAATGTGGGTTCTGAAAAGGGAGATCTACTGTAGAACAGATTTATAACTTAAGACAGATTCTGGAAAAATGTAGAGAGCATGGAATTGACACACATCACCTGTTCATTGATTTCAGAACTGCTAGTGACAGTTTGAACAGAAATGCAGCAATTGATGCAATGATAGATTTTGGTATTCCTGGAAAACTAACCAGATTAGTAAATCAAACTATGCAGGAATCTGTAATGAAGATTTAGATTCAGAGTTATCATTCAGAACCATTAAAAATTAAAAATGGTGTAAGACAAGGAGATGCCCTCGCCTGCTTATTATTTAACTTTGCTTTAGAAAAAGTCATCAGAAATGCAGCCATTAATACTAAAGGTACCATTTTTAGTAAAAGTTTACAAATCCTGTTCTATGCAGATGATTTGGATTTAATTGCTAGAAATCCTGATACTTTTAAATAATCCTTTCTGGCATTGGTACGAGAGGCAAATGAAATAAATTTAATAGTTAATCAAAGCAAAACAAAATATATGTCATGCATAAGGCAAAACCATCATTGCTCTGTATTCACCATAAGCTCTTATGATTTTGAAGCTGTGAACAGTTTTACCTACCTTGGATCTGAATTAAATAGCTTTGGTGATTTGGGACCCGAAATAAATAAAAGGGTAATTACAGAAAATCAGGCATTTTACGGTTTAAAAAAATATCTTTCAAATACACCTTTTGTCCTGTGTTGAATCAAACACAGGACAAAAAGTTTACTATATAAAAGTATTATTAGACCCATTTTAACTTATGCTTCAGAGACTTGGGCCATGACACAGAAACATGAATGCCGTTTGGCTATTTTTGAAAGGAAAATTTTGAGAAGCATCTATGGGGGAATAGAGATAAATGGGGATGGCGTAGAAGGTATAACCATGAATTGTACAAAAGTTTTAGGGACATTGATGTTGTCAAATACATTAAAATACAAAGGATGAGATGGGCTGGCCATGTTATTCGTATGCCTACTGAATACACCCCTAAAAAAAATCTTTCTTTCAAGGCCAATGGGAAAGCATTCCAGAGATAGGCCCAAAATCAGATGGATTGATTGTCTTGATAGGGACTTTATTACTATTGGAACATCTAATTGGAAAAGTGCTGCTGAGTTCAGGCCAAGATGAAATAAGCTCATTGAGAAGGCCAGGACCCACGCAGGGTTGTAGTGCCATTGTTGATTGATTGAATTACAATATATATATGAATCACAATAAATTAATATTATGCTATGTATAAAAAATTTCATACATAGCATAATATTACGTAATTACATAAGAAAATATTTTGTCTTCCTTATCTGCCAAATATGTAAAAAATTCGGGGAGCACTATTGTAAAATGATGAAAATTGTATCTTGCAAAAATAAAATAAGATTAAGAATAAACGAGACATTTTACTACAAGAAGTAAATTCATGCTTGTTTTTATATGGAAGTAAAATCTTATTTTCTATTAATAAAGCATAAAAGTATCAAGGTCACAGAATAGTAAGTGAACGTTGTATAAAATAGTTGTGCATATAGCTGAAAAATGCTTAGAACTGAAATTTAATGATATTTACAAAGCGTCTTTATTTTTCTCATTCAACTACTCTTAAGTTTTAAATGTAGAAAAATATCTTTCAGTGTATTGTTATGAATATAAAATAGAAGAAATCAAATGCAGGACAATTTTAATAGAATGGTAACGTAAAAAATGACAAAAAAAAAAAAAAAGGAATAATTACAGGGACTCTTTTAAGTCGAATTCACTTTTTATTAGTAAAATATTTTCTTCGAAAAAATAAAATTAATGAAAAAAATGAAACTGAATTATTGCGATCAAAAATGTTTCCATGGTTATTAATTGCTGCCACGAATATGGGAGCAGACTCGGCTTTTTTTACCTTTCTGAACTTAATTTATCACATGATTCTTTCCTACGAACCAGTATATTCTTGGATTGAACGCTCATAGTACGTCATTGTTATACATCGTATTAATAAAGTTTATCTTTAAAATTGATAAGTCTAAAAATTGCTTTGAATGATATTTTATGCAATTCTCTATCATTAAATTTTAGTTTCACATAAATTTATAGTATATATATGTTCTACAATTGTATATTTTTGATGAACAAAATGATACTATTTCGAAATATATAATTATAAATGTATCACTCGAGTTCATACTTTTTATAAGCCAACATTGTAGTTTGCTTAAAAATTATTTAAATCAATGAACTTGAGAGCTTATTTGTTTTGATTTAAATACAGTATACCGCTTTCACGTTGAAATTAATTCTTAATATTTCGGATAATTTTTTGGCAAAAATGCCGAATATTAAAGTATTTAGTGGAACATCACATCCAGAGTTAGCACAAAAAGTTGTTGATCGCTTAGGGATAAATCTTGGAAAAGCTGTATTGAAAAAATTTAGTAATAAAGAAACATGGTGAGAATTTTTACATCAACCCTCAGACATTACTGACCATTTTCTTAAATTCCACTTAGAAGACAAATTATTGAAAATATTATAAGAAGAAAATTGTAAGCTCTAGTTTCGCAAAAATGAACAACTGAAATTCATTTTATTGTCTATACTTATTTCGTTTGTTTTAGTAATGTATTAATTATTTAATAACATAAATTATCTTGTTGAGGATATTCTGACAGAGTCGAATGAACAGATTTATCGAATGTAATTAATTACTGAGTATAAATTATGGAAAAGAATAAAATTCTTAGAATGAGTTTTAAAAATACCTTCATGCTCTAAATAAATTATCGGTTTAATCCATCAAATGTCAATTTTCCACACTTATACATTATCATTTCAAAACATAAAAATAACTTATTTCTTTACCTCAGTTTAAATTTCAATGTTATGAAAAAATTACCAGATATATTAATTAAGGAAAATTTGGTAAAAGCCTGTTTTGGCTCATTAGTTTAAGACAACAGAAGAAAAAGATGAAAAACTTGCCATAGATGCTGTATAATTCAGGATACCAAATTCTGAATATGATTTTTTTTTTTTTTTTTTTTTTTTGCAGATTTTCTTGTTTATCTGATAACATATTTTTTTTTATTACATCATAGATGTGGAGACCTGTAAGAATTATGCAGAAAATTCTATTTTGGCAACCCTAGTATTTATATCATTGCACTCATCATAATATTCCACCTTGGCAACATTTCTTCATTGCCAAAAAATTCAGAATTTGGCATCCTGGATTATACAGCATCGGTGTAAAAATATTAATGCAAAGTACCCAAAATATGGGCAATATGAATGAATAAAATGTATCCAATGCACAACTTGAAACTAACCAATTTCTTTCATTGAAATATCAACTGGAGAAATATTTAAAACATTTTGCATCATTTAAAATATTATTAATAATTAAAAGATGGGATTTCTTTGGGATTGTAGCTCTTTGCAATAGAGTGAGCCCCTTGGTTTGATCACTTTTGGGGTCAAGATGAATAAAATGGTGACCTATACTTGAGGATGCCTCTCATTTTATTGCTAATTTGGTACCATATTGTTGTGCCAATTTGTATAATTATTTTACTTATGATTCATGCCATCTTGTTTCTTCAAACATGCTTAAAAATTGCCAAGGAGCACCTGAAAGTATATTTTTCCTGGATACAAATACAATCCAACCAGAAAACTTCTAATTTCTTTTTAAAATCAAACTTTTACTGAGTAAAGTTTCCAAACAATTCAGGAAAAAAGAACTTAACTAAATACATAAATAATTCCTAATTATGAACAAATAAATCAGCTGTTAAAGGTAATTATGATCTAATGAATATGTTTTCTAAAATATAAAATAAGGGTTTGATCCCACTGAATAATGAGATAAAACTATGTTTTTTCTGTTTGTGAGAAATCAAAACCAATTTCTTGTAATAGTTATTTGTTTTATATCATATGGCAAAATAAATGATACTGATTAGAAATAAATAATTAAAATTGTAGAATAAAAGGAAATGTACTTATATGTATAGTCTTCATTTGTCACTTTTATATACAATATACTAGAAATCATATAACTAATAGTGAAAAAACTAAAATACAAGAAAGTACCAGTAAAAATATTTGATCAGTTAAAATGTTAATTAAACATTTAAAAATATTTCTTAACTCTATAGTAAAGTAGATAAATATTGTAACTACAATAAGAAAGTTTAATGTTATTTTTGACCAAGGTAATCTTAATTAATAGTGAAATGGTCAGTGCTCTATCTTTTAACAAGATAGTTTATGGATCCATTCCTATCTTGAGCAGACATATTTCGGAAGTTTCAAACCTATTTTAAATGTAGGTCTTAATTGAATTAGCCATTGTGTCAAAAAGTGATTGTAGCTTATAAAAACAAAAATTCTGAAGAAAAGTTTAAATCTTTAAACAACTGAGTTATATTTCTTTTTGTTATAAATTACATTATTTATTATTACAAGCATTAAACAAAAAAGATAGCCATTGTGATTTATACTTTCTCCATAATCATATCTCAAGATGAGTGCCTAAGAGTTTTCTGCACTTCCCTTTTCAATACATAAATATTGTCTATAAATGAAGGAAAGTTCTGGGAAACAAAATGGATTGGGTGCTATGAAATGTGGCACCCTATACTCTATACAGCAAACTTATTTTATAGCATCTACTGCATATATATTTTATTGTATCTATTTAGTGGATGTTAAATTATAGGCTAAAATAATAGAGATCATCAAGAGATTTGGAGAGGAAAGGCTTGCATCTATTTCCAGCCATTATTAAACAACAAGGTTGGAATGTTGGGCTTTTGCTTTCTGCATGCATATCTATTTGCATATTCCTACAGATGTATCAACCTCTGACCCTCACTTGTTTTTTATTCTTACAAATTCTTTTGCATTCCAAAAAATTGAAAATTGAGATATCTGACACACATAAGCACTTGTTTAATTTTTCATACCAAAAGATGAAATATTTTTAATAGGATTTACAAATTGCCCTGACACTGGCAAGACGACAATAATAATGTCAATCATGTTATTTTAATAATATTTATTAATGGTGAGAAAAATTTGTATTTTATTTTATTCCAGAAACATGTAGATCTTTCTGGTAGACCTGTTAAATCAGTTATAGATTTATTTTTTAAAATTATGAAATATAAATGAAAAACGGTACTTCTATACTATTGAATATGATTTTAAATTACTAATGTTTAATGTAACTTAGAGCTTTAACAGTATGTTATGATAATTTATAAATATGGCATTAAAGTATATCAATTTAATTTTTATATAGTTATATATTTCCTAGCTATATTAGGTATTCATTTACTTGAAGTTTAATATATTCTTGCAACAGAAATACATATATATCAAAACTGTGTAATAGCCTGCGATTATTTGTATTTTTAATTACTTCTTGAATTTTGGAATTTTTTACTTTATTCAAAATTATTAACTAAAATAATTTTAGTGTTATAATTAAGAGGATTTTTTAGTTTTTATATACAGCTATAAAATATTTTTTGAGAGAGAAAAATTTATTTATATTTCTACTGTAAGTTGTTTAGATTTCATTAATAATTTTAAACATATTTATAAAATATATTTGCTTGGCATTAATATTTTATTCTTTAATGCTTTCTTTTTTTTATGAATGAAATTTTTTATGAATTGAGCGCTGAATTTTTATGTGATATTTTTGTAATGTATTACTTTATTATTATGTAAATAACAATTTTATGAAAATAATGATTTTTTAAAAATTAATATATATACATATATACACACACACACATACTTACATTGTAACTTTAATACATTCTTTGATCTCATTATCATAATTATGATACTTAATATAGCTTTAGAAAAAGAACTTAGTTATATCATTCCTTCTTTGTAAAATTTATGATTTTCCATATAAAATTTATTTTTAGTGTTGAAATTAAAGAATCTGTTAGAGGAGAAGATGTTTATATAATTCAAAGTGGATGTGGAGAAATCAATGATAATTTGATGGAACTTCTCATAATGATAAATGCATGCAAAATAGCATCTGCTTCAAGAGTGACTGCTGTGATTCCTCTATTTCCTTATGCACGTCAAGATAAAAAAGATAAGGTAGTTATTTTAATATTTTATCATTTTCAGGATTAAATAACTTTCTTTTGATTTGATATTATTTATGTAGCTGTATTTCTTATAATAAATATTTCTCAGTTAATTATTTTCTACACTGACTTACTTTTTGAGAAATATTGATTCTTTGAGAGGTTTAAATGGTATTTAACTAATTATGTGTAAATTAAGTAGCAATTATTAAAATTTTATGTATGGCTAAAAAGGAAAGCCTTAAAAAGAATTAATGGTGCATTTAGAAATGTTAGACTTAATTTTAAAAACAATTTATAATTTGTATATTAGAAATATAGTGAATAAGAAATACTACTTTTTTTAAAACTAATCATTGGATATTAATTTCTAGTTCTGTATAAAATGCATTAAATGTAAACTGTACCCTATATTCTATGGCTTTTGAAATAAATTACCTTAAATTATATCTTATATTATTTTACATAAAAATTCTTTAAATTTTATTTTAATAAATTTATATTTGAAATTACTGTAATTGAAAAAGAAATTAAGTTTTATTATTATTTCTTGTTTTTTTATTATTCTGTCCAAAAATATACAACATGATATTTGTCATTAAAATGCAAAATGAGCAAATTACTAAATAAGCATTCATTACATCTCTATCATAGAAATGTCATTGTTGTAAGGCAAATCAATACATTTGCAATATGAAGATAAATTCTTCCGTAATTTATAAATATAATATTGTTTTATTGTAGTAAAGTAACTTTAGGATTAATATGAAAAAATATTTTCAGTGATGAGATCAACTGTGGTTTGAAAAGTCAATCAGTGTGATATCAATCTTAATGTTTTCAAAGGAAAAAATGCATTAGAACTTAATACGAATTGATTGATTATATGTTATTTACACTCAAATTTACACATGATTATGAAATTTAATTTCTTTAACCATGTTTAAATTTAAATATAATATTTTTTTTTAATTAACAACATAAAAAGTTATATTATTTTGAGTTAAGTTTTGCTAAATTAATGATCCTCATGTATGGTAAATAAGCTTCTAGAGTTGTGTTTAATTTATATAATTGTTTATGACTGTTACCTTGTGATTCATTGTAGCACCATTTTCTTTTTTGGTGGTCATTTTGTTTTTAGTTGAATTGCAGCAGGGAAGTCAGCTCTGTAAGTAATTATTATGTTTAAATGTTAATTTATGAATTACTAATATAGTGATAGTATTTTTTTTTAATTATGCTTTTGAAATGCTTCTAAAATATCACTAAAGATATATTTTATAGGTTTCTAATTGACTTTTCACATGCTTTATTCCAATTACATTTTTTGACATTTTTTATGCATTAGTTGATTTTATTCTTGAATAATTCATATTACTCATATTTAAAACCTTATTTGAGATATAACATACATAATTATGCTTGTTATTTTTCATCAAAAAATTAATTAAAATTATTTTTGTAGTATTATATGTTGTATTTGGAACTCATTATTTAAAGAAATAATAGATATATGTATTTGCTTTAATTTATATTCTAACTCTTCATTTTAGACTTACAATATATATGTTAATATGTATGTATATAATTTTTGGATAAATTTTTCTCATATTATGAGTATGGAGTAATCATACTTTGAGTAATTGAAATATTAAAATATGCATTTCATGTATTGAAGGTATTCTAAATTTAGCATGCTTTTATTTTTAAGAGCTCAAGATTTTAAAAATACACTGAGACCTAAAATTTACTGATTGATTAAAATTGCAAATTTCTGTTTCTAATTAATGCAATGAGAGAGAGAAGAGGAGAGAGAGAGAGAAGAGAGAGATCATTGAATGTTTTTGAAAATTAACATTCAATGTAATTTCATAGGAATTATCACTTTTTTTTGTTCTTTGTGTCATTATATTTAGATAGAAACAACTCTTAAACTGATCTAATTGTTTTAATTCTAGCAAATAGTTCATGTAGTTCATGCATATAATTGCAGTATTTTCTTTTTTATAGAAGTAGTTTCTGTCAAAATAAAGTGTGAATTTATTTAGGCAATTAAATAATCTAGCAGTTTTTACCTTTTATAATTACATTGATCTATCTTTTTAATATATTTTTTAAAAAAATATTTGTATTCTGGAGAAATTTTTTTAATGAACTTTCATTTGTTTTACTATAAATAGGAATTCATCTTAATTTTACTTTTATTAAGTTTATGTAGAAAATTCACATGATTCCAAATATATTTAAAATTTACATCAAGCCTTCAGGAGTTTTTAGTATTTTTTACATCATATAATGATTTTGTATTCATAGATAAATTTTTTAATTAATTTTATAGTAATTTTGATCAATATAACTATTTAAATAATGTTATTTTGTACTGGTTTCATAAATTTACCATCCTTTTTAATTATTTGTGCTTAAAAATCAATGAAAAATGTTATGGAAATTAGCATGATATAACAAATAACCAGACTCTAATTATGTCATGTATATTCAGAAATCATACAGCAAATATTGGTAGTTACTGGAAATAAATTGTTGAATTAAAAATAAGATAACAAAAATTAAATATTTTTCCAATCTATGAATTATTATTTTTTGAAGTCATCTTGAATTTTTTTCAAAAGCTGAATACAAAAAATTCTATTTATCTGCTTAAAAATGTCTAAATTAAAAAATCTTTAATAAAAATATAAAAACATACTTTAAATAATTTTCTAAAGCAAATCTTTAAATAATTTTCAAAAAGTGAATAATTTTATTACCCTCAAGTGATAATTATATTTATTAGCTTCTAAGTGTCTAAATTGTTTAAATGCATAATTTTGTTGATTTGTTTCTTTTATCATTATTTTGTAGCTTATTCATTATAACCTTTCCTCTCAATTCCACTGATTATTGAGAAATAATTGTAAAAAAAGGGGAAAAAAATGTTGTACTTACAATTTTATATTCTTAATTATTAAGTTATATTATTTCATGTGTCTTTAGATGTATTTGTATGCATGCAATGAAGTCAGATGAAATGTATTGAAAGTATTGTGGATAGTTTTATGATTAATATGTAATGCTTTCTACTTATTTACAATTCGCTTGGATTTTCTGAACTCTAAGCTACTGGGCATTATGTTTGCAAAGTAACAGTTCCTAATGTGAGTAAAAGTTTTAAATAAAGAGAAGAACAATTTTATTATTAAAACTCCCATGAAAAAAATATATATTAGATCATTGTTTTGAAATCAAAATTATTTATAATAAAATAAAAAACTGTGTTCAAATGAATTAGAAATAAATGAAACTGCATTGTTGTCGTTAAATGAAATCAATTTATTTGATAGTTGCAAATTTGTATCGGTTATTATTATAGTTTTGTGTATTTTATTTGATGTCTGAGAGAGTAATGTGATTGAATCATAATTTATTTACATAGGTTTTTGATCAATGATAATTAAAATCCTATTATTGTGCAAAGAATGAAAATATTTCATTGTGCTTTCATGTCAAATATCCTATAATTCAAAAGCTAATAATTATATAAAAAGAAAAAACAAAAAAATAACTGAAAAGATATTTTTATGCTATTAATTTTTTTGACTTAAGTTGATGATAAAATATGAATAAAAATATGTTTAAACTAAATTGAACTATTTCTTGGTTTCCAAAATTGTTTGAACTTTAATGGTCTAGCTTGCAAGGACCAAGAGGTTAAAACTATATAATCTCTATGATTTTAAAACTCATTTTAGGTAATGGCAGGAAACCAGATCTGGTAGTAGAATTTCTGCAGCCTGTTCTAAATTGCTTAAAAATTATAACTTTGATATTCCTTTAATTTTTTGTTGAATGTACATTTTTAAACAAATTTTTTAGAGCAGAGCACCCATATCTGCAAAATTGGTTGCTAATATGTTGTCAGTATCTGGTGCAGACCACATAATAACGATGGATCTACATGCATCTCAAATACAAGTAAGCGTAATATATTTTAATTTTTTTGGCTGTGTAATTTTTTAGTTTTAAGGTTTAAAGATATTAATTGTATGAGATATATGTATTCATGAAGTTTAAATTTAATAATATGTTTTAAATAATAGTGAAATAAACCTATTTTATATACTTTTTAATGAGATGGATATTCTGAATATAAATTGTGGAAGTATTAAAATTTCCAAATTGTGTCAAATTTTTGGCAATTAATGTAAAATTATTATATTCAAGGGATTCTTTGATATTCCTGTTGACAACTTATATGCAGAACCTGCAGTTTTAAAATGGATTAAAGAAAATATACCAGAGTGGAGAAATAGCATTATTGTTTCACCAGATGCAGGTGGTGCTAAAAGGTATTTAGAGGGTTAACCTTATCTAGATTCCCAGGAAAAATTATAAACTAACTTGCTTATAAATTTGTATTTTTCATTAATACATCTTGGAGTTAATACAGTATTATATTTTTAGTATATGTTTAACATTCTTAATTAAAATGTGCGAAATTCTAGTTGTGGTTTTACTTTAAATCTCTGGTAAAATCCTAGGAGTCATTGTTGATTTGTTGTGATTTCCATGTTTTATATCAAACACTGCATTGTTATCTCGCCAACCTAAATCATGTCACTTTATTTGCACAACATCCAATTTTCAAAATTTTGATCTCATTCAAACTTGAACTTTGAATATTACAATCTTGTGCCATTTTAAATTTTTATCAAAATTTTGAATATTTCATTACAATTATTTATTACAGAAGTTTAAAACACTAATAACTAGAAACTAATTGTACTAAGATTACATAGTAGAAAACAAATGTAAGTTAATATCACACAATCTACATTGGGATACAACTGGCCAATAAAACTGAATCTGTTATGTAAGTAACAGATGTATGAAAACTTATATTTTAATTAATCTGGCAGTGGTGCCCATTTTAAAAAAACATAAGTGTAACACAATTTACCCCGGAGACAACTGGGCAATAAAGCTAAATCTATAATGTAAATATAATGTAAATAATAAAAAGGCTGTATATATATAATGGGTACCAGCAACATTGCAAACTCTAGAGAAATGAAACAGGTGAATCCTTGGCAAGTAGCCAAAGTTTTACAAATAGCAGGTAATCTACTTCCCTTTTATATAGCTAAACAATTATTTAAAAATCTTTTAGAGAGGATTATTGGGAAAACATGAATGACTGAAACAAATACAAGAACTGGGTCAATGAAATCAAAAATATTCCACTTTAACTAAGGGGCAGATCTGTTACCATTTTTTGCCTTGCCACTGGCAATGGTCGTCTCTCTAAACATTTGCATTGTATGAAAAATACTATAAAGTTCTCTTTCCAACATGCAAGAGGAAATGAGCATGAACCATTTGAGTCATTGCTCTGTACTGAACTTGGGACACTTCTGGGAGAAATCCTGGAGAACTCAGCACAAAGTGAACAATTTATAGATTTACTGTAGTTTTAATTTTGTTATCTGAATTCATGTTACTTTGTTTTAGTTTTAATGTTTGTTATTCTGGCAACATTTGTCTTTTAATTTGCCATTAGAAATAAAAGAAACATGTAAATAATATGCATTTTTATAAAAACTTGGTTTTTAATTAAAAAGTGTTTCAGTAATATTTCAATTACTAAAATAAATCAATTTGTAAGAGAAAATTTACTCTTATTCGTCCAGGGATTCATATTCACGAATATTCCATTAAATACTATACACATGATGAAAGAAAAATTCTCCAATATCTATATTTATCTACTTATTATTAAAAATATTATAGAAGGACAGATATATTTACAAGATTTAGTTTCGGTGCACACCCATCTATATTCCTTATGAATCAAGACATTGTAACATTCTGTTTATATGTTCTCACATGGAAGTATGGGATCTCAACCTGATATCATCAATGCTCAGTTGGCAAAGATGGTTACATTATTTTTTGATGATTGCCAAGATTTCTATTTTTTGGTGACTCCCACCTTAAAAAATATCAGTAAAAATGCAATCTAACTCCGGAGAAAATTGGGCAATAAAGCTAGTAATATAATTTCTAATTGTATTTGTTATTAAACATAAATTTTTATCAAAACTTGAGTTCTCTTCATTAGAATTCATGGTAAACGTAAATATATGTCAAATATTTCTGCACAATACTCAATAAATTATTACAAAGTTTTAATCAAATAACTCAAAGTAAAAGTACTCGCCTAATCATTTGCAGAAGAATTACTAATAAAAAATTTTAAAAAATGCAGATTCAGTTTATGACTGTTTCACTTTCTACACACTAATACCACCAGTCAATTTTTTAAAAAAAATTTGATATACTTTCAAAACAAAATATAACTTAAAATAATTAAATTTCAGTACAATATATTTTCAAAACTAAACAACTTCAAACACTTAAATTTGAACTGTAAATAAGAAATGCATCAAGGGTTACTAAAACTTCAAACAAATTTCATGCATGCTCACATCAAGTTATATTATAAAGCAGCAAGAATACATTCCATCACAGTACATCAGTTTGAAACATTTATTGCTGTACTGGCTTCTAGGATTTAATCTAATCTCTTTTAAAAAAGAATTTATGTTTATTCTGGAAAGAAACTTCTTACATGTGATGCCATTTTTAAAATAAGCATCTATAAAAAAATAATACAGGAAACTGTTTTGGAATTTTAAATTATTTGCTCTTGTATTTTATTTTACTGGAGATATGATCAATATTTATAATAAAGCATAACGTATCAAATAATAAAATTAAAAGCAGACAATTTTTTTGTATTAAATATTTTTTAATATTTTAACTATATCTATATATGTTTATCTTGTTCATCTTTATCATATCCTCATCATGCTATAAATTAACTGAAGTCTTTTCTAAAATAAATTTTACAACATGAGAAGCTATCAATCTTAAAATAATTTTTAACAGAAGTTATTTTAAGTATTTTTTTATTAAGAAAGATTAGATTCAAATGCTTATAAAATATTCATTTTGATACATAATTATCAATATTAATTTAATATAATATAACCATGTATTTAAATTTCAGTATGACATCAAAATTTTTTAGAGACTAATAGACTTTTATAGTATGTATTAGAAGAAAGACAAATCTTTCATTACTATTTTGATTTCTTTTCAAAGTATTGCAAATTGTTGCCAAATATCATGATTTTTTTTTTTTTTATAAAATTAAAAAAATGAGTAGTTGTACTATATTAAAAAATATAGATTCATATAATTATGAATGTCTTATTTAATATTTTTATGAATTTAATTTTATCAATATTTAGGTTCATAATTCTTTGAAATTTATAATTCATTCATTTTTTATGTGTTAGAATAAATCTTGCAAAATCTACAATATGTAGGGAAATTTATTACTTATGAAAATGTTACCTGCTTATGAAAGCAAATTGAAGAAGGGAATATGAAGCTTAGCATTTATTTCTATTATGTAAATTTCAGACAATGCGAGAATGCTCTTCTACAATTTAGCTTAATTTTTATAATTACTTATTTATTTCTGATAAATTTTGCCATATATTTTTTTAGAGTAACAGCTTTAGCAGACCATTTGAATGTTGAATTTGCATTGATTCATAAAGAAAGGGAAAAGGCTAATGAAGTATCTTCCATGGTTTTAGTTGGAGATGTTAAAGACAAAATTGCAATTCTGGTTGATGATATGGCTGACACTTGTGGGACGATTTGTCATGCAGCTGATAGGTAGTATCCCTCTTTTAAAGGTAATTGTTTAATATTAAGGCGAATAATGTTAACAAGAAGAGCACAACTGCATTATGATATTCCACATTTTATTAAAACTTAAGAATGTTTGTATAAACTATTTTAAAGTGAAATAATTACATGAAATTTAAATTCTTCTGAGAATCTCATTTTATAAATTTTCATATCACTGTGAGAGTATTTTATTTCATAAACATAGTATAATTATTTAAATGCCTATTAAATTTTGAAATATTAAATATAGTTAGAAAAAACATTTTAGAAGACTTTCAAATCAAAGCTCATACCATTTTAAATAAGTAAAGGAAATTAATTTTATTACTTTGTTAACAAATTATAATTAGAGTTATATTATATTTTAGATTTAAAATGATTGCATGTTAGTTTTTTTTATTATAATGGTTGCCAATTGCTTAAAAATCGAAAATAAGCATACAGTTATTGATATATACGTGTCTTCCATTTATACTAAAAAGAAAACTTAATTTTTATTGCTTTGATCAAAACTATATCGATAATGAAATATCCTAACTGATCATATTAATTATTTTTCTTATCATTATTTCTCAGACAAAATTGGTTTTAAGCTACGCTTTAAGTTGCCAGATGCGTTAAACATAGTTTGAAAAGCATGATCAAACATTATTTCACCACTGGCTAATTTATACTTTTGAATAGTTATGAAAAATGTTTATGTTGTAATATTTACTCTTTTTTCATTGTTTTACCTTGACTTCTCTCTTCCAGTTTGGAGGTACATGTGTGAGTTAATTGAGCAAATAATGAAACATGTTTAGTGTATTTCAAATCATTTTAAATGTTATCAATTTTTATTCTGCTGTTTTTAAATTATTTTATTTACGGCTTATTTTTGTAAAATTTCTGCTCGGTTATTCAAATGCACAAGGTAGACTGATACTTTTGTATTGTAATTTTATATATAATGGTTTCCAGATACAATTAAAAATTTTCTAATCTATACTGCAGACTTCTTGAAGCTGGTGCACAGAAAGTATATGCTATACTTACTCATGGTATATTGTCTGGATCTGCAATATCAAGAATTAATAATGCTGTTTTTGAAGCTGTTGTTGTAACTAATAGCATACCTCAAGAATCTCATATGGCAGAGTGTTCTAAAATCCAGGTAATATAATCATTTTAATTTTACTTCTATGTTATCTTTATTGGCATACATAATATGTTTTGAAAATAGAAACATTTGTATGCACTTGTTTGTTCACTAAAGCTTTTGTGTTTTATTGCTTATAAATTGCAAAACGTTTTAAAATATTTAATTCTGTCTCTAAAAACTTATTTTGTAGTTTTTTTTTTACTTATATGTTTGAAATTTAAACTTACCTCAAAAATATTTCTACACTTATTTATAAAATAAGTGTAGAAATTTACTAAAAATGATCTTGAAAATTCATTTAAGTACTTACTACAAAAATATTTTCTGAACACTAATACATTGACTTTTTATTTTCATTATATTAATAGATCTGGTTAAAAGATATTAATATAAAAATGTACTTATTCAAAATGCAAATTTAAATAAACATTATGAAATTTTGAATTTTTCATTTATGCTTTTCTCAACTGTCAAAATTTCTATTTCTATTTATTTTATGATTGTAAAAATAGTTACCAAAATAAAATATTTTGAACTAATATATTTGTGATCACATATTGCAGTATTTTATGTTGATTAAGATATATTTCATAAAAGGCATATGAAATAACACTTGATTAAAATAAATAAGATTAGGCTTTTGAAAATTTTAAGAATTTTTTTCTATTTAGTCAGAATTAAAATCCGTTTCAAAAATTTTTTATGTACTTCGTAATCGAAACTGTTATTGCAGAAAAAGAATAACGAAGAAAACAAAAATATGATATATTTAATTATTAAATAGGGATATTACAAAATCTTGATAAGTTTTGCTGATAGAAAAGTTGTCAAAAGCTTCAGAATATTTAATTTCCTTTGAATAATTTTGGAAACTAATTTGTATATGATTAAAATATGTTAAAAATATTTTGTGTTCTCTAACAGTTAAGTTGATTGTTAAACCTTTTTTGTAAAAATTTCTGCTACCCATGAAAATTAAAATTTTTTTGATGCATAGCCTTCAGGAAAATCCATTATTCATTGACTTGGACAGCATTTTTCATAGATAGTAGTAGGCTATGTTAAAATATCACCAAGCAACAAAATCATATTGTCCAGGAATTAAAATTGCATTCCCTGATTCTGCTGGGAGAAACAATAATTGAACATTGGTAATAATTTTATAATTGTAAAAAATATTTGATTTATTGATGTGTAATAGTTTTTCTTACCTATGTTTACTTTTAAAAATATAAAATCTTAAAATGCAATTACAGAGAATATTTAATTGAAAACAAAATTTTATAAAACTAATTTTATTTGATAAATATTGTGATTATTTTAAAATTTAAATTAAAAGAAATGATTTCATTTAAAAAAGTAAAAAATTAGTAAGATTCTAATACAATCTATATATCATCTACTCTGTTCACATAGGGAATCAGTACAGTTCACATAGGGTGCAGTTCTCAGTCCTTTTCATCCACAGGCCAGGATCATAAATTTAATATGAAAAGATATGAGATTTATTTTGTACTAAATTATTGATGATGCTCTACTTTTATTCACTAATGCAAGGCTACTTTAGCATGCCTAGATATCGTTTATATATATATAGCAGTAGCCATTCCAAAGTTTATATAGTGGTAAGGAATACTGTATATATTCAGTAATATTATAAATATCATATTTTAATTGAATTAGATATTTGTTTTCAGAACCAAATGATCCATATTTGATAATATATAAAGGAAATAAATTTTTTGGATTTACTGTAAATTAGTATTACTAGTGCTTAGTATCTATTTTCAATATAAAAGCTTTGAGTGTTTGTAGTAAATCCATACACCTAATTTAAAAGATTTATAAAGAATTAAGTTTTTTTTTATTTTTTTTGAGAGCATCTTCAAACTTTTAAAATTAATTAAACTTAGTTTATTTCAGAATACTAATTATGAAATCAGACTCAATGCAAGTATAGTAAATATTTTATAAATACAACACACATTTGGGTAGTATATTTTCATTAAAACAATGCCCTCATATGATTTGAAGACGTATTTTTAATAATCAATCTAAAGTGGGTGAAAAAAGATGACAAAATCAAAGATGCCAGTTTTAAAAAAGGTTAGAGTTTCATTCTTATTTATTAGTCTAATACAAAAAATATAGTAATAGGTGTTAAATGATCATTTGAACAGAGAAGAAATAGGATAAACCAGAAGAATATTGAAGTAATTGGTACTTATATCAATATCATACCTTAGAGGAAAGAAAATCAGTAGATTCTACTGATTTTGAGGGAAAAAATCAGGAGACACTGTTAGTGACGTTTTTGCTTGAAACGGAATAATTCAGTATCACAAAAAAATAATTTTACTCTAGATTATACATTCTGAGAATGATTTATGTTAAACATAATTTTTTAATAAAATATTTATCAACCTTATAAAGGAACTATGAAAGGCTAAAGAATATACTACATGTGAAAAATAAACATAACATTTATGTCCCAATATTCATTTTATAGGGCAACTTTTACAAGTATTAAACTAATAAAAATACATTACCAAATTAATTTAATTCAGTGACAAATACTTTGTTTGAAGGAAATATGTTCTTAATTAAACTACCAATAACTAGTAATATTCCTCTTAATAGAACTGTTTATGTGAATAGGCACCTGGTGTCTGCTCTGAATGTTTATTATATGACTGCCAACTCGTATTGGCAGCCTAGTGGTTATGCGTCATCCTCTCCTGGACTCGAAACTCAGAGGAACATATATATATGTCATATTAGTATGTCATCTGTTTACTATTTAAGCTCCTAAAACAACTTAATAGGCCTTTTCCGTCAAAATTTCAGCTGCTTTTAAATTTTTCACTGAAATTGCCAAAAATTAGTAGATTTTCATACATTATCAGGAGAGTTGGCAGCAATGCAGTATAAATAACTTAAAAATTAAATCTTTACTAGAATAATGCATAAATTTCTTTTCTTTTTAATTTTTAGTGCATTGACATATCCATGATCCTTGCTGAAGCTATCCGTCGAACTCATAATGGTGAATCAATATCATATCTTTTCAGTCATGTACCTATGTAGTTTCTAAGTATGAGGATTTTCTTCAATAGAAACTTTGAAATTGGCTGATAATTATCTGTGATACACAAAACTTATTGCCAAATAGCATTTATCAATTAAATATAACTTTTGTTTCAAATATATTTAAAACACAGTAGAGTCTTGATTTCTTTTATATTTCCACAATTTTATAAAATGTATGGATAACTTTATTAAGAAATGAAAAGTTGCACTGTTTAAATTATTTTACTGGTATGTTTTAAAAATTGGAAACCTTACAAAGCATTTATTTCAATAATAAATTAATTGTAATAAATATCTTCAAAATTTTTATTGTTGAGCGTTAAGAAATTAATACATTAAACTAACGTAATATTAGTTGAGAAATTCATTGAAAAATTACAATATCATAATTTTTTAAATACGTATAAGCTAATTCTTTGGAAAATATTTAAACAAGTTCAATAAAGTGAAAGCAACTATTCTAGGTGCATTTTAAATAGTAATAATATAATACACTCAAATAATAAAATATATTAAGTATTATAAATGTTCTAATTTTTAATAAAGTCATCACAAGACTCTACTGGTTATTATATATAAATTAATAAAATTTTATGTATATGATGATAATGATTACATTTAATAACTGATTTATTAAGTACAAAAAATGTGCAATATTTCATATATCTATGAAAAGTAAGACTGTCAATTTTAACACTATTTTTTGAATACAAATAATTCTTAAATCATATTTCAAATAATATTTTACATAAAGAAAGTTGTTTTGTAATTTATGTTGTATTTGTGCAAAACAAAGTAAGGATTTGTGTCCTTACAAATATTTTTTATTTCATGAATTTTGAATACAAAGCATTACATTTTTGATTTTTCTCAAATGAATATATGTTATATTTAATGAGTAAAAAAAATTATGTCAAATATTCTATCCTAATTGATTAAATTTATAATCATCTTTTCATTACATATATGAATGGATATAATGAATTCTCTAGTATATAACTCAGATTGCAAATTTGAGTTTATTATCCAAATATTTGTACTATTTTTCTGAAAAGTCAGAAATACTTTTATTCTATGAAAAAAAGAATGTATTTCTAGAAATTTATACTTTAAATGCTAATATGATCCAATTAAGTAATGTTTGTAGAGGATTGTGGGACCACTGAAATAATTTATTTTGCTTACATTAAAATGTACTGAGCATATGGATAACAACTAAATTCAAACAAAATTTTAAGTGTCTTTTATGATATGAAAAACATGCATAAAAATTTTTCTAGCAACTAAAGATTAAATTAACCCTTTATAACTTTAATTACTTAAAATGTTTTATGCACACAATTTAAAATTTTTCTTTTTCAACTTAATTTATTATTAAACAAGAAAATTTTAGTTTATTAGAAGTTCTAATTAAGTGAAATGAAAAAACAAATTCTGTTATGACTTCTTTTTTTAAACTTGTAAGAAAACTAATTTAAGAAAATAGAAAAAAATTCATACTCAAGGAAGCAATAGATAAGAATAAATTACAGAATGTAAGCAACTTTCTGGTATCAAAACAATATTTTATAAAATTTATGTATTCATAAAAAGAATTCAAAGTTATTTTGCCTCACAAACTTGTTTAGTTCCAGCTTTAAACATCAATAAATATTATGTGATAAAAGGAAATTGTTTATTATATTTTGCATATATCTCTATGAATTTGGTTTCTAATTTTCAATATGTAAATGTTACAAAATCAGAAACATATAGAGTCAATTCTAACAAAACAGTTTTTCTTCCTCAGTTGTAACACAATTTTACAATTGTGTTATTGTAAATATTTTAATATAAAAATATCAAGGCTTAGTGATATTTTAAGAATGAAAATACAATATTTAATGTTGTATGACATGTATTTTCTTAGAATAAATTAATTTATCCTGAACTAAAATTAATATTTTAGTAATTTGATTCTTAGATATTCATTTGTTACATGTGAAATAGATATGATATGGAAAGCTTCAAAACTTTAATTAAATATAGTTTCTTTTCAAATGTATATGTGTGCTTAAAAAGCAATTTTATAATGAAAAAGAGAGATTTTTTATAAGTTGTTTATTTTCTGGTGAATAATTATTTATGCATAGTAAATAATTTTTATAATATTTGTAAATCCAGTCAAACAATCAAGTTACTTTATTTCATAATAATTCTGTTTGTATTGAATTTTCTGAACATACTAGTCTTATTGCTGTGTTGAAATGTATGTGTTATATGTTTTTTCTATAGTAGTCAGGTTTGTTTAGAAATTTTTGAATTACATAATCTGAGAATGTATTAATTTCATTTTTATGTCTTTAAAAGATCTGATTTTGAATAAAATGCATCCAATTTATAATAGCTTGTAATAATCATGATTTTTGCTATACAATAAAAAGAAGATAATTTTATTGTGTTGTGATTTTGATGTATAAAATTACAGAATTACTAATTTGCAAAAATATTTAAATTTTAATAAAACAACAACAAAGTATGTATATTAAAATAGTAGATACAAAATTTTTTAAACAGAAATGGGTAAGCTCTGAGATTCTTATATTATTTACTAATTTTTAAGTGTTTTAATGTCTGGCATATTATGGAGTTCAAAGTCAATCAATATTTGGCCACAAGCTTTACCCTGAAAATAATCAAATATTATTTATAAACAAAATAAAAAATATTCTTTAAATGTTATTGATGTAATTTTGACTATTTACCTGGGGATCACTTCTTAAAGAGGCAACACCGCCACCACCAAGAGATTCTCTTAATACAAAATTAAAAGCATGGATTCCAGGCAGGGGATATCTAAAAATAAGTCTTGTTTATTTTAATTTAAATCACAATTTAAAAAATACATGCAATCAAATTTAATAAAGCGGAAGAAAAATACTGATAATCTTTTTACTGAAAAAAAGGCAATTTTTTAATAGTTTCCTAGTATTTTCTTTCAAACAAAAACATATATATATATATACATTACAACCCTGCCTGGTAATTGAAAATACAACACCAAGAAGGAGTTTGCAGAAAGTGACGAAACTCGGCAAATAGAAGGAGACAACAAGTGATCTTTATCGAAATGATATACATAATACAAAGGGAGAACAGGGTTGGGTTAATAGGTTGTATAATCACCGTGGATGGTGATATGCAAAGCAGCCTGCCTAGAAGAAGCAGTGGCAGGATCTGTAAATGACTTCTAATCATATCCTAAACATGTTAAATTAGTGAGAGATCTGGTGAACATGGAGGCCAGCAAAGCAGCTATATACCTGGCAGGGCATGTTGGCTGATGCGAGCAATGTGTGGTCAGGCGTTTTTCTGCTGATAAAGGGTACCCCCTGAAAGTAGGGAAGTGACACTGGCCATAGCAAATTATCCATGTAATAGTCCTGTTAATACGAACTAGAAGTGACCTGGAATTGCATGCAATGTCGTCTGGTAGAGTTTTCCGCAATTGCTGTTTGATTGGACCTGATAAAAGACATTAAGTAACCTCTAAAAATAGAGTATCACTTGTCACAGCACATCATTCAAGTAATGTTGAGCTGGCATAGCGCCATCAATATAAACTAGAGGTAACCTGGAATCGTAGGCAATGGTACCCCAAACCATGACGCCACAATATCATGTGGTCGAGCATTGCACAATTGGACTTGTCTCCATGTCAACATCACATTTCTAGGCAGCGACTATCTCTGGAGAAACAGAAGCAGGACTCATCTGAGAAGGAGATCCTGTTCCGTTCCATCGCTCTCATTACCCTTAATCTGGGACCATTTCAGACATTGGTGTCTATGCTGTGGGATCAATGGCAATCTTCTTAATGGACACTATCAGCACTAGCAACCAATTGACTGCAAATGGTTCTGCTTGATATGGGAGTATCCAGGGTGTCTTATACATGCTATAGAATTTTGGTAGGTGTGCTTTTTAGGGACACCACTGGCTCCTGCCAGATGCGATGATCCACACATGCTGATGCCTCTCTTGTTGCACAGTTACTCTGCAAATGTTCCACAATTCCTTGTCACAGCCACCTTCATCATTGCTAGCGCACTGCGACACATCCAGGTGCCTGTCAGCTGCAATTTGACCTACCTGTCCAACTACCATGCTTTCTGTTGGAACTGACTGTTCTTGATGTCTGGGATTCTCTGCAATTATAGGCATCTTTGTGACTAGCACAAATATTGCCAGTTCCTCTCCTTAGATTTTATCCTACATATGCAGGAAAGTTTCACATTTCACATCATTTGCACAACTCGGTAAGAAGCATCTACCCTGAAATTTGCATAATTTTGCAGTTATTTCTTCTTGGTGTTCCATTTTCAATGTAGGACAGTACATTAAATATTGCTATTTTTTAAATTTATTGAGCTCAATTTATATTTTCAATTACACATTCGATTTTCATTTATCCAATTCAGATTAGAAAAATGCATTATAATCCCTCATTAGTTAAATATTAGTATTAAAAAAAATCTTTGAAATATTAGCTAGATTGTAATATTATGAATTGACAAAACTACTGACATTCTGGTCACTTTTTTAGCAATTTTTTCTTTTTCTTCTTTAAATTTGTAAAAATAAATGCTTGAAAATAAATTGTTATTGAAGTTGTGCATCCAGAATATTGAACACTTTTATTTCATGAATATTTTGCAACAATAATACTTTAAGAATTTTTTTCTACACTGCAATACTTAATTTCCATAAAGCTTGTGAAAGTATTTGAAAGAAATTGAACTATTATTCAATTTCTAACAAATACTTTTGAATGTAATTATTTTTACATTGTATGCTTTGGAGAATTAAGAATACAACAATCTTACCTTTCTACTACTGGATTTTCAGTATTAAATAGATGCTTGAAATACTTAGCTACAGAAGCACTTGTTAATTGCTCTTCAATATATGGTACAAATGAAGGATGTCTTGCAATCACACCTATTTTAAAAATATTTACAAGACGGAATATATTTGATTACATTACAATGCTTAAAATTCTTATTGAAATACTAAAAAAGATATGTTGTTATTATTGTAAGGAAAGTAAAAACATCTATTTCAAATAAATATAATTTTGCATAAATACAATAATTTATTGACATTTTCATCAGTTGTTTTCAAAATGTTTTACTTTGTTTCGACACTTTAAGTAAAATTTGTAAATTATGATCCCAAAGACTGCAATAAGAATATGAATAAACAAATCTTTAAACTGAAGACTAATTAAATGAATTTTTACAAATTTGATTTGACACTTTTTAAACATTGACATATTAATTTAACAATGTGAATATATTTCATTTAAAATTATCAGTTTCCTTTCATTCAGTACAATTTATTCAACTGCAAACTGTTGATAATAAAGTATATTTATTAAAGAATTTGATGATATGATAGTAAAAATTCATCATAATCAATCAATAAAAAATGTGTTTTTCATTCTAACATCTTTTAATGTACCACAACCAATTTGACATAAATTTATGGTTTAAAGTGAATTTTAAACCACTCAAACACATTCACATCAAAATTATTAGCATTAATAAAAAGCATATTTTACTCAGTTAATTAATTCTATCAGAATACTTGGTTTTAATGTTTCAGATAACACAGTAATATGTAGTACATTAACATTTATTTTGAAGAGAAATAATTTTTTAGTTTAAAAAAGCAGTTCTATAAATTTTTAAAATTTTCTAGAGAATATATATTATGACATGCAAAATTATTATTTTAAAAATGACATGGACTACAGACTATCAAAATTCATGAGGCTTTATCATAAATTGGAATACAGTTGTCAAGATAATAATTTTATAGCCAGATAAATGCTAACAAAAAATATTTAGTTTACTGTTGAGAAGACAGCAAAGAATGTGCTTTCTTTCCTTTTTTTGGATATTTTCAAAAAATTGAAAAAAGGCATTTTTTAAATTAAAACTAATATTTCTTTATATTGTAAAATTTAAAATTTGGTGGATAAAATTAAAAATTAATGATTTTAATAGTATTACAGATTTTAGATATGACAAATAACTCTCTTATTGTGATTAATTTATTACTGCAAATTCTTCAAATAAACATTTATCAAAAGATTTGTCAAAATTTTCTGCTAACATAGATTACTGAATATTTTAGAAGTATTTCATAATATGCAGTACTCAATGTAAGGCTAGTTAACTTAAATATATAAAATTAAATTTAATATATAATGCATATATCTGTGTAATTAATTTCAATTACATCTTTTCTAAATATCAGTTATTAATAAAATTCTTTGATTCATTATCTTGTGCGAGCAGCTTTTGTGTAATATTTTTTGGTCTTAAAAATAAGCAAAATAAATTTGGATACAAATTATATTAGAATATAGTGGGAAAATACTTGATGCAATGGTATATTGTAATAAAAATTTAAATAAATTAAAATTTTAGATACCTATATTGCAAGTATCTCCTTTATCACCACTTCTAGTAAAAGCAAGTTCTTCCAATCGATAAGTATTAGTCCCTTTCATTGGAGAAGACTTTTTAAAAGTTTCATGTTTCTTTGCTGGGGATTCTTTACCAAAAATAACTGGAACATATGTTTCTGTTTTACCTTCATATGATATTAAAGGCTGAAATATAAATGATGTTTTTAGTTGAATGATTTTTTTAGTTTAAGTGTCTGAGAAAAAAATGTGATATTTAATTATTATTACTTGTACTTTGTCCTTGGGATATAAAAATGAAAATAATTTGAGAATAGATGATCTGCAATAAATAACTATACATTAAAAAATTATCAACATATTAAATACTTTTATAATTTAGATTAAAATTAAATTTTAATTTTTTAAAATTTCAAAACTAATACTTACGGTTTGGGTCGACCACCTATTAATGTCGTAAATCCTGGTGCTAAAATGAAATAATTTAAAAATTTTAATGTGATTAAGTATTTAAGGCAATTGCATATAAAAATATTTGTGATGAAACTAAGATATACAATAATCATAATAAAGATGAATTATTATATTATTGCATTTTTAACTTCAATATTTAATGAGTATAGAGTTTATAACAAGTTTTCTTTTAAAATATATGGGAATATATTTTTAAAGAAAACTTGTCATAAACTCTATGTCAATATGACACCTGCTGATATTTTATTTTCAAACAGATTATTTCCATGAACTTAAGTTGAACATTTTCATGGAAAAAAATTATAAACTTGAAACAAATAGGTTTCTTAACGGAAAGTAAATTCAGTTTATCATCATATAACTTTTTTAAAATAAATCCAAAAAAGTTAAGTGTTTTCTAGTAAATAATTATTTGTGCAAGATAAAAAAAAATTTTCTTAGTAGACCAAAAACATTCTTTTTGTCAAAAAACATAATTATTACAGAACAATTAGCTTCACATTGAGCAACATCTACATTTTCTTTAAATTTGGAAAAAAAGGCAGATGAATAAAATTTGATAAAAGCTCATATTTTTCCAACACACTTATACTGGCTTATAAAAAGTAGAGTGCAGTTTTATAAATGTATTTGGATACTTCCATAAGAAAAGTAATAAATTAGTCAAATACTAAAATAATAGCAAGTCTCAGACATTTTATAATTTCTATTTCTATGGAGAAAATTACATATGTGCACTAAATCTAATAAACTTTAAATGGTTATAATCAATATTCAAAATAAGCACAAATTAAAAATGCATTGCATATTATAATGTATAATCAATAGCAAAACTACTTTATTTGAGAAAATGTCATCTATCAAGTAAAGCAATTTCAAATGATATGCATAAAGCTAAATATAAGAAACAATTTCAAGATCATTTAAAAATGAAAAGAGAAATAGCAAAGGAAGAAATTTGAACTAAAGATTTCAGTTTAAAAAATTTAAAAACAAAGAAAGTTAACAGAAGTTTTGTAAAATTATAATTCTGGGCCTTTTAAGTTCTATAGCTTATAAGGGGCTCTTTTTTTCAAAGTATAATGTTATCTGAATAATTTATTTCTTTAATATAATCAAATATAATAACTAAATATTTATAAAACAGCTAAAGTGTCATTCAAAAACATAAATGTATAAGCAAAGCTTCTCTTTAAAGTTGAAATAATTCATCAGGAAAATTGAAATTTGTTTCAATTAAACTTATCACTGTTCCAATTAAAGTTATAATATACAGCTTCAGTAACATAAAAATGTATTTGAGAAGGATAAAAATATCACACATATTACATTTCTGATCATAAGACAAATCTAGAACAATTCAAGACTGAAATTCCTTACATAGTTAAATTATAGGCTTTATATGCAGAATATTAATATTTTTTATATAACTTGTTTTATTTTCACAAGAGTTAAATATTTATACATGAAGCCACTCATATAATTTAAATTATGTTTATTTGATCTGGGCAGTACTTGTTTGTTTGTTGCTCAATGTTCATCTTTTTGCACACAGGGGCTAATTAGACTAAGAACTATGGTTTAAAGTGGACTCCGAACCAACACAAGCATCCATGCCAAGTGGATTTGAACTCGCAAACTGTTGAACTGAGAACAAAAGAGCTATCACTGGACCATTAACTCAGCATTTGAACTAGGTAACTTGTGAACAAAAAAGCATGCTTATTACTTATCACTTTTATTTGGCTTAAAAAAAAATCAGGCAAAATATATATCACAAGAAATAAATAACTAAAAATTTAACTTTTTGTCTCTGCCGCTTCTAAAATCTAAAAATTCTTTTATATAAAATATTGTTTATAGTCATAGTTATTCTGAAAATAACAATGTATGACAAATTTTCTTGAATCCATTAAAAATTTAAATTTAACAAAAATCAAAATCAAGCTTACATGAGAAGTGAATTCACGAAGACAATTTTTATGTCTTTCAAAAAAAAAAAAAAAAAAAAAAAAAAAGCAAAGAGAAAATATTTATTACAAGCTTTGAATATAATGTATTTAGCAGGCCCTATTAGTTTTAAATATCCTTTAGGGCATGTACACTAGTTCAATGAATATGCAATATTGTGCCTAATCATTATAAGTAAAATATTTTTAAACATCACAAACCATGATGCAAGATATTATTTCATAAGAGCCACTCAATAAACAGAAAATGTTTATTTTTTATGTAATATTTTTAATATAATATTTATTACAGAAATAATTATATTATTTCTTCCTTCCTATTCTGTTCCTTCACATTATAGACCAATAGCTCTGGAAAGTTGCTTGTGTAAAATTCTCGAAAGTATGGTCAAGTTCCGTCTTGCATATGTCTTAGGAAAAAATAGATAAATATACATATTAATCAAAGTGGCTTCCATTAAGGAAGATCCACAATGTCCTTGTGAAGAGGAATCCACAACTAGTTTTCATTTTCTTTGACACAGAGAAGGCATACAACAGTACATGACATTATGGAATTTTCAATACTTCATATGATTCTGGTTTACAGAATAATTTTCTGATATACCTTCAAAATTTTCTACATTCCTGTACTTTTAACATCCATATTAAACCTCATAGATCCAATCTGAGGTTGTAGTACCACAAGGGTATATTTTAAGCATCACAATTTTTAACATGTATATAAGTAGCATTCTCCAGAAACTTTCATCTTCTGTTAATGGCATTATCAATGAGGATGACCTGCAAATATTTTGCCAATATAATACGTTTTACATTTACAAAAGAAGTGCGAACAATCACTTACTAACTTTATGGTGCTTTCAAACACATTTTGGGGTGTTGTTCGCAAATCTTTCTTTCATGACTATCAAGGTGTATATCTTTGTGTTATTTTATCTCGCATTGAGTATGGATCTGTAGTTTTTTCTGTTTTACATTGATTGGATATTGTGGATCATTCTGCTTTGAGGATATGCTCTGGTACATTCTGCACATTAACCATCGAAAGTCAATATGCAGTTTGTAATCAACTGCCTTTAGACCCGAGAGGAATGCAAGGTGTTATTCAATTATTAAGCTAAAATTATGTTTGAAACTCAACATTCAATATGTTCCTTAGCTCCTACTCCTGAAATGAAGAGATCATCTGATGCTTGACCCTACAGCATCTAACTTTTTCTCATTCAAATCAAATCTCATCTTTTATTAACAAACTTATATGATTTTCATTTTATTAAAATGAACTTATATTCAAGTCCACTTTAGTATAACCCAGATGTCTATAATAAATACGTTTGTTCAATTTATGAAATAAGACACAATGCAACGATTTTTCAACAGCTTTTCTCAACACATTGCTATCAGTATCCCTTTTACACGTTTGTATTCATGGATGGATCTAAAACAGCAGGACATGTTGGTTGTAGCATTTTCTGCAACAATATAAGTTACAGCTACAATCTCCCTATGCTCTGCTCCATCTTTACAGCTGAAGCAATGGCAATACACAAGGCCCTTCAGCTTGTGAATACAGCAATAAATTCTATTGGATTCCAAGTCACATACATCTTGAGAGTAATGGTAAGGTTGATGAAGCTGTAAAACTTAATCGGCTGTATTTCATTTTTCTGCCCCTCTTTTAAATGTGAGAAAAGTTGTTAATCCTCTCTGGCAGGAGTTATGAAACATGGAGGTCTCTAAAAAACTACATGCCATTTTAACATATGTTATTTTATCGTCAGTTTTACTGTTACGAAATGCTGGTGTTTGTTTGACACACCTTCAAATTGGACACACAATTCACACACAGACATTTGTTCTTAAGTGAATTAAACACATTGTGTGAGACGTGTGATTAACCTTATTCAATTTATCACATTTTAATTTTAAGTCAAGATTTTAACTATGAATGTATGTACTTTTCAATACTGATATTTTAACTTTGAATAATCTATTGGAGGATCCACTCCACAAAAACCTATTTATATTTTTAAGAGCAATAAATTTCTTGCAATTTATTTGATTAATTTTTAAAAATTTTTTGTAATTATAGATTTACTTTTTATTACATAAAATCAGTGTTAGTGCAGTTTGTCCTATTTTTGACCTTACACCACAAAACCCAACAAACCAACCTTATACAAAAATTCCATATATAATATATATATATAAACTTTAAGTGCTATTTTTTTGTTATAAATGTTTAAAAATTTAAAAATAATCTGTAGGAAAAGGGAATAGAAACTATATCTTATTTCGAAGGTTTCCTACTGACTTTAAACACTATTACTAAATATTCTATTTTGTAACAAATTTCTAAATCTCTTATACTAAACATTATTATTCATGCAATGAAGTACATAATAGGTAAACATACCTTAAGAGAAAGAAATTAGCTATTTTTTAAACACATGTAATTTAGTATATTATAATTTTACTATATAATTTGACAGCTCAACATGTATTCAAAATGGAAAAAATAAATATTTCTTAGACTAGCAAAATAAACAAAGTCATATAGTTAGAAAATAGTTACATTAATTTTTAATATACTTCATAATTGAAAAACTTTTGTTCAAAAGCGATCAAGTGCATCAGCAGGAATTACTTGAAAGGCTTTTGCTGATATATCATTAAAAAAAACAGGATCGTACAAAATTTAGAAAATTGCAATTAATAGTCACCGTATTATGATATTTTCCTACATTTTTGCAAGGTGAAATTTAGTAAAACTGGATATAAATACTTAATGGCTATTGAAAAACAGATACTTCAAACAGTTATAAAACAATAAATGAAACATATAATGAAGCTAATAAATAAATTGCAAAATTATGGAAACTGTATGAAATTTATATTTTTTCATTGTACTGGGAGGGATAAAAGTTAAAAACAAATAGTAATTATGGAATATTACAAATAGAAATAAAAAGCAATTTCAGAATTCAAAATGTTAGAATAAATTACATTCATAATTATAAATGTAATAAAATATAAAATTAACTTAGAACCAAGATAAAATATTTTTGATAGCATTTTATTATTTGAAGATTGTAAAAGTTAAGAAGTTTATAATAGCCTTAGTTTATTAAATATAAATAATGTTATCTGTTGATGAAAATCAAACAGTAATTCTAGTTCTCTACCTACAATCAGCTTCAGGTAAAACTAATAATCTATATATCAGAATAAACATACAAGTCTTAGTGATCATTAAAAATCAAAAGTAATGGGTCTATGTTTGCAAAGTACAAAAATAACAAAACTATTTTTTTTTTACTTGACAGTTTTAATATCAGAAGAAAATGTGAAGTTAAATTTATTTACCCCCTCCAGTAGCAGCTGCAGCTATCTCCTTGGAAAATAATGAGACTGCTTCTTTTTTGTCATGATGCACAGCAATCCACATAACAACTTCTCGACAATTCTAAAACAAATGCTTTATAATTATTTTTATTATTAATGAAATTTTTTTACAATTTTTCAATTTACTGGTTACGTAAAAGATACGTTAATAACTGTCTCTTTCAAAAAATAATGTTTTAATTTTATTTTATTAAATTTATTGTAGAAATAGATTATACATATTCATATTTATTTGCTTCCATTATCAACAGTTATCAAAGAACTTAAACGAATGTAAATTGATAGTTAAATAATAAATTTTGAAACTTTTAAATTTACTGAAATATCAGAATGAATTTTGTGTCAGATTGATCAAGTTATATTTTTTATATGCAAAACATAGATAGATTTTAAGCTTGTAAATGCTTTTAAATGTTACTAGAATTTGTAAAAATAACTCACAAAATGAATTCTATGTTTTAGGGTCTTTTTTAGAATTGAGTTATAATTTATTATTTAAATAAGATTTTTTAAATTTTTTACAAATTAACATTGCAAAAGGAATTATACTAAATAAAGAAAATATACATAATCACATATAAATATTTTGACATTTGATTTTGAATAAATTTATACAATGTCATAATATTTATATATAAATACCCAGCACAATTAATTGAAAGCATGATATAAGAAACATGATAACATATTATTCACTGTATATAATTTTTAACGATTTTTAAGACATTGAAAATCACACACACACATTTTCATTAATTATAAATATAATAATACTATCTAAATCAATAAAAAAATAAATTAGAAGAATTTAAAACTAATAGAATAACATTTTATTATTCAAATATGTAGCACAATAACTCACTTTACTTCTAGAATTCTCTCCATAATTTTGTTCAGCCCCCAAAACTTCCAAATGAGTATTTCTAAACTTTCCTAATCCTAATTTCTGGAATAAATTTTCTGATCTATTAGAAATAAAAATTGTTATTAACACAATTATAATATAAGATAAATTTCAATAAAAGGAACTCAATATAAAAACCATAAAAAATAAAAATATACTTTAAAATATTAGAATTGTAGAAATATTTTTAAAAATTATATAATTTCGAATTTCTATAGAATATATTGAAATAAGAACAGAAGCATTTAAAGGTTGTTTTAATTAAAAATCCTGATAAAAGTCACATAATTAATAAATATAAAAGTTTTTCACAATAAATTAAAAAATAATTTAGTTTTAAATATATTCTTGACATGCCAATAAAATATTTAAAAATGATTATCAAGATATATCAATACAACAAATATCAAATGAAGAGAAAGAGAGAATCCTTTAAAAAAACTACAAAAATTTATTGCAGTGAATATACAATGTTTATTAAATATTAAATTAATGACTAAAAGAGCATTACCAAATCAAAGTCATTTTGAAATGTTTATGGAATGAAAATCATTTATCATAATTATCTATCTGTTTTTTCTCTCCTAAGATTTTATATTGTTTATACAATTCTTTAATAGTTCAGTACATATAATTTTTAATAAGAAATACTACTGAAAATTTTGAAATCACATTAGTTTAAATAATCTAATTTCTTGAAACAGGGTTTGTACAGATTTCCAAGAATCAAATTCCATGAGTTTTAAGGAGTATTCCAGGAGTCAAATCAAAAATTTCCAGGAGGTATCAACATTCATGTTAAATAATTTTTTATTTTACTTTTAAAATTGTTCTTAACCAAATATGCATATAATTATGTGCATACAATATTTTTCATTCGTTTAAGTAAGTAATAAAAATAAATAATTGCAAACATCAATGAGACTATTTTTTTTATTTAAGTTAAAATCATTAATGATTATTTCAAAAGTCTTCAATGAATTTACAGACAGCAAATTTTTTATTTAAATAACCCATATTCAATATAATACTGGATTATACATTGTATAAAATAATGAGTTATTTTAGAGTTTTTAGACATTTCCAATAGATTCCTGTCTATTAATTTATTGAGTATTTCAAGATGTGTATGATAATTTCTTTTCAAATATAAATACACTTACTCAAAACAAATACAACAATTAGATACAGTTTCAAGAGTCCATTGGTCATTGAAAAGACAATTTCCGCCAGGCATATTAAATTATTTTTATTTCAACCTTTATTTCATTAATAAACAAATTTATCCTAATTCAATTGAATGGATCAGATTTATTGTAAAATCACCTTGGCGCCAAATTTAGTGAACAATTTTACTAGAAACCCGGCCAACTAATATTTTGGCAACCCTATTTGTCATTAATTTCTCGTGAATATTTACCAATTTAAATTCATTAATGTAAAATTTAATTAAAAAAATGTTATGGATAATTTAACATATCAACTTTATTATTTTACCATTGATGTTTGAAATCTATAAACCTGCATTTTATGTTAATTTTTTAAAATTAGTTGAGCATATTGTTAGTTACAACAATGTATGAAATATTTAATACTATTTCAACCATTTTCCTCTTGTCGTTTTTCCTAATCCGAAATTCAACATGTGGTCACACTTGGCGAGTTTTTGAAAATTTCACCATAGGTGACCATAAGGTAAATATTTACCAATTGAATTATACATAATTTTCATCAAGGGAAACATGAAGAATATGTTTTAACTCAAAAACTTTATATTTATATATTAATATTCAAAGAATTTTATACAATACAAGGAAAACAGCAGCAAATAAAAAAGAATCAATTAAAATCGCTGGTCTTAATTGCGCAACACAATTTTTTTTGTTTGGTAATTGCTTCACTTCATTTCACTTTACATAAATCTAAATACTACTAAATCCAGTTATCATGAAATTATTGTAGCTGAACTAGATCCTGAAAACGTTTATACAAGTCAACAGTTAAGAGTACAAAAAATTTAATATCAATTGTGCTGCCACCTAGTAGCAATTTAAAAACTTATACTGAATTAAGTTTTTCGACTATTTATTGAAAATTTTAAAATATTAAAACAAAAATTCAAAAAATTACAAAATTAACTATTTAAAAAAAAAAAAAAAAAAACATCATGTAAGAAAAAATTCTAGGAGTAATTCACAATTTTCTAGGAGACAAGTCAAAATTTCAGGACCCTTAAATTTTTTTAAAATTTAAGGAATTTCCAAGAGTTGTGCAAACCTTGTTGAAACAGAATACAAAGTAATGTTTTCAAATCAATGTTAATGAAATACCTACATATAATATAAATACTGTTTGCATTTGAAAAAATAATACATTATAATACATCCCATTTATTAATATTACACAATATTTTTATTGTAATATTTAAGATTACATGCCTTCTGATAAAATGTTATAATTTGTTGTTGATTTTTTTTTGACAAATTGGTTGCTTTTAAAATGAAAAACACAAAACTTAAGGAGTCAGATTTTCCAGAAGAATATAAGCATACAGTATTAACAATTTTAATTAAATTTATCTAATCTTAAAATTTTTCTACTCTGTAAATCATTGACCATATTACGGTGATAAATTTAATAATATAAAACATATTAATAACACAATTTTACATTGTGCATATAATTACGTTATTTCATTAATTAACCAATATGCTATTTTATTATTGTGATAATAACAATGCTATATTACTATATGCATTAATTACACATATAGCAATGTGACATACTATAATTATTATCTTACTTCATTGTTAAAAAAGCCACAATACATTGTATGCAGTAATACATATTTATAATATATATATTAAAAAATTTCTGCTTCATTTGATAAAAAATAAACATTACTAAAAACAGTAAAATCTGAGATTTAAGATTTCTTAACTCTAATATTCCCTACACATGAAGTTAAAAATTTTATTCATGTGTGGGGAATATTAGAGTTAAGAAACCTTAAATCACAATGAGAATTCAACTATTATAGTTGACCCAGCTACCTTTAATTTGATGAACATTACAAAATATTAAAAAAAATTCAATGCTAATAGCAGGTGCATTTGATCAAGCATTTCAAAATTTGAAGTCAAATATGGTATACTATTGGCATTAAACAGAAATTAATAAGAAAAAAATGCACAAAAATGATGAAAAGCATAAGAGCAAAGCAGATGAATTGATTAACATTAAGTATTTTCCCTGGTATTACAACTTTGGGTACAAATTAATTAATTGAAATGCCTTATCAAGCATGAAAAATATATATACATAGACATGTATATATGCGCGCACGCACGCACACACACACACACACACACACACATCATTCTTTATATATATATATATATAAAGAATGATAAGTGAAGAATAAAATAATCTTATACTAACTCATAAGAAAAACAGTTATACTAAAAAGGGGAATTTACCTGGATTTAGAAGAAATGTATCAAAATATTAAAAAAAAAAAAAAAAAAAAAAAAAAAAAAAAAAAATTGCAGTATTTTCTAATTAAGAATAATGACTGATCAAGAGGAGATAAGAAATATTATATGAGAATAATGAAAAACATTTTTCACCCATGATCACTAAACAGCTACACAATTTTTCAAATGCTACAATCATTAATCACAATAATTTTTTTCAACATTATAATATATTACATAAAGCAGTAATGAAGAACTTTGAATTTATTATTTCAACAATTACTTATTATAATATTTAAATTTATTTAAGTAACATAAAACTCTTTTAATTTATACTCACTTATTTCATAAAAATTTGACAGAATAAACTGTTCATGCATACAATAAACTGATAGCATAAATTTATTAGTTTTAGCTGTATACAAATATAAAACTGCAAGCAATTCTTATTTCTTTTCTAAAGAAAGAATAAGGGCTTAGAATACATCATTCAGAATAAAAATGAAAGATAAGTAAAATAAAACCATATAGTGGATACATTTTGATTACAAAAATAAAAGATTAATTATTTTATCTCATTATCATTAATATATTAATGATAATGAGTGAAAATTAAAAAGCATGGATGTCAATAAAAAATCAAATATGAAAAAAGCAAATTAATTATTTTGTTAAAATAATAAATAGGGTTATTAACTGGCTTTAAATGAAAAATACATTTAGCACTCATATTTTTAAAAAGGAAATATGCAGCTTTCAATACTTATCGCAGTTTGCAAATTAATGTGTCATGGAGCTTTCTCCATCAATATCATTATTTTTTTTACATCAAATGATAAGCCAAAAATTAGTATAATAGGCTTGTTCTAAAATAATAGTTGATTTTACACACAGGTTGCCAAGAGAAATGTTTTTACTTAAAATTAATCAAACTTATTGTTATAACAAAATATATAATCGCCATAAATAATTATTAATTACCACAAAAACATATGAAGCAAGATTTGATTAGCATCTATAGTTAAGAAGTATATGTTAAAAATATAAATGATCAAATAAAAAAATGCACTTAAATTATTTAAAAATTTTAAAATTATAATATCGCCAATTCGGTTAAACTAATGAAAACTTTGGCTTACATAAATTAACAAGTAAGAAAATAAAAATATTATTCTGCTGGAAATTATCTTTATTGTGCTAGCAAACAAAAAAGTGTTAATTAATTAAAAGTAGAGGTGAAGTTAAGATTACAAGAATGAAAATTTTCATTCACAGGTTTAACTCATGTACATGCATACATCCACAAACATATACATATGTTAAGCATTAAAAAAACAAACCTTTGGATAATGGATTTGGCAGTAATAATTGCTTTTTCAGCAGCTCGTGGACCAACAACAGGACAAACAGCTGTTGCACGATACCCATCACTAAAAGTTGCACTAACCTAAAGTGTAAACCTAAGTTTAGAGAACAGATACTGCTTAAAATATAATACAGTAACAGTGAATGAATACATTTCAAACAACATATGAATACTTTTTATTTTTCCCTTTCAAGTTTAAAAACAATCCGACTTTTCTTTTACAAGTGTTATATTTCAAAGGATATCAAATAAATGGAACATATAAAAAAAGCAATGTAATCATTATGCATAAAATAATAATTTTTAGTTTTAACTTAAGGGTTATTATTATATAAGCTAAGTTATAGCTTATATATATTTTAGTCATTATAAACAAAAATAATATAAAATGAATTAAATATTTTTGGAAACCATAACCGCAATGATTAATAAAGTCTTTAACAACTGTGTTGATTCAAAATATTTGTAATAAATTCAAATATATTTCAATTATTTCTTATACTGAAACAATAACTTGAAATGCATATTTATGGAATATATTTTACTTGGAATAAAATTCTTTGTAAAAAATTAAATAACTATAAATTAAATAGTATTTTGACTTTTGTATAGATGCTTTTAATCATACAAAATTTTAAGATCACTAGCTGTTTTCCAGCATTATAATCAATTCAGTGATTTTTGCAGATAATTGTAGTATTGTGCATTGATTAATCAACAACTGAAATGGTCAGATGATCTTGACTTTGAGATGCATTCTATTTGCATAAAAAATATCTATCATTTATTGCTGTTTTCATATGAGCATTAATAATGGTTTAATACTTATAATGGATTAAAAAAAAGACAAACATTAACTGTTATGAGATAGGACAATACCAATTTTATATAAAGTTGGCTTTCCTATACAAGTAAATCTAATAGTAAATATGTGTAAGGCAATTATACACATAATTATTACAAAATTATATTTTTTTTGATAATTTACAAATCGAATGAGAACAGTTACTTAAGAAAAAAATCAATCATATAAGAACAGTTGTGTAACTTTCAGGATGCTGCAACAAAATTACATTTGCTTTGATTTACAAGTACATCAAAATTTGTTTAAGCATTTATCTTATCAATGCTTTCAATACTAATAAAAAAATAACAAAAAACTTATTTTTCAGTAGCAATAACAAATGAAATTTTTAGAAAACATTGGTATTGAACAGTGAGAATTTGAAATAAGATATTTTCACTGACTGCATAATAATTAACAGAAAAAGCCAGGAACATTTTTTCACATTCTTTTTATATTAAAATTCTTACTTCAAAACAGTAATTATATCCATCCAAACACAAAAATAAAATAAATTATTTATTTGAAGAGTTATTTTAAATAAGAAATAGGATAATTTCTTACAATTAAATTACTGTAAAAAATAAGAAAATTTAAATATTTATAATAATTACAACATTAAATATAATATAATAATTGCAACATTTAAAAAAAAATATATATAATTAAGTATCACCTTAAAATTATCTGAAGGATATTTCCCTTTAGCACCTTGCACTAAAACTAAGTTTTCTGAAATAGAAATATGAAATCATATATAAGCCATAAGGAGTTAAAAGCCATCAGGATAAGCCATAAGGAGATAAAATCATATAAAAGCCATAAGGAGATACATAAATGCACACTTTAAACAAGGTTTAGAAATAATTAGATCAAATTGTCCTAATTTTATTTTTCATTATTTCATCAATGCAAGTAAAATAAGTTTTAATTAGCTCAATTTTCTCCCTCTACCATAAAACACGATTAGGTTTATCATTTTTGAATACTTTCTTTTAAATGCTTAACTTACAAAACAACTGTAAATTGTTGAAAAACAAAATTTTACTTTTGAGAAAGAGAAACATGGCACTCACTAAATCTATATACTTTATCCTCTTGATATGAATAGGCATTTGAAATCACATATATGTCTATCAACAAAGCAATTTATAATATCATGCAATTTACATTGAATCATTACCAATATTATTTCCCCATACCAATAGGATTATATGTACCCCATATTGGAAATCATAGGAGTGAATTCTTAAACAGAAATTAAGAGAAAGTAAAATAAAATAAAAAATTTTTCTATAATCAAACTATTAGTTCTAAACTCTGTTGGACATGTAATGGAATCTCTTCTCTGTGAATCCCTTGAAATGCAATTCATAATTAATATATTAAATGATTTACTATGATTTTCAAAAAATACTTTTTCTAATACAATTTAAGATTCAACTCCTTATGCATAAATTTTCTAATACACACATAGACACACTGAGAGCCCCCCCCCCCAAAAAAAAATGCAATACTAAGAGCAAAAATGTCAGATTAAAATTTGACAAATAACACATTATACAAAGATCTAATTAAAATCACAGTCTTTTGTGAAGTATGGTTGATGACAAAAACCAGTAGTTAATGTAGCTGCTATTATTGGTTGCAATTACTAACAGATTCAGAATAAAATCAAAGAGGCTTTAAATTTATCTTAGAGATATAGAAATCTATTCAGCTGCTACATATTGCCAATGTTGACTTATGTGCAGTAGCTAATGGCACATCATGGGCTAATTGTTGTGTAAGCATGGATCACATGTTTCTGATTGGTAAGGAAGCAATTAAATTTGATGGAAAAAAAAAGAAGTGAACATTGCATGTCATGTGCAGCCACACATTATCCTGAAGGAATATGGCTGATGGCAACCATTGAAGATATGGGAGAACAATAAGCCACAACAGCCAAGAGTTATATTGCTGTCTGTTCAGTGTATTAATAAATGCAAACTAGAAGCATCTGAAAGAGAAATCCATCATTACCTAAAATCATGATACTGGATGCAGGTCCAGTTTGATGATTAGGGTTTTTAGGTTAGGTTAGATACATTAATGAGGATATTTGTTTATTTAAGTTAGAATTATATTTAATGATTACATTAAAAGCCTTCAATGAATTTACAGCTATAACAAATTTTTTTTTATTTAAATAATCAGTATTCTTTATATTATTGCATTATACATTGTATAAAATAACAGGTAATTTTAGCATTTTAAAACACCTTCAATAGATTCCTATATATTAATTTAGGAAATTTTTTAAGATTTATATAACAACCCCTTTTCAAATAACTATACTTTTTCAAAGCAAATACAACTATTAGATACAGTTTCCAGCACTTTTTTCTCCAATTATTATTAAATTAAAAAAAATTTTAAATTTCTTTTTCTGTTTACTTTTGAACTCTTCTAACCTTTTTATCCAGGCTGTACAATTGTCATACTACGAAAGTGAGTGACTCAAAAGACTGAAAGAATTTACTCTTTTCTACTAAGAACTAAAAATCGAAACTAAGCATTGAGAACAACTTCAATAACTAAAGGTGCAAAAGCTCGAATAATTTTCTATATATTTTAATAAATGTTTATACAATATTTACATGAAAGGAATAGGCTGAAAGCCTCTATAAATCTAAATTGAATGGAATAAAACATCATAGGATATTAATCCCTTTAAACAAAACTATACACACGTATTACAATCGAACAAATTCTAAGAACGAAAACATTCTTTTTTCAACAATCACAAAATAAACATAAAATTTAACATGTGCTTATAGCGCCATCTGTTGACAACAAAAGTTAACTAATATTCCGTTACACACTCCCCACCTGAACTCTGACAGGAGTTCATCTATTCAAATAAATTCATAAACAAAAAATTCATATTTCTAAGAAGCAAAATTTCTGCCAATCAGATTTTTCAAAAATGCAATACAAAAAAAAGATAATAATAGTAAGGTAAATACTTGAATTAAATTACATCAATATCAACAATACTTTTCAATATCTAGAGTATACAAGAAACATAAAAATTTTATCTAAAAATCAAATAGGAAAGCGTTAAACAAATTAAAAAGAATTATTATCAAAATAAATACAAATATTAAGAAAGTAAGTTATTAAACAAATTCAAATTATTCAATTTAGTATTTAAATAAAATAAAAAATATAAATATGTGAAATGTTAGAGTTCAATATAGTTCAAGAGGATATAAATGTATTATAGTTCTTTTCAAAGTTCCATTTCCGGTTTTTAATTCGTAGGATCGGACTTTACCGTCACGTCCAGGAACGGCTTTAATAATTCTGCCTAGTTTCCATAACAGTTTGTTTTTGTTATCTCCTTGAATCAGCACAACATCACCTAATTTTAGTTCGGGCTGAAAATCAAAATTTTTTAAAGAGTGAGCAGTTTTAAGGTCTAGCAAATATTGCTGTTTCCATTTACTCCACAACTGTTTTAATAGCAATTCCTGATAGCGCTTTCTTTTTAAGAGAGTCTTTCTTGTTGTTTCGCTATTGATAATTTCAGCGAAAGTTAGAGGGTACTTAGGATTACTTTGTCCAAAGTTCAGGAAATGCATGGGAGTCAAGGGTTGTGGCTCATCATTCTCATTATAAACGTAGCTCAAAGGTCGTAAATTAAGAACAGTTTCTACTTTGACGAGTAGAGTAGACATTTCCTCGAAGGTTAACAACGCTTTTCCTATAACTTTCCTCAAACAGTTTTTGACGGATCTCACTAGTCTTTCGTAAAAGCCTCCCCACCATGCGGCTCGTTCAATGATAAACTTCCACTGAGTTCTTTCTTTGGCAATAAAATTCCTAAACACACCATCTTCTAAAATTCTAGAAAAATTCTCAACTTTTTTTTAGCCTTCTTGAAGGTTTTAGCGTTATCAGAATAGATGATTTTACAGTTTCCTCTTCTACTCAAAAATCAGCGAAATGCAAGTAAAAATGAATCTGTTGATATATTTGAAACTAGTTCCAGATGTAAGGCTCGGGTTACTGCACATGTGAATAATGCGATGTATGATTTTTGAATATCCTTTGAATTCTTTACGTAAACTGGTCCAGCAAAATCAACATTACAAACAGAAAATGGGGTGATTCAAGGATTCTGTCTTCAGGTAAGGGTGCTGTCATCTGGTTTGCAGGTTTGGCTGAATATTTTTGGCAAATGAAACAACTTTTTATCGTTTTTTTGACTAACTGACGACCTTTCGGGACCCAGAAACGAGATCTAACCTTAGCCAAAGTTGCAGCAGTCCCTCCATGCATTATCTTCTCGTGTTGTTTACGTACAACTAAATAGATCAATCTAGAATTTTTAGGTAGTATTACTGGATTTTTATTATCTAGGGTAAAGTCAGAAAATTCTAATCTTCCTCCTAATCTCATGATTCCCATTTCATCAATATATGGGACAAAATTGTACAGAGGGGAATTCTTGTCAATCGATCTACATTCTTCCAAGGATTTATATTCTTCGCAAAAATATTTTTTGTTCAGACCGAATCCAGAAATTTTCAGCTTCTAGTAGTTCTTCTGTTTTTAGAGTTCCCTCAAATCTGCTACACTTTCTCAATCTTGAAACGAAGCGTTTTATCCAAGCAGTGACCCTCAACATTTCTCTAAATCACTATATTTTGAAACGTCAAAAAGGTTATCAATATTTTCGATAGTGCATTCAAGCTGATATAAATCAGTGGATATTTTTCGATATTCAAGTTTGGCTTCGTCAATTGTATCTATATGATCTAATTTCGGCCAAAGATCAGGAGAGAGCTGAAGCCACTTTGAACCTTGGGTCTATCCGTTAATCTAAAGATTTTCGTTCCTCGAGATACGAGATCTGCAGGATTGTCTACGCCAGGACAATAATGCCAATTTTGAGGTGAGGTTAATTTTTGAATTTCCTCAACACGATTCTTCACAAAGGGTTTGAAGGATTCGGGTTGTTTTCTTACCCAAAAATAAACGATTGTCGAGTCTGTCCAAAAAAAGCACGGTACTTTTAACTTTATCGATTTTAAAATATTGTTACTTAACTTTGCTGACAATAATGCTCCCATCAATTCCAACCTTGGCAAAGTGAGAGTTTTTAGTGGAGCTACCCTGTTTTTAGAAGCAACGAAGGCAGTTTTAATTTCATTATTGCTTGTTGTGAAACGCAAGTAGGCAACTGTACCATATGCTTTCATGCTTGCGTCTGAGAAACAGTGAAGCTTGATATTTTGGACATCAAAGTTTGAGAATTTGAAAAAGTAATGACGAGGGATAGATAATGCGGCCATTTGAGGAATCTTCTCACACCAGCTTCTCCATTGGGAAGTCAAATCTACTGGTAGTGGTTCATCCCAATCTATACGCGATGACCAGATCTTTTGAATCAAGCACTTTATTCTAACAGTGAAAGGTCCCAAAATTCCTAGAGGGTCGAAAATCCGACCTAACACCTGTAGGATAAATCTTTTCGTTTCTATAGGTTTAGACAAAAATGATAATAAGCTTTGAACATCAAAATACAACAGATCGTTGGAATTATCTCATGCCATACCTAACACCTTAAATGGAAGATTTTCTTTATCAAAGGAATCAGGATCTTCATCTGAAATAACACCTTCCCTTATCCACAAGTCATTTAATTCTTTAGAGTTAGTACGAAACTTATGCAAATTCATACTAGCTTCTTTGAAAATTTTGATCGATTCTAGAGTTGTAGTTAAAGTTTCTCTTGACTGTCGGCTGACTTCCTATTGCATCATCTACATAAATATTCTCCTCTAAAAGCTCCACAGTTGCAGGATAGACCTCTTTATATTTTTTCAGGTGGTGTCTAATAGTTGCTGCTAAGAGAAACGGGCTACTGTTTATCCCAAATAACACTCGAGTAAATCTATATATATTAGGGGGGATGTTTTCATCAAAGGGAAAATCGGTGAATAGAAATCTAGTTACATCTCGGTCTCTTTCATCTATGGCAATTTGCAAAAAGGCCTGTCTGATGTCTGCAGTAAATGCAACAGGATTATATCTAAACCTTAATAGGATGTCGAATATCTCAGGATATAAATTAGGTCCAACATGAAGACAGTCATTTAGAGAAGTCGAGCCTGGGGGATGCGATGACGCATCAAAGACAATACGCAATTTGCTCGTGGTTCGATCCTTGCGTATTACTTCTCTATGTGGCAAGTAAAATATAACGTTTTCCTCACCTAAAACATCTGTTACTGGTTCAATGATATTTTGATTTAAATAATCCTGTACTACATTTTGGTATTCGAAAAATAGGTCTGGATTTCTTATAAACCGTTTCCTAAGACGATCGAACCTTTGTTTTGCGATTGCCCAATTATCATTCAAATCTAAAGTGTCAGATTTCCAAGGCAATCTAACTTTGTAGCGAGAGTTTTCGAATGTTATATTGGATTCGAAATGTTTAATTACTTCATTTTCGGTTGAATCTAAAATTTCTTTCTCACTATTAAGTCCTGAATTTTCTAGACTCCAAAATTTTGGTATTTGTTTAGAAATTAAATCTTCCCCTACAACAACATTGAATGATAGAGAAACTTTATTGTGACTTTCCTTTCCTTGTAAACACCAACCAAAAATAGTTTCAACTGCGACAAGATTTCTATTTAAACGTTTAATGTGTTCCATAACTATATCATAATAGTAGTCTGCTCCGATTAAAATTCCAATAGATTCCTCACTATCGAGCGAATCAGTGAGTACCAAATTCTTTAGTTGACGAATTTGTCTAATTTCTTCTAATTTAGGAGCCGGAATGTTTGAGCCTGATATTTGATCAGTTACCAATAATTCAACTTCTATTCTAGAATCAGAAGAATTTCTATGTTCCAAACTCAATTTAACCACGTCATAATTTTTTTGAAGAGGGGTGGTGTTCCCAAAGGTGTAAACAGTTAATTTTTCTTTCCTAATTACTTCGAGATTTAATTTGTTGGCTAATTCACGAGTGACAAAACTTCTCATGGATCCTGGATCAAGAAGGAGCCTGGCAAACATTTTTTCTTTTCTCTCTTTAATTTTTATCGTGCAGGTCTGCAAAAGTATTACATTGTTAACATGCGAAACTGCGGAAACAATTTTTCCATTTTGCGATTCAACTTGTGTTTTAGTTTCTGAAATAGAAGAAACTTCACATTTATCAGGTTCTGAATTCTTGACTGCCGCATTTGATTTAAAACAAATCCCCTCAAAGTGTTTTCCCCACAAATCCTGCAAGCCTTTGTTTGTCGATAGGGGCAAGATGCAATTTTATGTTTCAAAGACGTGCACAAAAAACATCTATTATTTTGTTTTAAAATGTCTCTTTTTTCATTTGCTGTAAACTTTCCACAGTTTTCTGATAAGTGTTCTTGAGAACAAAAAATGCACTTTTGATTTGGTAATGTAGCTATAAATTCGTGTGTGCTGACCGACGGTTTTTGTTTTGAATATTTGTTAAAGTCTTTTCTTTTAACATTAGAATTCCACGTATACTTTGAGCTATATTTGTTATATGTGTTCTTGGATTCCGGAAGTTGTGCTTTTGATTTCTGAGAAAGCGACAAACAGGAGATTTTTTCACAGGATTCTATTTCAGTCTGTAAAAATTTAAGAAAAATGTCTAAGCTAAAGGTTGGACTATCTCCGTTAGTACGATGGAACTACAAAGCAATATCGTTGGGAATGATTTTCATCAAAACCGGAATTAACATGTTAGAATAAAATTCTGGCTTTACATCGAGAGAGGAGAGACTTCTAATTTGAACATTTATTGTGTCATATAATTTTCTTAATTTTGTTACATCACTTGAGCTTTGCACAGGGTTTAAATTCAAGAGGTTTGACATGTGCGTATTTATTATCAAATGGGTTTGGCCGAATCTGTTGGTAAGAATTTCTACAGCCGAATCATAATTTGATTCTGAAATCGAAAATCCATCGATAAAATTTAAAGCATTTCCTCCCAAATAAGATTTTAAATAGTTAAATTTTTCTATCTTTGAAAGTGTTGAATTTTCGTGAATTGTAATTTTAAATGAGTTCCAAAAATTGCTCCATTCATTATAATCTCCATAAAATTTTTGTATTGACATTTTAGGTAATTTAACATTATTTTCAAATTCCTTTTTTTTTTTACTTCCGATTTCTAAACGTGAGTCGTTAGAAATATTTAAGTTCACATTTTGAGCTTCAACGCTCTTGAAATAACGTTTGATTTTTGATTTCGTTATTATTATTTTATCACTGTATTCTATACAAGTTTTGATATCTGATTCTAATTTAGTATCATCATCTTTAATCAAATTTTGAATTTTCTCATCTAAATCCCTAATTTTGATTTCTTTAGAATTTAACAGTTCCAAACACAATCGTCTAATTCGTCACAATTTTTATCTTCCAATAAATTTGTTGACGTTCTTAAAAATATTTGTGATGGAGCTGCGAAGTGTAGCTCTTTTTTTGTTTAAAGCTTTGGAATCCATCATAAACAAAAGTATTAAAAAACTTTACCTTTTGCAGTCTTCTGTCTTCGCATATAAATGCTATCCAATTTTCTTTGAACTAAATCAATTAAGGTTCTAACAATTACTAAACAAATTTATTCTAATCTAGCTATCAAAATTGGGTTACTTCCCAGTCGATGCACCATTGAAAGATTTTACTCTTTTCTACTAAGAACTAAAAATCGAAACTAAGCATTGAGAACAACTTCAATAACTAAAGGTGCAAAAGCTCGAATAATTTTCGATATATTTTAATAAATGCTTATACAATATTTACATGAAAGGAATAGGCTGAAAGCCTCTATAAATCTAAATTGAATGGAATAAAACATCATAGGATATTAATCCCTTTAAACAAAACTATACGCACATATTACAATCGAACAAATTCTAAGAACGAAAACATTCTTTTTTCAACAATCACAAAATAAACATAAAATCTAACATGTGCTTATAGCGCCATCTGTTGAGAACAAAAGTTAACTAATATTCCGTTACAAGACAACTATTTTACAGCAGTTGTACCATGGATTTTTCCCTCTTTCAAATGCTCAAATTTTCAGGCCGATGAGGGAGATTTAATTGTTGCCTTTTTGTGTCTGAAAATTGTAAAAACTGGATAGTGGTCAAAGAAGAGAATTTTGGTGAAAAATTGATTTTCTAGCTCTTTTTGCATTTTTAGACACATGAAAAAATATTTTTGAAAACTTTAGGTTTTCATTTTTTTTTGAAACATTTTCATTAATTATAATGAGAAACAAATCTCATTATAATATGAGAATTTAATGTCTTTTTTCACAGAGCTAATTATGATCAAGTGTATGGAACTTGTTCTTTGAGGTGGAATATACCTAATTAGAAAACTTGCTCACTACTGAATAGTGAAAACTTAATGTCACATTTCTCTTTTTTTCTATGCATACATATGTCAAAATAGCAGCTAGACAAGTTTCTAGGTTTCTTCTTTGTAACATTTAAATACCAATTGTTTATGCATATATTCCAAGATGACTTATACTTTTTTCATCTCACAAGTACAAGCGAGTATAACTGAATGTAGATAAAACTTAAAATGAAAGTATTTTCAATCATAACATGATCTGCAATGCTTATTTACAGTTACTTTATAGTGGTCAGTTTATTTACTATGCAGATATATTTTCTGCACAAAATTAAAGTAAACATGATTTTAATTTTTTAAAGATAATTTAACAAGAACACCTTTATGCAAAGCTTAAAACATTAAAATTATAAGAATTTATATTTATTATTAAACACTTATATGTTTTTTTCTTTCTAATTTTTTTATATAATTTTTATAGAAACAATTTCTACGTATAAATGTACTCTTTGAATGAATAATTTTCAATGTTTTAATCACAGAAAAATGAACAGAATTTTACAATTTATTGTATGACAAAAAAATTTTTATAAACAATAATCCTGAATACGTATCAAAGTAGTTCAACTTAAGATTAATTTCATAACATTCATTGCATAAAATGTTGCATACTTAGTCACAGAAACACAGAAAGAAAAATTGTAGCTTTTAAGGACAAATTTTTCCAACTCAATGAGCCTTTGTGAAAAAACTCCGACAATTTTGATGGAGAAATATATGCAATTTACATGGCTCTCAAAAAAATTTTAGATTTCTCGGAAATGAAATTTGTCCTTCTTGTTGACTGTCAGGATGCTATTGATACAGTGGCAAATTACCTACTCTCCTACCTACATCTATAGAATTTAACTGTAAGACCATCATTAACGCTTTACTATTTGAGGGAAAGGAAATTACTTTACAATGGATTCCTAGCCATTGTAGCTTGCCTGATAATGAAAAAGCAGACAATCTCGCGAAAGAGGCTTTTTTTTAAGCCCTCCAGATACTCCTACTGGCCTGAGAAATGTCAAACTCCTTCTAAAATGGGTTATCCATCACCAGCAAAAAACTTATTGCAAAGAGAATGCAGTTGATGCCTCTTAGAGGACCCTGCTGAGCTCATGTATTCCCAGAGATCTACCTAGATCTATAGGGGTCTCTTGCTTCAGGTTACTTACTGGACATGATTTTCCCCAGAAACATCTATATCACATTGGGCTTGTGGATTCACCCGACTGCATTTTATGTAAGGAACATGTTGGCATGGAGGGCGAGCATCTTTGGAAGTGTTCTGCCTTCCAGGAAGTGCGCACTTCTTTACATTTCAAGACGCTCTCCACTCCTGGGATACTACATTTCTTTATTGGACTATAAGACTTATTATGCTCAAAAGAGCCAACATAAAGAAGTAAAAAAATTAAAATAAAAAAAAATAAAGTATCAAGTGTGCTGTTTTCAGGAATGTTTTTGAATTTATACAATTAGTTTATTGCTTATCAATTTTATTACAGCCAATTATGTTTCATTACTTTTAGAAAAGCAGCTAATTTAAATATGTATTTTGATTGCAAAGAATCAAATTTATCATGTACTATTTTAAATAATAATCTCAGAAACTTCTCTGCATAATAAATTAATATATACCATATCATAGTTTAAAAAACAGATTAAATTTGTTTCATATACACAAGTACATATTTTGAAATTCTTGAAATATCAAGATATATCTGATGAAGTTAAACAGCATATGGAAAAAAAAGATGATTGCTTATCAATAAAAATAGTATTTACAAAAAATCCAGTTACATTTTTGTCAAAATTATGGCAGACCTAGAGCAGGATATTACCTTCAAAAGATAAAGATTTTTCATAGTGAAATTTTCAACACTTAAGTAAGGTGAAAATGACCTTCTCCTTTCTTTCAGGGGGGGGGTAGGAATGTCTTCTTGCTTAACTGTAGAAGCAGTTTTTTGAAACTGTGACACCAGATTCAAAAGATTAAGACTATACAATTTCGCATCAATATTCTAGTTATTTTAATTTTTTAATCATTCAAAAGGTTTTCCCATTTTTTGGGTATTTATATATAAATATTTGTATGGCTTTTCCAAGAGTCTACTAGTCATTGAAAAGACAATTTCTACAAAGCACATTAAATAATTTATTTCAGTCTTTATTTCACTGATAAAGAAATTCATACGAATTCACTGGAATTTTACATAATTTTCACCAAGGAAGGTGTGGAAAATACATTTTAATTATACACATTTATATGTATCTATATTTAAATATTAATATTCGGTAAATTTCATACAATAAAAAGAAAAAAATAGAAAACGAATAAATTAAAATCACTCCCCCCCCTGACTGCACAACATAACGATTTTGTTTGGTGACTTTACTTCATTTCACACACATAAATTTAAATACTACATCTGGTCTTGACTAAATTGGATCTTTATTTTAGTTAACATTTATAAATACAAAAATCTAATATCAATCATTCTGCCATCTAGCGATAACATTAAGAGCTAATACTCAATTATGTTTTTAGACTATTTCATTAAAAATTTCAAAATATTAAAACAAAAAATAAAATTTTTGGATTCCAAGAGTTTCCAGGAGTTGTACAAACCTTAGATGAAGCATAATGTAAAATTTTAAGTCCTTCACTATGGTGCATCCAGATTTGAATCTGAGTATCAAGATGTTGTAGCCAGAAGTGGGATTTATCAGTATAGACAATAATATTCCATTCTGTTGATAATATTCATCATTGGCAGTAAAAATGCCTGTGGTTTTGAGTCAATGGTAAGTGAAGCAATAGATACTTTGCGACCAATTCATTCAGCTTCAAATGATGTTGAATGGTGCAATCAAAAACTGAATGATATATAACAGACTAAATATTGTAATTTGATTTTAGATTCAGATGAATGATTAATCTTGCAACATGCATCATATGCCTTTCATTACATGCTATGGTGAAACAAGGTAAGTGTGATGGGTTGCTGTATCTATCCCCAATTCCCTTTTGATACCAATGATTATAGAGGTTCATAATAGTTGCTTGATTTTGTCCAGCATGATCACTGATTTCTCTGAAGGATAATTTACAATCCTTATAAGTTACTACTTATAAATTACAAATTCAGAAGCTTGCCCAAATAATACTCAATGTCTATTGCGAGACATAATTAAATAGTTTACAGGGGAAAAACAAATGTTATACTTTAAATAAGCAAAGCCATCTCCTATTATTTAGGGTTCGCAGATGATGCTACAGTGACCTATTGATGTTTTTGTAAGTGCTGCAATGCTAATGATTTGCACATCACGTTGCTGCAAAAATATGATGCAATTTTCACGTGACTTACATTTCATTTCAATTGGGTGTTGCTTTTTGGATAGCTCCAGCAATGCATGTATGTATATACATACAAAAGTCAGGCATGTATGCACATATTACAAATACAATAATTTAAAAAATTACTAAAGTTTTTAAAAATTTTAAATTAATATCTAGTTATTTTTCAGAAAACAATTACATATCTTACCACCCAACTGAGTCAGCTTGACATTTGAAAAATCGCAAAGCACATCTGGTAAATGATAATTTGCCGGGTCCCCAATTTCATAAACAAGTTGTTCAGATACTGTTCCAACAGTAACAATTCCACCAGTATTAGGAGGCTTAGAAATTGTGAATTCACCATTTTCTTTGCAATCAGCAATAGGAAATCCCATATTATGCCTGAAAAATATTGAATGATTTAGTTTTCTAACTGTTAAAATTAAAATTATAAATTATTTATTATTTAGTCGGCATACCAATCTTTAATTAAATGCCAGTCTGTATGAATTCCACCAGCTGACTGAGCTCCACATTCTAACAAATGCCCTGCTAAACTAAATATAAAAATATATGGAAATTAAACATTCAAGTAAATTTACTTAAGTACAAATACTTGATTTTCAAATTTTAATGATGTCTGCAAAAACTCCATTCAAAAGTATAATTTACATATTCATTTATTTTTCACAATAAATTAATAGAATATAAAACTTACTTACATAAAACTAAATAATGACAGAAATATAACTTTGTTAAATATAAATTATGAAAAAATATCTTTAATTTTATATTATGTAAGAATGGCTGAAATAAGAAATTTTAGTATTCTAACAATAATACACATTTCTCATTTAAATGTTAAATATTTATTTCCATACATAAAGACAAAAGTTAGGTTACATTTAATTGAAGACATACTGAAGAGCAATAGAATTAGGTAGCTGGCTTCATATAACTTTTGAGTTATGTGCAAGCTTGGAAATTATTTAAAAGTGATGTAATCATCAATTCAACAAAACAAGGAGCATTGTTCATGGAATCAGTAAGAGTCAAATGCAAAATAAATAAGAGTATGTATCAACCTCACACTGTGGTCTGTGTGGCAGGGATTGATTTAATGGAATCAGCACATTCACAGTACACCCTAGACACAGTGATGCTGGGAAATCTGAGCGTCAATATTTCTTCCAAATTGAAGTGTTCCATTTGTAGGGTTAAGCAATTTAACCATGATCATATGAACTTAGAGCTAAACTATTATCTAGCCTGTTTTTACTGATACAATGAGCAGAACTCTTTCTCTTACCAAAATGCTATTTATGTCATTTGCAAATGACTTCCAAACTTGCATACACCTAAAAATCTGCATAATGCTTGTTATCCCTAATTTGATTTTCATTACAAATATACAGAATGATTTCTTCTACTTTTCTAAAATAAGAGAATATTTTTAATTGGATTTTAAGATAATTTAATAAATAGAAATTGATTTGAAAGATTTAGTTTTGGAGTTAAAAGAGTATACCAAATTTAAAGTGGATAATTTCTTTTTATGATGGAGAATTTTAATTCTTATTTCACAATATTTTCCTTGATTATTATAATACAGAAGTTTAATATTAAAATAATACATTAAATATGAGTTATTTTTGATAAATGCTAAGGAGCAATATTTTATTTTACACAATTCCATTTTTATGGGATATTTAATATGGGGAAATTTTTTCAAAACTTTTTAGAAGATTTTTAAAGAACTTTTTAGAAGATCAACAAGTACTGTTATTTAATAAACAAAATTAATGTTTTATAATATTAAAAATTTGCAATATAATTTAAATAATTAAAAAATTAAGATTAAAAAGTGACAACATTCTAAGCAATTACAAAACCAGATATATTAATTTTTTTTTATATTATAAATAATGTAATTGATATGTTGCAAATATACTAACCTTCCCATTGCTAGTTTATCCAAATCCTGAAAACTCCACTTGAACTAAAAGTTAAAAAAGATAAAATATTAAAAAAAAAAATTAGCAATTACATGAAATATTTTAGAAATAAATTAGACTGACTTACTTTGTTGAGTAATGGTCCAAGAACTAAAGCACTATCTACACATCGTCCTGTTATTACAACATCTGCACCATATTCTAATGCTTTCGCAATAGGACCAGCTCTGTGAAATAAATATGAATTAGGATCAACAGGATGTCAGTTATGTTAGAATTGCTACAAAATTAGAAATCATTAATAATTAAAATGTATACCCCAAATATGCATTCATACTAGTTATATTGGATGGTACAGGAAATCCTTTATCCATATCCTTAATGTTTAGACTTTTTACAGTATCAAGCTAGAAAAAAAATTAAAAATAAAAATATTATAAAAGTATCTTAAAATTATTTCAAAGTTGTTAATATAGAGCATATTAAATTTAGAAGTTTAACAGATCATGAGGAATAAAAATAATTAAAAAATTTTCATTGCATTGATATAAAATAATTTATAGTTATTCAGGATACACATATATTTTTGTTATGCAACAAATTAGTAATCATATAGAAATAATGATTAACTGTATTCCATAAAAAGTGCATTATATTGAAACACTTAATGTATTAAAAAAAGGCATTGGACAATGGAAGAAATTAGGATATATTTTGTTTTATAAATTAAAATTATTTTATAAAACAAAAACAAATTTTTTTATAAATTAAATTTTGATAAACTAATTTGAATTTCATAAACTAAATTTTTATGATAAATCTAGAAGATTAATTTTTAATTAAGCAAGCCTGATGAAATTGTTCTTGATGCTTCAATTATGGAAGCTTTTAAACAAGCCTTCTTTTTTTTCGAATCTTAAATAAGTAAAATGAACATTGTAACAAAACAGAGTTAAACTATATATATGCCTCATACTGATTCTAATAGTTCCAATCTTGAAATAAGAGAATACAAGTTCAATACTCCAAACTCATAGTATTTAGATTCCAACTGAATGATAAAATGAAGAGATTTGTAATAAAGTCCAATTAATATAATCTTATAACACTTAAGATACTAATAGTTGTTCTTATGAATTATAAATAAATCTAAAATTTCATTTCATAAGAAGAAGAAAAAAAAAAAAAAATTACTTATATATATTTCTAAAACACAAGTGACAAAGTTGAAGTTTTTCATTAGAAACATTTTTAAAGAAAAATGTAAAGAATATTTGGTTAAATAAAGAATGTTTATTCTATGAAAAGTAGAAATAACACAGCAATTTACAGACTATTTAAAAAGACAGATATTTAAATTTATTTCAATACAGAGGCTTAAATTAGTTGCATTCTTATTTAGATTGGATGATGATCAAATTATTAAAAAGACACTCTTGATTAAATTACCTTGTACCCCCAAAAAAAGGGAGGGATCAAAAATTAGATAGTTTGAATGCATGGGAAGGAACTGGAAAATTATTGAAATGACAATTAGGAAAGTCCCAGCCAGGATAGAATTTTCAGGAAACAAAGAGGTCATTTAATGCTGTCATGCTAATAAAGAAGTATTTAGTAAATATTTTTATTTATTAGCAATAGTAAAACTGTCAAAGATTTTTACCCATCTGACTTCATAGGTTTAAAAGTTGTAATAAAAAAATATATTGAAGATATATTTGATCAAGTTTGAAAATTGATATTTTTAATGAATTTAATAAAAATGCAAAATTTACAAAAATCAAATGCAAACGCATATGAAGATTTACTTTTAATAATTTTCAAGTTATGGAAACTATAATTACATTACATAATTTTTTATGCTAGCAATTATTTTCATGTTCAAAATCTATGTATCTTTATTGATTTATAATGTTCCCATAAAAGTAGTAATGGTAATTTTTACTAAACTTTTAAATCAAGATATAATTAGAATAATTTTTTCACATCATGTTTTGTAGTGATCAATTATTAGCATTTTAACCATATTTATGAGAATCAATTTAATGAAAATAAACACATTAAGTTTATTTTTGTTACAAAACACAAATACATAAAAAAATTAAAATCATAATTGGTAATATAACAACTAATTTCATTTGCAAAGCAAAAAAGATTTAAATAAAAATATGAAGGTACTGTTATTCTTTCTCACAAACTTAATTAATAACAGAAATAAGCATTTCCCCTTCTCTGTCCATTTGAAAAGGGTGAAACAAATTCTGATGCATTGAGGTATGGATACCCTAATTGGACAGAAAATGCACTTCCAGTCCGCTTTTTTTCTCTGGGAAAGAAAGCACAGAATTTAGAAACACAAATACAAGTTGATGAGAGCAATTCAAACACTCCAACCACTTGATATGAGACTAGCTCTGTGGTGTTGTAAGCAGATGTAATAAGCATATTCTTCTAAAAATTGAAATCTTAATTCCAACATTGAGCACTATATTGACAATGAATTACAATAAAAGTTTTATTTTTCATAGGTTGATATTTAAAAAGAAATAAACAATAATTTTTGAAATGTTAAAAAAAAGTATTAAAATACAAAATTAAAGAGAAATAATAAAAAAATTTTTAAATTGGTATATATTTCCATGTATTATATAAACAGGCACATAACTTAAAATTTTTTGATTAACAAATTAAAACAGCATTATTTTAGATAAAATAACAAAGATAAATACCTGAGATAGTAAATCATCTCCAGTAATCACAGCAATTTTAAAATCTAAGTTAAGTTTTTTAGCAGCAGCTCTTAAAGCTTCTGCACATGAATGAGGATTTATTCCACCAGCATTTGCCACAACTCTTATATTCTTTTCTTTAATTGTTTGAAGATTTGGCACCATTGCAGAATTTACAAAATCTGGAGTGTAACCCATATCCTAAAATATAAAATTCTAAATATAGTACATTTCCAAATGTTAAGAATATATTAAAGGAGTTGCCATATAGTTGTATAAATTTATCTTATTAATATTCTTTACATAGCAATAATAAATATCTATTTAAAATAATTTTCTATTAAACAGAAAAATTATTTTTTGAGATAGAATAGTTAATTATACATAATTAAATAAATTTCTGCAAATTAATTTGTCTGAATTATGAATTTAAGAATAATGAAAATATTAAATATACAGTATTTTCTTGTAAATAATCTAAAAAAATTTTGAATTTTGTTGTGAACCTAATGTTATTGTGGATTATTTGATAAAAACATTCTCTATTAGAAAAATTTACAATATAGTTTTGAAAGAAATGATATTTTTTAAAATAAATAGATGGCTTCATGACTTGATGACTAAATCAGATTTTTCCAATTATTTTCAAGAAAGAATTTGTCTCATTGGAATGATATAGTTGCTACTTGCTATTATCATTTTGCCTTGACCTGAGCTGTTTTGTTCTGAAAATATTCGCAAAGCAGGTATTAAATTAAAAGCTTTCTATAAATAAGGGACCAAAAAAAAAAAAAAAAAAAAGAGAGAGAGAGAGAAATGTGTTAATGATGTAAGATGAAAAACAAAGCATGTGCAATACAAAAGAAATAAAGTGCCCAATGCATTGTTCGAAAATACTCCATTTATTTCATTATAAGCCAAGTACTTTATTTTATTAAAATTTATTTAAAAGCAAAAATTATCTCATACAGACACCCATGCCAAAGAAGCAGGAGACATATTGGCTAAAGAGGATTCTTGTGAACATTTAAATGCCTCTGATTCTTTAACCTACTCTGAACTTTTTTTGAGGGCTTCAAGATCTCTCAGTGCCTTCTGGAACATCCCTCCAGTACACCATTGGTATCAGGGAATGGGACCTGGTGGGGTTTTGTTCATCCAGTGTAGCAGAAGTCATTACAAGATTTAAAAGTAGACATTTAAAATCTTGTAATCAAAATGAGACCGCCATTACAAGATTTAAAAGTTAACATTTAAGATCTCAGCGTTACAATAACAGGAATAAAACCTTTTCTGGTGAAAAAAAAGCATGACGTGTCACTAAGAACAGGCAACTCCTAATCATATTTTGGATTGTTAGGGGCTTTCCCGACTAGATTTATATAGAAACCCAATCATGGTTTTAGACTTTTTCAGAGTGAATAAATTCAAAGACATTGTTTAGCTCTGCTAAACCCAGGAGATAAGTAACAACAACAACATAAGCAAAACAAATATATTTTATTTTTAAAACACCTAATCTAATTTTACTAGAATCCTTTGGTAATTATCATTCTTGATTTTGATATCCTGCTTTCACCTCACTTTATCGCACTTTCTAAAAGGTAGATTCAAATAGTTTTCATTACAAATATTTTTTCTTGTATAAATATAATATTTTTAATCACATATGTACTTTTTATTTTATATGATACCACATATTACCAGCAGTATATATTTACAACTATTCACGAAAAAAATTGCCATGGATTACACACAGGTGTGGATTATATGAATTTTTTTTTTTGAGTGAAAGAAAAGAAAGTCTTGTAGATAATATGGTGCTTCAAATTATAGACAGGAAAATACAGTACTTAAAAGACAAAACTTGGATTTAATGTAGTAATTTTTTCCTTAAATGAGATACATTTTAGAGTAGACATGTTGAGGAACTATTCAATAATTCTGAAACATATTTACTGTTCAAGCACAAATATATTTAATTAAAATTAATTTTTATCATTTTACAATGAAAACATTTTGTAAATAATAAGATTAAAGAGTAAGAAAATTACAAAATGCGATTTTATCATTTGTAAAGCTAATGATATTTTATTTCTATTATAGCAAATGATTTTGTGAATTGAAAAAAATATCAAGAAAGTATAGTTCAAATAATAAAAAAGATATCACACAGTATATATAAATTTCAATGGAATCAAGATATCAAGAGAATGATTGGTTGGTTGGGTTTTCTGGTGCAAGGTCCAAAAAAGGACAAGTTGCATTAAGTCTAAGATTATTGTTTTATTTTATTTACATAGATTCTTTTTTAATTAATTAATTATTTTTCAAAAAAAAAAAAAAACATTTAAAATTAAAAAAAAAAAAATGTAAATTTAATTTTAAAATCTTGTTGTGAAATATAAAAAGAGAAATTAATTAAAATATATATTTTAAAATTCATAATATATATTTAAATAAAATTTAAAAAACCTATAGCTCTCAAAAATGCTAATAGGTTTCTATGGGGTAGATCTAGTGTAAATGTAAATGGTTAAAATCTTTTGTGTGTCTGTGTGACACAAGATTAAAATATGATATACTTTGTAAGGTTCATCACACGTTTCCCACCAGGGATTCAATTCACTCAGAAATAAATGCCTATATGTGAAATGTATGTGACCGATACGAAGGTGAGTCAAACAGACATCAGCACTTCATAAGGGTAAAATTGATAATGGAGAGATAGATGGAAATAAGGCATGCAGTTTGTTATTGACCTGCAGATTCCATGATTCCTCCCATAAAGAATATATTAGGTCTTTTGACACCATTTTTCACATCAGACATGGGAACACATGGCAAAAGTGCTCCAGATTCAGCTTTAGCCCCTGCATCAACCTTTTCATTGCCATCGAGACCCACATGACAAGGGATCCAACAGAACAATATACCATAACCCTCGTCAGCAAGGGAATCCAATTCTTTGAAATCAAGAGAATGATTCAATTTAATAAATTTAACTAAATTTAGGACAATAGATAAGGTACACTATAAATATATTCAAAATCAGTTTTTCTTATGATTAAATTTGCATTTGTTAAAACCAAGAAAGAAAAAATACTAGCAATAAAATATTCATACATAGACAGTATAACATTCAAAGGAAAAATTAATTCTCACTAGGTTTTGAACTCGACTTCATATTTTTGTTCTAAAGCAAAAGCTTTATTCAGTTAACCTGTGGTTTGGGTACTCCTTTCTCCCCAAATGGATGATAGACGCGCAAAGAGTGGTAACCCTGACTATTTCATCCTAAGTGCACTCTTTTTGGCAATCCTGTCTTTTTGTTGTACAATTATATGTGTATTTTTTGTGATACTATTCGTCAAAAAACCACTGTTTTTGTTGCCATACTCATGGAGAAATTTGTTAATAACACAGATTTCGGTTTCACCGCCATAGAAACACTGTTTTTGTGTAGTCTCTCTTGGAGCATTTAACTCCGCGAGACAACATGCAAAAACAAGCCCGTTGGCGACTTTTTGAAAATGCACCAAGCAGGGGACCTGAAGCACATTTTCACTCTTAATCCATACCAGCTCCTTCATAATAATCTATAAGAATTTATTTTGTTTATAGCTATTATATTTTATTTCTTGAGGATATTCTTTTTCGTATAGAAAAATAAAAATAAAGTGACTGTAATAAAAGGGGAAATTTATTAACTGTTTTGATTTTATGACTAAAATAATAACAAGAATTTTCTTACTTTGCATTCAATAACTAAAAATTTTAAAAACTTAACTAGCTAAGAACAAATAATGTTTGTCAAAAATTTTTTTTTGACAAACATTATTTATTCTTAGTTTTATCCAAACTTTTATAAATAAGTAAATTTAATTATATAAATGCCTCAAATATTATAACTTTTTTTTTTGATCTTGTGACTATTTTTTAATCATAACTTCCTGTGATCATTTGTCTGTTTGCTTGTTAATAAAAATAAAAAAAAAATAAAAAATAAAAACTGGAAAAGTGTTTTATCATTGAATTGGCAATTAAAATATATTTTAATCATTGTTTGAATACTTTTAAACTTAAAAATGGATGACTAAAATCATGATTGATGTATTTCAACATCTTATGCTAATGAATGCTATTAAGTAAACAATTCATTTTAAACAAATATAGTGCTCAAAAATTTTTGAAGCCTTGTTTTGGATGAGATATAGATGAGGAGAAAATAAATAAAGGAAGAGATTTCATACTACATTTATATCATTAAATCCAATTATATATTGCAGTTAGCTGAAACTAGTAAAAATAGAAGAAATTATCACAAAACAAAACTGTTTCTGAAAGAGAAACCATAAAATTGTAACAAATACCTGGAAATGGCTAAGGCAGCATCTACTCCCAAATACTCCTTAAATAATATGAATTCACATTTAGTTTATATTAAAAATTATAACTTACAGGGGATTTCTGTTTGGCTGAAGCTAAAATCGACATGGTAATTTCTGAAAGATAATCGAAAACCAGGAAGTCAATCTTTCCATCATGGACTAAGGGAGGAACTAAAAATAAAAATAGCTTAAATTTCAAAAATAGAACAAATTTGAAATTTAAAAATACACTTAAATAAAAGGAGTAAATTACTCAATTACAGAAAAAAAAAACAGAAGCATAACAGAAAACTATATTGTTAAATACATACCCGACATCGCTGTATCGCCCCAGAATCCACTCGCACATCCTATTCGAACATTTGAAGACATTCGATGAAGAAAAAGCCCCGTTTTTCTGCATTTTAGAAAATTATGGATTAAACTTTTTTTAATAAATTTCATTTTAAATTTCATAAGTAGTATTAATTTCTAAATTCTTTAATCAATAAGTTAATCAGTCAATCATTTTAACACAAACAACTACATTTACGTTCTTTATGAAATGTAAACAAGTGATGCAATAGTAGTAGAAGTATTTTTTCGGAAATCGTAAAAGCAAAAGCAAAACTAAAATACTTACTATTAAGTTAGATTCTGCTTAAGTTACGCTTTATTATGTACACTTTCAGATAGAATTTTAGTATTCAGGTCAGGATTAATTTTGAACTAGATTTTTATTAATTTTTCTCAAAAATAATTATTTTTAAATCATATTTTTAATATTTTCTTAATTAAATAAAATATTTTAGAGAATTATAATTAACGTGAAATATATCTTTAGTTATATCTAATAAAATTTAAAGTAATCAGTTAAAATTCAAACGTTGACAAAATTCTAAATGATAAATGACGTCAAAATCCTTAATTTGTGCCATGCCTTGTAAGTCAGGTGAGGGTGATGTCGTTCAATGTGTTTATTCTCCATTTCTGTTTATAAATATGATCTATAAATCGAAAGTTACATTTTTGTAAAGTATATCTATAATATTTCATTGCATTTTGTTATCACTTGTTACTGTGGTTAAATGTTAGGAAATAAACCGAAATGTTTATTTCTCATTTTTATCTGATTTGGAGCTTCAATCTGTTCTTGTTTTTAGTTCTTGTGTCAAACGTAAATTTTTCACAGAAAAAATGTTTTAGATTGTAGATTTTATTTCGCAATTTATTGAATAATGGAAATCTTTAATCGCATAAATATTTACCAGCCATCATCTAAGTTATTTATAGTTGAAGCTATTTTCTTATGAAAAGACACTTTTGAATGCGACGAAATGGAAGTCGAGAATGCATTGATGAATGAAACTGTTTATGGTGTTTCGCCTGGAGAAGAATGTCATGTTATGTCAGACAAAGTTCAGACTCTGGCTAATAATATCTATGAAGAATTTGCTAGAATGATTGCTAAATATGATGAAGATGTTGTAAAACAATTAATGCCTTTAGTTATTAGTGTTTTAGAACATTTGGATTTGTCATTTGTTGAAAATCAAGAACATGAAGTGGAACTGGAACTCCTGCGTGAAGATAATGAACAATTGGTTACTCAATTTGAACGTGAAAAGCAATTGAGAAAGTCTGCTGAACAGGTATTGAATCCACTTTTCGAGTATTCTGATATGTGTGTTTTGATGATAAATTATAATCTTTCTTGTAATTTATTCAGAAACTCTTAGAATTGGAGTATTCTGTGGATGAAGATAGGAGAGATTTGCAGAGTAAAGTTGAAAGTTTAGAATCACTTGTCCGAATTTTAGAAATTAAAGCTAAAAATTCTGCTGATCATGGTAATTTTTTGATTTAATATAATATAGCACTTTATAAATAATTCATAAATGTTTGTGATTAAAATATTTTGTAGTCATAAAAATATTGGAATATTTTTTTAAATTGCATGTGATTTTTGAGAGAAAATTAAAACACCATGTGGTAAAATAATATGATAAAAATATATGAATTTTAAATCCCTTTTAATTAATTTATAGGTATTAAATTATCCTTAAAGTGAATGAAGCTAAAGATAATACTCTAAGTAGAAATAAAATCAATGAAGGAAAGAAAATCAAATTTATTTATTTGAGATAATTACTTAAAAGAATAAATTTTATAATTGGTAGGAAATTTTACAATAATGTTTTCAAAAGGAAGGAATAGCTATTTTAATCTTTTGCTTATGCACTTATGAGAATTATTGGTAAAAAAATTTAGTTTGATTATATCTTTCACTTAAGTTACTAAAATCAGTAGTATCCAAGATGGATACTTTTAGTGTTGCTGGACTCTTGCTAAAAGCTGATCTAACAACTGAATGGTTAGTGTTTTGTCCAATTATGCAGTCATTTGTAGGATTGATATCATTGATTTGGTAATAGTTAAGGTTCACTTTATATTTTTCCACCGTTAACTTGATACCGTTAAATTAAACCTTGTGTTTGTCAAAAATTGCTATAAAGTAGAGACAGGCATTTAGGGAACTGCGATCAACTGGTGGACCACAAAGATATGCGGTGTTCATGTATGCAAACCATCCACATAACTAAAAATATACATATCTAACCCCTGATCATCATTGATGATGAACAAGAGACAAATAAAAAATTAAAAGTAGCCTGTGACTTTTTAAAGTTAGCCTAATCTTACTATAAAGTATTGTAAAAAAATTATATATCTTTTAAAATTTCCAAAGTAGTAAAAATAGCCTCTTACTGGTTATATGGTATATGCCATCTTTCATGTTAATTTATTTATGCTATTGAATTGGAGTATATTAGAATATATATATATATATATATATATATATATATATATATATATATATATATATATACATATATATATATATATACATATATATATATATATATATACATATATATATATTAAATTTTAATAAAATATTTAATGTCCAAGATGTGAAATTATTTTTGTGATCTGAAATGCTGTTACTTTTGAATTCTTAAAAGTACCATTCAAAATAAAGTTTTGTATGCACATATAAATTTCTGCATACTATGATTATATTTAATCTATGAATATACATGCCTTTATTTATAATAATTATTTCAACAAACTATATTAATAGAATTCTATTGGAATTGGGAAAAACAGTTCTAATAATAGAATTATTTATAATTTCATAAACTTTAGTATTTAACATCTAATTCCATTATGTAATTTTGAAATACTTTGAAAATCAAAGGAATTTAAAACTTATGCATAGATTAATTGTGAACTTAATTCTCATATTCTTTATTTGAGCTAAAATTAAATTTTTGGGATTACAAAAATTAAATAAAAATACTATGTTTCTTAATATTTTTTGTTCACTTTATTACAGTAAATAGTTATTTTAAAATTAAGAAAAGCTGTATATCAAGTATAGTTTTTTTTTTTTATTAAAGGACAATTTTTTATAACTTTGTTAACAATCTGTCTATCCTTTTTGTGCTTTTTGATGTACTCAATATATAGCTATAGTTTCTGTAACTTCATATCTCATAGGATTTTTTACAAGTTTTATTCAACACATTATTAATTTATTTCACATTTTTCATTTATTAAATGTTAATAATAACTTCATTTTAATGTATTTTGCCTGCTATTAGTGAAGAGCTTCATTATTCAAAAAATTTTCTTTAAGTTAAAATTTTTATGCAGTTTTGGATTGAAAAAATAATTGTCATCAGTATTTCTGCATATGCTTACTTTTATCAAAAATGTAATTTTATCGTGATATGAAGGTATTAGGTAAACTCTAAAATGATTCTTTGAGTGTACAATTGATAAGCTTTTCAGCCCACTATTCTACATTCATTATGTTTAGAATTTATTAATACCCATGTTACTTTTAAAAAATTACAGCATTTAATTTAATTCTTTAACAATAATATAGAATAATAAAACTAACTATTTACATTCTTTCTTCTCATCTATATAATTAGTTATGTATTTATATATTTTTTAATTGCTTTTATTATTTAATATTAAATTTTAATGTGTATTTAAATTACATTATACAAATATTAGAATTCTCAATTAACAAAAATGATTCTTTTTACTCTGCAATTTTAAAATTACTATTTTCTAGTGCAAAATTATTCATTTCTAAAAAATATATTATAAAATGTAAATGCATTATTACCAATTTTCCTCTCAAATTAAATTTGTTATTATATTTTGTACATATTTGTTTTATCCTTAAAATTTCATTTACTTTTCTATTTCTTGTAATTTTTAAAATGTTTAGCATCAAGACTAGAAGAAAAGGAAGTCGAAATGAAAAAAGAATATGCTAAACTTCATGAAAGATACACAGAAGTAAGATAAAATGCTTATATTTTTATGATTGATTGATTGAATATTAAATGAATATTAATCATTGATCTGGTATTAATTTAATCCTAAATTCAGAAGTCTTAAAAGTGTTCAAATGGAGATTTCTGTTGATAACATCTTTAATAAAAACTAAATTCAAAGTTTTATAAAATTTGAATTTAGTTTTTATTTTTATCAGCAGTTTTTATCTACTTATTTAGCTGTTTTTTTTTAAATCTTTAGTATTTATTTTGAAAAATATTGATGGAAAATGAATTTTTAAGTATAATTAACTGCATTATCAAAAACCTGCACTGTTATCATTAGAAATTGTGTAACACGTCAGTGAAACTTGATTATACATAGCATTAAATCCAATTTAAATTCTAATGTTAATTATGTTCTTGTTTTAAGACCAGCTGATTGTATTAGTCATATTTTTTGTGTGATAGCATGCATAACTTAATCTGCTGAAATGTTAATTGTTGATAATTTTAAAGGATTATTATTAATTTAAGAGAAACTAATTTAACATTATGTCCTAAAGTTACTTTAATTGCCCCTTTTAACTTTTTACTATATTGCAAATGATACATTTATTATTCAGTTATTTGTGAATTAATGGCAAACATTTGTAGTGAAATTAATTATACATTTTGTTAAAATTTATCATGTTGAGTTCATATTTTATTTTTGCAATTAGGAAAACCATTTATTTGTTCAGTCTAAAATATATTAAATTGCAACTCTATAATATAAACTTTGGCATTGTGTCTTCTTTTAAGATAAGCTTCTAATATATTTTTTAACTATGATTATTAACTAAATATGTTAAAAATACAAATACATTGGAATTATAAAATTTGTTTCCTCTTTTAAGGTATTTAGAACTCATGTAGATTATGTAGAAAGGACAAAGATTTTGTTCGGTAATGAAAAAGCAGAAATGATTTCTTCTAAAGCTAGGTAATTATTAAACATAATGTTAAAATATTTAGTGGTTTCCTAGTATTCTTTATAAAATATATCCTTAAAAATCTTATTTTAAATTTCTAAGAGACTAATTTTAAGTGCATTAATTTTATTGAATATCTAAAAATATATTGATATATTTTTATTTTAATTTTAGATGACATTTAGGTTATATTTTTTATATTGGCAAGCAATATAATCTTTAAAAAAATATATAACTTGAAAATAACTGCTTCTCATTTTAAAACTATTTTTTATTACTTTATTTAGATTAAAAAGCTGTTTAATTGTACTAATACTCTATTCTCATTCAAATCTTTGATGATATATTTATATTATGTAACATTGTTAGCTATATTTTTATTGATTTATATTGTTATAAAACAATAAAAATATAGCTAATGATAATATAACATTTCAATAATTTAAGTTTAAAATACTTTAAGCTAACAATAATAATAATAATATAACATTGTTAGCTTATTAAAGTATTTTAAACTTGAATCTTTAAATATTAATGAATATATAAATTCTTAAAACGTGAGAAAAGATTAAATTATTAGTACAAAAGTAAATTTGTATCAACCTGTAAGGTATCTTATGGAAATATTTAAGTAAAATTACTTTTATAGGCATAGTATATCACAATTAAAATCTGGATCATTGTATAGTATGAGTTCAGAAGAATCTTCTATTAAATCTTTGTCAAGCCCTCCAGATTTTAGTGGTTTAACTCCACCTAATCATGTCACTGAATCTGCTAGATGCCTCCAAAATGAACTTCAAGTAAGAATGTATAAGAAATTAAGTCGATAAATGTTGCTTTTATTTTGGATGCTTTTTATATTTTACATATTTGAGACTCTTAATTACTTTAAATGTAAAACTTTATAAAAATTTATTATATCATTAATTATATATATTCACTTGTAATTTAATGTTAAATTTGAAATTTTTTTAACATTTAGCTCAAGTGGTTTTCTATAAGTTGAACATTATTATCATTTTTTAACTAAATAGTGTTATATTTTACTCAAAATATGAAAGTAATGTATTTACTTAAACAATTTTATCAAATAGGATGTGCATGCCTCTTTAAGATCTCCTACTTCTTGTCAAGATATGAAGCCATCTCAAAGTATGTAAATATCTGATGAATATATATATATTTAATATCAAGAATATCTTATGTGTGATATAAAATGTGCTTATATGTACATTATTTCCTGTATATTAAATATTTATAGTGAAGGTTTTTCATGCTATTAATAAAGCTAAAGAAATGTTTATTTAAAAAATATTAAAGAATTTTCTAAAATATCAAAAATTAAAACTATTTCATTGCATATATTGATATAAAAAATTGTATAACAAATTTAAAAATATAAAGAATCTGATTTAGTTTTTATTGGTTATGTAGAGATATTTTCTATCCTTGTGTAATTGGAATAAGCCTTGAATTACTTGAAGAAGCCAAATGTCTTTAAAAGGAGCCAGCTTTATAGCAATTTTCTAGAGCATGCAAATTTAATTTGCTGATTTCTGTTTCATATTTAAAAAGTTACTTTTTCCTGAATTCTAAAAAAGAATTTTTCTTCTTAATTATTTAAATAATATGTACTCTGAATTCTGATCCAAATCAAGCTATTTAATGAAAGCTCTGTCATACCTCCTCTTGAAGTATTTTTTTATACTTGAAATTAGACAGTTTGTAAACAGTGTGTGTTCAAAATACATAATTTAAAAACTCATAAAATTAATACTTCAAATTATTATGAATTTTTAGCTCCTAATTGTTTATAAAAAAGTTTATTGCTGCCCATTGCTTATAAAAAAATTCAATTTATAAAAAATTCATTGCTTCACATTATCTAGCAATCCTATCACTAAATATTGCATTTCGTATTTTTTTGTTATGTAGTTTAGAAAATATCTAATATTTTCAACAATTTTTATTTTTAAAAGTAAGTCTTATATTTTAGTTATGTTTTATTAGCTGTACTATAATTTATTTATCAACATACTCCAACACAGTTTAATAATTGATATTAATATTTTTCATTTAGTTTTGAGTGAAAAATCATTTATATTAGAATATAGGTTGTACACACATTAAAAGTCATATTTTAAAAAAAATTAATTTGTTATAATTGCTTTTCTAGAAAGTGGTTGGACTGATGGCTTTGGATCTGATCTAACAGATTTGTCCATTTCTTCAGCTCCTGATGTTGATGATATGAATGATTTATCATCAATAGACATGACTCCTGGTGCTACTGTTCAAAAGTAAATGCTTCATATATATATATAGTATAATCATGCAGTAAAAAATAAACTGTTAATAAAACTTAACTACCATATATAATATATATATTATACATATATGGTAGAAGTTTTATTATCAATTTATTTTTTACTACATGATTATACTATTTTTAATTTTGATGCAACAATGATCTGTTTTAAAGATAAATTAATTTAATCGTTGAATATTTCATTATTCTTAGCTGAAAATCATTAAAATTAGATTGTAATATTTGAAATTCACAATTATAAACACTTGAAACCAATCTATAAAAAATAAACAATCAAAATAACTGTTATTTATATAGTAGTAAATGATGATGGTCTAAACCAAACAATTTAAAATTTGAGTGGTACAGGTAGTTAGGAAAAATATGTAGCATTGGATTAATTTAAAGCAAAAAAAATTAAAATTGTATGAATTAATATCAATCTAGGGTTTCTTGTGTGCCTTTTTCAGTTCATATTTTTCATAGTATGTTTCAAAAGTTTTGAGCATAATGTATTTAAAAAATAACCTATATGCTCCTTTCTTAACAATAAATAAGTCAAATTTTATGATGTGTGATGCTGTTTTTAAGAAGCATTTTTTAGAATGTATATTTATACTCTTTTTTTTATACCCATGGCAACTTCTTCAAAATTTTGGTTTTGATCATAGAAATGTTCATAATTGTTACTTTAACTTTGCTGTGTAAATTTAAAATTATTCTGGTGGAAGGTAACACTTTGTTTATTCTTAGCTGCAAGATGCTTTTGTTCATTTATACAATAAATCACAAAATATCTTTAAAAAGAGTGTTTAAATTAAAGGAAAAAAAAGTAAGTAGACACCCATTTTCCAGGTATTTTGTTTACATTTAAAATATCTATGTAACAGCTATTTTGTTGATTTTAGTTTTTATATCAAACCAAGAATTTTTTTTTTCCTTCAAGAAAAAACTTTATTATTTTTATTGGTTTATTTTGAGAACTTTTCTTGGTGAATTCTCATTTAATTCAAATGTAATTATTTTTAACAAATTTTTTTCAAAAATTCAATCAAGTGCCTCATTTTCTAATTTATTTTTTCAAGCAAGCAATAATTAATGAATTTTTTTCCAAAGATGATTTTATTTCATGAATTTTACTTTACTGAAAAACATTTATTTTTTATTATTATTTTAATTGACAGTCTCTTACTAGTTGACTACATTATTCAACAAATTAAATAGGTAAAAAAAACAATATTTTTAAATACATATATTTCTTTGATATTAAATGACTATAAATTTTAAAATAATTCTACAATATATGATTAAAATGAATAGATAATTAATAAAGTACTCTATATATTGATCATGAATAACCAAATTTGGTTTCTGAGTAATATAAATATCTTATGTATAAAATAAATAAAATTTTTTAAAAAGGTAACCATATATTAAGTAAATGGAATATTAATGTATTTCATTTTTGAAAAACTTATTAGCATATAACTCAACAGTAATGATAAGAGTTCTCATACTTTTTATGTTTAATTATATAAGTTATCATTTCTAATAAATAATTTTTCTTTAGTCTAACATCCAAATATAATTTCTTTAGAAATATTAATATGTCTTTCAATAGGAGTTAATAATTTTACTTTAAGTACAGGTAGTTTTACTTTATTTTTAGGAAAATTGTCAATAAAATATTAATTTATCATGAAGTAACTGTGTCAATTCTAATTTTTTAATTATGAATTTTCAATTAAATCCAAAAATTAAGTATGATGTTAAAAATTTTTCATAAAATACTAGTGTATTCTACATTTTATATTGATTTAATCTGTATGAATTTATTTTCTTAGTGAAAAGAGGAGACCCAATACTTTGTATCAAGAATTGAGTTTCCAAGAATGTGAAAGTCAAGATGGAGAAGATGGAAATGATATAGCTGGTATTTTTTCTTTGGCATTAATTCATATAATTAAAAAATCTTCTATATTGTATGAAAGTAAATAGTATATCTGGAAAATAGTCTTTCTATTTATTGTTAAGTTTATTAAATACAAGCAATAACAAGTATTCTATATTCAAGATTATAATCTGATATAATGTTTGTTATATATTATTTTAAACATTTAGTAAACCAAAAATATTTTTGAAATTGAGTGTATTGGATAATTGTTTTTAGTCATTTAAGTTTATAATTGAGTTTAATAGCATATTCTTTGCATTTGATATTGTTAGCATATTATTTTAAAAGCATTAAGTTAACGTAACTTTTATTTTTTTTCTAATTGCTTTTATGTAAAATTGCTGTATTTTCATATCCAAAATGAATCCAATTTTAGAATCGTTTTAAAATTGATATTTTTATATTTAAATGTTAAAAAAGTACACTGTCTAGTTTTTTTTTTTTTAAGTATGTAATTCAGTGTTCATTATTGAAATTTAAAAATATTCAACATGTCTACGAATAAAAAATACACAAATCAGATTTCTTAAAGTCATTTTACTTTAAAAAAGTTTTATAACTGCTTTAGTTTTGGTATACAAGATTTCTCTAACCAATTTAATATACTAATTATATAACGCTCATGACTAACACAAATTTTCATCACTGAAGTATTATATTATTTTATATTTAAGAGTTTTTGAACTATGTTTGTGTGTGTGATTATTCTAACTCTTTTTCTGAATTGATTAACTTTAGAAATCATAATATACTAACTTGATTAATTTTTTCCTATTCCTTTTAATGACTGCATTACCAGCTGCACCTGACAGTTTCTTTGGTAAGGATTACAATAGTTTTTGTTTAACATTTTATTAGTGCTTGTTTTAAAATTAGTTTTAAAATATGTATCTAAATATTCATACTTGCAAATTCAGTTATTTTATCGTGATATTTTTAATATGTTTTCCTTTTCTATTGAAGAAAACAAATTAATTAATTTTAATCCCCATTACATAATTATTTATATATTAATTGTTTACCACATTATAATTGTCTCTATGATAATACTTGTATCTTAATTTTTTCCTTTATAACATTTTTCAAGGAAAGTGAGGAAAATTTTTTGTCTTAGTGTAAACAATCACTACTAACTTTAAAACTGTACAGCTTGGTACATTACACTTTATATGGATATTAAAATTGCATTTAAATTTTAATTAAAATTAAAAAGCTTTTTATTTTGAACTAGGTTTTTCATTTCTTCGCTTATTTTTATCATTGAGAATTTAATGTTTATTGTAGATTCCTTAGAAACCTTTATTATTGGATTGAAAACCTTTATTGTTGGTTATTTAAACTCAAAATTAATCATAACTTGGTTCGATAACTAGTAGATTCATATTCTACTTCAGTTTTGCACATTGGACTTGGAATCCACTTTCAGTGAAATATTCATTTTAAATCGCATTATTTTGTTGCGAATGACTATTGAGCGATAAATAAACCAAAGCATTTAATTTAATGAATTAGTTTAAAGTTCATAAAATGATTAATATTTAATTGTCAGTTTAGATCAACAGAATAAATTTTAATTATATAGTGTAAACTCAAATGCATTGAAAATATGTTAACACATTTACTTTATTTTGTTTGCACAGTGAACATTTAATTATTTATAATAAAAATTCAATTACATTTGTTTGTAATGTTTTAGCAAAATAACTTGTTAATTTGTATAACCTTGAAATGTGAGAAATTTAATTTTTATTTCAACTTTTCAGGTTTATCAGGTTTGTAAGTTGCTTGAATTTTATTTTCTCTCAACATTCATATTCTGTACTTATATATGTAAAAATTTTATGTTAAAATTTGTTTAGCTTTTCTGTTTTCATTTTTAAATATGTTCTTATGCATTAGAACAAGTTAAACTTCAAGCTAAAGCTGAATGTAATAAAGTATCTTTAAAGATATGATTTGATATTTTGTTTTAAACATCAGAATACTTTTTGAAAATTTTGGTATTTTATTTTTTTGTCTGTAAATATGTTTTTGCAATTTTTAAAATAATATTTTTCAAGTTAAATAAAAGATTTGCGGGATTAGTTCATTTGTGAAATGTAGTACTGTAGTATAAAACTTCTTTTATGCTCATACTTTTCTTTTTCTTTTATAATTTCTTATGTTTAAGCTATAAATTTTATTTTTTAAGAATTAAATGAATTTATAGACCTATTATTTAAAATATTCTAAATCAAGATTTTTGAATGTGTTTTAATTAAGTTTTTCTCCTTGCAATCTCAAATTCAGTTCGTTCATATGTTTTATCAGCATAGATTGTTAAGTTAAACAAGAATCTGCTTTTTTTGTAATTAAGTGTGAGGGTAATGTTAATCAGTCACCTCTTGAATAAAACCCCCTCAGGGGGTTTACCTTCTTTAAGTACACACAGGTGTCACAATCTCGAGGTATCCTAGTGAACTGTCCTCTTCACTTTTCTCTTCTGCTTTTTCTTCCTTTTCTCCCTCATTGTGGTTGCCTTGTAAGAGGTTGAGGGCTCCCCTTGAGTAGCTATTGCTGCCCTGTTGCTATTAGCTTCTCTTGGGGACTAAATCACCTGCGTGTTTGCTGTGCGTGGATACCAGTGTCCCTGGAAAGGAGGATCCTGGTGATTGAGGCTCTCAGAGAGCAACACATTACTTTAACTTCTGCTTCAGGTAAACAGGAGGTGTGTTGTGGTCCTCAGCATGCCAATCGGCTTCCATGGATCAAGCAATCATGTATATGCTGTGTGACTCAATAAGGGTGGAGGCCACGTCAGAGATGTATTGAAAGCGTATAAGTCTGGCTACCACTGATGCAGTATAACTGCTGCATCCCCTTGTTGGGCTTGATGGTGGGTGGTGCAGTCAGGACTTGAAGTAATTAACCTATTTCTATGTGGAATGTACTTCTAATTCTTTACTCCCTATGGAGCAACAAATGATACAGGATCAGATATATTTTGTTCTTAAAAGAACTGAGGGCAATTTTGATAATGTCTCCCCTTTCTTAATTAATAAGTGTCTTATTGCTACAGTTGGAAATGTCAAAAATGTTCACAAGATAAAATGTGATCTCTTAGATGAAATTTTATCAACTGAACAGGCCAAAGCCACCCTAAAACTGAAATGCATTGGTAATATAGATGTTATAGTATCTCCTCATATTAGGGGTTAAATTCTACATGGGGAGTAATTTCAGCAGATGATCTACTTAATGTTTCAGAGGAGAAAATTTTGGGTAATCTTGTTGACCAAAAAGTACAATATGTGCAGCGCTTTGCAATCAGGAGAGAGGGCAAAATTATAAGAATTAAACACCTTATACTCACGATTACTACTCCTATACTACCTCAGTCTATTAAAGCTGGCTACCTAAATTGTAGTGTTCGTCCCTACATTCCAAATCCATTACGTTGCTTTAAATGTCAGCGATTTGGCCATGCAAAAACTACTTGTGGGGGACTTTTGACTTGTGCTCGATGTGCATCTGTTGAACATGACAGTAGTCAGTGTCAATTACAAGAAAAATTTGTCAATTGCAATGGTGAACATCCCACGTACTCCTGGTCATGCCCAACCTAAATATTCGAAAAGGAAATTATTACTGTGAAAATAAAACAGAACTTATCTTACCCTGAAGCCAGGCATACAGTGTCATCTCATACCACTAATCAAAGTATTAGCTATTCACAAGCAATTAAAAAAGTCATAAAATCTTGCAGTACCCAAACAGGTTTCTTAAATTTTTCAAACTTATCCTCAAATATTTCTAATATAAATGTCTCACTTATTCCGAAAGGAATTTCTTCAGTCTTTCGCAAAATCTAAGTGTCAAAGATCCCTAAAATTAAAGAATGCAAAATAAGGGCTCCATAAATCATATCTAAAGGGTAAAAGAAGCTCAACTGCCTCTAAGACAGGTATAAAGAACATAAACCCAACAGATGATGAAACACTTCTTAGTGGAGATTGATCTGAATCCCAGATGACGTGCTCCAATGCCGGAACATTCAGCTTAGCTTAATGGGAACCTTCGTTTCTTGGAATTGTCGAAGTTTCTGCACTCGTATAGAAGATACAAAAACAATTATAAACCTGTATAATCCAATTTGTTTTGGCATCCAAGAAATATTCTTGAAACCTCAGTACAGTTTAAAATTGCATGGATATAACTGTGTGAGAAAAGATGTTAGTCATGATTCAATTTCTGGAGGTGTATGTATTCTTGTGTCTTGTAATATTCCTAGCACTATACTATCCCTTAACATTTCATTACAGGCTGTTGCAGTATGCATACACTCAACATCTCTCATTGCTATTTGTAGCATTTACATACCTCCCCATGCGATCATCCATGAAAGCAATTTAAACAGTTTGCTGGATCAACTACCTGCACCCTTTATTTTACTTGGTGACTTCAATGGTCATAACACCTTATCCCCATATGATATTATGAATCCTCATGGCAACATAATTGAACAGTTTATTTCTAATAACAATATCTGCCTTCTAAATTCCACAGAAATAACCTACTTCCATCAACCATCAAGAACTTTTGTTTTATTTTATATAAAGCTCTATTGTTTACTAGTTGCTTCTTCTATTAAATCAAATCCTCTATGATGTTGAAGTCTCCTCCAGCATCAATGCACTTTTGTAGACAAATTTTCCACAGATTAAATGCCTCAAGCCATTCATTTCTTGGAATAGATGAAAAAATGCATTTATATCCACATCAATCTCTTCTTCTGAATGAAAACGACGTCAGCGTAAGTTCTTCTTTAGATTAAAAAATTTCCAAAAGTCGCACATAGCTAGATCAGGTGAATACGGTGGATATTCGATCACTTTAATTTGTTTTTGTTTAAGAAACTCAACTGTTAATCCGGCTGTATGTGAAGATACATTGTCATTGTGAAGCATTAGTCCCCTAACATTCAGTTCTTGTAGAATTTCTGGAAGACATTTAGTGGTATACCAGTTTGCTGTTACTGTCTCCTGTCCTTCCAACTTGATGACTTTGACCAATCCTGTACTTCTGAAGAAAGCAGCATACATCACTTTTTTCAGTGCACATTGTTTTTTTTCACCATTGTCAGCATGGGATCATCTTCAAAGTCCCACACTTTGCTTTTTTGACGTGTTGGAACGTCAAAAGGTTATCATATGTTAACATTTTTTGCATGGCAGACACATTATCTGGGATTATTGCCGACAGCAGCCTTCCTGTGTGTTCTTTATCCTGAAGGAAATTTCGACCTCTTCTAAATTCTCTAAGCAATCTGAATACAGTAGCATGAATTGGAGATTCATCACCAAATGATAATTGCAACCGTTGAATGCATTCTTCTTGATTTAATCCTGCTTTAAAATCGTAGAAAATCATACCCCGAAAATGTTCTCGCATCAACTCCATTTTCTCTTCTGTTTAAAATTTATTCTATGCTAAACAAGTTGAAGTAAGTCAATAAAAAATCGTCTTCTGTGTTAAAATACTTTATATTTTAAAATTAAATCGTTATTTTTATTTTGTAAATTTTCGTCTGTGCACATGTCAAAAATTTCAGAGTAACCCTCGTATAAGTATTTCTGATTTATTACCATTAAAAAAGTTGAGTACTTAAAAAAAATTGAAAAAAGTCCCTTTCTAAATAACTTACTCTCAAAATTAAGCAGTTATTATTTGTATGATGTCTATATAAGTTATGTTATCTTTTTATAAACATGTAAACAACTATAAATTCCATTTTTTTTTTATCTAGGCATGGGAAAAGAAGTTGAAAACTTGATTTTAGAAAATAATGAACTATTAGCTACTAAGTATGATTTAAATTTATTTTAATTTTTATATAATCATAATATTATTTTATCATTATAAATTTTTGTATCAAATTTGAAGTACATTTATCATGAATTAATGTTTTATTTTCTGCAAATAGTATTATTGATGGAAAGAGACTAATTGTCACTTAAACCATAAAATGTAAAATTTAAGGAATTTTATTTTTTTTTTATCTTTTTAAATTATAAAATTATTTAAATTTTATTTTCATATTTTACAATATTCTAATAATTGATTGCTCTAATATTTTATTATTTATATATATATATATATTTTTTTGCATTTTTATGTATAATAAACCCGTAAATTTTTATTAAAATTGTCGGAAAACATTGATTTTTAATATTGCCACTAGATAGCGGCATGATAGATATTAAATTTTTTTTGCATTTTTAACTGTTGACTTGTATAAAGGTTTTCAGTATCTAGTTCAGCTACAATATTTTAATGAGAACTCGGTTTAGTAGTATTTAGATTTATTTAAAATGAAGTGAAGTAATTACCAAACAAAAATTAATTTGTTAGGCAATTAAGAGCAGAATTTTCAATTAATTTTTTTTCCATTTGTTGCAGTTTTCCTTTTATTGTATAAAATTTGTTGAATATTAATATATAAATGCAAACTTTTTGAGTTAAAACATATTTTCCATTGTTTCCCTTGATGAAAATTATGTATAATTCAATTGAATCAGGATAAAATTGTTTATTAATGAAATACACACACACACACACCACACACACACCACACACACACACCACACACACACACACACACACACACACGCACACACACACACACGCACACACACACACCACACACACACACACACACACACCACACACACACCACACACACACACGCACACACACGCACACACACCACACACACACGCACACACACACACACACACACACACACAGTGGCATTACGGTAAATTTTGACTAAATTGTTTAATATACCCAGTGGAAAGTGTCTTTTCAATGACAATTGGACTCTTGAAACTATATCTAATAGTTGTATTTGTTTTGAGTAAATGTAATTATATTTAAAAAGAAATTGTCATTACACATCTTGAAATACTCTATAAATTAATAAACAGGAATCTATTGAAAATGTGTAAAAACTCTAAAATAATTCATTATTTTATGCAATATATAAACCAGATTAGCTAGAATGTGGATTATTTAACAAAATTTTGCTGTTGTAGCTGTAAATTCATTGAAGGCTTTTGAAATAATCATTAATAATTTTAATGAAATGAAAAATAGTGTCATTAATGTTTGCAATTATTTATTCTTATTATTTACAGAAATGAATGAAAAACATTGCATGTACATAATTTCATGCATAAGAACAATTTTAAAAATAAAATAAAAAGTTATTTAATGGGAATGTTGATACCTCCTGGAAATTTTTGATTTAACTTCTGGAAAACTCCTGGAATTGTATTCTTGGAAATTTGTACGAACCTTGTTTCTATGGATTAAATAAAAAATAATCATGAGTTGTTTATTTTTTTTTTATCTAATCCACAGCAATGATTTTTATATTCATGAACTAAATGTCATAAAACTGCTTTTTCTCAAACTGGTTTACTGATTTTCTAAGGTAAAACTGTGAGTAATTTTTGCCTTCATATTATAATTCTCCACATAATATGAGATTGTTGAGGTCTTGTATAGAAATGAAAGACATCGTCACTTTTTCTTCCCACTTTCATATCAAATATAGGGATTGATCTGTTGATGATCAATTCTCTTAATGTTTAATAGGATTGTTAATCAATGGATTTATTATGAATGGGATTATTTGATTTTAAGTAAATAAAGAAAATATTGGAAATCCTTTCCTGCAGTCTTTAATAAATTTTCTATTTTGATTCTCAGTTATTTTGACTCTTAGGTTCATGTAATGCAGAATATGATTAAGACTGAATAACATTGATTAAGTGTTTACTATTCTCTTTTAAACAGAAATATATATTAATTTCAGATAAATCCATTAAGTTCCATTAGATTATTTATGAACTAAATATTACTTTTTTTTAAAAAAAAAAAGTTCTGTATTTTCTTAACTGTATCATTGTTGACTGTATCATATCTGCAAGAATGTAGTAGCCCCATGTGTTTAAAATAAAGAAATTCTAAAAAAAAATTTCTGTCTTATAAACACATGTTTATATTTGTGTTTAAATTGGCATTATTTTTAGCCAAATAATATTTAATTGACAGAATTTGGCTTCATATTTTTTATAGTTATCATTTCATAATGCAATGTTCATAAAGCATTTTGCATATTAATCATAAATTATTTAAAAGCAATATGTGTTAATGAATTCTCCTTCCTAGCAATTTGATTATGAAACCCTATACTTCATTTTTGAGTGATGAAATTATGCTTCCCTTAAATTTTTTTTTTTTTTTTTGCATTCTGTGTAAAAATATTTTGTTTGCTAAAGTGTCTTGTTTTTTACTTTTATGATATTTAATTGCTCTGAATTGTGTGTAATTTCTGATGAAGTTCATGACCTTAATACTCTTGATTTTATATACTTTTTTTTCATCTAGTTTGGTATCTTGTTCAAGTTTTTTTAACCCTTAAAATTTTCCAGATGCATCAAATGATATCATTCATAATTGATCGGAGAAAACAATATTTATTATAAATAATGGAAACTATTTAATTTTAATTAAATTTAACAAGGAAAGAATTCTTTTACAAATTAGTTTTATACATTTATTAATTTTTCACCATTTATTAATTTTACATTTAGAATAGCCTATTTTGTGTAAGTAATATATGCCTACATATCCATAACTTATAAGTAAAGTTACTTTTTTGAGGTATTTCTTCTTTTAATTTTGTTTAATTGTTAAAAAATTTTGAGTTGAAATATAAATGTTCACTATCTTAACTGGGAGATTGCTTTTTTTAGTTTTGGTTATTCCCCAAATTTTTCTATAATTAGACTAGATTTTGTTTGTGTGATGTATGGTTCTTTCAGATTGTTTTATTTTTTATAATTGGATGAGACAATGTTCATAATTAAACCATACCATAATGAATTAATTATACTTTGTCAAATTCACTGTAAAATTATTTTCTAAAATTATTCTTTAGTCATATTCTTAACAGGATTTAAAAGTAAAGATTATTTATATTTGGTAAAGAAACAAATATTTATCAGAATTTTATATAACTTTGTGGTTTTTGAAATTTTATGTATGTAATTTTGTGTGTATTTCTCATTATGATAAAGACTGTTAGAAATCAGATAAGTTATATTATATCATGGATTCCTTTGTTCTTTTAATTTTTATTTATTTTTTCATTTTTACTGTAGTAGGATTGTAGCTCTAGTGATATTGTAAATGCTTACTTTTTATAATGCAAACAATTTCAAAATATGGTCTTGAAGTTAATAAAAAATTTAGAACAATTATTACTTTGAATGCTTTTAAAAATGATATCTTTTGTCATGTCTACTAGAAACTAATTATTTTTCTTTTTTAGAAATGCTCTGAATATTGTTAAAGATGATCTTATAGCAAAAGTGGATGAACTTACTAGGTAATACTAAAAATTATTATTATTGTTATTTTTTACCACAATCATAAATATTTAATGAAATAGGAAATATTATTAATTGATGTTTATATAAAACTTTAGATTATACAATAAATAAACTATAAAAGCATCTTGTACATATTTATTGTAACATTTTCTCATTGCACATTTTAACAAACATATTGTATCAACTATGTGAAATCGTTCTATATAATTAATTAGTTATTTTTTTCAGCTATTGTGTGATTCTATATATCATATCTTATTTTAAATTTTATGAATTTGTTTAATATTTCTAAGGTTGAATTCTATTTGTTGTTTTGAAAATTTTGTTTTTGTTTAGATTTTGAATTGCATAAATGTATGTTAAAATTTAAGTTCAAAATGCAATATTAAAATTTTAAGCTAAATTCACAAATATTTTCTTATGTACAGCATCTTCTTATGTGACATTTGAAAACAATATTGAAATATTAAAGTTATTTTAGTGTGTGATGAAGGATTGTTACTTTCATTTGTAATTTTTCATAGGCATACAAATATTGATAAATTGAGTATCAAATTGAAATGAATTTATAACGAAATAAGAAATATATTTATAAGCTAAATTATTTAAGAAATTTATCAAAATTATACAATTTTAGTACATATTCTTAGCATCATTTCAAATCTCAATAAATATCTTAAGATGAAAATTATATTTAAATTCACACCATTGATGGAAGTCCTATTTGATTTGTTCTTATGTTGGTAAATGGTTTCTCTTTAAGTAATTAGTTTAATTAAAATTATTTTTCACTATCAAATATTTATATTTTGCATTCTTCCTAAAGATTATTTCTCTTTTATAGTCAAATTTGAAAAAAAAGATTAAAACTTAAGTATTTATATTTGTGTTTTTTATTTTTAAACTTTATAATAATTTGTTATATTATGATTAATCTATATTATGTTCTTGTTTATTATTATTCCCACAGTTTGAAAATGTTAAATAAAAACTAATCAAACTCAGTCAATAAACAAAGCTGTTACTATTTTTCTTTTTTACTTTGATATATAAGTATTGTTATTTTAAAGTATACTGTGTGATATATTTGTTTTAGTAAGTCCTTCATCATTTTATTATAATTATACTTAAATTCTAATCCAAAACAAGTAATAACTTCTTATTTACCTACTCCATTTTTTTCTTTTCTTTGAAATTGTTTAATGTTCTTATTTATCTGTATATATCTTAAATTTGTATGATTTGCATTTATGAAATACATAAAGATTTCACTTTTAATTTTTAGTGAAATGGAAATTCTTCAAGGTGAAATTAAATCATTACAAGCTGTAAAGGAGAGATTAAAGCAACGTGTCATTGATTTAGAAGAAGAGCTAAAAAGAACAAAAGAAGAAGCAGAAAAAATGCGAGCAAAATTTGAAGAAGAGGTGATAAATTCTCATAGTTTTTCACTTATAGTTGTTTAGGAAATTCAATTAAATAGTTTTTTATTTATCAATTAATTCTCGACAGTTAATTGTTCTCATAAATGGTAAATATTCTTCTTTTATTATTTTTGTACTAATAATAATATGTAAAGGTATAACTATTTGTAATTTTCCTCTTTATTATACTATTGTATTAGAAATAATTGTATGTTATTTCTAATTCAATAATTAAAGATGGCTATTATATGATATTGAAGTCATCTTGTATCGGTAAAGAACCAGAAGATATGGTTCTTCATGAAAATAATTTGTGCTCATTATTTTGAAACTATTTCTAATGAACTATTCAACATAATGTATAAAGTATTTCCTAAAAACCATTATATACATTTTAAACTGAAACGGTTTATTTTTTAATAGTTTATTTTGCATAATTTATTATTTCAGTCAATTATCTAAATTATATTAATTATTTTTTGTTGAAAGGAAATACATGATACTCATTGCTAAAATTTTATATTCACATGTATAAACTAATGTAAATAGTTTTATTTATTGTAATGTTGTACTAATAATTATTATAATAATGTGTCATGTTTGCCAGTATTATTATTCATACTTTGTATTTAAAATTAATGAACTTCATATTCATTTATATACAGGAAGGAATTCCATTAGCACAACGAAAACGATTTACTAGAGTAGAAATGGCTCGTGTTTTAATGGAGCGCAATCAGTATAAAGAAAAATTAATGGAACTCCAAGAAGCAGTGAGATGGACAGAAATGATTAGAGCGTCTAAGAATGATCCTGCCTCAGATAAAAAGAATCAGTCTTCCATTAGAAAATTGTAAGATTTATAATTATTGTACTTATTATCTCAAAGTATATACTATTCCTTTTAATGTTTTTCTGTTTTTTATTTTTAGGTACTTATATAAAATTTTAGTTAAAGTTTTATTATTTTTTTATTAAAATGTATTATAAACAGCCTTAAATAATAAAATTGTTCAGATTGTCAGGCTAATTTGAAATTATAAAGCTTCTCCAATTGTTTGAGTTTGATTGGTTAGTGATTGTAAGATGTGTACATATAAAGAGCAAATAAAAATTAAGGAGCAGATAAAAATTATTTGTATTTAATATTTAAGTATTTTAAAAGAAATCTTTATGATGTTGATTTAAAGGTAATTGATTTTTTTTTTAATTTTTACTTTTTAATTAACTTTTGATTTAGTTTGATTCTAGCTAGGATGATTAGGAAATGATCGTTTTTGGTTACTGAACATTAATAAAAGATTATCAAAAGTTAATACATCCCTTTAAAATGTGTGAATGTCGTGGAGTACTGGAGATACACTCCATTACCATCTGATTTGTTTTTAAATTCTTGAAGTTTACTTTTGTTGAAATTATTCCTCAACATAAAATTGTTAAACATTTGAATATTATTTTTCAAGTGTTTATATTTGTTATATTATGTATTTATTAATGTTGCAAAGAGCAAAAAGTTGTTTCATTCTTAAACAAAAATTTTGTAAATGGGTGTCTTGTGCATCCTATATATGAGCATGAAAAAATCTGTTTTTAAATGCTAGCATGAATGTATATGTATTCAAAGTTAATAAAGAAATATGAGAAAATAGTTATTGGAAAATTCATTTACAACATTAACAATATTTTTTGTATTAAAACAAAAAATTCAAATTTTAATTAGATTAAATTTTATGATATAGTTTCATTTTATCAGTTACATGTAATTTTATTTCCATCATTTTTTATATCATTGTTGTTTAAAGTAAATTTTCTTTTTAAAATCTGTTTAAATAAAGTGAAGAAAAATAATTTTGATTTTCATTTGTATTTCGTAAAAAATTACCTGGCAATTAACAAATTATAGATTTGATACTATATATAATAATTAACTAAACATTATTCTTGAAAGCTCATATTATTCATCAATATATATTGACTAATTGTAATATTTTGTAACATAATTTGTTATATAAATGTAATTTGTGTAAAAATTTTTTACGAAGTATATCATTTCAATAAATTTCTCAGTTGGTTATAGTGTGCATATAATTTAAGACGATTTTATTTTTAGTTTCAGCAGTTTATTCAGTTCAAGCAGCTCTTCTGAGAAGACAATGAGAAAATCTCCTACATCGTCTGGAATTTTGTATAGTTCTCCATCTGTCCATGTTAGTCCAACATTGGATGCATTGCGAAAGACGAGGTTGGGCGAGAAAGGAAAAAATGTTGATTTCCTTGATAGTGATTTGTGAGTTTATTTGAAGCACCCAAACCATCCAGATGTTATGAATTGCTTGTTTAGGAATCCTAGCATGTATTATAAAAAGTGCACTTTATTGTTAGAAGAGCTTGTATAGTTTTTAAAATTTAGAATTTTATTTTTGTATTGTTAAGCATCCGGATTGTTAATGTCTCAGCTATCTGAAGTGTACAAAGTTTTTATGACATTGCATACAATTTAATACATATAGTTTGTACATTTGCTTTTAAATTAAACTTTATCTGAATAAATGTTATGCATTTATTTATTGGTTGTTTTCTGTTGTTTCAACTTCCCTATAACAATAACATATAATGCTTGTTACCGATATTAATGATCAATTCTATTTGTCCAATTGTTTTAATTTTGGGATAAATTAATAAAATTTACTAAAGCTTGACAAATATTTTTATTATGATCTAAATTTTAAAAACTAGTTAATTTGTAAAAAGTTTGAACTTTATTAATTATTGGGGTATGTTTTGTTACATAAATATGCAATGTATTTGAGATAATTATTTGGAATTATTTATAATTCAGAAATTTTTTATTGAAAGGATCAAAATCCAGATTTTTTTTATTGAAAGGATCAAAATCCAGATTTTTTTTCATATTTTAAAGATATGAAGATAAATATATTTTAATTTAAATCTTGTTTCAAGTTTTGACTGAAGATAATTAAATATATTTCTGTATAACTATAATTATTAAAATATATTAGAAAATAACAGACTTTGAAAGTTTGAAAAGTGAAATTTTATGGCACTTTTTCATTAATTTATTGTGTATTAATATATTTATTTAGTTTTCATATTCAATCAACTTTATCATAGTTAAAATAGTTTATCTAAGAAAAATTTTATTTGAGAATATTGATTCATATAATGAATAACATTTCATAAAATACCATTTTGATTTTTCACACTCTAGTTTATAATTATAATTTAATTTTAATTTTTTGCTCTTGTGTTTATTAAAAGTGTATATACAAATCAGTTTTATTATAAGAAAAATGAAATTCCTAATTTTGATCAAATTCATCAAATTAAATATTTGAATTACTAGAGCTTCAGAACGCCTTCAGCAGCAAAGGGCAAGAGAAAGGAAGGAACAGTATAAACAGGTTCGGGCACATGTGAAGAAGGAAGATGGTAGAATGCAAGCATATGGATGGAGTCTTCCAATTCTTGGTGAGATAAATGGTGAAAGTGAACCTGCTTCTTCCATTACATTTGATCCTACTTTTCCTGTGCCTGTTCCTGTTTACTGCAGACCATTGATGGATAAAGAACCTGGAATGAAGGTATTAACATAGTTCAATAATATTTAGGTGGTGGGAATAGCAAGTCTTTTTTAATTTAATCTTAAAAAATTGTTAATATTTAATTATGTTTGCTGAATATGGATTGTAAACATTATGAAATATTTTAAACTTATCTATATCTCATAAATTTTGCCTATCTATATCATGTTATTGAAATATATTTTATAAACATTAGTATTGTGTTTCTAATTTAAAATATTAAATTTCTATTATAAGAAAATAAATCTAACATTGCAATATGTTTACAAGATTTCATGATTGAAAATTTGAATATGGTATTAGAATTTCCTTGTTATAAATTTTATTTTTTAAAATAAGGTGTAGTCAGTCATAAATTAAGGGAAATGTTTTTATAATGTTTCATTTAGAGATTTTTTTTATTTGAATAACAAAATTCAATGGGCCTTATAGAAGCTCTAGAAATTCCTTGGATTTTACTATAAAAGGATCTCTGAAAAGTATTTGATTTTCATCATGTCTTTCATCATGATTTTCATCATGAAATAAAAAAATTATGAAATTGCTTATTTATTGTTATTTTTTGAGAAAAATGAGGTATTTGATGTCTTTTGTTTGATGATTCAAATAAAGAAAGTGTTTCTGTTCTGTGTCAACAATCAGTGAAATATCTTTTCTTTTTAAGTTTGAGTTAAGATTCAAGAAATACACATAATTATATTATAAATTTATATGTAGGGGAAATTCATGGATTCAAATTTTCCTTTGAAAATTTCTAAAGACTAAAATAAAATGAAAAATTGTAATAGGTATTTTATCTAATTAATTTTCTCCCAATTTCTTTCTTGACATTCAACTTCACTAAGACTATATGTATAAAAATTTCCTAAAAATATAAAATAAGAATTAATACTTTAATACTCAATACTAATACTACTTTGAATTAATACTCAATCATAATCAAGAATATTTTACTGTACTAGATTTTTTTCATTCTTTTTAAATTTCTTTGTACTTATTTAAATGAAAATTTACCTTAACATAGTAAAGAAATATATTTTTCTTCTTACATTTATAGCTGTTTGTTATTCAACTTTAGGATATTGTTTGAGTTAAGTTATGTTGGTAATAAATGCTTAAAATATATTATGAAAAGGAATAATTTTATTTTATAAAGAAATGAAATAATTTCTAAATACAATAATATAAGTGAGTTAGGAAAAAGAGTGAATTAAGAAATTTTTATCATCTTTTTAATCGCAGATTTTTTTTAGAAAATATATTATTCTGAACCATATTGATTCGTCATGTTATTGATATTTAATTCATGATAAATAGGTTATTAAATAATATATATGTTATCTTTTAAAATTTTCTTTTTTGATTTTCATGGAAGGTTTTCTGTATCTATAAGACTGCAGATATATTTTTATTTTTAAAAATATATCTAATATATCTCTTAAAGATTTTAAAAGTTTTTTTCAACACACTAAGTCCCTTTTCTTCAAAATCAAAATCGGTATATCTATATATAGTAAATTTTATAGTGGTGAAATGGTGAAATTTTTTGACTTGAATAAATTTCATAGTAGGTTGACTTTCTAAGTAAATACCATGTTAAAATTTTTTATGATATTACATTTACAAATATTTTAACTTTTTTGTGTCAGAAGATTTAATTGTATTTGAATCAGAATTGCACTGTTCTTTTTCCAAGAATTACTTGATTAAGTATAAAATTGTGAGGTTTTTGTGCTTTTAAAATTCTTGTAATTTAAAGGTTGAGAAAATTTATTTGAAGAACAAAAAAGATTTGTCTTTAACACCAACAAGCAAACAATAAAAAATTGTTAAATTCCACTTTGGAAATAAGAAGTAAAAAAGTCTGATAATTACTATACTGTTACATTTAGTTAATATAGAAGCAAGTGATGATATTGAAACCAGAAACCAATATCTGCTACACTAGATTCTCACTTTTACAAACTTATAGAAACTGATAAAATTGTTTGTAAAATAAAAGATAAAAAGACCTCTTAAAACAATTTTTTTTTTTTTAACACAGACTGCTTTGTGTTTATTAATTATTAGGAGGAATAATTTAGTATATGTTATATTAGAAACATATGCAAAATAAAATTTATACTTAAAAAAAAAATTTTATCCTTTTATTAATGAAAAATTAAGCAATCTTAATATCTTATATTTGCTAAATTTTATGATGGTGAAATTTTTAGTTTGATATCTGAAATCATTTTCTTGTTTGATACCTGAAAGATATTTTTATTCTTATTCATTATGTTTTCAGTAATTTAATCATCTGATTCTTCTTGCATACAAATTACTTCTGAGTCCACATTCCAAATGTCTCTAAGTAAAAATTTCTAACAAGAGTATGTTTCACTGTTGAAATTCATGAATGAATAGTATGTATAACATAAGAATAAATCTCTCTAAATAATTTGAGTGACAACGACTGCTATACTAACAAGAACCAACCATTTCAAATCAAAGCTCTTGGTGTCATGAATTGACCAAACTCTAATTATCCCCAATACTTCATTTTATTTTCAGATTTCAAGTAATAAGCTTTTCATGTATAGTTATCAAATTAGAGAATTAATTCATCCTATATATTTAGATCTATGTTACTATATATTTAAATCACTATTAATTAGGCAGCATAAGTCAAAGAAGTAATTTTAACTGACATAATTATACAGATAAAGTAAACAAGATTAGGTCAATGTGTGAGTGAATGAGATTCCCAATAGGTTCCTTTCTGTTGGTTCCAACTGCAATCTAAGAAATATTCGAATTGGCAAGCAGGTGTTGATATCTGTAGACAGTAATAGGAATTCTCTACAGTACTCCTCCCCCAAGTACTACTGGTACCATGGGCTTAATCTGATATAACAACCCGGACATGTTACTGGTGTATGAATGTTGGCTGATGACATCAGTGGTGATGCCTTTATGGCAGATATCATCTGTGGGTGCTGGAAAAGGTGAAGTAACCATCATTGTTATGCCATCTGATAAAAGAAAAGTTGGCTTAAGCGATTCAATCCAATGACTTTCTGCTGCTCTTTAATGAGCAAAGTAAAGTGCTTGGAAGCTTATTCTGACACTTTGAATGGACAGTTGTATGTTTGTTGTAAAGCTTTCTTTACACCAACCTGTTGTACAAAGACACAAAAGCATGTCTCAAGTACTGGATGGTTGAAGAGTGGAGGCTGAACATTTGCAGATGCCAATATCGGGGTAAGGGATTGCATAACACCTCAAAATTGTTATAGAAACTCAGTTGTCACAATTTTTAAAATTTTACAAGATGGAAAAAATTCTGCAGGAAGCCACAGGGTAGTGCCATACATTGACTCAGAACTGGTGCACTGGAGATCAACCTTGAATACAGACTATGATCCAAGGAAGACAAATGATAGGACTTCAGCCCATTTATGGTTCTGGTAATTCTTCAGTACTTGTTTCAGTGCATGGTGGAAACGTTTAACCAGACCATTTTCAGAATGGTACGGAGTTGTTCTAGTTTATTTTATTCTCAGAAAGGAAACTAGGAATGAAAGCAACTGTGGTCCTTGATGAATGGTGATGACCAATGGAAGTCTGAAGCTAGTAATCAATTAGTTTTGAAGAGCACTAGCCACAGTTTCTGCAGAAGTGTCTTTGATTAAGATGCCTTCAGGCCAATGTAAGATATATGTGAGAAGGTAAGAGAAGCCTTCTGAAGATGGAAATAGTTCAAACAGATCTAAATGGATGTCATTGAAGCAATGAGATGGTGGAATAAACCACTGAGCCTGACTGTGTGTATCCCTTGAAATCTTAGATTGACAGTGAAGACACATACGAATCCATATAATCACATGTTTGCTGATGGAGGGCCATACGTATCAGTCTAGTATAAAATTTTTAATTGCTTGAATTCCAGTGTGAAACAATCCATGTAGAATGCCAAAGATTTTACTATGAAAGTTTACAGGGATATAATGGTACACTTGGTGATTTGAATGATTTCATTTTAATCCATGTAGTTTCAAATGTTCAAAAACTTCATGGAAGTGTTGCATGTGTTTTTCAGCATCTGTTGATGCAATTAGGAATGATGCAATTGAGACCTAATTATTCTTGATGGATAAACCTCTGAAATCTCTGACCTGCATTTCAAAAACAAATTCAAAAAGTTCAAAAAGGGTTGTGTCTTTAGATTTTGATATGTCATCAGAGTTAACTGGGATATGATGGTATGCATGATTTAAGTCCAGAATAGAAAAGATGGATTTTCCATTAAACATTTGAGTGCAATCATGGATATGTGACACAGATAGAGATAAGGAATAGTAACCAAATTAAGATGGCGAGGATTCTTTTGAAAGGCACCACTCTACAGACGCTTTTTTTTACTGTGTAGAGAGGATTATCCCATAGGCTTATAGATGATCGAATAATGCCTTGTGACATAAAATACTTATTCTTCAAGCTGTGCGATAGGAGTTTATCATGAGAAAGGCAGTGGGGTTACGAGGAAACAGGAGGAACTTTTGTTTATATATAGTGAAATATAGTAGTAGAAGCTTTGTTATTTATTACTTTAGCTAGATTTGTGAAGTCAGGATACTGAGAAATAATTTTGTTAAATCGCAAATTACTAAATAGTATACTTATGTTAGTCTTTATTAAAGTGTAATAATTTGAAGTTGTTTCATGAAAAGACAATTTTGTTGGAGCATCCGATGAGACATTATTTTTAACACCTATAAGAAGATCAAAATGTTCTAAAAAAATCACTTCCAATGATAGGTTGGTTGACATTTGTGATCATAAAAGACAATTAAATTTCCATTTTAAGTTTAAACTTAGGGTGATTAATTTAGTAGGTGTTTTTATTTTATTGGCAACAAAGGAAACTAGGTCATCAGAAGATTTAGTTCACACAGAATTAGATTTCAGTTGTAAAAGAAATATTTGCACCAATGTTAATAAGGAAAAATAAATTTGTTTTCGTATCAGCCAGTAAGATATGGCTGAAGTGGTGGTCGCTATCATGGCTGTGACACGATTGCCTATCTAGTTTTCAGAATTATATAAACTGCATGGAGAGTTACATTTGCAAGCGGCTGTGCTAATAGTGTGGTAGAAACATATGCCATTTGCTGTCTCTTTATAGATACAACCATGTGATTGACTAGGGGATCTACTTCACATTAAATTTTGGTTTCAGTGGTTGTTGCAGTGCTGAATAATAGCAGAAAGTTTGCTCACTTGTTTTCTTAACTGAGCTATTCTGTGCTCTAACTGTGGAAGGTTTGCAAAATGGAATTGACACTTGCACATTGAATTCTAATTGGGATTTCCAAATTAGTTATATTTTCATTTAAAGCTGCCAGAGTGCTGGGAAATCAATCAAGCCATACTGATTCTAATAACGTTTCTCCTACTGCATCTTCCTCAAGCCCATGCATACATGTTAGTAGTTGGTATGAACATTGATTTTCAAGCTCTAAATCTAATCCCTGCAGCAAGATATGAATATTAGAAGCCCCACTTTAATAATGTAATTCGATCAAACAGTTTTTGAGGGCATTATATTGGCCAGATTCTAGAGGATTCAAAACCAAATCCCTCACCAAATTCACAACTTCTGACTCCACCACAGAATTTACAGTGATTAAAAATTTAATCTTAGTTCATGATTTGTGTTGTTCATCTGCTAATGGAATTCAAATAGTTAAAAAATAAAGAAAATGTTTGCTTTCATAATTTAATTTTAAGTTGGCAGTGATTCGCTTCATATAATGATATTTTCAATCAACAGTTAATAAATTTGATTATATGAACATCAATGCAAATATAATTAGCAATTTTAGTATTAATAATTAACTTTTTACTATGTAAAATAAAATAGATGCATGTTTCATGTGTAAAGAATATTATTAAAGCATATCATCACTGCATTAGTTCATTGTTAACTTCTATTTACTTTTTCTTAATCCATTGTTATAATTTTGTGTTCTGGATGCACTGTTAGGGGGTTAGCTTTGAACGTTGTTTAATTTTTTAGCATACTTGGTATTCAGTTTTTATATTTTGATAGGATGAAAGCAATAATTGAATGACTTAATTTTTATATTTGCATCATATCAGTGAAAGTATTATCATTGATCTATGAGTCATTTTAGTATTTAATAATTAAAATTCATAGCAATCAAAGTTTTCATAAAATTTTGATTTTCCTCAATTTTAATAATTAATTTTACCTGAAGTTTACAGCAAATAGGTATTTGTAAGGAATAAATTCATTAATTAGGAAAATTTAATCACAAATCTGTATTGATATGGAGTTTCTTAAGATGAAAAATTTTAAAGTGTAGTAAATTCTAATGAAGGAATTGTTTTATTTTCCTCAATTTTATGCTGTTATTGTATGTAAAATTGTATCCAAATGTTAAAAAAATAAAATAATAAATATATAGATAAATAAAAAATAGGATATATTCCAATTGATGTCATTATATACTATAGATTTTTATTTATTTATTTATTTATTTATTTTTTTTTTTGAGTAGGAAATTTTGAATAGTAGAAAACTAAAAATACTTCCTAATAAACATACCCAGCCATCAATCTTAAGTTTAAGGGTTATTCAATTGAATCTATATTATATAAAATAAGACCTAATATAGAATATTGATCGATTTCCATAGTGAGACTATCTTCCAGTTGCATTTAAGCTGGTTTTGGTTGTATAAACTTGTTTTTTAACTATATTTTTTACTATTTGCCTTTAAGATAATAATTTTTCAGGGAAATCAAAATTTTATTAGTTCAATCAAGAAACTGTGCCATCAGTTATGTTTTCAAAATTTAGTCTGCATCAATATATATTTTTCACGAAAAAATTCATTTTAAAAGAACCTTGTTTATAAAAGTGATTATCGACATTCGCAAAATGGTTTCTTTGTCACCATGAATTTGAAAAAATATGTTTACTGTAAACATTTTAGATTTATATTATTACAATGTATTTATAGTTTCTAATTTATTTCTTTTTATGCAAACATTTTGTTTATAGATCTGGTGCTCCGCTGGTGTTAATTTAAATGGTGGAAGAACAAGAGATGGAGGTTCAATTGTTGGAGCAAGTGTTTTTTATTCATCTCCTCCTGAAGAAGGAACTTCTACAGAGGATTTATCAGATGTTGAGAAATTAAATCAGGAACTGACTGTAAGTAATTTAACAAGAATTTATGTTTATAATTATTGTATAAATTTCAAATACTTTATTATTTAAAAAAAAAAAGAACTTAGCTTAGTTTCAAAAGAAATTTACCCATTTTAATTTATAACTTTTCAAACTCTTGTGTTATTAATCTCCAAATAGGATTTGTTTTATCATAAATTTGAGTGTGTTTCTCAGGGAAGCATAATAATTAATATTTTTAATATTATTAATATTTGAATCAGCAACACGCATTCATGTATTACAACCATCTATCCATAGAATATTATATGTTGGTAATTTGCTAATTTCTTGACAGGGTTCTAATATGTGGTGATTAAACAATAATTACAAACTGCAATCAATGATATTGTTGCATAATGTAATGAAAATGAGTGAAGTTTATCACCTTGTAAAATAATTATATTCACTTTTGCATAAATAGTTTCTCAACCTGTTCCAAAAATAAATATATCAAAAGTGCAGTTATTCCTGTTAATCAGATTTTTTATAAGGGATAGTGTTTGACTAAAAATTAATGACACATCTTAGATTTGTGCAAAAGGTGTGAAGGGTTGCTAAATATTCTCAAGATGCTCTATAATACCTCTAAGGATGCAGTTTGTAAATCATTACTCAATAGTGTTGTATATGAATCGGTTATTCTATCTTGAATTGACTTTGGTAGTGCAATTAATGGATCAGCCAGATAATCTATATCAATTAAATAAATCTATTAAGCAAATTAGACCTTATTCAACTCTCAGCTTTGTGAATCTGTTTTGGAGCATTCCAAAATTCTATTCCAAATTTTTGTGTGATTTGCTTTCAACTACCCTTTGATCAGAGAGGCAAAGAATTGTTTCTTGAGAAGCAGAGTGAGAGCTTGCAGATAGAATTTTAAAATTCCACCTGCATCCCAACATTCTTTTGAAATTTCTGATTGTCTGTTTCTTTCTCAGGGGGATATATGATGCATGACCGTCTAATGTTTTGCATTTTTTTTTAGCTATATATAGTTATTCTATAGTTATATATTAACTGTAGACCTCATCTATCATATTCTGTTTACAGAGATGCAACAGCTGTTGTACATGTTGGTGTTGAATAAATGCATTCCAGTTACTTTAGAAATATTTTATATTTTAAATATATTGAAAAGCAAAAGATTTGACATCATGCTTTCTTTGGTACCTAGTCATGTTAGCATTGCTGGTTATACTGCTAAAAATCCTGCTGACTTTTTTTATAAAGCATCAACACCTTTTGACATTAAACAAATTTTAAAAGATTTCATTTTCTCTTATTGGTAGTAGACTTAAACTTCACAGACAAGTAACACATTATGTAATATATCCTCTCACATTCTTCCATTTCTATTTATTCCCATGCTAAGAGTTGATGTGAAGGTTATGTGTCTTTGTCTTGGACATTCTCAGTTTACACACAAGCATTTATTTTATCTCAGAATGCTTCAATTTGTGATATATGTAATGTTCTTGTACAGTACATCCTATTTTAATTGTCTGTGCCTCCCTCCTAATTTCAATGATTTACACTGAGTGCTTTTTAACAGCTCAAATTTAATTTCATTAGACTTAATTAGTTTAAAATTCAAAAATTTTAAACTTATATCCATTTTAATCTTTTACATGTATTTTTATTGAATTTTTTAATACATTCTCTTTTATATATTTGACTTATCATTTATCTCAGAATTTGTACATCTAATTTTAAACATTGTATGATATAGATTTGTTCAATATTAGATCTTGCACCAGTAACCCTACAAAAATCAAATTAATCATCAATGCAGGAAATATTTTGAAAAATTAATTCTTTGTCATCATTTTAAGTTATAAAAAATCTCTTTTTAACTTATTAGAAAAGTTATATAAATTTAATTGAAAAGATTTTCTGTGAAATTATGCTTTTTAAATAGTATAATTTTTGTCTTAATTCACATTTATGCAGAAAAAGTTTTAAATTTATTTGTAATTTTAAAATATAAAAGTTTTATATAATCACATAAGTAATTTGATTATATAAAACAGTGAAACACAATAAATGCAGGCATTTTTAAATTGTTCGAAACTTTCTTAAACTTACATTTCATTTTCAAAAAAATCCCTTATAAAAGGTATTATTTTTTTTAATGTATGAAAAGGGAGTGTACACCAAGTACTGCATGCTACTAAAGCCATTAAAAGCCATTGATAATCTGAAATTAGTATTGTAAAATGAGAAATGCAAGAATAAAAGTTATGTAACATATTTATGAAAGTCATTAAGAAATACTTTAATGAATGAAATACTTTAATAATGAATTTATACAATTCATTCATAAAAAATTGTATTTATTTAGAATTCTATTGGTGTTTATAATGAATACTGCTGATATTGTCTGCAGTTTTTCTGTATATTAAGTAGTCAATTGTACAATAAAAACTAATTCATTAAATTTAAAAATTTTCATATTTTTCATTGTGTTAGTAATTTTTTTATTACTTAAGATCGTTTCTTCCAAATTGTACATAATAAAAATGTAATTGAATTTTAAATTTGCATTTTATCAATTTTAAAAGGAAACAGAAAAGTCTAGGAAAGAAAATGAAGAAATGGAACAACGTTTGTCTTCTTTAATATGGATTGGGACTAGTACACATACTAATAGTAAAGTAAATGTAATAGATGCTCGAAATCCTGCAGATGTGCTTAGCAGCTTTTTTGTTTGTTCATCACATCTTTTATGTATAGCTAGTGTTCCAGGTAACTAACTGTTTTATTTTTCAAATAAACAGTTGTAACAAATAAACTTAAAGCTATACATAAAATAATAAATATATTTTTGTTATTTTTTATAGTTTTAATTGATTTTATTTTTATCTGTGAAAAGATTTAGTTTGTGAGATTGATAATTCTTTTGATTTAATTTATAATTAATGATTTTGCTGAGTTTGTATCTTTGAATAGGTGAATGAATAAATAATATGCAACAAAAACTTAGTTAAACCACATATTTTTAATTGATTTAATATTTTAATTTTAAAAGTATAATATTGATAAATATTTGATTTTAGAAATTAAATATCCTCAATTAATAAATTTTTCATTAAAAGGGAAATTTATTGATATGAATAATTTTATTGATATAAAAGAGCATTTTTGATTATTAGTTTTGAATAATTAAATATTAATAAATTGATGTTTTTTAATAATACTAAATTGTTACCTTTTTAAATTAATAGATGATGTTAAACTATCAATTTTTAAAGTTGTAATATTCTTATTAATTTTCTTTTAAACTGTTTATCAGTATAGTTAATCTGCATTGTTAACACACTCCAAAAAAATTTAAATAAGTCAAAATTGTTTTTATTATAATAATGAGTTAAAGGTTATAAGATAAGTCCTAAGTTTATTTTAAAAATTTGAAAGAATTTCTTAACAAAAAGCACAATTTATAGATTTATATTTGGTTATTTCTTTTGAGCCAATATTTAATGTTTGAGAAGTTTTAGGAAAAATGAATTTGCTCTTTAAAACTGATGGTTTTATTTATTTCTAATTCTTATGAAAAATTATGTAAAATGTAATGTTTGAAATATTATGCAAAGAGTTTGTGAAATTAGAAAGTAGAAATTCTATTTTAAGTTTCTGTTCAACTAAAAAGGAGAAACCTATTTCATTTAAAATGAAATGTGTAAAATATTATTATGAAGAAAATTATGAAAAACTTATGAAAAATATATCTTATTAATGATGTTTTTATTTAAATCACATTGCAAGAAAAAACAGACATAGTTACAGTTATTTATAATTTGTGTACTATAATTAAATGAGGTACTTCATTTAAGAAAAATAAACCACAAATTCTATAAAAACTCTCTTCACTCTTTTTAATTAGGTGCCTGTGAAACTGATTTTCCTGTAGATGATGAATTTCTGAAATTAGGTGTAGAAGCAGACAAAGCAGAAGTTCCAGATGATAGCAAATCTAGTGATAGTACAAACAGTATTGGAAATATCACTTTTGTCAGTTGCTCAACTGGTCCATCTTCTAGTCCGCCATCTCCAACAAATGAAGACAAAGGTATTAATTTCATTTTTTAGATAGCTATTTTAAGTTAAATTCTGTACGCTAATAAATAGTATACATATTACAAATTATTGCTTATTAAAAAACTACAATTATTATTATATTACAAAATTTATAGCTTTAAGCTATCTAGAAATAGTTAGAAACAAAGAATAAGAAATGCTTTAACTTATTATTATAATTTATGATTTTTTCCATAAAATAATAATTAAAAATCTTAATTACTTTTTTAATTGATTTATTTGGATTCTTAATGTATGTTAATCTTTAATATTATCATAATTGATTTTTTTAAATAGTGGTAGGTAATGGTAGTAATGTAATTTGTTGATAAAAAGGACATATGTATAAGATATTTATTTTGCCACTGCTTTTCTGTAAATCTTAATACTTTCCTTTGTTAATTTTATGAGCTAAGAAAGTTATTTTTTCTTAATTTTTGCAAGAGAATTTTTTCTCAACTTGAATGGTTAATCACAATAAATATAATTACCATCAGAACCTACTTTTGTTTTTCTCACTCTCCTGCCTATACTCATTTAACATTATCATCCTTTTGATTTTATTAAAGTTCAACATTAAGTGTTTTTAATTTTATCTTCATTTTAGAAAGTGAACCAGTGTTATTCCGTCAATCAGCTGCTACTCCTGAAGGTAAGTTCTGTTTTACCTTTTAAATTTTTCTATGTTTTATGAGTAATAAATATTAAAGAATTATTTTCTTTTAAGTGTATTTCTCACTTCAGGGGAGTCATATTAATTCCCCTGCTATTATATTGATATTGTAAATTTTTTTTTCATTTATTATGATTTATCTATGATCTGTTACCATCAGTAAGTTTCAATTTGTGTCATTGATATATATAATTAGGGATAAATATTCAATGTGGTCCTATTCTATATGTTTTTTCATTTGGTCATGAAAAGTCTAATACATTTTGGGAAAGGTAAAACTAGGTTTAATACTTAAGCTTAATATATATTTATTCAAGATGATTGATTTAGGTATCAATTATCAATTACTCATTGGAAAAATTATGTGAAATGTAACTAAATTTTAAAATTAACTTAAAAAATTGAGGATTCTTAATATTGTATTACTTTTTGTGGATTGTAAATTGAATAATAAAATCATGTGGTAAGTTACTTTTTAAGTAAACCAAATTATTTAAGAACATAAAATGTAAAACTTTTTGTAAAATATTAAAATATTTATAAATTTTATGGTTCCCTAGGGTCGGAAAAAATTCTGTATTCAACATCAGGTATTTAGATAGCTGTTAAAAATTTTATCACCTAAAACAAAGATATAATAAAAAATATTTATATGTTTAATATTTGACTGAATATATTAATATTATTTCATTACTGTAATTTGTGTTATCTTGCATAGTTTTTCATTTTCTCATTGGTGTAACATTTCTCCTAAATAATGTTATTAACTTCACATTATATTTTATGCAGTTCCTGACATCACATAGTATACATTTATTTCATTTTAATGGATAAAAATTTCAATTTCCTGTCTTAATGTCTGCAACTGACATAAGAAAACAGCTGTTGAGGTGAAATGTGCTGAAAGTTTTGTGTAGAAGATTACAGTATTAATATATAAAAATGTACATTTTGGAAGCTATTAAATCTTAAAATATCTGTATAATAACATTTTGATGAGATAATGAAACAATTTTTACTTAAAGAAATGTAATATCTGCTTTTTCCTTGTTATTTAAATACTTCTTTTTAGTTTTCATATTTAAAATATATATTAGTTAGACCTGCCAATTATATATTATGTTGTTTCTATACAGAAAAAGAAACAGATCAGACAGAAAATGCTCCTGATCAAAATGTACAAAAACAATGGATTGTAATGAAAGATCCACCAGAAATAATCAAAGATGGAATTTCTGAATTGTCTAAAGATAATCCTTTGGCTTATGAACATATTGAAAAAATGTCCAGTGTATTACCAACTATGTGGATGGGTGCTCAAAATGGAAGGTAAGTTTTGTTGATGTAAATTTTATACATGGATGTTGTTAATATCTGTATAAATATTATTCTCTGCATTATTTATGGTATGCTTTATAGTTTCCTTTTCTTTATTGTTTACAAAACAATAAAATGATGCATTTATTCTTTTCTATTGTATTGAAAAAGTAACATTTCTTCTTCAATATGTGAAAATTCCTCGTTAATAATATTTGGAAAATTTATCAGAGATTTGTTATATTATTATTTAATTTAATTATAGTAGATATTTTGGTTATAAAAACTATCTTTATATCTTATGTTTGTTATTTGTATAAGATATCAGATTTTATTTGAATTTTTCAGTGAATTTTTTGCTTTTTTTCAATTAAGTAAATTTTTTTAAATTATATAAAAGGATATATATAATTTTACAATAATTGTCATTTTTAAAGTAAAAAATAAAAGTAATTACGAATGCTTTATTGGATTTTAATGCTTTTTAGCTTCTAATATATAATGCTTGTTAGTACTAATAACTAATAAAAATGATATATTTTGGAGGCAATTAACAGACTATATTTTTTATATACCATATTGTTGACAACATTTGTATTTTAATACTATGCTTAATTTACATTGGTAAATATATTGACAGACATGCTCAGATATGTACAAGACAAATTTCATTATGATGTAGATGCTTATTATGTAACGAGAGCAGATTATAGAACATTAATAATGGAGTATAGAAATATAAAATTGTGCTGTCATTTACAATTTTTTGTGATATATTTTATGAACTATGTTTATTGAAATTTCACAATGTACCATTTGAAGTCACACCATCTTTATTTCAATGTTATTAATTTTTCCGTGAAATCTTTTGGAAAAATATTTCTTATCTATCTATGTGTGTCCAGGTGTCAAAAAATAAAAAAAAATCCATACAGAAAGAAGTATCGTGCATATAATATGATGTATATGCACATTTGGCTGTTAAAACAACTTGAATTCTCTGTGAAATGGACATATTCAAGTTCTGTATAGGTGTAAGATATTGTACCATTCCTAATACAGAAATTTATCTATCTGTTGCAGAGATGCAATAGTAGGATAAGGGTATTTTGAAACAGTTTTTTTCTTCGAAACTAGATCACAGGTCAAATGATTGAGCAGGTTACAGAAGATGTAGATTCAACTCCTCTTATTCACAAAACTAGCATTGAACAGTTTGACTTCAGTGATTCAGGGAATTATCATTTTGGCAGGTGCACTCTCCAAATAATAACAATGTTTGTGTTAAGGAATTTAATTAGTCCATCAAAGGAATGGTATAGTTAATGCAAGAGACTTACATGTGTGTGATAAAAAGGAAGCTTAATTTACAAACCACAAAATGAGGCCTCAAAGTATTGATGAACTACCCTCATATTTCACTTTAAGAAAGAAACAGACTGCCTGTTTTGTAGGCTCCACAAAGATTCATCATATGTGAATCCATCCCAAGGTGAGGAATAGGTAGAAACTGGATTCTTCACAAACAGTACAGTTTCCATTGTTCTGCAACCCAGGTTTTATGTTTCTTCACATTAAGTTCATACAACTGCTAGAATTTGAAAAAAAAATTTTAAGTGCCCTTGATACTCCTGGAATTTTGACTTGACTCCTTGAAAATTGGGAATTACTCCTTGAATTTTTACTTATCTTGATACATTTATTTTTTCTTAGAAAATATTATAATTATTTTAAGTTATTTTGCTTAAACATTTTTAATTAAATTTGTCTAAAAACTTAACTGAATATTATCTTTTAATACCACCACTTGATGGCAGCGTTACCATCACTAGATGTCGATATTAGATTGTTGTATTCAGAACTGTTGACTAGAAGAAAGATCCAGTTCAGTCACAATAATTTCAGATAATCTAGTTTAATTAGGACCAAATGTAATATTTAGATTTATGTGTGTGAAGTGAAGTAATCATCAAGATTGTCATGCTGTGCAATACAAGCGTCTAGCCCTTTCAGATATTAGTTTCCTTTCTTTTCTCCTTGTTCATCTGTGCAGATTCTCATGCAGCGTGCTTATGTTGAGGAATTCGGCTGACAATGAGCAAAGGGATCAACAGACATGTAGTGTTTTTCTGCTACTACTTTATAATCGTTGTATGAGTTTTTATGAATTTGTATTATTACATTGTATACAAAAGAATTTCTTAATATTAATCTATGTTTTAGACAATTAACTAAATGGGAAATTTTAAATCATTAATAAATAAGCAGTTATAATATATTCAACTATAATTGATAATTTAAAATACTGTAACTTTATATTGATCATAAAGGTAGCTTATATTTTTTTCTACTTACTATTGGTATGATTGTATTAGTTACTTTACAATGGTGATTTAAATAAATTATTAGTTAAAAGAGTGATTTGCCGAGTCTCTTCATTACAGTGATCTAAATAATGTTTTTGCTGTGCATTTCACAGAATGATAGATTTATTGCAATTACATAAATAGGAATAATTTAATATTATAATTAATATAAGCTTCAATGATATAATGCAAATGTATTACTAGTAATTGTTTTTTTCAGTATTTCAATGAAAGACTCCAATTCTGTGTACTGTTCCTCTCAAATATGTATATGGTTGACTACAATTTTCTCGTATAATAAAAGTATTCTCCCTTACTTAAGTTACTTAGCAATAGTCCTAATTATTTAAGTGATTAAGCTATATACCTGACATTATATGTATTTCTTTGATAAATATTTTGAAATAGTTATATGAAATATACAGAAATACATGTAATTAAAATGTTTATATATATATAAAATGATTAAGTTATATAATGTCGAAAATTTTATTGGGAAAATTGAAGTATTTTAACCTTCATATTAATCAAAACTGTTTTCTAATTCTATATCACAAACTTGATTTTTCGGAATTCAAGAATATTTCTTTAAAAAAATAAATCATTAAACACCAATAAATATTTATTATTTCAAATACTATGCTTAAAAAAAACTGATATTTATATTTATATTTTAAAGTATAAATTAAATTATTTAACTTATTGTTTTACAAAACCAAAAATATGACAAAATTGATTGATTTATATTGGTATGTATTAATTTTAATCATATTTATATTTTAATTTCCAGTATATATGTACATTCATCTGTTGCTCAATGGTGGAGATGCATACATACTGTAAAGCTTAAAGATGCTGTTCTAAATATTGTGTAAGATTATATATTTTACTATTGAATTGATTATTCTTATGGCATAAATATATTAACTGTAACCAATAGTTTTATAGTTAACTTCGTTCATAGTTTAATCAAAATATTCTCTTATTATTTTTGTTTAATTCTAGAATATACAACTATTAAACTTTTAAAAAATATATCACTGTTTTTAAAAAATGAATAATTTATTAATAATTTTAAAAAATGAATAAATTTGTGTTTTTATTTTTACATTATTACTTTATTATTAGCTGAAAACACCAGCTTATTAGAGTAAATTAACTGACAGAAAATTGTACATTGTTTTGAGTGTTTGAGTATGTACACATTCTTAAAATATGATTATTAAATTTTTGCTGTTTTAATCATATTTGTTATAGTTAACTAATTAAAAGTAAGAATATGTTTAACTAATTAAAAGTAAGAATATGTTGTATTAAGCAACTGGTGTTTGTTAATTAGAAATTATTATTTTAGGTTTATTATTAACAGCATTTTTTTTATTTGTAAATAAAATAATTTTTGTTTGCTCATATGACTGACTGTAAATAATTAACTGTTAGGTTAAGAACATGTATCTAAATAATTTGACTTAGTGTTCAGTTATTAATATAAAATATTATATGTAACTGAACATGTTTTCTTGATTTTATTTAAAATTCATATATATTAGTTATTTTTATTTCATGAAATTTCTTTATGAAATTTTTTTATGAATATTAATATATATTTAACAGTTTGAATAATCCTTCTTAAAACCTTCACTGTAGTGTTTATCAGTTGATAATAATTGAAAATGATTTTGGTAATAATTAATATTTAATGATGATAAAAATTTCATTTTGTTATCTTAAAATTTTAGAGTCATAAAATGTGACATATGTTTTTAAGAATGCTTGTAAATCCTCATATCTCATCTGTTTCCATGCTACATAACAATTTTAGACTAATTTTAAATTATTTTAATAGCTTTTATTTGTAATGAAGTACTTAAAATATCAACAAAAAAAATCATTATTTATAAATATTTTTAGTTAAATAGATAGTGTAAAATGTGTGTGTTTGTGTGTGTGTTTATATATATATATATTAAAAGTCGTTTTTAATTTTTATTATGTATATTGAAACATAAAAGTTATAAACAATGTGTATATTGTTTAAAATCATTATAAATCTACTTATATTATAAAATTTTTTTAAAGACATATTAAAGGAAGAGTCTTTGCAGCTATGGCAAATGGCACTGTTGCAATATTCCATAGAGGCGAAGGTGTGTGAATTATTTTTCTCATGGTGTAAAGTATACTTTTAATATTAAGTTTTAAACAGAAGTTCATTTATACATATATATTTATTTTCTAGATAATCAGTGGGAGTTGAACAATTATCATCTGTTAGATCTTGGTTATCCTCATTATTCCATACGATGCATGATTGTTGTTCATAATAAAGTGTGGTGTGGTTATAGAAATACGATTCATGTTTTGTGTCCAAAAACATTATCAATTGAGGTAATGTTGAAATTCCTTGTTGAATACACTACTTTTCATTAAATATAATTTTGCTGTATATATATATTGCTTTCAGTTGCAATTAGTTTGATAGTATTGTTTGAATATTAATACTTTATCAATATTGTTACAGTATTATATTGATTAATAAATGTAGTGCTTATACTAAATAATTGGCTAAGTAAAACTTATAGACCATTATATTTTAAATTTTCAATATGATTCTTTGATGAACTGAGTTGATCCATTTTTTAATTCTAACAAAATAATTTTTTCATTGTTTAAAGTGTATATTTAAAATAAGTGGATGTATGTATATTACTTCCAAAGTTATGTAATATTTTTTTCTATTCATTCCTCATTTAACTTATAAGGTATTAAGTTGTTTGTTTTTGTACTATGTTTTTGTTGGATTAATTTCTATGTTGATCATAATTTTTATTTTGTATGTTTTATGCTTTATTATCTTACTAAAACAGATCAAAATACAATCAGGAATTTTCTAGCAAATTACTTTTTATTTATTGTACAGGACTTAATTGTATGAAGCTGTTTATATATGTTTTTCAAAGGATTACTTATGATACATTAGTTATTTAATTGTTTACCTCTTACCAGTTACAATCTCTAAGCTTTTTTACTGAAATAAATGTTATTAGTTGATAGAAACCCAATTTTCTTCTATTTTTTCCTTTAATGTGCAATATTTAGAATTCCATTAAAATTGATCTTAACTGAGTTACAACTTTTTTCCGTGAATTTAAATTATATATTTAAATGTATGTTGCTTCTCTTTAATTTTTATTTAACAGCATCTTAGCTATTTTAATTAAAAAAATAGTTAAAAATTGAATTATTTATTGTAGTATACTTACTTTCAAAAGGACACATATAAGTTAAAGTCGGATAACCTTAAATTTCTTTATTTAAATTTCAATTATTTATTTATTGAGGAGTTTATTGAAAAAGTATTTTGTGAATAACAACTTTTATTTTATTCAGTTATTTTTAATTTCTTCTGGATAATTTAAAAAATCATATTTGTAAAAAAATTTCTGACTTTCCAGGTTTTTTTACAGAAAATAATATATTTATTGAAATATTAATTTTTTTCAATCTCATTGTTGTAATTATACTAAACATCTGGTACACATGGCAATCATAAATATATAAGTATAAGAAAATTTAAACTTCCTAAACAAGAAAAAATATGTTAGTTGAAATTTAGTTGTAAATAAAAAGGATTTTCTGAATACCATTTGTAATTGTATGGATTTATTTTCTGTTTATATTTTTAATTTAATACAATTTTCGTATTTATATTTTTTATTTAGAAATCATTTGATGCCCATCCAAGAAAAGAAAGTCAAGTTAGGCAGCTAGCTTGGGTTGGTGATGGAGTCTGGCTTTCTATAAGACTTGATAGCACATTGCGTCTTTATCATGCTCACACATATCAGCATCTTCAAGATGTTGATATCGAGCCATTTATTTCCAAAATTCTTGGTAAGTTTTTAATTTTATATTTTAAGTACAAGGTTATGGTTCATGTCCTTCATTTATTTTAAACTCTAAAAAATGTATTTCATGAAGGAAGTGAATAGGTCCAGGTTTTTTATTGATGTAACTTAAGACAAGTAAAAACATTTATTGTAACCCAGCAGTTCACTTAGTTTCTAACTGATTTTACTTAATATAATTTAATTGTAACATTGTATCATTAATAACTTTAAAATATTTTTTTTATTTAAAATCGTAAATAAATATTTTGGGGATTTATTTTTATTAATTATTTAATCTTTTTATTTTTTAGATATATTAGTTTACAAGAGTGAGTATTTTTTTATTTCATTGAATATTTTTTAAATAAATCTTTATGATTAAAAAAACCAGAAAGCAGTTTTATTTAGGTAAGATTTTTATTAAAATTCTAATGTGTATGAAATTTATAAGTCGTTTATTGTTTTGAAATGTATGCAGTATTTGAATTACATATTGCTTTATAATTGTATAATTAATGTCTTTATAAATTTTTTTATGAATGTATATATGTTTAATTTTTAGTAAGTTTCAAACAAATCATCAGTGTTTTAGTTGAATGATCAAATTTAGTATACAATATTTTAAACTAACACATTTTATTACATAGAAATTGCATATTAAATTAGCTATTATGTAATTCTATTAAATGTTTTTTATTAAAAATTACTAAAATGATTTATGTTTCTTGATTTCAATAAAATTTATTAATACCTGTTATAAAAACTACAAAAGCATAAATTGTCCATAAATAAATCTATTATATTCTATATTCATATTAATATTTGCTTTTATTTATTTATTTTTTGTTGATTTTATAATTTGATTTCCTATTTACAAAAGAAAAAAATCTTATGTATTCTAAATATAGTCTTTTATTTTTTTATTATTACATCTTTCAGTTTTCTTTATTTGATTGCAAATTTGTCGATATTGTTCCATTATTTTGTTAGTTCTTGTACTCAATTAAAGTAGATTTTTTTCTCAATTTAAAAAGAAAAATTAGTTTCTTGATTTTTACAAATATCACATTTTGTAATATTTTATTAATTAGTATTTAAACTGTGATCATTTTTTTAAAATTTTTTCTTTCTAAATTTCTTGTATTTGTAAGGAAAAAAAAATTGTCAAAAACTTATGAATACAGCTTGATATTTTTTCTGTTATCAACACAATGTGATTACTTTTGCCACTTTTATATGCAATTGATTTTTATTTATAATCAAATGGAAGGAAAATAAATTAAAGTCAATTTGAAATGTATCAAGAGTACTCTAAGATCGTAATAAAATTATTTATTCAGTAGATAAAGATGTTTACATATAGTAAATTTTTGCTATAGTAAAAATTTAATGTTGATATGGATATTTTGTGTTAATTAACTAAAGTAAAAGGTTTAATACTAATTCTTTTGCTACCACTTAATCAATTTTAGCTGAAGAATAATTTTTTGTGGTGTTAATTTCATTGAAATATACTTAAATTACATTCATTAACACTAAAAAGTTTCATGCTTGGAAAATAATTAAATTGTGCTTGTTACCACCATTGACCAAGTCAATGAACTAATTATTTAAATAAAAAATAGCATTACAAACATTTTTTTTTAAAGTTTTTTAAACATTTAGGTAATACTTCTTTAATTTGAGATGTAAATAAATTATGCGGCACTTGCACGCTTTTTATATCAACAATAGGCTTTTTTTGTATACTCTTATGGTATGTCTGATTCTATCAGTTTGTATTTCTTTCTGTTGCTCTGTGAATGAGTGACAATTTTACTTAGGATGCATCATTCATAATGTAATTTCAATAGGTAGAGTGTTCTAGATTTCAAATTTTAATAGTGCAGTCTATTACTATAAGTGTCATTATTCTTTTGATGAAAGTTCTGTGTATCTTTATTTACTAATTAATGTAGCATTATCACTGATGTTTGTAAGCAATAAAATTGTAAATGTTAATAAAAAATAAAATAAGAATCACAATCTGCATTAAAACTCTGAAATGTGCCACAAAAAGTAGATTTTCAATTTTGCTCATGTTTCATGCATTTGGTCAATGGTACATTGATATTAAAATTTTTTTTAAGAAATTTATTGTATTTTTTTTATTTTCAAAACTTGCAGTTTAATTGCATTATAAAAATAGGTAATTAATATTGTGCAATAATTACAATAAGCTAAATTTATCAACCATTTCATGTTAAAAACTAACTTACTTTGTGAAAAACTTTCAATAGAAAATATTGATTATAGTTGCATTACTTAGTATTTAATATGCCTTTAAGAGTTTAAAAAATATCAGAAAAATAAATTGAAAATATTCATCATGCTGTTAATAAAAATTACTTATTGATGTAATGAATTTATGTACCATTAGTCAAAAATGGATGAACAAAATTTGAGTGTGCTAAATTTATACAAAATTATATACAAAATATATACAAAATTGTTAATATTTATACAGTAAATGTATACAAAATTGTTAATATTTATACTGTACCTCTTGCAGTAAATATCTATTATATTAACTTTTGAGAGAGTGAAATAATAAGGGTTTTTTTTGTGAGATAGATTTCTTAGGTTTGATTTAATTCAAAATTTTCTTACAAAATATTGTACTTTTTATCATAATAATTCTAATTATAAGCTTAAAACTACCTAAAAAAATAAAAAAAAGAAAGTTATAAAAAAAGTTCCTGTTTGTGATTTTATTAAGCAAAATTTTAAATGTGAATCATGGGAAAAATAAACATTACTCTTATATTCCTTATAATGTCTCAAGAAAAGAATGAGAAATGTTTAGCATTATTAAAATGAAATATTTTTCATAGAATATTTTTTATTTTGTAACTTTTAATTTTAAAGAAATAATTTCTTTCCATTTGTTCTAATTTTAACAGTAGAAAAATAATTTTATTATTTAAAATAAATTTTAATGGGTTCTTAAAATTTTCAGTCTGTAATATTTTTATTGATAAATTTTAATTTTTATTAAAGGAACTGGAAAATTAGGCTTCTCCTTTGTGCGAATAACAGCTCTTGCAATATCTTGCTCAAGACTTTGGATAGGTACAGGAAATGGGGTGATACTATCTGTTCCCCTTCATGAGCGTAAGTTGTTCGTTCATTTCATTTTATGTAAATATGAGTGGACTAAATGACATACCTGAAACTTACATTGATGATTCCATTGTCAGTTGTAAGCAGATCAAATTATAAGCATTGAGTGATTAAATTGTAAGGAATATTTTTAAATAATATTTTCTAATAGTGAAATTGCAATTATTTCTTTCCATGGAAAAATTTTGTTTTTAGTATCAGTCTTTTATTTTTTAAATTTAGTTTAAAGTTAATCCTCTAAATTAAAAAAAAAAGCTATCTTGATTTTCCACTGTGAACTTCTCTTATTATTGTTCTAACTTATCTCAGCCAAAGCAATGTAACTATACTCTACAGCAGTCATTAGAAAAAACTTCAAATAGGAAAACTGTATATGATAAGTATATTTCATTTTAAGTATCCATTTGAATGATATATTTTAGGTGGAAGTTATTTTAAATCTTATGACCGATCAAGAAATATAGTAAGTTTAAGTACTTCATATAAAATAAGAAATATATTCAGAAATATACTCTTATTTAATGGGAATATTTCTATAATTATGAACTTAAATAATCAGAAATTATTTAACAATATTTATAAAAACATTAAAATCTAAAATAAAAGCCAATCAGAAATAGTGATTGTAACTCTTCTTGTTGTTATCATATCAAATTATACGAACTAAATTTATTAAGTCGTACATAATAACAAATGGATTATCACTTTTGTATTAACCAATGAGGTCCTTCTAATTTAGTTATAAGATATTGTTTCCTGCTATCTGATGAAGAAAAGAAAGTTTCTGGTGTTTGAATCGCGACTTGGGATTGTATTTTAAACCAATCTTCTGTAAAAGAAAATCTTTTGTGCGATTTGCAATCTCTAGATTTGGATAAATTGGCTGATTTATATTCTTCAAGTACTTCTTTCAAATGTTTCCATTTTTGCTATCAGTAAAAGAGAGTAAATCTAAGTCAGAGAATTAGTTTTCTTCATTATAAACTTATTGAAGTTAAAAACTGAAAATGAAAATGATTCTCCTTGATCAAATTAAAAAAACTGATAATAATTACAAATGTGACAAAATAGCTAAATTCATGGTATCGCTGTTAGTGATACCTCATAATTTCACTCACAATGTTAAAGAGAAGTGTAGTGAATTTAAAACCTATTTAATAGTAATTTAAAAAATGTGTATATGGAAATTTGAAAGTGATATATTTTGTTATCCACAAAATAAGTTTTAAAAGGCTAAAAAAGACATTATTATACCTTTGAACTATTTCAGTATATGAAATCTTACAAATAAATTTATTATTTGAAAATATTTTTATGTTTTTTTTTTTTTATATTCAACCTAGAATTCCTCATTTTATTAATTGTAAATATATGGTTCTAATTGTTAACATTTTTATTTGATTTAGAGAGAGGAGCTACTATAAATATGTAACTTAATTGTGTCCAGTTAATTTATTTTTATGATAAAATGATAGAAGTAAATATTTCTGTGGGTTGTAATTTAGCTTCATAATGACATGCAAAACATTTCCTTGTAAATATTGCCTTTAATATTCAGAAAGCATACATGAATGTATTTTAAATTCTATGAATTTAGGGTAGCTAAAGATTTATTTTTAATTAATATAAGTATAGTATTAGTTAAAATTTAGTAATTAAGATAGTTAAAAATTCAATTAAGAAAGTATGTTTGGTATATACACGTATAATTTGAACAGGGAAAAAAAATTACTGTTTTTTTTTTTTCCCCAATAGTAGGTAGTTTTGATATTTGTAGGGTGATACCCAACTTTTATTTAAAACATTCTTAATCCTATTGATTTTTTATCAGGCCTTTAAAATTTGACATATATCAATGAGGAAATTTAATATTACATTAGCAATAATGCTGTGATCATGTAAAATCTATTAAAAGAGTATTAAAAATGCCCTTATTTATGATGTGTATTAAAAATTTATTTTCGGTGTGTTAACCATCTTAAGAAAATTATTATAAAAATTTATATTGTACTAAGTATTTACATAGATATTTTGAAACTGATGTTTACATTTTTTACATGTTAATAAAAATTTAAGTTTGTGTTTCATTATGTGTTTAAACAAATTTGGAATACCTGTCAGACATTTATTAAATCAGCAATTATCAATATTTTTATTTTTTAATGAAGTAATTATTTTTTAAATCAAATATTTCTGTACTAAATGTTTTTATTGAGAATTAAGATTTTAAGCATATTTTTTGAAAATATCTTAAAATTTGCTTAATATATTTTTTAATAAATTTGTTTTTAAAACTGATTGTTGCAAGGAATTATTAAAAATTATTTGAGTTATTATATATAATTATTATTAAAATAATAAAACTTCTAAATTTTTTCTTTGACCTCTATGAAAACTGCCATATGTTTTAAATTTGACTTTAAACTGTGCCCGTAACAATTAACAGGAAATTGATACCTAACGAAATGTTGATCAGTTTCAATCAAATTTTTACTATATTTTTAAAATAATATTCAAAATATGGAATGATTAAACTTTTTAAATAAAATTATTGACCTGATAAATATAATTTATCATGATATAATTTTCTAAAATTAGGATAAGAATTATTTCATCATTTAGAAGTGTCATTCACAAAAAAGTTAAATATTTAATATTTATTAAAACTGAGTTCATATACACTTTTTTAATTAAATCTTCCTATACTTTATATATACAATTTTTATTTTTTAGAATAAATTATTATTAATTTTTATCATTAATTTGTTTTTTAAATTTTTTTAGCTGGTAGGAAAAGATGCAGTGAAGATGCTCAGCTGTCAGGTAATGCAATACGTGTATATCATGATGATAAAGACAACTTAACCCCTGGAACATTTGTACCATATTGCTCTATGTCTGAAGCTCAGCTTTCATTCCATGGTCACAAAGATGCTGTCAAGTTTTTTGTTGCTGTTCCAGGTATGATGGAAAGCAAAGCCTTACAAAGTACCTATTTCTCCAAAGGTGTGGTGAAATACTCCCAGATTTTTTTTTTGTTTATGATTTTTTTGTGCTTATAATGCTTTTTAAATTGCATGCTATATTTTCATTGGGTCTGTTTCATTTTTTCAGTTTATTATTAGATTTTATTGATTATTTTTATTTTTTCTATTAATCAAAAGTCCTGCATTTTCAGTTCTTTGTAATAGTTTATTTGCACTTTTGTTCTCACTTAGTTATTAAAATCACAATTTAATAATCAATACTATATTATTTATTATGCTGTGTAAACTTAATAAACATATTAGTAATGAAATGTCATTCTTTGATTATCGATATTCAATTTGAAGGTATATATTTGTACTGTTTAAACATATTTCTGTAGAATTGTCAATTTCCACATTACTCTTAAAAATTAATTATTTGTGGTGTCTAAATAAATAAACAATTTATTTGTAAAGAAATTAAATTTACACAGGGATGCCATTTTCCCATCCTGCAGATGGGTTTTCATCTGTTGAAAATTTTTGAATCTCAGATTGTAATTCAAAAATTATGGTTTTATAAACTTTTTAAATTAAGTCGTAAATTTTCATTAATTAATAGTGTAAAATATTTTAAAGGGACCATTTGAGGCAGTCTGATATGTAGTGCTAGGTTTGTTATCCCTTTTACTCAACCTTGGTACTATTATGATGAGTTAGGTGTGATTATCATCCCCGCGTAGAATTCTAAAAATTTCATTTTTTGTTACAGTTGCGAGATTCTAAAAGCATATTTTGTTTTGTTATGTGATATTGGAATGGGAAACAAAAAATTTTATATTATTTCCGCACTAGATTTGAATTAAAAAAATTGAAATGTAAACTCGGGAACTCACAGTAAGCAATTATGAAATAGTTGTTAGCCTAACCAAATAAATTCAAGACTTTAAAGCACAGGTATCATAGTTATTTAAACAGTTACCAAGTTCCTTTAAAAAAAGAAAACTAGTGCAAGTCTTTCTATAAAGAAAATTCCATTGTAATGTCCATTAAAGAAGAAGTTAAATCTTTTTTAACCTCGCAGTGTTACCATGTATATGAAGAAGGGAAGTAAAAGTAAAGGGAATACTTAAGAAAAAATATCATAGAATGTTGAGTCTTGTTAAAATAATATAGTTGTGTAAAGAAAATTAATGTGTGAGGAAAAATTACAATATTTTTTAGAAAAGTTTAATATATAACTATTTCTAATGCAAATTAAATATCATTAAACTGCATGATTTTTTTTTATGAAGATGTTTTTTTTATTTTTATTTATTTTTTTTATCATTTAATATTTTATTGAAATTTTCTTTTTTAGAATTTTATTAAATGGCACCCCTGTATTATGAGTTTATAAAATGTGTTATTCATGATATAAAGTAATCATTATTAGAATTAAATTTTATCACAAAATTAAACATTTTGAATTGACAAATAATTGTAATCTAATGTGAACTAATGGTGAATAAATTAATCCAAAAGCACTGTATGTACCCTGTAGCTATCATTTATGTAGTCTAACATATTATTTGTTTTTGTAAAATTCATTTGATCATTAATCCAATATATTTGTTAATAATTTTTATCCAAATTTATATTATAAACAAAATGTTCAAAATCTTAAATTAAATGCTAAACAGTTGCTAAAACTTGGTACTAAATACCATTGAGAAATAATTTATATATCGTTGTAATGCCCAAAAGAGGCATATCGTTTATAAGTTTTTTTTTGACAACTGTTACAGAATTGCCATTAAGCTCTATATTTAATGCGATTTATTGTGTGTTATAAACAAAAGGATAATGGGTTTGGTGAATTACATTTATATTTATACCTATTTATATTTTTAATGTTTTGAAGTGAAGCCACAGTTCATTTTCTTAGGCATTGTCTTGTTATTTATCAATCATTAACGGCAAATTTTGTTTAATATACATGAAAAATTTATTCAAGTTCTTTAATTAGTGTTTATGGAAACAGCACAGAATTTATTAATAATTTTATTGCAATTAATTTCTGTTGTAATACTAATCATCAGTAATTAAAAAATATTGAATAAACTACATTAAATTCAATTTAATCATATTAAAATCATATGTTCTAATTTTATGATTTTTATTAGTAATATTCACATATTTATTTTCCCTTTCATTTAATAATTTCTTCAACTAAGAAAGAATCGTTATGAATTCTCATGTCAATTCTGTTTCATAAAAATTTATTATATTTTCTAAATACAAATCTTTCATTAAGTATATTTTTGAAGTAAAAAATTAATGTTTGGAAAAGTGTTACATCTTAAAAATATGATTTTGTTTTTTATTGAAAAAAATATATAAATTAAAACAAGAGCAATGATTTGAAAGTTGGTTCTGAAACTTTTGAATAATAGTTTGTTATAGTTGAGTGAAATCGCATGTATTAAAATATAACAAAAGGCACTTTTTAGAACTTAAATTAACTTTAAGCATTACTTTTAAATATATTTTGTAAGTTTATATAAAATAATATTTTATTTTTATAGGCCAAGGAGATATGAATTCCATAACATCACTTTCTGATGACAAAGATGACTTTGATGCATCAGAAAAAGCAGTTAAACCTAAATATATGTATATAATGTCTGGAGCAGAAGGATATATAGATTTTAGAATAGGTATTCTTTGTTCTTATTTGTGCATAACTATTATTTTAAATTATTTTTATTAAATTTATATTTTATTCTTTATATTACTATTATTTATATATTATAAAATAATGAATCAGATAATGTTTAGTGCAACTTGATTTTTTTCTTGCAAAAATTCTCTTGACTATTTTAAGCATAATTATTTAACTGTGCTTATTATATCATGCATAAAAATATTTGTAAGCTTTAATGAGATATTTTCTGAAAATATTCTTGTCTTTAGTGCTATTTTAATCCTTTCTTTATATTTTTAGGAATAATTTAATCCTATAAATGTTAGTAATGGACAAAAAATTTGAAAGGTTGCAGTAAAGCTTTAAATAGTAAAGTAATAGCTATAAAAATTTTTATGTAACTAAGAAAATCAAGGCATGTAGATAATTTTACTTTAAAATGTAAAAAAAAAATATATATATATATATATTAAGTTCCTTGGCATAATAATCATAAATTTTATTAATACATACATGATTCAAATTACAAGTAATATAGTTTTGCTTCTTAATTAATTCTCATGCTAAATTACAGTTTCATTTTTTTAATAGAAAGAGCAAATGGGTCAAAAGTATTCTGTTTTTATATGAAATTTCTAGATTGTATTCATAGATTTATTTTCATTATTTCTATATTTCAATCAATATTTTTAAATTCCATTATGATTACTCTTTAGTTTAAAAAGCTATTATAATTCAAGGGAGTATTTCAGTATTTATTGATTTATTTTTCGATGAACATTATTGCTTTCAAAACATGCTCAAAAATATTTGTTCAAGGTGATCTCATTATTTGAAACAGTTTTCAAGATTGCTTGTTTTAATTGCTGATACACCACTTGTATTTTTCCTTACAGAGATCTCCTTGAAAACATACTTTTCATGTATTCTAAGGAATGAAAGGGATTCTCATGAGTTTAGTCAAATTTAAATGATACCTAAGAAAGGACTTCTGCAATTTTATCAATTCCAAATTTCTCATTCATACTTCAATTTTTCTAATCTGAAATTTCTTTAAATTTATTGAATTATTATTAAGATAATGCAAATTAGTTCATGTCTTTAGTGCTATCAGTAGTTTTCAAGCACAAATGAATAAGTGTTTTAATTTTTGTCTTTTCATAAAATTAACAGATGTTCAGAGTAGGGTTGATTATTTTTTCCTTTGAAAAGGACAAGAATAACTTGAAATGTTTCTCATAGCAAATATTTTAATTATATTGACTAAAGTAATAGTTATTTATTGAATATATTTCTATGTAAACATAAATTGTCTTACAAAAGGAAATTTTTGTTTTATTTTTACATCATTAATTTGTATTAATGTTTTAAGCTGTTACACAATTATCTTTTTATATAACTTAAATTATTATTTAAGTTACATAAAAAGCTACATACATACACATTCTAAAATAATTTATTTCTCGTATTAGAAACATTTAATTAAAATTTTAAATTTCTATCTTAACATCAGAGTTTATTTCATGAATTTTTTTTTTCAAAAATTCATCAGATAAAAAAAAGACTATTGCATAGTACTTATTTGTATTGTATGTTTCATAAATGTATAATCATAAATTATAACAGTCGTATTATGTATTGAGGAATATGAGAAGAAAAATCAATATTGGAATGTTAAAGGAGTTGTTAAACTAGATTCTTGAATAAACAGTAAACTTGATGAGCATATTTTAATTTTAAAATTACTCAACAAACATTGTATCAAAAGAGCAAAAGGAACCATTAATCTTACTAAATGTACCCAGTTAAAAAAAGGATGAATTTAGATTACAAATTCTAAACTAATAAATATTGTGCATCAATCCATACAAGTTTCCTAGGAAAATTGTGAATGTTAAATTTAAACATATATAAAAGTATAAAATGGATGTTGTTTCATTCAAAAAATGTTTGTCAGTGAAATATATTCAATTTTCAACCCTGAAAAAGATGAAAGTGATTTTCAATAAATTTCATGCAAATGCTTATTTACAAATATCCAAAACCATATTTGTCATTTTTGTTTGTATATATGTATGAATGTCTTGTTTGATTTTTATTCATTCTCAGAAAATAAGTTCTGCTTGCTATTCTCAAACGAGGAATTATTGCTATTTTTCGAAAATCATATGTGATTCCAACTATGAAGAGGAATTATATTTATAATCGAAATATATATCCCACATGATTTATGTTTTTGATTTCATTTATAGTAAAAATATTTACAGATAAATAATATATTTACAAAACTATTTAAGATATTATTCATAAGAAAAACATATGATATTGAAAATTACATTAATGAAAATTAAATTAACATATGATAAGAAAATTAATTTAAATGATGAAAGTTATTTTTTTAAAGTAAGATTTTCTGTTTGTTACTGATAATTCATAAATGCAATCAAATATTTAAAATAATTATTCTACTACCATATTTTAATTTTTTTGAACAATTAAGAATTTTAAGAAATTAATTAAAACAGGATAGAGATAACAAGGATTAAATTTTCTACTAATAAAATTTATGATCTAATATTAGTAATGATTTCATTGTAATAAAATACAAAAAAATTACTATGAAGATTGAAAAATTTAGAATGAATTAAATATTATAAACTGAATGTTTATAATTCTAAAGCACTCTCAGTCAATTTATAACTTATTATATCAATATAATTTATAAAAACAATATTCATTTTTAAAACTAAATGTGATTATTACAAATTATCAAGATCAAGTAAATTCAAAGAATATGAAATAATCCCTTATTTCATATTCTTTGAATTTACCTGAAAGTTGCATATTCCCATTCTATAGAGTTGAAAATTAAGGTATAAATACAAATTACTCTTTGTTTGTAAACAAGTAAAATATAAACAGAAAAAATTATAATATAACAGCCATGTATAATTCAAGTGAATTTTACAAGTCTATTGAGATTCAGAATACAATGGAATATAATCTTTAGTAATTTTTCTGTCACACGTTTTTTCTGTGTTTAGGTATTTAAATGTTAAAATTAAGTAGAATTATATTAAATTTTTAGGGCAAAAATATTTGAAAAATAATTTTCTATTGAGTAGGGTAAACAATTGCAACAAATGGTAAAAATTTCTGATCAGAAAAAAGAATTACAAAGTACACTATAAATGTGTTGGGTTCTTTGAGTGATAGGCTGATGGACATCAAAACTGTTAGTCAGTCATCTAGTTAACACTACTCTGAGGTGGTTAGGGAAAAACTGATATACGTCTTATCGTGAATTAGAGGCTTTTGTACTCTTGACAAGCTCTTGGGGGGAGGAGAGGATGAACTAGTTTTGCTGTAAAAATGCAAATTATGTTGCCATCCTAAGCATATTTTAAACAAGATTCTTCAAAGAATCTCAGAAAGTTAAGAAATTAAACAATAATTTGTTACTTTTAAAAAAACAGACAAAGAGTTTTTATTTAGATTATTAAATACATAAGAAAAATTCGATATTCAAACAATCTTTCCTTTTTTATAAGAAAAATTAATTTATATTCATTTCACAATTTAAAAAAAAACACACTAATGTTGTGCAACATACCTCAGATCAATTTTTATGCTCAAAGTATTTCCAGGCTATTATTTAACAAATATTATGTTGATAAATTTGCAGGAGATGAGGAAGACGACTGTGATGAAATTGACCGCTCTTGTAGAAGTTCTTTGAGATCTGAGCAAAGCCATTTAATAGTGTGGCAAATCCCTTTGCCTAGCTCAGCATCAAGTCACTAATTGTATTTGTATTTTTTAATATGGAATTTAACATGCCAATATCTTCAAAAGTTTCTAACATATGCAAAAGACTGATATTATGTATTATAAGGTGTAAAGTTTACATTTCATGTGTTTTAAAGAAACTTACAGAATTGACTCTATTTATACTTGAAATAAGGCTTTATTAGGACAATGCGGTGCTTTTAACCAATGATCTGTACATTCATTTTTATGTAGTATGCAAATGTATACATATTTTACATCATCGTGGTTAAGTATTTATTAAATTTTCACTAAACTATTTATATTTATCTGTTTGGAGATTGTTATAAATCTATTATCTTATTTTACTAAGTCAGAAGGAGTAAAGAGACTTTATTATCTATTTATTTTACTAAGTCAAAAATTCAAGCATATTTTTATGCTTTTATTGACCAGGCACTTGAATTTTTAAAGGCAATATGTGGAGAAATATTTTAAAATTAGGTTTTAGCAAATACAACATTTTTGTCTTGCAATCTTTTTAATCATAATTGTAATTTTTTTATGAAAATATGGCTATATTTTTGCAGTTATTCTTTTTTTTAATGTGAAGCTTTTATATATCTCGATTATTAATATGTTTTGAATCATTTTAAAAATTTCTCACATCATTGCAAATTATTATAATCAAGTAATATCATATTAATAATGCAAATATTTGCTGTACAGATTTTTATTTCAGTATTTATATCATATTTTATTAAAAATTTTATGAATGAAATATTTATCTAATATTAAGAATTTGCAAAACTGAAAGTATATTGAAAAAAATGCTTAAAAATTATGACAAAAAGAAAGTTAAAACTTGCTGTTAATTCCTAGGATATTGCAATCTTGCATTACAAAATGTTATACTTCATTATTAACCCAAAATGTTCATCTAATCTTTTAAACTTGCAAAATTAAAAATACATAAAAATCATTCACTATTTATTAAATAAGTGATAAATTCATATTTACTCTTATAATATGTTTATCTTCATGAATAAACTTTAATATTTTATTAATAATCCTTTGATTTATTTTGATAATTATAATATTCCTTGAATATTATAATTTTGTTTTTGCATACACTCTTTGCAATGAAATTTTTCATCAGTTTTTATTGGCAGCTCATTTAGAATAATTAAAATGTTAATAATGTTTATTAATATTTTATTGCATATTTACTAATATTTTTGATGAGAATTTGATAATCGTTTTTATTTGTGAAAATACAATATTTCTGTACAAATAGTTTATATAGAAAGTAATTTCATTTTTCTATTATAGCAAAGTGCTTAATGCTGTGTTTTGCTGAAAAAAAATGTCAGATAATTTATGAAATGTTGCTTTAGTTTACATTCTAAGTATTTCAATATTTTTGCAGCTTCTTTTTTATATATTCAAAAATAGAAAAACTTATGACAACTTTTTTTTTAAGTATGCAAGCATCCTAGTATTACTATATATTTAATAGCTGAGAAGATATATCTCCCTGATTATATCTTTTGTTTATTCACCAATTTAAAAATGAAAACTTTATATGTTTACTTGGAAAATTGATTGAACAAAATTTTAACTATTTGTTTACCAAACATATTATAAGTATCTCTCATTATTTTCGTATTAGTTGAAAATCAGATTTATAAACATTCTTTAAAATTCACTTACAAATTAAATTAATTGTGATAGTGTGACACACCATTAAAATCAAAATATAAAGCATGTTTAATTTCATCCATTCATTAAATTTGTTTATAAATATCATTTAAGAAATTTTTAACAGAATAATTTTTAAAAATTATGTAATTTGTTTTTATTTTCATAAATAATTTTATTTATTTATTTTGATGCTATATTTTTATTTACAAATTAACAGTTATGTTATATTAAATAAATCTATTTATATATTGTAACATACTTTGTGTTTAATATATTCTTCAATGTTGTTTTTAAATATTTAACTGCCTATTTTTGTCAATTATTTTTTCTTTTAACTACTTTCAAAAATACCAGTTTTGACTGTGATAGACTAAAATGATCTTTATTTGTTTAAAAGCTAATGAATTATGCCTGTATCTAATAAAGATTTTGTTTTATATATAAGTTTCTGCATTTTATTTAATACATAATTAAAAACCTGTTTTAGGCAAAGTGAGTTAATTTAGTTCTGTTCCTTTCTACTTTTTTATTTTTATCTTATTCGAAATATACATAAAATGAAATGATAGTCACAATATTTCAAAATTTGATTGATTTTTGCTCCATCATACAAATATCATACATAAATTTAAATAGTATGCAACATTAAAACTAAAGAGTTATTTTAATCAACACAAAGTCATTGGGATAGCTCTTTTTATATTTGAAAGATATTAATCTATTGATAAAACTAAGGAAAACATAAATTAATAATTTGTAAAAACTTAAACTTTCAAATATTATCACTGAACTCAAATATCGCTCACTTGTTTTCTATATTTAAATAACAAATAATGCACTATACTGTTATGCATTTCTCATTATTACTTAATACCCAAGTAGTTTCACAAGTTTTATTTCTAAGCCAATGCTATGTTATAGGATTTTTTTGTAAATAATTGATGACACTATCTTAAACTATAATGTAATTATGTTTTGCAATCAAATTCAAGATTTTCTGAATAGAAAATAATTCTTTTGAAATTTTAATTACTTACATATGAATACCATTAACAATAAAATTTTAGGAAATATTTGGATATCTCTATTTGATTTATCAAACTGGAATATATCAATGAAGTTGAGTTCATTTTTTTAAAATTAATTTAGTACTATATGTGTGTACAAGATTGGAAAGAAAAAAAAAATCCCATAAAATTTATTTGCACTGTAACACAATTTTTTCGATATGCTACAGAGAAAATGTAAATTGCATTCTTGTCTACATCGTTTTTGTATAATATTTCCAAAAACAATTGAGGTTTTTTTTTTCTCTTGATAAATTTATTGAGAATACATGATATACATATATTACTAATTTTCAAATTGATTTCATAATCTAGTTTTTTTACTTCTTTTAGTACATAATGAAAATCAGATTTAATCCTTTAATAATAAGAAACTATTTTGTTCTTTTATTGCATAATAAAATAGTGAAACTGTATCTAGTTTCATAGCTAATTGTATGCAAATTGAAATATAACATTTATATTTATTTTAAAAGTGAGAAAGTTAGTTAACTTATTTTGATATTGGTTGTGTGAACTGTGTTTGTAATGTTTTTAGAGCTGTTACTTGTAAATTCTTATGGAGCTAATTTTTTTATTGTTAAAACATATAGAAAATGATTTCATAAAAATAATACCAGTAAATGTACATTTGTATAGCAGTTTTTTATTTTATATATATTTTTATACTAATTGAATTTTAAAATTATCTGCATTTGCTATCTTCAATTTTTATTTAAAAATTTTAAACATATATTTTTTCTGTTCATCAATAACAATAATGTAAAGGTAAACAACAAATTATGGAACTATATCTTTATTTTGTGTAATTTCTTTTTAATATACATAGCACTTATATGTTCAAGCACAACAGCCACATTCTTTATTTAAAGGCATATAATTACACACATATTGTGTAATTATGTGAATGCATTTGGCTTCCATTCAAATGGATACAGTTTTATTTCAAATTTAATGAAATTTCGTGCATTTGATTTTCAGAAATTCCGAAAGATCATTATTAACATATCATAAAAATCTTAATTTATCGCTGTTATTCCATAGTATTTAATAGAAGTTGAGTGCTTCTGGTTAATTATTTGTTATATCTTAAAGACATGTCAAACGAAGCATATTCAATTTTAAAATCTGGATGTGTTATTAACAGTCAAAATTACTTATGATATTTACTACACATGATATTCTCTTATAAATGTATTGCATCTTTATAAAATAGTGGAATTTACTTTGTTATAATGAGAAGTTTTTTCATATTTTTTATTCTATTCCCACTCCAGTACAGGGTCATTAAAGTATTACATGGTTATATAATACATAGTTATATTTTAAATATTTCATCTTCTGGTAGGTGAACCTGTTACAATTTGTATGGAAAAAAGTTCTAATTAATGAGGTTTGCATTAAGAATCATAACAGCGGGAAGAATCACATCATTATTTTTGAGATCCAGATTATTATTTTATAAATGTGGATTTTTAGGGGAGAAAAATTTTTGAAGATAGGTATTAATCACTTCTTTTTTCAGTTCCACTTAAAAATGGGGGCAATAATTTGTCGAAAAATATTACTTTTGTAGAATTAGAAATAGGATTGAGAATTTTTCTCATGCAGATATTGAATGATCTTTTTTTAAATGAAATATTTAATTCAGAAGTTTCCATCAAATGTGAAAGGAATACACATTTATAATAGTATAAATAAAAAGAACAGTTACAATATACGGCTATTTATATATTTGATGAAATTTTAGTAATAATAATAAAAACTATTTTTGTGATAAGTAGACGAAATTTGAGAATCGGATATTGGAAGTTATACAAAGCGAAATGAAGTATTGTTGATTGAAAACTTGGAAAGTTAATCAAAGCTTGATGGTTACTGCAAAAAGTACTTTTATTCTGTAAGAGAAATTTCAACCTCGATAAGAGTTGCTTTAGATGGATATTAAATGTCATTTATATATACAGCCATTACATTGATTTTTAATATAAAATATATTAAAAATCAATGTAATGGCTGTAAATGACATTTAATATCCATCTCCGTTTAATGACTAAGTACTTGCAAATTTAATACATACGTTCTCTCAATTTTAAGCCCAGAAATATGCTACTAGTAAGGCAAAGTGTACTTAGAAAAAAATAGACAAAGTCAAAAGGTCTTCGATTTAGCTTACTGTGAAATCCATTTTATTATGCTTCTTTAATTTGGATTAGCTTTTCTACCTCTGGTAAAAATTCAGATGAACACGCGCTTCATAAGACACGAGTTTGGGAATAAATTTCCAAGTAGAAAATCATATCTTGAACTCGAATACTTTTTATTATTATTTATAGTACACTAAAATGGTTATTTTTATTTTTAAAGCTTAGGAGAAGTATTTCTGTGCTAAATTGTGAATAGCAGAAATACTTTTCCTAAGCTTTAACCGTGATCCATGTCGCTGACTGAAAATAAAATTGCTGAACTTAGCCCTTTTTGAGCATTAAAAAAGAAACCGACTTGCATTGTTAATGATTTGATGCTTCTATTTCATTTCTCTCATTATTTCTTGAATCTTATGAAAGCATAGCTTGTATTCTCGCCCTGTTTTCAGCAAAAATGAGTACATTATAAATACGCTTCCTTGAAGACACTTCATAACATTTGAACATCATAATATTTATGATTGGGAATAATATCTTACTAGTTTAATGAAAAAAAAAATAATAATTAGCAATGATTTGGATCGATGAATAAAATAATAACGGATTGCAATATGAAACACATTGTATTTGGACCTACAATTTATTTTACACCGTTTAGGCTCTAAAGGGGAAACGTAATATTGTACCTCTAAGATTTCGTATACAAATTGAAGCGACGCTGATCTACAACTTCTCCACGGGATGGATCCCAACGGAACAAATTAAGAAGATGCTAAAGTGCCATCATAGAAATTTAGAAATCAAGTTGAAAGGTAACGTTCGCGTTGAGAATCATTCTCAGTTGTGTTTAACTATCCTAGAAATCATTTCAAACTGTCGAAGCAATTTTTCGACTGTTGTCCATAATGAGAAGATATGCAGTGACAACTATTAATAACCGTTTTATTACATGGTATCCAAGAGAAAGACAAAAGTAATAGAAAATGTAGGGGAATGGATCATTCAAAATCTAAAGTAATTATTTTAAATAGGAAACTGCTGAAAAATGGTCTGTGGTTAAAAGCCTATACTATCTGTATCTGCTTATTGAAAACAAGATGCTGATTTTCAAGTGTCAAGAATTAAACAAAGATTAAAAGTGTTCTTCCTTCCCGTGAGAAGTGAAATTCACTTTGAAAAAAAAGTATATATAAAAATAAAAATGTCTTAGTTATATTAATTTATTATTTTACCAAATTTTACAAAAAATTATTTAGGTATATTCGTGCATTTCATTAAAATATTCATATGGAAATAGTATTGTTTTATTTTTTATATATAGAAGGATTCAATAAAATGAAATTTGTTATTAGTATCTAAACTATTGTGAATAATGAACTAATGAATAAATGAGAAAATGACGAATAAGAAATTTTCTTGAAGTTTTTGAAACTCAAGACTTTTTTTTATTTAGGAAATATGAATTTAGCGGAATAAAATTGTGGTGCTTTTTTCGTCAAAAAAATTATAGATTCTGTGTGGTAGCACATTACTATTGAGTGATTATTAAAATATTTATTAAAAATCACGTGATTCATTATTAATCTAAGAAAAGCAAATTTTCCTATGCTTCTTGAATTATAAGTGCTTTTATGAACGGATGATTTTCTGCAAGAATTCGAAATAGAACACCATTATATACTGTGTGCACTATATAACGCCTTTCGACTTTTTTGTTTCTTTCTGATTCACACTGAATCGAATGCAAAATTAATGTAAAAAAAAATGCATATTTATGTTCCATGCAAGAAAAAGAAAGTTTTTTCAGAAGTAATTAATAATCTAACATATAAGCATTATTGCAGGAATTTGCCTAAATATTTTTTTCTCACCCTAAATAAATAAATTTTTCTAAAATTTTACAGTACAAAGAACTGTCGAGAATAGGTTATGAGACTAAATAGAAAAATATAAACATAAAAACCAGCAATTATTTTTGTAACAGAAGAGACATTAAAACTAAAAAATAATAAACTATAATATTTCATTATTTGAAAATATAGATCTGATTCGGCAAAGGTTTTTGAAATATCAAATGAATCTCTTAGATATATAGCTTTAAGTTTCACTGAAATCATTTGCTTGCCCTACACACAAAAATTAATACGATAAATATTCATTCTCGTCAATTCACAGATTTTCGAAATCACGTAATTAGTAGTAATATATATTATTAATTAATCAAGTAAACATATTGTTCCTACAATTGGAAATACACAAATAACTTCATAATATCGAATAACGAGGAAAAAATTATAATTAGTATTCCGTGTCGTCTACTGAATCTTGAATTTCGAAACTTCTTATGTTGCTGAAAAATGTTTGTGTTCAGAGAATGTGAAAAGTTGTCACCGTAGCCTCAACTTCAACCTGCATATTTTCTCCTAATTTTAATCCTACCTTTATATATCTGTTTTAATTATGTTAAGTTTAGAGGATATTCAGATATATATAACTTGAAAAAATTGTTTATTGATAGGATTTAATGAGAATTTAACTAATTTTATTCTAATTTTTTTTATCGAAGATTAAAAATTATTTATAATTTTTTTTTGATTATCTATGAAAAATGACTGACACCAACTGAAACTGCAACAATGTAACTGAAATCGAAATGCAATCATGATCATGTTCTAAACATAATTTTTTATCGTTTTTATTTATTTCATCATGTTGCTTTAAAATCATGATTTTGTTTATAACCAAATATTTGTTTCTTTAAAGTCATGATTTTGTAAACACACTTACACACACACACACACACACAAGGAATATTTAAAGGTTTATACTGACATTAAAGAAAAATAGAATGGCTAATTATAGAAAAGGAGATGAAAATAAAATAAATATATACACTCCTGCTTTCCCTTAGGAAATTTCTAACGTTCATCAAATGAAAAAACCACTTATATATATATATATATATATATATATATATATATATATATATATATATATATATATATATATATATATATAGACAAACTATTATATCGGAAAGAATTCAGCTAATCAAATACATGTGGATCTCTAATCATAAATATCAAATGAATCTCTTAGATATACAGAGATGTAAATTCAAATTGCACTTCGACAAAGCAGTGTTGTTATAAGATATATAATGTGCAGAAACAAATGGATTTTTGGGAGATTTTTTCTAAGACAGTTGGTTGTTTCCCATGTCCCAAGAAAGGAAACCCGAAAAGCTCCGTAGCCTCCATCTTGCATGAAGAAGACAAAAATACAACACTTATATCTCATTGTTCAACTATGTCTAGAATCAAACTCGAAACCTTTCGCTCCAAAGAGAAGTGTCCTATCACTAGGCAATGTTAAACTCCGTCAACAAGTGGCGCTTCAGTTTACTATGATTACACCCTCCAGCATGTAATTATACTATATTCAAGCGAAAAAATTAGTGTTTGTCTACTGCAATAAGCTCAATAATAATAGTTTAATTAGTGACAATTTTATTATAACAACAAGTGTTATAATTTCAAATGGGAGTTATTCTGTTTCCTGTTATTCTGAACGCATTCAGTAAGCCAACGTTGGTGTCTTTCTTCCAGATTTTTTCCTGAAATCTCTTATTTCTACGTCTATACCATTTCAACAGACATGTACAGAGATATGTTTGCACCATGTCAATAAGCAGGTACAGACAAATTTTCGAGAGCGATTCACTTGGTAGATAGTACAATATTTACTCTAATATGTCTGCTGCTAATGTTTGTGAAAATATAATTAATTGATGATATAGCTGTTCGCCATTTTATATCTCTGTATTATGTTTCCAGATTATTAATACCAAAAGATTTTTTTTCAATTTAGAATTTTTGTGAAATAATCTTACATTAAAAAACATTAAAAAAAAAATTAGTGAACTGTAAGGTATTCAGTGCCAGAAATTTCCGGGATGAAATTACAACCATGAATTACAGTAAAAAAGTTATTAAATAATAAGAATTGATGATTGGTTAGAAAGCAGGAAGTTGCTTACAGGAGTGGTGAGAAAGCAACATATTTAAATTTTTTTCATTCAGGACTTCTTTCTAGAACTTACGAGTGGTTTTCTCTCTCAAAGGTGGAGTCTTGCAACACCGTTTTAACGCTCTCGTAAAGTTAAAACCATGGCTCAATTATTTATGCAAACAAACACGTGCGCGGGGTCATACGCGAGATCAATTAAGTTTGGCTAATGGCTGTGCGAAACAGCCTGTAGCGCAGCTGTCTGACAGTTTTGTTCCATATTGATGAGAATTTTATGTGTTCTATATCAGCAATACAAAAGAATTATATATCACTATCGTCTGCTTTGCTCTTCATTTTGTAGCCTTAAGCGTTTCTTTTTCTTTAAATGTGTCATAGATAACTAAACTCTTATTGATAACTTATGTGAAAAGTGGTTAAATACTGATTTGAAATAAAATTATAGATAGTAGTACTTTTCGCTTTTTGCCCTTATATGGAATCAAATTTCAGAGAACTGAATTTGTTAAAATATTTTATACTGAATGTTATTTTAGTGTATAAATATTGGTAATAATATTAATAAAAGCATAAGTTTAATTTTAAAATGCTTATTAAACGAGATTTATTTCTAAATTAAAATTCACGAAATGAAAAAATCGCAACATCTTTTATAAGAGAAAGTTAATGAAATTATAACTGAAAGAAAAATAATGTGAGACAAAATACATTTATGATTTTAATTTGACTTCCGTACTGCAATATTTTCTAGTTTTATTCCAACTTTATATTACAATAAATTTTATTTAGATTATTATTCTTATGTTTCTAAAAAATATATCTTGATTATAATGGTTGCCCTACACTTCTAATGATATATTTATGAAATTATCGATAAAATAGTTTTATATCAAATTCGAAAACCTCCCAATTTTATTATCAAAATTTTCCAACAAGCGGTTTCTATAATTTCTTGATTTATAAAGTATAATTAAGCTTGATAAATAAATGTGATGAACACAAAGTTTATGAGAATTTTGACTTAGTTTTAAGAGCTTTGTACAAAATATGATACTTTCTGATATAGAAGATGAGGACAGTATTTTAATAGAACTATCAATATTTTTAACAGTATTTTAAGGTGTATTTGCAGTTTCTTTAACCTTTAATGGGAATCATCTATTATAAAAACAATGTATAATTTAAAATTTTTTTATTCAGTTTTTTCCATTTTTTTAGTTTGGGAGAAAATTTTTGTAGTAAATTTTAGAACTTAGAGCTGACTTTTAATGATTGTCAATTGAAATTTCATCAGAAAATTTTATTCAATTTCAGTTACATTCTTAATTAATGAAATTAAATAACGAAAAAGGTTAAAGGACACAATCCATTGAAATGTAAATAATCTACCACATAAATTTAGTAAGCGCAATTTTTGTCATTCAACTTCTTAATAGAAATTTAAGGTGTTAATATGTTTCTTAAATAAAAAATATGATCTTGCATTTCCATTCTCATGGATACATGTTTGAGAAAAAAGGCTTATCTTTGATATGTACTGGCAAATAAAAATTTACTTGCTGAATTTGTGAAGAATATTATAAACATATCACATAAAAGCGCTTAAAATGGAATAATTTTGCATTTTCATTTTTAAGTAAAGTATTATTCGCAAGCATATAAGTATATTACCAACCATATTAAATTAAAGAAAAAAATCTCATTTATAACAATTATAATAACTTTCTTTTTTAATGATGGCAACTATTCGACACTTTTTTTTAACTAGTACTTCAAAGGCAATATAAGTATAAACTTTAACGGAAATGTGAAACCTTATTAATTTAATATAAAGAAATAAATGTCTTTTTTAGAGTAATCAGCATTTTAAACGCTGAATTTCTTTGCCGTGGCAAAGTGTAATTTATCAAGGTGTACAAACTGTCTACCAGCAATCACTTTAATGAATTCACCCTAATCATTCAAGCTCAAACCTTATCGGGTGAATTTCCAGTTACTGAATCTAAGATTGTTAAATGACAGCTTCAATCTTTTCCTCTTAGAAAAAGCTGAAACATTTCGAAAGATTGTTCCAATTTTTCAAAGTTTTTATTATTTTCTTTTTTGTCAAATTGTTTTACTTCGAAAGTTTAAGTGCAGTGCAGGGATCTTCTTTCACGAGAGACAATTCCACAGGCTTCTTCGCCTACGAGACTTTATGTGTGATCTTTGTTCTGAGAAATTTAGGTCACAACTTTATTCGGCGATGAGTGTTCAAAAGGAGAGTGATAGAGCGGGAAAAAATATAAAAAGTGAACCTGTTCCATCTTTTGGAAAAACTGCTTAGACTAGAGCAGATTTTTTTCATTCCACATCATTGTCCTGTCTAGGTTAGAAACGTGATCCACAGAGGTGTCGAAAAATCTGCTCCAGGCTGAGGCTTGGTCTTCCGTTTTCTCTTTTGAGGAATAAGATTGCTACAGTTAAACAAGCTAAATTAGATTATTCTAGTTTATAGTTTTCTTACGTGATTCATAATCGTTCAGGTAGGGGAAATCACAAAGACAATTGGATTTATTTGAATTGCAACCTTAAAATGGGATATTTCTTAATAGGTACATAAGATCTTGGAATGCTTTTGTATTTAATATAATGTGAGCATCTTAGAATTCCTTATTAATAGATATGTAAATGATGAAGAATTTCATATTCTTGTATTAGATTTTTGGTTGATAATTGTGGTGATATTAGAAATAGTTTTAGATAAATTAAAATTGTGAGAAATGATATTTCACATTAACGTTGCATCTCCTTATACTGTTTTGTTCTACGAGCAACAATACTTTAATTAAAAAGGAATTTTTCTTAAAGTGTTGATTTAATAATACTTAAAACCAGTGAAGCAGTTTATATATAATTTCAATGAGAGAGATTTTCTAAAATTTAAGTGCTTTTGGATTATTTTCAATTTAGTATTTGCTTCGACTTCTAAATGGATTTTTAATTTAATAATTTTAAATTTGTCTTCTTTTTTATCTTTAGAAATCTCTGAGAAAACAAATGTCTATTCAATTTTGAACTGCAATGATTGGTTAACATTGATTCTTACTTCATATCACCATACTACAATAGCGAAGAATATTAGGGAGAATATATTTAACATCTAAAGACTCCTTAAGATGCTAAATTATCCACTTTCCAGTGAGAATTATTCAACTAGAATTCTTTCATATTATTCAACACTCTATCACACAAATTGAATGAATTATAATCTTATACAGAAGGCCAAAATATTTTTAGTCTTTTTAATTTCTAATATCAACTAATTATGTTGATTTTATCTACATGATTAGTTGATTATGTTGTATGTATTAACTAATTATGCTGAGGTTGATTATTTAAATAATTTGAAGCCTCGGTGAAGATGAATAATTTTTATTATTCAATTTTAACTTTATCGAAATATTGCCCAACTTTTTGAATCTTACTTATCCCATTAAAAGGGAACCTTTGCATTTAAGCAATTTCAAATTATTGTTTGTTCCTTAAAAATTATAAATATATTACACTCCTGATTTTCATGTTAATCACTAAACAAGTACTCATAGAAAAAAAAAAGTAAAGGAATGACTTTAAAACATATGAAACTGTCAAATTTAAAATGAATAAAAACTTTTAAGCCTATCTTTTTTTTTTCTTCTTTTTTAAAAAAAAATCTAAATTTTAATTATTATTTGAGTTTAAATAGTTTTTACCAATTTAAGGTTTAACTATTGAGGTAACTCACGTATCCAATTTCACATTTGTTCTTTTCTTTGTTTATATATAATATTAATTGCATGCTTTCAAATATATGGATACCATTTTTAAAAATATGTAATTTCCGATAGTTAAACTATCCGTAAAACAAGGGATTCCCTAATAAATTAGAAATTTAGAAAAGTATAAGGTTCTTAACTTCATGAACAATGAATAAAAATCTCTCAAGTGCATTATATAAGTAGTCTTTTGTTTCAGTATTTGTTATTAATTTTCATAATTACTGGATTCAAAATCGTAGATTTTAAGATATAGTAAACGTTACAAATTTCCTAGATTAATAAGTTTATTTCAGACACATCTTAATACTATGTTTACGAGGCGCATCTTAAATTCTTAAAGGAAATTATAAAAACTAATCTCATTTTAATGTTACTTTTTGTACTGATCTTTATTCGTTGTGCAAGATAAATATAAGTTGAAATCTATTTTCTTTAAAAGTTTTAAAACATTGAAGTTCTCTAAGTGGTACACCTATCTCTACGGATGTGATTCAAATTGACGAGGCAATAATGTAAACAAAATGTTTAGCAAATTAGTTTTCTCTATGTAGAAACCACAATAATAAATATGAACAAGAGATTTTTGGTGTCGTTATTTTAAATGCAATCAGCCTTATGAGCAAAGCAACAGTAAGCATCGCCTGAGCATATCGTGAGCTGATTGAATTTTGACTTGAATGAGGCATTTTCAAAGCCACTTACGTTTTTGGTTGTTTATGGACTTGTGGAGATGCTCTAGTATTGGAATTGGAGTATCTGAAATTACCAACAACATCAGAAAGAACGAAGCGCAGAATGTGAATTACAATCGGAAATTTATTTACAAGACTTTTGTGATAAAGAAAAAGAGTATATTTCAGTAAAAGATACGAGAAATAAATGTAGAATATTGAAGTAATGAACTAAAACATCATTGATAAGATGATAAAATTTTCTATATAAATATAAATCTCATATTTTAATTTTTTATTTGTATATAGGCTATTTTTAGTTATTTATATCTAAGTGCTTGTATTTTCTTTGAATATATGCATTCGTTCATATGACAAATTGATATACACTCGAAGAGACATGTATATATAAGAAATGTTCTTAAATCTAGTGTTAAGTGTGCTTTACGTTCATACTTAAAATCATATTGTTGAAAATTTAGAAGATAAAAATAAATAAATGAAAATTAAGATTGTAGATAAGATCTCAAGAAAAACACTTACCATATACTCTAAATCCAAGAAAAATACATTTGAAATACTCATTGATTTAAAACCGGTTTCAGCATTTGATATTAATCTGAAATGTAAGCCGTCTTTTCAAAGCTTCTCGAAAGGTGAATCATGACATCAATATTTCAGCATATTTCCTGTTAAAGTCTTCGGTAATGACTAATCAACAGGAAAGAGCTATCATAATTTATTGTTGAGTGTAGGCATGACTCTATAATCAATAGCGGAAGAGATTCAAATATTTACTCAAAGAAGCTTTGTTGTAAAAGAACAAGTTTTTCTTTATTCCAAGTCTAGTTTTCTTAGAACATATCGCATACAAAAAGATAGATGTAATATTTAGTTTTATTTTTCTTAAGTATGATATTTTAGCTTTTAATAATTTTTCAGAGCTTTCCATAATATCAATACTTAATTCAGAGTGCATTAAACACATGTGTGAATAAAGAGAAATAATTTTTGACAGGGAAAAATACTTGAAGTAGTAATTTTTAAAAAGTTTTCTCCATTATATCCATTTAATTAATCATATGAATAATATATATATATAAATATATACACACATATATATATAATATATATTATATATATATATATATATATATATATATATATATATATATATATATATATATATATATATATATAGACTATTATTTCTACATTATGAAAACATATGAACAATAAATAATTTTTTTCAACATAATAAAGCTGCTTTGCAATATAATATTACTACATATTTCACAATATTGTTAGTTAAATACATGTGATTACGATTTTAACTTTTATTTGCACTTAAATCGCTTAAAGTATTGCGTTAATTAAAATATTCTTTACGAACATAAATTATTTTATTCAAGCTTATTTGAAATGTGTGAATAAAATATTTTGAATTATATTTGTTCGTGATGTTAAAGGTTATTGATACTATTATAAATGTTATTATAATATTGATTAGATAATGAACATTAATATGATAGTTTATATATAAATTTTATACTATAAATATAAAAATTTTAAGTATAAATCACATTATTATTTAATTATTTGTGAAGTTTCAATTTAAAATGTATATGTTTAGATATTTATATTTCATTAATCATCAACAATAACAATATAATTAATTTTTTAGTGTGTGAATTGTTTAATATGAATTTAAGTGGTGATCATTTGTTCTCCGCTTTAAAAAATATGCATTGATAACATACTTATAATAAAGATAATATGAAATATTCTTCTTTGCTTTCAAGTGTTACTGATTACACTATGTGCAATAATTTTGAAAATATTAAAATCCAGTCATTGACTTATGTTACTCAGTACATAAGTCAGAGTTTTTGTAAAGTATCTCTATAGATGTAAATTATCTTTTAAGTAACAACTTGTTGCACAATCTTAGTGTTAATATAAAATTTTAAATTAAATTGCTTAACTAAATTGTTAAGCAATAAGCATTTTAAAAAAGAATTTCAAAATATTAAAGTATTTCTTATGGAATCACCGATTTTAATTCTCCTTTAAATACGAGGGTTACTCTGAAGTTTTTGAAATACGCGCAGATGAGAACTTACAAAATAAAAATAACGATTTAATTTTAAAATACAAAGTATTTAAACACAGAAGACGATTTTATATTGACTTACTTCAACTTGTTTATCGTGGTATAAATTTTAAACAGAAGAGAAAACGAAGTTGATGCGAGAACATTTTCACGATATGATTTTCTACGATTTTAAAGCAAGATTTAATCAAGAAGAATGCGTTCAACGGTTGAAGTTAACATTTGGTGATGAATCTCCAGCTCGTGCTACTGTATTCAGATGGTTTAGAGAATTTAGAAAAGGTCGCAATTTTCTTCAGGGTGAAGAACACACAGGAAGGCCTCCGTCGGCAGTAATCCCGGATAATGAGGCTTCCATACGAAAAATGTTAAGGGATGATAATCGCTGTATCTGTCAAATGATACAGAAGGAACTTAACATTGGATCCGTAGCCATACACAAAATCATTCATAAAGAATTGCATATGAAAAAAGTAGTTTGCCGGTGGGTTCCCCACAATCGAACTGAGCACCAAAAAGAGGAGCGTGTCAGAATCAGTAAAGAAACTCTTAAATTGTTAAATGATGGTGGCCACCGCATCATTTCTAAAATTGTAACAGGTGATGAAACGTACATACCGTTTTCTGACGTTCCAACACGACAAGAAAGCAAAGTATGGGTCCTTGAAGATGCTCCCACGCCGACAATGGTGAAAAAACAACGCGCACTGAAAAAAAGTGGTGTATGCCGTTTTCTTCAGAAGTACTGGATTGGACAAAGTCATCAAGTTGGAAGGACAGAAGACAGTAACAGCAAACTGGTATACCACTAAATGTCTTCCAGAAATTCTATAAGAACTGAATGTTAGGGAACTAATGTTTCATAATGACAATGCATCTTCACATACAGCCGGATTAACAGTTGAGTTTGTTAAAAAAAATAAATAAATAAAAAAATAAAATAAAAAAATAATAAAAAAAATAAATCCAGTGATCGAACATCCACCATACTCACCTGATCTAGCTATGTGCGACTTTTGGTTATTCTTTAATCTAAAAAAGAACTTACGTGGAAAACGTTTTCGTTCAGAAGAAAAGATTAATGTGGCTATAAAAGCATTTTTTTCATCTATTCCAAGAAATGAATGGCTTGAAGCATTTAATCTGTGGAAAATACGCCTACAAAAGTACATTAATACTGGAGGAGACTATACTTTGAACACACCTAAAATTTTGTAAGTATAACTTTAAAAACCTAGTTGTATCTTAAAAATTTCAGAGTGACCCTCGTATAATAGTAAATGATAAAATTTGAATAGAATATCTAATAACTTGAACATTTTGCATCATCAAACCTTTGCATCCCTTACATAATGATTTAAAATTTCCATCTTTCGTAATGTGACATTCTGAAACAATCTGAGAAGTTTGAAAACAACGATTTCAAATTTCAATGCCCAAAGAAAGAAACATTATTTACAACCAATTTGAATCGTAAAGACAAATTTATTAAATATAATTGATTAAGACATCATGAACATTAGTTTCTTAAATATTGAAAGTGCGTGACGAGAATTTTTATTCGCTGTATAGACTCCAATACAAACATATTAAAAATATTCGACAATTAATATTTTAATCAAGTTATATTCAAATATTCAAATATTTTAATAAAATAAGAAACTTTTAGAACTTATTGTCTTTCGTTTGTATATTTTATTTGTTGATTTTGATTGTAGTAATTTTTTCATTACGAAAACATTTATATTTACAAAACATGCAATATTCTACTAAATTTGTAAAATTTTTTTTAACAAGTTATAGTCATTATTTAAATATAAAATGTTTTTTGCCAACTTCTGTGACAGTTTAAGCATTTTACATTTTTTGCACGAATTTGATTTTTCTCCTTTTATTTTGGGTATTTTTAAGTTTTTATGTTATAGTTCTCAAATATGGGAGATAACTTAGAAAACCTAATCTGATAGAAATTTAAGATACTTTTACACTCAGTTGTCATTGAAACTGATAAGTCTTATTTTAAGTCTTAAAGGACTTGCTTGATTTATATCTATGAATTGTAAAGTCTCAAGTTTCTTATTCTGGTTATGATATAAATTTAAGTTAATTTATGAATTGAGGTGCATTAGTAAAAGGAAAGCTGCATCCAAGATATTTTGTTTAGTGATGAATTTACCTTCTCCTACTAATAAATTTGAACATTTTAAAATGCTTATTGCAAATACTTTCTCTACTGTTTGCAATAAATCAATGCAAAAAAGTATTGAGAATGCAGTGTGTGCCAATGACAACACTCGTGACTTATCAGTATCAGAGAATGGTTCTTGGCAGAAAAGAGGACATTCTTAAACAATTAGCACAGTTATAGCTATTTCGATGGATAATGGAAAAGTTGTTGACTTTGAGAGTCTGTCAAAATATTGCTTTATGTGAAAAAAAATGCAAATTGTCAAAATTGCTAAAACATTATGATGGTTCTGGTGGTGGTATGGAAACAGTCGTAGGTATACAGCGTATTTTTAAACGCTCAAAATGCATTAGAAATGTACGTTATGCAAAATGCCTTGGAGATGGGGATTCAAAAGGATTTCAAAAATTAAGGATTCAAAAGTGTATGGTGAAGTTTGTGTGGAAAAACTCGAATTTATTGGTCATGTTCAAAAAAGAATGGGGACAAGATTAAGAACTTTAAAAATAGAGATGAAGAATAAATAGCTTACAGACGGGAAAACAATTTCTGGCCGTGACACTTAACTGATGCAACTATTGCAAAAGTACTACAGCTTTGCAATAAGAAGAAATGTATCAAGGTCTGTTCAAAATATGTCAAAAGCAATTTGAGCAATATATTTTTACAACTTTTCGACTGATGACAATCCTCATCACTTAAGAGAGAAGCCAGGGCTTAATAAAAGTATTGATATTGGTGAGAAATATGCCCATAAAACATTCGCTACCTGCTTGTACTTTTAGCTATAAAGAAAATTTTTAAAGACTTGACAGTTAAGGAGCTTTTACAAAAATGCATACATAGTGGCACACAAAATATAAATGAGAGTTTTAACAATTATACATGGGAGAAAGAATTCCATAAAAATACTTTTGTTGGAACCGAAACTTTAAAATTTGTAGTTATGGATCTGTGGTATGTTTTAATGATGGAGTATTTAGTCGCACTTTTGTTATGAAAGAAATGGGAATCCTGCCTGATTCGGAATGCGTGTGACTCATTTCGAAAAATGAACAAAACTAGAACCTGTGAAGCATAATTATTCATAGAAGATATGAGCAGGGAACCTCGAACATTAAAAAGACGAGAAAAAATGAAACATTAGAAATGATATTAGATGACCAATATGAGTCAAAAAATTTTTTAAAATTTTTTAAATGCCAATTTTTATTAGATACTCTTTAAAATTTTCTCATTTTTCTCATAAAGCTGTTTGAATATGCAAGTATGTTCGTACAAAAGTCTAATTGCTTTAAAAATTTGAAATTTTACATGTTTATGTACACACTTTATGCACATTTAATAAAATTGTTAAAATTTATTTTCTGCGTTATAGTCTTTTTTAAATAGGAAGTTTGTATAAAAATTGCTTAAATTTTAGATTTTTTTTTCAAATTCTTTATTCGTTTTTATTTTGTATAAAATATATATTATAAATGTATTATGAAATAAATAACTTCACACGAATTTACAAACATATTTAAATGTATTTTTGGCCGTTTTGTTAAATTCTTGCGTTTAAAAATGTTTTTAAGCGTCCTACAAGAAACATCAGTGGCAAAAAGTACTACCACACATCTTAAAGTAATTTAAAAAATAATAAAAAAACCCATATATTTCTCTTTGTATTTTGTTTTTTTCAATAGCAAAAATATGTTCTTTACATAACTACATTGTTTGAAATTATTATTTTTAGCTTAAGATAAAGTGTGTTAAAATATTTTTAAAGAATATTAGCACACTTTTTCTTAAGCAAAAAACTATCATTTTTTTCTATAAAGGTTTTGGTTCCCTTTAGTAGAAAAAAAAAAAAAAACTCTTTAGAAATTTGATAATCTGTCGCAGCATGTAACTGGTAAATGATTTCTAATTATTTTAACGAATTTAGCAATAGTTGAAGCATATTAAATATAAACTGAATTTTATTAAAATCTTAATTAATTAAGGTCTGCATAAAATAATCTTAATATACAAAGAAGTTTTTAAAACTACAAATCAACACAGAACTACTCTAAAGATATATGGTTTTAAAATATTATCAATATTTATTAGAATGTATAACACAGTTTATAATCAATTTTACATGAAATTATAATTAAAAACTATGTTATATACTGGGTTGTTCGGAAATTCCTTTCGCTTTTCATGAAAATAAAAAATGTGCAGCAAATAAATATTGTATTCCATTGCACATTGTCTATTCTAGTTCAATAGCTTTTACCATCTTTCTGGTTATTGCACGATTCCAGAGTCATAAATTGATTGATTTTTACTAACAAAAAGCCGATCCATGAAGGAAAAACGAAACTACTTTCGAACAACCCAATATTTATTATATGTCAAGATGTAGTAACTAATACATTAATTTGGTAATCACGTCTTGCCGAATGATATGGAAGATTATCTTATAATTTATGACTGAAAAATCTTACAATTTCCTTCACTTAGAAAAAGCTTTTTTAAAGCATCTGTATAAATACTATACTTCCACAGAAAAAGTCTTTTACTACGAGGAAATGTTTTAATGTTTGCAGTAATTTAAGCCTTAGAGAAAATTTCTTCTAAAAAATATGAAAAAAAAAATATATATATATATACCTGAATAAGAAAGCTAAAATATTTCAGACTAATAATTAAATAGACCCTTTCAGCGAAATAACTACGATGAACCTTGACACAGCACTAATATTTAAAAAAACAGTTGCGAAATTGTTATCTCGAACATCGTATAAGTTTTTCTCTTTGATGGCTGACCTAAAATCCAACTCCGTAAAGGTTTACCTAACCCTCAACAGGGGCTGTCAAACCATGCAATGCTAAATTTTACGGTGAAACTTATTCTTCATAAGAATTTTTTTTATCTGTCCGCCTCTCTCTATTCAGTCCTAAAAAATGATTCTTGAAAAACCAGGTCATGTACTAGTTCATTTAACTCTTAGAGTTCCTGGAATTTTCCTCCAGCAATCAGTAAAAAAATAACGTTCAATCATCATAATTTTTTTAGGTTGCTGATTTTAAAATATGAATTACTGCAGAAAGGATAGCGATTAATATTTTAGCGACGAACCATGTTTAATGATTTTTATTATAAAAATAAAATTTATAACCCTTCTTAGAGTTAAGTTTATTTTGAATTCATCAGATCATTATACATGATATCAACAGATATTTTCTTTAAGATTGTTAAATTTTTTATTTATTTTTATTTTTTGATTGCATGATATTGTCGATTCAAGGATCAAAAGGTAATATTGTTTGTTATAAATTGAAATCATACTTAAAAGCTTAGAGTTGTTACTGAAGTAGTAAAATTTTGATTTATTTTAAATTGTGTAAACCTATAAATACAAAGCATACATTCAGGTGACATTTATAATATACATAAATTTACATTGCAATGAGGGTTACTGTTATATACTACAATTAATATTCACTTCAATGTTTTTTGATAAATCAAAAGAAATTAGACATTCATGAAATTATTTATCGGATGGAAATTAAATATTTAAAAAAATGTAGGACATTTAAAAAAAATAGTAATTTATTCAAAATATTAAATTCAAAGGCTTAAAAATAAAATATATAATTTAAGCATCTCAAGAAAAAAAAACTCAATGAATACTTTTGAAAAATGTTGAAGTTGTACTGTAAACATTGGTCACTGATTATAAAAATGCTTATCCTATGTTATATTTATCAATTATCTTACATTTTCAATCCCGAGTTGCTCATTTCAAAAACATATTGATAATATTAATTTATTACAAACGGAATAATTTTTAATTAGCTTGAGACCAATTTCAAAGTTTTTTTGCTTAGTATTAAGAAGTACTTAAAAACAAATATTGCTGATTAAATAACAATATAATTGTCTTATTTCGATATTCAAACTAATTATAAGTTTTCGTGAGGACAAAATGTGTGTAACCTAAATACCAAGGTAATATATATATATATATATATACATTTATGCGAAAGTTATTAAAAATTTGTTAAATCACTCTTTTTAATAAATTAATTTTAATAAAAATATTTTTTTTTATTTTTATCAAAATTGATTTATTAAAATTTGTGTGAATAAGATAATCTGTTTATCGATTAGTTACTCCATAAAAAAACTTAAAATATCCTCTAAAAAACTTAAAATATTTTTTTAAGTGATAATATTTTTCATTTCGTAATTTTTATATTTAAAAATCTAGAATATTTACGAATTCCAACTTTTTTTTAATTTTTATTGTTGAATTTACATATTTACATTTGAATGATATTAAAATGTATGACTTTTATTTGCATTTGAAGATACTTCCTTGATACATATGATGGAATGCATTTAATTTACTTTACTTACATTTTGTATATTAATGTTTATAAATTGCTTGTATTTTTAATATGAGGAGTTTTATTATGCAATGAATTAGTAGTTTTACCACAAATAATTAAAGACACAATTTACTCTTTTAATTTATTTTATAAATAAATAACAATCATTTTAAAAAATTAATTTACACAAATAAATAGCTTCAAGATAAGATCGCGTGAGACCCAATTCGTGAAGGGATGTCTAACTTTATGAAATTTATAATTCGATAACCGAAAATAATTAAATTTATAATAAAATTATGCTTTTCATGCTTCTCCTTTATACTTCTTAATATTTATTAGAATTGGAAATAGAAATTAAAGTAAATAATAATTACAACTTCCTCCAACTATGAATTGCAATTCGATATGAATCATAAAATACTGAAATTGGCAGAATCTTTACTCTATTATGCCTTAGCATTTCCGGATTTTTTTTATTTTCGAGTACTTATGAATGCAACAATAACTACTCGTTTTCTCACAAACATTTCTTGTATTTTTTGTACTGTAAGTAGGACAGTTTTGTTTTTTTCTTAAAAAAAAGAGAGATTTGGTCGACAATCATTCTTGAAATATCTTCCTTAACCGGCATCCCACAATTAGTTAGGAGTCGCAAGACTGAAACAAAATATAAAAAAAAGTAGTGAAATAATAGAGCTTTTCGAATTGTTTAACACAGCTGTCTAGACCAGTTTGGTTCTCAATCAGCTTTCCTTTGTCCCAGAACAGTGCAACGAACGCACAAGCTCTGAAGAGTGCCATTGTCATTAAGACCATTTAATTTCTGCTGCTTCTTTTTTCGTAAACGACTATTTTAACAAGAAGGAAGGAATTTAAGACTAATTAACCATCATACTTCTTTCTTGCTGATAGTTTAAAAATAATTATACAATAAAGTAAAGATGTTAAAAATACAAGGCTGAATTCGAGACGTGACAAATTAAACTTTATTTGCACAACTTATTGTTATGGTTAAATTTCTAGTTTACACGAGGACTTGTAAACATGAGAGTAAAATTTTCTGTGAAATATGTTAAAGACAAAGATTTTCGTAGTGTCTTCTTCTAAGAAATTACTGCTTAATTCTATAAATTTTATTTCTTCCAAAGTATTTTCTATAATTAAAATGTGAGCATGAATTGATTTCTCGATGTCTTCTTTTAAATCACCTTAGTTTTCTTTGAAATATCTGGCAATAAATAAATTGAAACAACGATTTCAAAATTTTGATATTATAATTTTGAATTATAATTTTGATATTATAATTTTGATATAATGATTTTGAAATATGAAAATCAGAGATATTTTTTTAAAATTAATTATGATATTGTATGTTAACCGTGATGGGCAAATATCATTTTCAGCTGATAAAAATTGTAGAGAATTTATTTTAGTAGAATTATATTGTCAGATTTATTTATATTTTTTCATGGAATAGGCGCTATTATTCAAGCTGTTGGAGAAACATTTTTATGGATGAATTTAAAACATTGTCATTAAACATCTATATTTTAAAATAGTTTCATTATCAAATCATTTGAGCAGCCTGTTTATAAAGCAACATGTAATTTATTAATTAGTAATACTTATCCTCGAATTAATACATTGGTATGTTTTCTTATATAAGAACTGATCAAAGTTATTTTAATTAAAATATTTCGTACAAATCTTTAGATTCTGAAAAAATAGTAAGCTAATTGATTAAATGGTTTTTAAATGTATTTACATACTTTGGAAATTTTTGGAAATCACTTATACGTTTAAATTAAATTTAGATATTGTGTCTAATAATTTCATACCATGTTCATGTGTTTCAGCATAAAACCAATTTATTTATTTATTTATTTATTAAGAAAGGAGATTATTCATTAGTAAAAACTAAATTGTAAAGCATCAAAGAAAAAAGATTTCAAAAGCATTCGGACAGTAAAATATTTTTAAGTGATTTGATATTTTAGCTTATTTTTTGCTTTATTTCTTCTATTTTTATGTTTTGGGGGCATTTAATAAATATTTGTGTACATACTTCGCTTACTCGATTTAGTTTTTCTTAAGTGATTTTTAAATGGAGAGAAATACTTTACAATATTCAAATTTTAAGTCATTTTTATTTACAATAATGACAAATTAATTTCAAATATTTCTGAATTATTGAATTTATAAATGTACAGAAAAATAGGTAAAAAAATCCTTTAATGAACACAATCATATAAAAAAGTAAGAAAAAATTAAACAGCAAAACTAATCTTACGTAACTACCAATTTATAGTCCGAAAATGTGTAAGTAGTTGTAGGTTTGAGTACTTTATAAAGTTCAGCAGAATTCAATGAAAATTTTTCTTCAGCTTCACTTGAAATCGCTAGACGAATGCTCAGACTAATTACTTGGGTATTATGCCAAAGGAAATTTCTTTTAAATTAAAAAAAAAATTGAAGATTTAGGCTTTTAAAATCAACGCTAAATGTACCCAATTCGTTTTGAAATAATGTTTTATTTTCTAATGAAAGTAAATTTGACACTTTTAGCTCCGATGGGCATATAATTGCATGAAAAAGGGGGAAAAAAAGGGGAACTTAATCTTAGTAACTTCATTGAAACAATAATTTATACTAGCAAAGGCGTTCTTTTGTGGAATGCATGCCTGAATCCAGTTTAAGCATAATTATATATGGCATAATGACTCACATTTTTATTTAAATTTTTTAGAGAGCATTTTAAAAATATAAGCTCAAAATTGGAGCATTGGAAATGACTTTGCCTTTATATCGAGATAATAGCCCTAAAAATAACGTACATCTTGGTATCTCATAAATTGAGGCAGTACTCCTCGTTTAAAAATATCACCTCAATTACCGTATTTAAATTCAAAAGAAAATGAGTCAATAAAAAACTTAAAACAAAGATTGACTTAAAAATTTGTTTGTTGAAGATAGAAGAATTGTAGAGTCAAAACAATATAATAACCAATGAATTTTCTACCCACACATCTAAAATATGTTGCAAATACTAAAGAAATCCAGTGAAATACAGGTTAACTGAAATATTATATTATTTGTTCATTTAATAATTACATTTTGTAAGTATACGATGACATTTAAGGCCTAGTATTTTTCTACTCTTCGTTTAATAATTTTTTATAAGAATTAAGCTTACATTTAATCTTAAAAAATATAATTTTAATTAAATGCAGATATTAATGAGTTCTAGTAAATGATTAGTAATATGAAATATTATTTTTGATTCAAATATACGTCAGTATTTTATTGAAATTGTGAAAGTGTACGAGCACTTATTTTTTATGTTAAGTTATCACTTTTAATTGCAGATTGTGTAAAAATATTAAAACTTGAAAACTGACACTGGGTTTAGTGTTACTTTATAACATTTAACTGCACTCTATTGACTGAAAGGAAGAAAAAGCAGTTTATGTATTCTGGCCATGACATAGCTTGCAAAGATTTTCACATTTTTGTTGACACCTATGAGCTTTGAAGTGACGAAAATGTTTTAATTATTTGCGTAAAATGATAAATTCAGAAAAGAAGGGTGTGCAAGTAATGAAACCATGTGTTTTGTAATCGTTTATACTTTGTAGCTTTATTTTTAAAGAATATTTTAATTTTGTTTTGATTGTGATTTTACTATAAAATGTGACATGGAAAATATTCAGCATAACTTAACCTAAACTGAAAATAATCATAGTTACACAATCCGTGCTTGATTGTAATTTATTGTTTTTTCTAACGCGTTGTAAGAAACACCCTGAATGAATAATTGCATGTAATTATCATTCTTTGTTACTAAGTTACATATTTCAAAGTTACATATTTTGAGATGATGATTTTAAAAATTAATGTTTAAATTACTTAAAGTAATATTTTTATTTTTCATAAGTAGAAATATTTTTATTACAATTTTTTACTTTTTTATTACTTTATTACTTAAGTAGTGATATATTTCAATTACTTAATTATGATATCTTAAGTATTTTTGTGATGTTGCCTTACTTTACAATTTAAAAAATAATTTGTTTTGAGATTAAGGTTAGTCATTTTTCCTTCACAAAACCTACAATAATTTCTAAAATACAAGTATTAACTCAAAATAATACGCATAACTTCGTGCGAAATTTTTTTCTGTTTTCCTGTTATTTTCTGTAATAGACTAAGATTTTCTGGTGTATAAACAATGATTTTTAAGTATATATATATATATATATATATATATATATATATATATATATATATATATATATATATATATATATATATATATATATATATATATATATATATATATATATATATCTTGAATTAGTACAAGAAGATAACTTTATTGGAAGTTATTACAATTTTCTAGTTAAGATTAAAAAACACAGAAAGTTATTGTGTGTGTGTGTGTGCCCAAATTTTAAATTTTTTAAGAAACATGAAAAAGTTTTCGCAAGATTCAAGAAAAATATTTTATTGTAATAAATATATAATTCTTCGGTTTATTAATGTTTATAAAATTATATTTATAATTTTAGGCACAAATTTTTTTTTTCCAATGATTCGATTAATCTTATTTTAAAAATGAATTTTCACTTTAAGGATGTTTAATATTTTTATAGATATTTTTAATGAAACTAAATAGAAAAAGTTGCCACACACCCTGTTTAGTGGTCAGCGTTGATAATTGCAGATAAGGAGGTCCTGGGATCGAATCCTGGTTCGAGCATGGTTCGAATCCTGATACTTCCTGTCTTTGTCTTTTTCTTATATGGATGGGTTGTTAGTGGTTCTCCACTCTACTAAAAGGTATCTATACCATGTATCGTACAAAAAAATCGGATTCCACACCAAATTATTGTTCAGTTAGTAAAATGGATATGGTGCAAGACAACAGCAACAATTGAAAAAGTAATATTTTTAAAGTTAGGAAGACTAAAGAAATTCAAATGTTTTAAATTTAGACATTTGGAATAGCAGTGAACTGTAAAACATATTATTATTGAACTTAGCATATTTATTTAATTCCTCTAACGTTCTTCTCCACTGAACTAGAAGTTAGTCCTTTGCCTTTTCTAAAGTGCGTTTTTTATACATTAGAAACAGTCTTTTTTTGAAGAAACGTTTTCAATAGTAAGGAAATTATAAATCATTGTTTTAATTTGAGAAAAATCTTTATGGAAATTATTGTCGAATAATTTAAATAGATTGATGAAAAACATATCTTTAAAATCATTGGTAAAATATTAATTCAAACTGTAATTAAACAAATTATTTATTAGAAGATTTAAAGATGTATTCATGCAAGCAATTTTAAAATAAATAGAAACATTTATTTTTGTTTGCTAAAATCTTTGCTTTATTAGTTTAAGAACAAAGTAAAATAGTTGATGTTTTCCTTAAAATAACAGAATACAAGAAAATGCAATGAAATTATTTGATGGCATTAAATTTAAAGATGGTTAATATCTTTGTTAAAAATCGGTGTTCAGTGGAAGTTTTGATATAAAATATCATGCATTAGAGTTTTAGATTTTATTCAAAATAATGTCCACTTATAATGTTTTGAAAATATGTTCCATAAATACAATAATAAACATTTATCATATTACTAAAATACTTAATTGTAAAATAATACCTTATAAGATTTTATTTGACACAATGCTTGTGTGAAATACCCAGTTAGACGGACAAATAAATAAACTGTTTTCAAATGAATAAAATTTTATATAATTTAAGAAAGCTTCTGTAGTTCATTTTAAAAATTTCTTAATTTTATTTTTTGTTAGGTGAAAAAATAAGCATTGTATATAAAGGTAATAAAGTGAATTATTTTATAATCATATAACTTCCATCCTCAAATGAAATTTTAAAATTTGATTGTATGATAAAACTGATCGGTTGATAATGGAGTTTCTATACAGCAATTGCAGAAAATAATAAAAAGAACTTATACAAATATGATTGACAGTATCAAGACATAATATAAATATAATTTAAATAGAAATTTAAAGTTTTTATAAAAAATATTTTTTCCCTAAAAAGGTTAATATGAGTCTAATATTTCAAATACAAATATTTTTTTTTATGTTACAACTATTCCAAAACGTTAGAAACTTTTTAACTAATAAAATTAAATTAAATGAAAATTTATAAACTACTCGTATAATCTGACATAATGCAAAATTGAAAAATATAACTGAACATTTGCAAAATATACTATAAAAATTATACTGTAAGAAGCTCTTCCAGAAGTTTACTTAAAAAATTGTTTTACATGAAATTTATTTTAATTCTCGAAAAAAAATTTAAAATAAGAAAAATGTTTCTCCAAATTTAAGTTGGAATTTTAATCATGTTTTAAGGAAGTGCATGGGTGAAATAAGAATTGTCAATTCAAATTATTAAGGAAAAAATTAATTCGTATTCAAAGTTACATTTTTTACGTGCTACAAAAGTACAATATTTACTCATTGATATGCTTATTAGATTACCAGGTAACAACCATGATAAGGTCATCCCCAAATAGAAATAGGAACTATAATAAAACAGAAAGCAGCACTGATATTGTATACTTTTAAGAATGATAAATAATTAATTACATAATTTTTTTTAAAAATATCCTTTAATGTATTAGCAATAATATTCTTAAGAGATATATTTTTAGAATATATTTATTTTTCAAGAATATTTGAAATGTTGCATTTTATGGTGTTAAAATTTTTAATTGATATATTTCAAACACTTAAATGTGTTTAAAGTACCAAAACATAAGCCCATATAAGAATATAACATTTACCTTTATGCTAATGTTCCTTATTGGGCTCAGCATTTCCTTTTTCATGATGGTAACCAACTACTACATGGAAAATAAACATTTTCGGAAACTCACACAAAGTTCTTAAAAAATCTTACATCGTTAAAACGTATCCTTGTAAAATCTAACTTAATAAATGAGCGTTCAAATAAAAAGAAATGAATTAAAAAGTCCTTGTAATAATACTAATTACCATTAATTTGTTTTCTTGATATTTTTCTAAAGATGCTTAAATGTAATTTATTTAAAATATTGCATTTGGGCTTAAATTTTTTTTTCAAAAAAGTATTTGAAATTTATATTTAGTGATGTATAATATTCTAAAATTCATAATATTTAAAACATATATATTATTTAGCATATTGTTTACAATTTTAAATCATCGTCTAAAGCGAGCACACAAATTTCACTTTGACTGTAACGCCCATAGTTATTTCCTCTATTCTGATGCCAAAACAATTGTGTTCTATTTTAATGACATGTGCAGAAACAGATGTTATGCTAGAACCAAATGTGATACTTCAAAAATATCTACTCGCAATGTTTTTTGAGTTGCTCCTAACCGATTTAACTTTCAGCAGGTTTTCGTTTTATGCTAATACAGTTAAAGGTGACTTCCTTTTGTCAATAGTGGTTGGAGATTAAATATTACCATATCGTCGTATTGAGGTTAATATTCTAAAAAGCCATACTAACTATATTTAGTTTCTAACTGTGACTTATATAAACTACGTATGGAAAATGACAAAATTTGTGCATTTTTACAGATGGACATTTGATAATTTAAATAGCAAAAATAAAAAAGGATTTTGTGTTAGTCGGAGTTTTTAGCTTTCTTGTCAGGTGGAAAGAAAAAGTAATTTCCTTTAGTGATCTATTCAAAATAATTGCTTTCTTTTCTGAAAAAATGTTTTTCTGACAGAGGCCAAAGTTTTCGAAAACTAAGGGTCTTCAATTTTTCAGCAGCTTTGCATAAAATTATCCTACATTGCGCGTTAACCCAAATTTCCATGCACAGGATTATAAAGTCAAAACTATTATTTATGTAAATTTATCAACTTTATTAGGTTGAAAAGTCAGGACCACTTAAAATATTGAATCTCTAAAGACAAGGTTATTTATTTATATTTATTGAGATAAAACCCTAACATATTTTCTAAAAATTTCATTTATCATCATATAAATATTATTTTATAAATGTATCACTCACAAAAATATCATTTTTAGGAATATTAAACAAATCATCGAAATATCATATAAGCAAAAATTTATTTCTGGGAAAATTAAGTCTAAATTTTTCTCATCAAATAATTGGTTTTTATACTGTTGAAAAGCATAAATTTAATTCAAAAACAGATAATATATTAAAATGTAACACTGTTAAATCAACTTATTGAGCCAATTTAAAATATTTTTAAGATTTGAGTAAGCGTTATATCGCGCGCATGGGAAGCCATCCAAAGCATAGCAGTTGGAAAAGTTGACGCTGACCCTCTAAGGAAGACAACTAAAGTGGATTACCAATATATCATTCTGTACTCAAAACAGCATGCTGGTGAAAAGAGCAAGCCTGTAAGCGTCAATTTTCAACAACGTGAATAGTGGCAAGTATCGTAGTTTATTGTGTTTAGGCTTACTCCACAAAAATATCGAGTGTAAATTAGTATCGAGGTTTACTTTACAAAGGTGACCTATTCTCCCTCAGTTCTGAAAGCTGTATCCCTTTATAAGTTGGCCATCAGACTGAAAGTTGGCTCTAAAACTGGACATCTCATCAATGAAGTTGTGTCCTCTTTACGGATGATAATTATTTCCGTGCCACAAACGATTCTCAACGCTACTTAATTTGGGGAATCTGTTTCATCCCAGTAACATCACAGAAAGAGACAGTTAAGGTGGTCCTGGAGTTGTTGTCTAGGGAGACATTGTGCTGAGCCGACGGACTGAGTTCCCATGCTCTTGACATTGATTTTGTAGCCAGAAATTGCCATTGTAAGGAGAGGATGCTTTCCCATGAGTGTCTGTTCGAAGATGAAGCTAGAGCAGATTTCGTTTTTATGAATGAGATGGCACGGGCATAGGGATTTCAGCTGTTCAGTAGTTACTACGAACTGAAAACATAACTCGAATGTGTTGGTCAGCAACTTTCCTGATTTAAATCCCTTAGAACATGTATGGGATGCCTTGTGGAGACACCTTGAGAAACAATGAAATACTCTAGGAATACCAAACAACTGACATAGATTCTGGTTGAGGAATTGGCACTCTCTTAAATCAAGGATAGTTGGACAATCTGGTGCTATATATGGATAAATATTTTAGAGCAACGATAGCTGTAAAGCGAGGCTATAGTCCATATTTAGGAGCATTTGCTTGTTATTCTTCCATTTGGACAGACAATCATGTGTAACGATTCTATGAATTCATTAAAACTCTTTATGTCTGAATTCATAGCGTATACATTGTATTTATTTTTGCGCTATTATGCTTTCGTCATAGTTTAAATAAAACTGCTGAACATAAAGACTGAAAAACAACAATCGATATCTAAATTTTGAATTATAATAAAATATTAAGCTGATTGCTGAGAAGTTACATGATTTTTCTTTCACTTAATTATTACAACCTTGATAGTAATTCTTTTTTACTAATTAATGATGTCATTCGCTAAGATAATCCATTTAACAGATAGTAAAAATATTCTTTAAAATTCTGGGCGAAATATTTTTAAATAACTGAATCAATTAAAATTAGTGAAAATTCAATTGAAAATCATAGCTGAAAACATCTATGAACTATTTTTATAATTTTTACATTTTATTTAATTTATCAATGTTTTCAAGAAAAAGTGTTTTCTGTGTCAAACAAACACAAATCCATATTACTCTTTTATATGGAACACCAGAATATTAAATTTCCTTAAACATCCAAATGAACCAGGTACTTCCTGGATTGTGGGTGGAGGTTTTTCAAAATTAATGCTTTAATCTAAAATTAGCTATAAAATGCATACTTTTTTTTGATTTTGATTCCGGTTAAATTTTTTTTCAAATAAAACATCAATTTAAATTTCCTGGCATCAAATGTGACATAATTATAAAAATAAATAATTGAATTCCTCAAATTAGCTTCACTGATTGAGAATATTTTTTTAAATTCGTTATAAGTACACTGAAGTATTAAATTTGTAAAAAATTAAGAGAACAAAATTCACTTTATAAAATTGTAAAATAAGAATAATATATATTTAAATTAAAATAAAACATATTTAGTTTGAAATTTATTTGAAACTTTTATATGGTTTCAACAAAATAAATTAAAATACATGGCAACACGTTTTATCTTATTAGAGGCAGCAGAATAATTTCATTATCCTAAAATTATGAAAAATTATACACAAAAGAGTTGTTCTGCAATTTACATTACTGATTAACTCAGTTTGGGTCGTTAATTTAATTCAGTTGACCTGTTAAATATAATTATAGTAATTTTAATCTAATTTGAATTTTTCAGGAATACAATTTAAAATTTTTTTCCTTAGTCCTAATTATCTGAAATTAAAGCATGTCTTTAACACATGAAAAATTGATTTAAAATGGCATTGCATCATAAAGGAATAGAATCTAACTCATCAGCAATAGCTTTTGGGAATTCTATTCAGCACAAAGATCATTTACCGATGCTGGGACTTTTTTTTTACCATTTTCTTTTTAAAATCTTAAAAGAATGTCTTACACGTGAGGCTGGTATATCTTAGGTAAGAATTATTGCCGGATGAGACTCATTCATTAAACATCAGCTGAATGCTCTACTTTCCTGTAAAACCCCGAAGGAAAATTCAGACAACATGCCATTATATTTTCAGGTTTACTTTTATAGCTGTTCGAAATTATCCAGTCACATATTTCGAAAGAGTGAAATTATTTATTTTTGAAATAACTTAAAGAAATGTCATGAAAATCCTTTTTATTTAAAAAAAAACTATAGTAAAAAAATTAGTCATGTACGTTTTTACTTCAATTTTTAAAACTATAATCTTTTAAGAAATTTGAATTCTCGAAAAATATCATAATCACAATTTTTATTAATATTATAATTTTCCTTTATATAAATATGGCAATTTGCATTTGTTTGCATATAGATATTTCATAGAAACAAATAGATTAATTCTTGTAAAGAGCCACAGATATAAAACGGAAATATAAAAATTATATTAAAGTTATTATTATTTATATTAATGGTAACATTACAAAAGTGTTTTCCCAAAATATATTTTAGAATATTTCACTATTATAATATGTCAGAAAATTGTGAATCTTACAATTTTTTTCTAAATTTGAAAAAAAGGGATTTTTATTTTTGTAATTTTACACAAGCGTGTAGACTGTTAGAAGAGTAAATAACTTAAAAATAAGTTTGAATTAAAATCATTTTTGAATTTTTTGTTTTCATACATACACTCAGAGATTTTAGGAGGTTTAGTTAATATTTTTTCATTATACATTCTTTCTTTTTAAACTTTTTATATCGCCTTTACATTTGTTAGTTACTGTTTGATACCTAGTAATATACAGACAGATATATGTTACTAGTAGAAAAAATATGTGTTACAGTAGAAAAAATATTTTGAAATCGCATTTTATTATGAAAACTGCTTTTAAAATTTTACAGTTAAAAAATCATTGATAAATTGTGTAAAGCATTAAATAATGAATTTTAGGGAAGAATAATTCTGTGTGCATAAAATTGAAATAGAATGTTTCACTATTACATTAAAAATAGATCATTGATTGAAATTTATTACATCTCATTTTGAATACTCGCAATTCATTGGTATACTTTTAACATTGTTGATTCTATTTTTCATAGATACTCAAGCAATTTTTCATCAAATTGAATAATTTATGAAAGGAGAATGAAAGCAAGAGTTTATCACTCGTAAACAAGAGTTCTATTGTAAAACGGGAAAAAATAAGGTCTGTTTAAAAATAGAAAACGGTTTAAAATAAGAATTAAGAGTCTTAGAGATGCAGAATGGCTTCATTGAAAGGATGTCAATGACTAAATTATTTTATTATACTTAAAATGTGTATAATAATATATAATTATTATACACATTTTAAGTATAATAAAATAGTATAATATATAAATTTATATTATACTATTTTATTATAGTATAATATAAATTTATATATTATATATATTTGTAGTATATAATATATAAATTTATATATTATATAAATTTATATATTAGTATATTTGTAGTATTTATATATTATATAAATATATATATTAGTATATTTGTAGTATAATATATAAATTTTTTCTCTTTAAGTTTAATGAGAGTCTCTAAAAAAGTTATTTATTGATATTAATATATATTTAGTGTTTTAATGATATACTTTTTAATATTATGCATTTTAAATAGTATATATTTTTTCTTAAAATCAAATGATTGTAAAATTTATTTTTATAGAGCTTTTTATTTAAATAAAAAGTTTATAAAAATCTTTTAATATACAAAGTTCATAGTATAGATCGCAATGGCCGAAAAAAAGAATACATTTTTTAGTAAGTTAGTTCAAGAGTATTTTATTACTTATTTTCCAATGAATTGATTAATATTTTTGTTATCATGATTTTGAAGATTTTGTACGTATAATTCACAAATTTTAAAATTTAAGAAAAAAATAATGTTTCCATTTTGATTATTAATTTACTTCTTTCTCAGAAATTAATTTTCATAAACTCTCCCAGATTTTTATTATATTACTATGTTCAATTTAGAAGTGAAAAAATTTAAAAAAATTTTCCTATGTATATTTAAACTGAAAAAATTATTTGCAATATAACAAGATTTGTTCAAACTTTTCCAATTTTTTTAACATATTTCTTACATTATTTTTTCTTCATTTTGCTCATTAATAAAATCCACAAATTTATATTCTATATTTTATATAATTCTAGCTACTACTAAAAGCATAAATATTGGACGTTTGACTGAAGGCATTTCAAATAATGAAGTCATTAAGCGATGATACTTATAAAAATTACTTCTAAACACTTTCACAGTTAAGAAATACGATTAATGAGCACATCAACACAAAACAATTTTGAAGTAATAAAATATTAGTTTATTTTTTATTTTCTTATACAAATGAATATTGATGTTTTTTCTAACCTTTTATGATAAAAATACTTGCATCTTTCTTGTTTATTGAAAATAAAGAGAAGCTAAAGGAAAATGTATCTATTTTGAAAGGAATATGTAAAAAATAGTTTATTTTAAGCTGAAAACTTTTTAAATTTAAATATTTGATGAAAATTAAAACGGAATCAAGAAAAACATCTCAAAACGTAAACTAAAGTCAGCATGCTATTTTAATTCGAGTTTCATTTAATTTGTTTTGTCATTCAATTTTTGCACATCACTCTTAACTGGGGTGAAACCTAATTCAATCGAACCACTACAAGCATTCATACCCGATTTGAAATCGGGACCCAAAATTGTTTAATTGTAGGACAGAGCCTTAATCCTTCAGTAACCAATTTTACAAATTTGATTAAAAGCTATTTTTTTGTCTTGTGCCAGCTATGCTGACAATATGGGGTGCGCTGCTCCACTTTCCTAACTGAACCATATTTGGCGTGGAGTTCGACTTCTTCAGTATACACATGCCATAGGGACACGTTTATGGGGTAGGCAACCACACCTCATTCATACACAGAATGGACAAAGACAGGATAGAGAGAGAGAGAAAGTACATCCATACCCGAACCGGGATTCGAACTCAGGACCTCCCTATCCGCAGTCAGGCTCTCTGACCACTAGACGGGACGAACGGCATTGAAAGCTATGATTTCAGAAATTAATGCCTTCTGTCTGAGAAAATCGAAAATAGTTAATAAAATAATTGTATTTTATATGTGAGCTGAATTATAAATTATAATTAAGATAAAGGCTAATTTAACAATGCAAAATAGACAGCCTTAAAAATAGAACAATATAATTAAGAAAAGAAAAGGATTATATCGAAGTCTAATTTTCGAAAACTTTCTATTTCTAGTTCATGGCTAAAGGTTAAATTCTTTTCCCTTTCAAAATTCAAATGTCCTTGACATCGAAAACGTGATTGAACGAATATACACGATTAACATTCAAAAAGTGTGAATTATTTCGCATAAATTACCCCACCTTAATCATGTCATTCTTTTAGCTTAAGTTCGGAAAAGAATCAGCTTGAGAACAAATGCGTGACGTTGCACGATCGAAGAATCAAGTCGATAGATAGCGAAAGATTTAAAAACTTTCACTTTCACAATGTGGCAACTTCGTAGGTCAGTACCCAGCCCATCCCTGGGGCACGAAAGGTCGAAAAATGAAGTAAATGGTTTGGAAGCGTCGAGGTAAAATACATTTGCAGCTTAAGAAAGAGATAGGCGAAGTTATTAAAAAAAATACATATCTACTGTAACGACCACAGCCCAACTTGTGACCTGCATAGATGAAAGTGTCGTCATACTCGGCTCACATTTTAAGGTCATTTTTCGGGAGTTAGCGTGAATATGAGTTGTTTTGCTCCCTAGGAAGCATTTGTGTGACAATTATTGTGCAAATGGGCATATTTTATGTTGCACATTTAATAGTTATTTAATTATTCGATAAAAAAAACACCAAGAAAAAGATGCAATAGATACATCTAAAGTAAAAGAATTTGAGAAAAAGTAACAAAACAATTTTATTTATCACAAAACGACCTTATTGCAGTCAACATCTGACAACAAAATAATAAACGCATTGCATCAATATTGATTTCATCTCTAAGAGTTACTTTCAATTGTATTTGTTTAGATGAATTCAAGCCATATTTTTGCCAACAGCTATAGGTCGATCATCAGATAAGATTCTTAACACCTGCTGTCGAGATTTGAAAGATAAAACGTTCATTTAATTTTTATATCGTAAGTGATAACCTTCCAATTATTTCTGCGAGATTAAACGAGATAGGTGATAGTTCTGTAAAATAAAATTATATATTTACACATATGGTAGGGTCGTAAGCATAAAGCATTTTAAAATTAAAATCGCTTTATCATTGTATACAAAACAATAGTTATTGGCATGGAATATGATCATTTGTTTGATGTACAGTCAATATAAATTATTTATTACTACTTATAAAATATACGTCAAGAAATTTATAAACATTAACCTATTTTATGCCTATAACTACATCGATAAGCTAAAATAATATCAAAAGCGTATATATTTTATTTAAAGATTATCGAACACACACACACAACAGAAACCCTAACTAACAAACATTAAAATAATTTCCTTAGAATTTTGAAGGAATACCTAATTATTTGTTTTAAATTGAGATTTCAAAGTTTCAGTTTTAAATGTGATTAAACAATCTTATATATTTAAAAAATATTTTGATTTTAACACTATTATATGTATTCAAAAGATAATGTAAAACAACTTGTGCAATAGTTATACACTCTTATTAATTGATGGTTAGTGTTTTATTTATTACAAATTATTTTTAATTTTTATGATTTAATTCAAATAAAAAATCACAGCCCTTTTCTAAATTTCACAGAGGTAAATATGACATTTAGTTAAACTTTTATTTTTAAAACACTGTGTATTATTAACGATGCATACGTTTTTTTAATTTCTTGGATTAATATGATTTTCTTGCCATTTGATGTTATTTGAATTGCACTGATTGAAAGCAAAATATAAGTTATAAAAAAGGATTTAAAAAAAATCTAGATTTTATTAAATTTCCTGCGTACTGAAAATAAAAAGGCATTTATTTTTAATATGCATGATACAAGGAGTAAAATATTGTATTTTTTTCTTTCTCATAATTGTGTGTTTGTGAATTTGCTCGTTAACGTATGAACTATAATTGTTATAATGTGAAAACGAATAGCTATTTTATTTATTGTTATGCAAATATATATATACATATATTCATTTTTAAATATCATTTATTAAAAGGTACACGAGGTAACGTTTATATTAAAAGAAAAATACACGCAATTAATTTCTATTGCAGAAAATGCTTCTTATATATATCTTATATATATATATATGTATATATATATATATATATATATATACAGCAATTATATTGTAAAACTTAGTTAGAATTAAAATAATTTTTATTTTCTAAAGTTTCAGCAAATTCTATGAAAAGGAAATTTTTCAAAGTGTTATTTCCCCCTAGGCTTCGAAAAAAATCCATACTCCGAAGACATCAAGTAGATAGCCTCTATTATGTTCTCAACACTCCTGATCATCTACAGTTCTCCTATTGGACACGACACAAACTAACCACTTGTTACATATAATCTAAATCACATTGTGTGCAGTTGTCATATTTAATATTCGTAAAAGCACAAATACTGTTCATTTGATTCTATAGTTCTTCAATGGTTAAGAAAATTCTATTAATAATAATCATTTGAATATCATACTAATGGGAATAGATAATCTCATTTTATATGCCTTGAACTCGTTTTAAACTTATGAATCATAGCATCACATCTAAATCTACTTGTAAATTAATTAAATAAAAAAAGAAATAATATTTTAAATTATTAATCAGTTAATAGCGGTAAAGAAGCTTTTTGAAAATAAATTTTTTTTTTAATGATCAATTCATTTTTATGCTCTATTTTAAAAGACGCAGGATGTTTTGATGGAGAAATATGATTATAAATTTTGAAATCAAAAGACGTCTTATTCTAAGAACAAAAGTTTGAGAAATACCATTTTATGAAAAGAAGAGCAAGAAAAATTTTCTTCCCACTCAAGTTTTAAAATAACTACTAATCACAAATCTGTGGTTTCTGCGGTGTATGCGGAAGTGTGTATCAAGCAATGAAAACTGAAGACAGAGCAGGATGTAGGTGTTTTTATAAATTTTTTAACAAAATCAAAAGTAATAAATTATAATACTTAACAAATGAATGGAATTTAGAGCAGAATTGCATGAATTTAATCTAGATTTTTAAAAGGCATTACGAGATCCATGTAAATGGTATTTCCCTCATTGGCAACTTTCAATTTCACCTTCGCTGACCAATTGTATTTGTCACAGTGGCTGTGCTTAAGGGAAGGAATCGACCTAATAAAATGATCTGAATTAAGATGGTGATTTGGAAAAAAATATGTCATCTTCTGTTCAAAAGAATTAAGTTGAAAAGAAAATTTTTCTTTGTTATTTAACTGTTTTCATTAATATTTTAATAAATTTTACAAAAACGTGTTGCCCGATAAATTTATTCATTTTTATTAAGTATAAATTAATCTTAATTATTCAAATTCATTTATGTTTCTTATTTTTAGCGTAGAAAATATTTTTAGAAATATAAGTAATATATATTCTTCTTTTACAAGGATTGATATCAAACGTGTAATGTAAACTAAACCATTGGTCTCGAATAAAAGAAATGAACTAAGCCTTTTCAAAGTTTTGATGATTGCTATTTTTTTTATAAATATTTTATAAAAATGTATATAGAAAATTAAGAAACATACTGATAGTCAATTTTATTCGTCGAAACATAATAGATGTAATAAATTTAATCAATTCGTAATCATTAAGTACTTTTTAATTAACTAAATTGCAAGTGATTAATAAATTCAAATAACTGTAACTACTGAAACGGAAATTAATTTATAAAACTAAAATGAAAACTACCGAATTAACACAAATAATTAGAACAATCTGTTTCATTAAATTAAAACTCATCAAAAAACCACTGTGGGCATCCAATGGAAATTAAATCTCACCTCAGTGTGAAAACGTTTTATGTTATAAAAACTCAATCGAAAATTGTTTGGAATTGTATTAAGTACTATTGTACAGAAGGAAAATCAGTTTTATTATAATTTTTTTGTGAAGGAAATAAGTTGAGTATTTTCGGTTTATATCTCCTCACACAGGAGTCTAATGTAAAATAATAACTTGATTGAATACTTATGTAAAAGATTAAACAGGATTTCCATTTCTCTTTCTTATGAATTTCAATTAAAATTTGATTTTTGTTTATATTTCAAAATACATATGTATACATAGCTGAATATAGGTATATTCGAAAAAACATTTTTCTTCTCGTAAAAAATTCCAAATAAAGACATTAATTATATGGTAAACTTATTTTGTTTTTACATCATTTGTGAGTATATTAAATAGAATATGAAATGTTATATATTTTCTTTTTTAACAGAATAAATTTCTAAGTTCTGAATTTATACATAAGCATTTTGCTGAATTTATGCAGCAATCTTTTACTGAATTTTATACATTCATCATATTAAAAATTAAATGAAGTATTTTATCACTGGTTTCCTAAATCCATTTATTCTAACTTAATTGATAAGAATAGATTATTGCAAAAAAATATGCCTTAATTGGTATTTATACTAATTAGCTAATCTGCATGGGGAAAAAACTATAAACAATACTTTATAGCAGAGCAATTGTAAATTTTTGTTTCTTATATAATAAGCAAAATTTGCTTAAAAAGCTTTTGAGAATTTTGCAGATTACATAAAAATGAATCCGAGATTTTTTTTACACGCTTCCGCAAAATAATTTAAGTATCCAATAAATGCTTATTATATACTTTTGATTTCAAACAATATCCAGGAACGAAATAATGCAAATACAAAATTTGCACAATTTTTCTAATATCTCAATAATATAAATGATATGACAATAGACATGTAAAAAAATTCAATAAAATTTGAATTTTTAAATTGATATTTATAAAGATCAAAGTTCAATCACTAACACAGTAGATTAAAAAAAATTACTTTACTGCACACCCATGAAATATAAACTGGTAGAAACATAAACGCAGCGAAATTTCACTAATTTATTCTTTTCAAAGTATAGCATCGACATTCTTGCATTCTTATAAAGTAAAACATTTTCATATTTCTTTGTGTTCATTAACATTAAAATATTTAAAATATGAGTGCTTTAATGCATATAAGGGTAATATTTTATTTATATTTAATTTATTTAAAGTTAGCAATTTCTATTTATGAGGGCACCCATAAAAATAATATTATAGCACGCATAAAAATAAATGTGATATTATATTCATATATGTCTTTGCGTGCTACTTGAGTGTGTGTCTGTGTTTTTATTTTCCAAATTCATCTCAAATTTAAGTAAGCCTTTTTTCTTAAATAATATTAAGTAAATTTGTGTTTCATCAGTTAGTGTTTGCTAATTTTGTGACTTTTAATATTGTATCACAAATTATTTCACAAAAATAAATATAGTTATTACACTGCAAATTAACATGAATGTGAAAATTAACATGGATTTTTTTGAAATATATTTATCATACCTCGTTCAATTAAAAGATAAGATGGAGCCAATCACAAAGTAACATTATATCATGAAATTAAAAAAATTTTAATATCAGCTTAAATTGTTTTTTTTTAAATAAATAGGATAATTTGTTTTACTTTTAATAAATTTAATCACTAAAATTTTAAAATTTTAATAATTTTGATTTACTATTTAATACTTTTAAAATTTTTTTTAATAATATTTTATGTAAAATTTTCAAACATTTATGTAATAACTTCATATTTATATAATTCAATGAATTTCGCTAGTATAGCTCAAATTTTTGGCAAAAATAGAAATAAATATAATAATAATACATTAAAAAAATTCATTTTTAAAAACTTTTGGTGCATTTTTTTAAATAACCATTTTGTTTTTTTCATAAATTCATCCTACTTTTAAAAAAGTGTTTAAGTACTTATAACATTGAAGAATATTTAAGAAATTTCTTAGAAAAGAACACTAATTTTTTTTATCAAATGTTTACTAATTTAATAGCAAAATAGGGCAAGTAAACTGTGTAAAGAGTGATATACAGTTTTAATGAGATTTTTTATTTTTTACCTTTTATACTCTATTGTTTCAATTCCCAGAAAAAATTCGCTGTAGTACTCTGACACAGAATAGTAGATGGCTCAATAACTTAAAATTATCACCTAGCTGTATTTAAAGAACCCAAGGCTCTCTGAAATCTAAGATTATTCAGTTGTGTGTGAGTGCACATATTCCAGAAGCAAATGCTAAGAAAAACTCAGATTACTTAGATTTATCTATAAGAAGCTGATATCCAAGAATAATATCTGATGTCCACGATGAAATCTGTTTTAGTTCTTAAATATTAGTTAGCTAGAGTTCACTTCTTAAAGTGTTTTGTAATGTAATTTTGGGTTTTTAGAATTACTTATTATACCGTCACACCATTAATTCATAATTTATAAAGTCATATCCGTTTTTTAATTTTTTTAATCTATAAACTCAAAACAAATTACTTTTTAATTAGTGTAGATGCTTAATTTTCTTTGCATATTTAATAAATTATGTGTTTAAATCTTTCAATGTCAGTGTGAAAATAAAATTCTGCAAACGCTTAGAAATAAAATTTATACAGTAAAATAAATTAATTAAATATTGTATATCTATCTATCTATCTATATATATATATATATATATATATATATATATATATATATAATTATTAAAATACTTTATAATAAATTACAAAAATACATATATTAAACAAATTTTTATTCAATTCAATCAATAATTTTTAACTATCTAAATAAGCAAGGAATAAGAAATATATATCAGCATTTAAATAATATGTTGTAACAATATTCTTCATTGATTGTAAGTGCGATATATCAGTCGAAATATCGTTTATTTAACAAAGCTGTGCAATTTATGATTCTAGTGCACGGAAATTAGAAGATTAGACACCCACTTCTCATCGAATTTTGTAAACATCAATCACAGTGACAAAGTTATGACCCAACCTGAAATTGAATCATGTGACAAAACTTATAATCAATCCGATACAGTTTTTTTTTCCTTTCATCGAGGCTATTTTTTTACAATCTGACCTAGCTATTAATTGAAGATTAAGTAAATCTTCCCATTCGAAGATTGGGCCAATATCTCATTAAGTGATCGGTCAAAGAGTGCATTCAATAACCAAACAAAGCTTGGAAGCTAATTTATTTGCGCTACTGGTAAATCACTGACAAACATACGATTGCTAAATCATCATTACTTATTCGGGGCTAATGGCGTTATTTGATATAAAAGCGCATGAAAAGGAATCATTTTCCAACATTATTCATTTTCTTCTCCAACTGCCAAACAGTAGATACTTACGATTTGCAGCTTAAAGATTGCTTAGTGTTCGAACAAAGACACTTCTTTCATGGATTCACTGTGAACATACAGTAAATAACTATAAAATTTTGAACAATATTTCTCATGAAATAAAATGAGATTTCATGGAATATTATTCAAAATATAATTAAGTTGTCTATTATGTATATTTGTAACAATGAATTGAAAAATTATTTTAATCATATAATAGAATATTGAATTTAATTTCTGGCTAATGATAAAGAGTTAATGCTTAATATAAAAGCTACTTAAATAGTCTTTGATATTTATATTTTATATAACATTAAATTTATACATATTTGAACTGTTGGTTTGATATACATTTATATAGACATCTTGTAACTTAAAAGTTAAATTATTATTTCTAAGATTCCCACATTTTGAGCTTATTAATAAACTTTTTTTTAATAGGTACTCTCTATTTCATATAACATGCTAAGTTATATGTTAAATTATATTATTTAAATATGATACTTCAAATCATTTTAGTTTTAATATTGTTTAACGCAGCGTTATATTAACAAATCAATGACTCTTATTTTGAAATATTTTGTATTTTTTTTGTTATTAATATTATGAATTAAATTATGCATTTATATTTTGCTTAATATTTCCTTGGTACTAACTTAATTTAAGACTTTGCTGTTTTTTTATGAAATTGATTCTACTAACTTTAGAATACGATTCATTTATACAAAATAAAATTCCCGATTCAAGGAAAAATGTACATCGTCCCCATTTTTTTCCAATCTGATAAAGACAAAACTCACTACTATTAAAAAAGAAGTTTCTAATTTTAAAATCATAAAAAAAGAAGTTTCTGGTATTAATTATGAAGTTATAGTGTTTAGACATACGTTGTGTCACTTTTCGAGGGAAGAAAAATGAAAACATCTGCACATCCCTTACTTTCTCTGTTTTCCCAAGCTTTTGGAGTAAGAGAGTTCGCTTTAGGGGTAGGTGCGGTTAGGCGGAACAATTATTGATAACTCATTGATTAAGAGCAGAAAAGGCGGTGGCTGACCCCATATGCACAAAGAAGCAAGTTAGGAGGTGTAGGGGAAGACAAGTTTTCTCTTGAAACTGTATGCCACAAGTTTTGCAAATTTTTCCAATTGTTTTTTTTATTTGGTTCTTTATGGGTGGTGTTTTACAAGATAGATCCATTTTAAATACTGGTTTATTTGTTTATTTATTCATTCCGTTAACTTTTCAAGTATATAAAGGGCTTCTGATTCAGTTCACAATCACACTTCGCATTTCCTTCGATAGTTTGTGTTGTTATACCACAAAGCAAAACCCTAAACCATGTTCGCTAAGGTACGTTTTGGATTTTATCTGTGGATTTTACATCTTTCTACTGAATTGATATCGGATATTTTAATAGTATTTTTTTAATGATTGCTAATTATTAAATAATTTTTTTTATAATTTAAAAAAAACTTAAAAACGTTGCAGTTATCAGCGAAGAAATTAGGAATGAAATTTAATAGATATAAATTTTATTAAAAACTAATTTAAAATTGATCATTACTATTTCTGAGATTATCTTTTATTAAAATTAACCTACTAGTTAAAGAAATTTCAGAATCACTAGGAAAAGTGAAATTTAACGTTTAAATTTTAATTCCTTTTTCTGTTTGATTGGGTATTTTTTATTAAAAAAATCAACTAAGTGGTTAAATTACATCTTGAGAACGTCTTAAGAAATTAATATATGAAATATAAGGCTTGAAATTTTAAAATGTATTAAAATATATAACTGAATGTTCAGCTTTTAAAATAATTTATTTATGCTGTATTAAGTTAATAAGTCACTTGAAATATTTAAAATGTTTTTTTTTTTTAAATTAAAGTAAGTCTTAATTTTTAGAAATACAATACGATACAAAAAAATTATCAAAAGTTCTCACTTTTCATTCAGTCAAGTATAACTTATGCGATGACTTAAATTTATAATTAAAATAATGCCAGTTTCTTGTTTCTAGGTTATCCTCATTGCAGCTCTTGCTGCTGTGTCTCTTGCCCAGCACTATGGAGCTCCCGCCCCCGCATATGGACACCAAGAGCAGTACCCTGTAGGTGACACAGTTCCTTTTTTAAAACATCCTATTGATAAAATTATTTAATTTTCCTCAAATACGAGTATAATTCTTAATTACATAATAACATTTATAATAAATAATTTCAAAAATTTACAAAAAATTTAATTCCGAAGCAAAGTAAAAACTGTTTTATTTTTGTTACCATTATCTCACCTTTCAATAAATATATTTAGAGCTTAATATTTTATAATTTAGTTAAAACATTATTAACTATTTAAAGTTGAATAAAAAGTATACTAAACAGATTTCCGTTAATATAAAAGTACATTTATTGTTAGTTAGTACAAAAAAGAAATATTTACAATTTGTTTTAAAATTGCTTCATTTGGTTTGTGGTATAAATATTAACTTGTTAAAATATTTTACTTCAAACCTTAACACTTTTACATAAAAAAATAATGTTGCGAATCATTTTAAATTTTTCAAAAAATAAAAATATAGAATTCTTTTGATATTTCAAAATGATTAATTATCAAATTATAAGACATTTGGAAGTAACACTTTTGTTAATCAGAAATTATATATATTAAAGCACTTTTTTCAATTTTTGGTTTTGCAATACTGTTATATTATTCAGAGACAATTACACAAAAATTAAAAATTTTTGATATTTAAACATAAAAATTATGAGTATAGTCAAAGTCGAATGTCTTTTGCTTGAATAAAAATATGTCATGGAATTCTAAATAAAATTCAAAAGATGTTTTCATGAAAAATTACTGAATTAATGTAATATGAAAAAAATGTAAGCAATAAGTAATAAAGGTTATTTATTTATTTTTTTGATAAAATTGGAAATTTTCCTTTTTTTTTAATAGGTTTCAATAAAATATTTCAATTATAGGGATTAAAATTGTTTTATAATCTGTTAACTTCTTATAAAATATCAATAAATCTTTTTTTCTATTAAATTACTCAATTTAAATAAAATCAAATTAAGCTATTCTGCGTGTTTTTCGTGTTATTTCTGTATCAGTTTGAACATTTCTTCAAATACTGAAATTTGTTTTCTTAAATCATAATGGAAAATATGCGTGAATCAAATTTTTTGAACTCAATTCATCCTGCGCGGATCAAATTATTCACGTTAAATATCAAAAATAATATAAAGGATACATTATTTTTGATTACTACATTTTTTATTATATTTTATTGAAATTCTAAATAATGATAATTTTTTCAGCCTCAGCCATATGATTTCGGATATGAAACCAATGATGACTATGGTACCACCACCTTCCGCAAAGAAACTGGCGATGGACATGGCCGAGTACAAGGAAGCTACGGATACAAGGTAAAAGGAAATTTCAAAGTTTCTTTTACAAAATTTTAAGCACTTTTAAGATGATACACCAAATAAGATTATTGATTAATTTAAATGCTAGGAATTACCCAGCTGTAAAATTAAACTATAAAATATAACTATATATATATATATATATATATATATATATATATATATATATATATATATATATATATATATATATATATATATATATATATATATATATATATATATATATATATTAGAATAGTGAATACTTATTTTTCAAAAGTATACTCGAATTAATGTTATTAAAATTCAAAATAAATACTAAAAGTTGACAAATTTAAGCATTATTTCGTTGCTTCCAAGATAATCAAAGGTGTATTTTTTTCCTAGGATCTCCATGGTGTTGAACGAGTTGTAGAATACGTCGCTGACGAGCACGGTTACAGAGCTGAAGTCAAGACCAATGAACCAGGAACTGAAAGCCAGAACCCCGCTGATGTTGTCCTCCACGCCAACCCCATCCATGTTGAAGCTCCCAGCCATGGATATGGACCAGCTCCCCAATATTCTGCTCCCCGACCACACTACGCCGCCCCAGCACCCAGATACGCCCCACACTACCCACGATATTAGATAATTTATAAACAATCTTTTTCAAATATTCTATTTTCTTGGTAAGTTAATACCTATTTGAATTTATTTATGAATCATTCTTTTAAAACATATATGAATTCAATAATTAATTTATAAGTTTAAACCAAAAAATTAGAAAAAAGTAAGAACTTTTTTTGAATCAGCTTTATCAAATTTACTTTTCTATAAAAATATTCTTAAACAAATAAATCGCTTATCCTTTTTTAATCTAAGCGAAATTCCCATTCTGTTTTCTTATAAATTGGATTTTTTATGGAAATTTAATAAGATAAAAATTGCATTGAAATGAAATGTGAAATATGTAGAACTGTACATTTCATTTGATATGAAGTAAATCATAAAAGTAAATTTGAAATATAAATTTTATTCACAAACAATTTAGTTGAAATTTAAAACGAATTTTCACTTTGTTCTTAAATTTCCTTAGCGGTATATTTGATTTTTATATTGGCTTCAATACCACAGTTAGCAATGAAGTTTATAAACAGAAAAATGAATGCGATATTAAATCCCTTATTTTATATATATCTTGTTAAATTTTGCTATGTTTAATTTTATAATTACTATTTTATATTTAAATATGTATTATTAATAACTTATAAATGTATTTTTATTATATTTCAGTTCACTCTTAGGGATGGCTCTATGTTGAACATATCCTTCTCCTTCTAACGTTTGACTGTATATTCCAAAGAAACAGCAGGAATTTCTTCTCTGGTCTGCTCAATATTTAAATACCTTCCCGCTACCGATTCCAACTTACCTGCTGTTCTTGTACAGAGCTTCTTACTCTTCCTTTCATTTTTATAATATTCTTCTCCTGCCATATGTTTAGTACCTCTTGATTGTTATATTTATTAAAGTTGTTTGTTAAAGCTTTTGTTAAGTTTGCGTTGAAATAAATTATTTTTTATTTTAATTCGCTTTTATTCTTTGTGTTTATATAGAGCTACTTAGATTGCAAAAATAAAAACAAAAGAAAATTATATATATATATATATATATATATATATATATATATATATATATCATGTTCCTTAAAGTTTACATGTACGATTATAAGGGAAACAGAAAAATGTGTAGCATTTAACAGCATCAATAGTTTTGTTTCCTTATTTTCCCAAATTTCATGGAAAAAATCTGTATATGAAATCTATTTTTTTGAATTTTTATGGATCAATTAGAAAAGAAACATATCTTTGTATAAAAAGACCTAATTTATCATCTAAAAGAGTGTGTAGTTATTAATAAAATTAAATCTCTGATATAAAGATTTAGTAAAACAAATTTAAAACTATTTAAGAATATAACATTTATAAGCAATAAAAGGAAATATGTGAAATATATATATGTATAAATAAGTAAAATAATGGAATTGATTACAGAAATACAGCTTAAGTAAAATAAGTCACGTTACTAAATTAAATAATTTGGTTAATATCAAACACTGATATTATTTATAAAGTATATATAAAAATATCTTTTCACTTTTGGTTTAATACTATGAAAATAGTATCATTTAAAATGTTCATAGTATTTAAAGCAAGAATTTTATTTTTCAAATAAAAAATATTGTTTCACTAACAATTATTTATTAATTAATATAAATATAGCTTGAGTTTTAAAGATTACATTATTTTTAAACTGAATGCATTCGTTTATATAAATTGTGCGATTATCATGGTTTAGTTCATAACAACTACGAAAAAGAACAAAATTTATTTAAATAATGGAAAAAATGAATGAAATATTTATAAAATTAAAATATTGTAGCATTTAATAAATAAAAAAATAAAATAGAAATATGCGTGCAACATATACTACTAACTTTTCTGATATATTTTATATCAGATTGCCAGGAAACGATGCAATAAATTAACAATATAAAAGTCTAGTTTATACACTGTAGATATTTTTACATTCAAAATAAACACTTGGATATTATTTTATTACCTTATATGATTTCGTCATTTTTAAATTTCAATAAAGAGGTTTTTTACGAAAGTGGTTTGATAACATTCAGTTAAAAACTAAATAGTTAATTTTGATATACACCAGTTAAAATTATCCAGAATTTAATAACATTTTTGTTTTCTTTCATTTCAAAATGCACATATTAATAAATGAGGAATTATAAGTGTAGTTTTGTGTTTTCTAATTATTTAGGAATTTTCGATGTTTCTGTTGGAAAAAATAATTTCTAGTTGTTTTTATTATTCAATTAATTGTCTGACTAATATTTTTAGTTTCGTGTTTGTTAGAACATCTTGACTTTGTCAGAGCAATAATGCGTCTTTGACAAATATAATACCCATTCAATTAGATTGAAAATATTAAAAATATATATTAAATATAAAATCTCACATTTTATTTATCTTGTGATGGATATTAATTAATAAAAATATGAATAAACAAGAATAAAATAAATTAATTAGAAAGCTTAAAATTAAATTAATAAGCAGTAATTTTAAAACAAAAAATAGTTGTAATTTTATTAAAGAAAAAATAAAAGCTGTATAAGGAAATAATAAAGTTCAATTTTTTTATTTGAAGTGGAATAATAAATTAGTCTATTACAGAGATTGAATAAAAAAGCCATAAAATAAATAATATTACAAAATAATATATTTTGATTAGAGCTTATGATTAAATATTCATCAATAAATGGTCCTATCAGGAAGCATTTCTTTCTTATTTTATTTAGATACCCTTAACAATATTTAGTTATGATTATAGAAATTTTAGAAAAGAAAGAGAAATAATTTATTTTATATTTTAATGAAATGAATAATAAAAATCAATTTTCTGAGATCATAAATGGTTTTAAGATGCAAAACAAAAATCATTCATTTCCTAATTACTGTAAAATGTTTTGTCTCCCTCATTTTTCAGTATTTATAATTTCATTAAGTTAAATAATTTAATCTGTAGTTACGAAAGTTAATTTCTCACAGCAACTTTTTAAATATCTTCATAAAATTTCTTTAATTTTAATGGCTTTTTTCACAATACAACATCAAAAGTGAAAATAGTAAACTTTACTGTACTTTTTAAGTCCTGTTCAATATATGTATTCCTCCAAAAATCGATAAAAGGAATAATTGAAGATTTTAGCAATGAAACTTCTATATTTACATATAATAAGCGCATTTAGCCTAAGACTAGTTTCTAAGATATAACGATTTCAAGGCCAGCCACACATAAATATTAATGCATACGAGAGGCCTATATAGTTTCCTGATGCAGAGGATATGTAAAATCTATTTATAAAATAAAAGAAAAAAATATCTGGATAGCTTAATATACCCGTCTCTTCAACACATTTTGGGAAAAATCAACCATTGTTTTACGGTTAAAAATATTTCCTTTCAGTTCTCTCAAAAACAAACATTTTCCATGCTTTACAATAATAACTCGTAGCTTTGTTAAAGGAATTATATTAGAATCGTTTGTGTGATATATGAATAATTTATTTTGGTTCGGGTAAAACAAGAAAAATAAAAAAACGTTACAAATATTTTGTTTTATTTTAAAAAAAATATTAAGAATATTAATATAGTGCAAGAAATATATTGATGGAATACACTAAAATCCATTGCAACATAAATGTTCGGTAAAATTAACAGAAATTTCTAAAAAATAAGTAATATTTTAACTTTTTCATGAAAAAATATGATAATATAAAAGCCTTTTCGGAAGTAATTTTTATTTCAGAAATATATTTCCTTTCCTTATATTTTATAAGGAAATTGTGTCGTGATGATTCTTACTTTTTAAAGTCTGATTCTATTGTTTTATTATATGTAAAAAATGTAAATGAATCTTACATAATTGAATGTGAAATGTAGAAAGAGAGTTAGGTAGCTAAGGAGCATAAATCAAACAACTTTTAAAGATTACTGGAAATCATGCTGAAAGACATTTTCTTTGTACTTTAAAACAATTGCTTCGTATAATATCAAAAATACGAGCTATTTATACATATAACCTGATATAAAAATGATTTTTTTTGAAAGAACTTTTTTGTAAGTCAGTATGTTTAATAGTACTAGCAGAATTCTGAATTATTATGCACATATGTGTGTAATAATATGTAAAATGATGATATTGTTTGTGATATGAATATATAGTTGTTAATAAAGAGATTAAAATGTTGTATTTTACAGATTTATGTATCACAAGGCTATTAACAAAATTAGTTTACTGTAACAATCTATAGTAATTGATATTATTAAATTAAAAAAGTCAATTAAAAGAAATTGTAATTATCTTAATAAATCTAGTATAACTGCATTTTTCTGTAATTTTTTTATTTTTTAATAAATATTGAAAGGTCAAAATTTCCAAATTGATGTTCCGTCTAATGATGAATAACGAAATAACCCAATTAGGTCCCGAGTTACATTAGGTTGTCCGAAAAATAGTTTTGAAGAAATTTGAAGGCAAAAGATTTAAATTTTAGTATATATTTAAAATCTGAATCTATTCTAGAAGCATTCTTCGTCATCAAGGAGCTATTAAAAATTCATTCATTAAAAATTCCATAAAAATATCTCAGATTCTATACGATAAGTAAGTTTTCTATAAAAAAGTTTCTATGCTATTCTGATTTCAAGTAAGGAAGAGAATTTTTTAAATTGAGAGAGTGTTGTAATGATTGAAACTGGATTAAATCAAGCAGAGAAAAACCTGGTGATACGGTGGATGCGTTTGAATACCCCAATCAAGCTCAACAATTTGTTTTGAGGTATCAAGGACCCATGTCAAAACACGATTCTCTATTTCTGCAAGTTTATTTAATTGGTTTGGTTGCTTTGGTTTGTCTGACTGAGAAGAATACTTTTTCTAAATTTATCTTCACTTTGATAAAATATTATAATGCAGGTTTTTGGATTAATTCTGATTTTTATGTTGACTATGGAAGATTCATCCCGTTTTTCTTGAGACCTTCTCTTCTCTAAACATTATTAAAAATGAATCATTTCCCCAATTCTAGCTGCTTCAAAAATGCGTACTCTTTGTTGCATTTAGATTGTGAGTGGACTCTGGAAATGGAATTTGCCAGATATTCTTCTATTAAATCTTAGGAACCCATATCTTAAAACAGTTTATGAAGTCAAAATTTAGGTGATTAAAATTTATCGGTCATGTCCTAAAATGAGCGAAGATAATGAGTTTTGACAGATTTAATACTTATTTACAGCGTGAATTATATTCAATCAGTCGTTTAATCAGATCTTAATCTATTGTGAAAAGCTTACCCATGTTGTTGTTAGGGAAATCACCAGCAAACTACTTCAGTGTAGTTCTTTCAATTACAGCATTTTCATCATAGGAAGCTCATATTGTGTTTGCCATTTGTGTGTTATTTTTGACTATCTTCAAAGAGAAAAGCATTTAAATGATGAAAATGCATTTTGTTCCCATATTAAAAAAAAGGGTATATAAAAATGGCAAAAAAATAACGTATTCTTAACAAATTTTCCCCCAAATATATCTGAAGCATCATGTTTCATAATATGTGCTTATGTCACTTATTTCTTTTGTCACTAATTTTTTTTAATTTTTTTTATGTATAGTGTCTTAAAGCTACCAATCAAAAGACAGCACAAACTTTCCGGAAAATACAATACTTTAAAAACTGCAGACAACGAACAAATTCAATATTTTATAAAATTTTAGGACATTGTATCCAAAAAATGGCTTTATTTTGCAATAACTGTAGATTTTTAAAGCTATATTTTTGGAATGGATAAATTTTGCGTTCGAAATCTCCATTTATCCTTAAATTCTAATTGAATTTGCACACGTGTGAAATTATTTCGTAAGCTTTGTAATAAATATATTTCTGATATCAATAATATAATATCATTATTTAGTACATTATTACTGATAATACCAGCATGACTAATAATATCAGTGATATTTATTTTAGAAGTTTACGGATGTTACTGGTATTATAACTGACTATTTATGATGGGAATTAAAACTATATTGTTTTTCCATGTTGAAGCAATGTTAAATTATATTAAAGAACCAAAAAATATATGAGTAAGTACGGTTTATAAATAGAAATGATAGATAATATCAAGTATACGTCTTTGTAGGTGATTTGAGAATGTTAATATTATTGAGGTAAAAAATGTACGATTTGTGTGCATCTGTTAAAGAAGCAATAGTTAAAAAAATAGCATTCTGATAGAAAATGAATGGAAATAGAAATGCATTTGACTCCATAAATATTTCTTGAACATGTTAAAAAATTTTATGATAAAAATGTCAAGCAATTATGCAATTAATATCTATATTCTCATTTCATATAATTGAAATCTGGCATTTTATTATCTTAATATTTATTTAGTCTGTGATTATTATATCAGTGATTTGAATTTATTTCAAAATACCTCAATGAACTATTCAAATTTTCACTATACATGATTTTATTTTCTAACAATTTAAATACATGTTGCTATAGTTATTCACATTAATTGTTACAACAAAAATTTAAATTATATTGTTTAATTTGGGTGCATAGGTTTTAATGATTTCTATCGTTTTTCATTTTTATAGATCAAGGATTTATTTCTCTCTCTTTCACACACACTTTTGGAATGGATAAATTTTGCGTCCGAAATCTCCATTTATCCTTAGATTCTAACTGAATTTGCCCACGTGTGAAAAATGTACCGTAAAATATGAAGTTAACTAAACTCTTAAACAGAATTCGCCGTGTATTTCATTGAGAAGCATTTTTATTTTGATAAAAATGCGTATTAATATAATAATCTTAAACATGTACTTGATTTTTAAACATATTATATATGTGTAAAATGTTGTGATATATTGCACACAAAGAAAATTCCCAAGAAGCTGAATAAATTATTTATATAAATGAATATATTACAAAAAAATTGAATTAAAAACATTAAATTGTTGTTTAAATATTTACATTTATTAATTAATTGGTAGTTTTCCTTTTGGATTAGAAAGAACTTTATAACGAAAATTATATAATGCTTGTTAATAATATTTATAAGTAAATACATCACAGAAGATATGTATGTGCGATTAGCGCTAGTAAATTTTTAAGCATTGCGATTAATTTTTATCTCATTATATTGAGTTTTGAACATTGTCAAATGAATAAATCAAATCAATTTGTATCCCATTATTTAAAACAGATTTAGAAATTGTTCTCGTTACCGGTAGGTAGTGAGTTCAAATTCCGGCTAAACCGAAGGTCTGTAGTGTCTGCTAATGGCTGGGACACGTTAAAAATGAGCGTTATCACAACGTCCTGCAGGTGAAATGATACCTTTGGGGTGGCATGGTAAGTATTGGGAAGCTTCTGCTTGGTCCCTGCTTCAAAATCATGACAACTCAACCCAGCTGTTTCTATCTTACTGGTAGAACCTAACTCAGGACTTGATATAGGGAAGCATGCTAACGCAACAACACATTTTATAAGATGCTAATTTTTATGGTTAATACAAAAAATATTATTTATATTATATTAAAAAAAATAAATTATTGTAATTTTAATTTCAACTGAAATATTTTGCTCTTAATAATTCTTTACTAGCTGAATAAAACAAAGGAGAACTTAGTATTAGATAAGAAAAACTTAAAGAAAATAATATTTAAAAAATAAGAATTAAATAATGAAATGAAATCTTAACTAAAAGTTAAAATAAAACTGCATTTTACCGAGTAATTCCCATCATGAAAATTCAATAGACAAAATTTTAAGATATAGATAGTCTTTAAAGACAACACCTTTATTTCTTAAAATATGGTGCTGTTTATGAATTTTTCTTATACGAGTAATATTGCGATTTTCGCTCATTTCACGTAGAAACTACTTTACTGATACACTCACACAATTAAAAATTCTGTAATGAGCTAAAATGAAGTCCTATTTCAGAATTTTTGTTGCCAATATTACATTCTTTAACCCTTTTCATTTTTAAATTAAACATTCTTATCCATATTAGAACAATTAAATTAAAAAGCATTTAATGCCTAGTAATAAATACAACCTGAAAAAAATTGCGCATCGAAGGATAGGGAAAATATTATTGTAAGTTAGGAAAAATATACTATAGGAAATGTTATTTAAGTGTAGAAAAAAATAAGTAATAAAAGACTAAAAAATATATTTCAGTATTATACATGGAAACTTAAAATTATATTTATTACAGGATATGCGTAACACGCGTGTTAGAAATAAACATATCTCCGAATAGAAGCAAATACCTATATGAATATATCAACTTATTTATCTGATTTTGACAAAAATGAAATATTTATTATTAAAAACGCAAAAAATTATTTGAAAAGAGGATATTGGCTTAAAAAGCAAAACAACTTTTTTGTTATATATATATTATGTATCTGTATTCAGAAAAAATGCATTCTACAGCGGCAAATTTCGTAACGAATCTCCTTGGATACAAATTTCTTGTTCATATCTTTGAAGACAAATAACCTTAAGAAATGCCTACCCGAAATTCATTTCTCTACAAAATCACTGCATACTTTAATAGGCAAAACCATTAAAAAAGTTAATCTCCAAACACATCAATTAAATAAATATGTTACCGTGTTATCAAGTAAATTCAAAATTTCATCATTATCATACATAATATTCGATCGTATTAATTTTGCGATTTGCCAATTAATAATGAATCAATACTTGTGTGATTCCAAGTCACGCAAAAGAAAGGTGAACGATAGGGTGGGGTCATTAATTAAAGGTTTCTCTCGTAATGTTATACAAATGCTGTTCTTTAAGGATCAATCTATCTGCTGTATAAGGGTATTTTACTAGATTCTTTCTTGACAGATGCAAATAAATAATAAATTAGGAATTCGTCTCATGTTTTATGATGGCGAAACTGAAGTGTTAATTGCTTTATTAAGGATCAAGATATGTAGGAAATGATTCTACAGAATGAAAATATTTCTCGAGTTAATAGAAATTGTATGAACTAAGTTTACTTATGTCTTTATATGACCCAGGAGTTTACTTGCAAGGTATTTATTTTACATTGAGAAGCAATTTAGTTACCTTGATCCTTAAATATATAGTTTAGAAGTTTAAAGTGTGTTACACCCACATATTGCTTACCTTAAAAATTTAAAAAAATACATAATACGTTTGAATAAATTACATTGAAGCAGAATGATTTCACACACCCTTACATAGTTTCTATTATCATTATCTTTGCGCAATCATTTTTCAATCAAACTATAATCTGCCTTCAAAGGTAAACCTGTTTTCATAAAAAATGTTTTTTATGAGTATCCTATTAATGTGTTGAAAATAAAATGGCATATTTGATAAGCAAATCAACGCTCGCTCATAATAAAATATTCAAAAATTCCGTAACATGAATAACATAATATAGTTTATATCTATTTTCAAAAGAACTACACCAAAATATGTAACCAGTAGGAGAATTCTTGTATTAATTAGTAAACTTTATAAATATTCAGTACAAGTTTAGAAAATGAAATATATTTTAGATTATAAATCTAAAATATATGAATTGTCTCCGAACACTTGTATATCCATACAAAGTTTTATTTAGATGCATACATAGGTTACGCTTAAAAATAATTTTTAAGCACTTTAACCACAGAAATATAACTTCAAACAACAAAACAATTTCTGATACTTATAATCAAATATATATACATGCATACACACATACAAACAAACACACACACACATATATATATATATACATATATTATGATTCTGTAATTTTATAATTGCTTATATAAAGGTATGCTAATGTAAATTCATTTAAACTTTTAAATATAATGTCTAATAATTATAGTCTTTATTTTTGATAATATATATATATATATATATATATATATATATATATATATATATATATATATATATTATATATATATATATATATATATATATATATATATATATATATTGAAATTTATAATATATATTAATGTTTAATAATATTATATGAACTATTGAACTACTGCTGATCTTTGATGTTTTAATGTTTTCTTGAAATAAAAATCGGAAGATTTTAGCACGCCAAGCGAATTCGAATTTTTATTTTTAAAAGTCTTTTTGTTTCTTTTTACTCAATGAATTTTTATTTTTAAAAGAGTACCCAGTTCTTTCTTTCTCGAACTAGTACTTTCTCGAAAACTTATTTTCAGATGTGTGGACAAGCTGCCGCTATAATATGCACAGACACACATCTCTCTCTCTCCGTATAGATATATATATATATATATTTAACTGGTGAAGAGTCTTCCATATTGTTTGTATATCCACCCAAAATCATCTGGAAAAATTCTATTATGGGGATCAGGAGCAAGTTACACGTGAGCAAAATCCCACATATATTTAATAGGTGACATGTTCAGGGAATAAAAGGATTAAAAATTAATTATGCCCTGAACATTCCTTGCACCATATGAGAGCGAGAATTATCTTGTTAAAAGGTAGATCTTGCAACACAGTATTACAGTCCAAGATATCACAGTAAAGTAACGATTTCAGGAAACAATATTTCCCTGCTAATGCTGTTAAGATTACCTAAAACTTGTAGCAGCGGAGATTGTGCATAATATACAGGTACATTCCAGCTTATAACTCCGAATGTTCATCCATTATGATGTTCAATAATGCTCGGTGAAAGCAAGTATTCATGAGCTTGTCTAAGACAAATGCTGTCATCATATTACTATTAATTAAAGTGGAGGAATTAAACATAAAAAATATATGTTGTCAATCTGTCCGCTAAACGTTATGCCCATGAACCCATTGTGGAAGCTGTTTTCGATACTTTTGTATCAAGGGATTTCTGTATAAAAGATTTTTTGCACTCCGGACACATTACAGTAGATGTTAACCAATTGATGGAGTAATTAATGATATACCTTTTGGAAGGAACAAATGCGTTTCTAACACCTTAGATGGACTATATGGTCTATCCACACATGAGGCCTAGGAGTCCATCATTCCATGTTAATGTCACATTAAGTAATGTATATTGGGATTTCTAAGATGTCCGGTTTTTACTCATCCATGGTTTTAAAATTGGCATAATTGTGTTACTTTGCTCCGTTGTAAAAGGTATTTAATTGTACGATAAGGAATGCATCTTCACAAAAGCTGATAATTCTTCCATCACTTAAAATTCATATTTTATTGAAATGTTATCCTGTTTTCTAGAAGAAGCACAGTTATATCTCATCTATTATTTGCATGTATAGTATAGTCGTAAACACTTTTTGACCATCAGCCACAATTCTCTATTTGTACAAATTTCGAAGCAGCTCAGAAGAGTTTGCTAGTTCCTGCGTACTTGTTGACGCAGGAAAATTTTATTTTAGTCATTTATTTAATTCTCTATAAATTACATTTATTAAAAATCTCGTTCATTTACGTCATTCTGTCCCAGTATTGCTTTTATTAAAAGATAGATTTACAGATAAGGTATCAAAAGCTATGAAAGGATTTTTATTTTAAAGTTTGATGAATAACTCAAACAATTAAATTGTGATATATAATCGTGTGAATAAATTTTTTATGTAATATTACAATTGGACATAATATTGTTTGCCTCCAATAATGATTTTCGATAAGTTTCCATTAGTTACTTTTCTTCCATTTTACAAAACACCTGATGAATTTAACTCTTTTTTTTTGAAGCAAGCATATCAAGCCACTAAACTATTTAAAATGTGAACATTTTAACTAATTTAGATCTCTGATCAAATAATTTATAAAGTATTTTGTTCATTTGATACATAAAAATATTCATGTATGCCAATTGTGTTTCAGATAGTTTTTTTAAACAAAGAAAAAAACATTCTTATCATCTGAAAACAGACTAAAATGTTTTTTTTAATTGCTGCATGATATTAATTTTTATTATTTATAAAAATCAGATTTGCACAATACCATGAACTCATATTTGACGACACATTAAATATAATTCAGTTAACAATATTTGTTTCACATCTCCTTTAAAAATTTCAAATTAAAAAAATAATTTTTGATGCCTACTTTTTTAATAAATATTGAAAAAAGATTTGTGATTCTTTTAAAATCTGTGATTAAATTTGTAGTCTTAAGTAAATTTAATCAAATCAATTTAATTACATTAATAGTAAATTAAATCAATTTTCAACCATTGCGAGTGACGGGGTAAGTGCTATGCCAGCGAAGAAGAGAGAGTTTTTAGGATTATTAAAAAGTACAGAAACATCCAGGGATTCAATGTCTTACTAACATCTTATGAAGAATCATTGAAGAACAGAAGTTTTCAAATGTAATTAATAAAATAGCTAATGTGTTAAAAAGTGGAAATTAAGTATTGCACAGGCAATTAAAGCAATTGTAGATTGAAATCAATAATCTCAACTAGCAATTCGCATTGTTTGATATTAATGAATGCATTTCTTTTTAGCTGTGCTGAGAATAATACATATTTTATACATTTTTAGTTTCACTTGTTTCTAGTTCAATTTTGACAATTGGGGAGCAGTATTTTAACTGTACAACGTTATAAGTTTTTAATTAATATTAATTTATGCATATAAATGCAAGTGCATGTTTCAGGCTCCATAGATGCTGTCATATTAACAGAATTTAAGATATTCAATTTTAAATTCACATTCTAATTCTGTTTTAACAGTCGTAAAATAGGATTTTAAGCAAGTAAAATATTTAAAACTCTTTCTTAAATTAACTTATAAATATTACCAAAAATAAGCGTATTTTATTTTTTATCTGTGTTGACCTATTCATACTCAAAATTTATCAAAAATGATTGATTAAAGTGTACCAGCGATCATGATAAATACCTTTAATGTATGGAGCTATCACATATATATTACTAGTACTTCTTAAACTCACGAATAGGAGTTTAAAAGAATAACAAAAGTCAATTGAAAACGTAGATTACACAGAAAATGTTGCAGTCTCAAAGAGATGAATAGTTATCTTGCAGCATCTCATACGTCTGAACTGGTTCTTCCGCTGTATCTCCAAATTTCACTTGGAAAAAACGAAAGTGAAATGCTCAAGGTTATCCAAATAAATTATGAATTTAAATTTTTTTCAAATTTTTTGCCGATTGGGTATTTTTTTAAAAAAATTTAAGGACAAGCTAATTAAAAGTACCATGAAAGATTAAAATTTAATTTTTGCTCCCATACTTAAATATAAAGAATGAACATAAAACGATCGAAATTCCCTAGTGATGTAATAGAATTCATAGTTTTGGGAATGCTATGTATAAGGCTCTAACGAGTAAGACAAATATTATTTGAGTTTCAATTCCTTGATGCTGTGTAAGTCAAATATCATTTCAGTTTCATATAAATTAATCATAATTAAATTAAAAATAAGGTCGAAATTCATGTCCATATGTCTGAGGTGAAAAAAAAAACAGTCAAAATATTGTATAACATTATTACATTATTAACATACACATCTTTTTGAAAATTCCTTAAAATCAAATTTGAACTTGTCTTTGCTATGGTGAAGGCATAACAACACCAACCATAATAAAACGATGCATATATACATACATACATAAATATATATATGTATGTATGTATATATATATATTATTATTATTAATGCTCTATGTGAATACCGAAATAATTATTTAATTCAATTGGAGATTTTTTAATATAACTTGTGTTTAATGATATTTTTAATTTACTTTTGAGTATACATTTACTTTTTTATATATTAGTACAATCAAAACAATATGTTAAAAGTTATTTTTGATAATATTTAAAAAAATAAGTTTTATTTTATAGTGAGAGATAAAAATACAAACAATCAAGATTATATAAGTGATTCTATTAATTTGTAATTTAAATTTATGAATGAATTTAATGAATTAAATATTCATTAATGAGTTTATTAAAATCTTATGTATTCCATAAGTAATTAGCAATACGTTGTGTAAATTATGAAATTTCATATTCATTACGGAGCTCTTTACATCAATGTTGTGATTTTGAAGTTAGGGAAAAAGCAGAGCTCTAAGGCGAGGTGCGGTTCACCGCAAATTAATCGATAGTATTACAATTAAGCAATCTTTAGGCGGTGGCTGACCTGTACTTGAAAATGGTCGAAGACAAATGGAAAAAAAGTTAAACTTTTTGTAGGAATTTTGTTATTTTTTAACTTTTTAGGTGGTACATGCCTTTATTTCCTCATTAAAATTGATTTCATTTTATATTTTATTTGTTGGTGATTTAGAGTATATAAGCGTTGCGCGTGGCGGTCTATTTCATATTCAAAGCTTAAAAGCGATTCAGAATAACTCTATTAAAATGATTGCAAAGGTAAGTAAAAATTTGCACGAATGGCTGAAAACATTTTTATTTTAAGCTAAATAATTTTGTAAAATTGAAAGTCTTAGATTCTTTTCTTGAATAATTTGTAATTGAATTAGACAGAAGTAATTTAATAGTTAGTTATAAATTATGTAATTTACTCAGTTAAATAACATAATCCTCATAAAAATAATTTTTTCTAGTTTAAAAAATTGTAAAATAAAAACTTATTCATTGCTGAAGACTCAGAATTATTACCGTTGTTTTCATATTTCCTAAAATTTTATCAGTTAATAAAATAACATCTGTTTTTGAAATATTTTCTAAGTACGCAAAAATAAAATTTAATTAGATAAAAGTATAGGAAATAAAGTTTGACCAAGAGTAAATAAAGTTACTTCTACTAGTAATTAACAAAAAATAATTTAAAATCAGAAGTTAAGAAGAAAAGTTTTAAATTTTGTATTAGAAGTTAACGAAAATAATATTATTATTAGAATTTATCTCGCCTTAAACATATAATATTAAATTAGAGAATTCAAGGAAACTAAATTATTCAAGTTTTGATTTGGTAAAAGTAAACTAGTTTTTAGGGCAATAAAGATAATTTAGAGAAAAGCAGGTTCTTTGCGTATTTAAGTAACATTACATACATTTGCATATTTTTTATTTCATACTTATTTATATTTAAATCAAATTTTCATGTTATATAATTGCTTTAAGTTTAAAAATTATCATTTTCAACTGTAGCATGACTAAATTTTTATTATAATAATTAAAGGAAGCTATTTAACAAGAGTGCCTTGTTCACAAGGCAGATTCGAAATTGACTTGGGCTATTTAAAATGAATTCGAAATTGCATTTAAAATTCAGTTTTGATCAGCATGTTTTGATTCTTTTTATAGTTAAAATACTGAATGAAATTATTTTATTTGGTATCTGTGTATAAATTTTAAAATATTTTTATGTTTTTTTTAGGTATTTTTATTATTAGCTCTTGTAGCTGCAGCACTTTCCTTACCTTATGAGAAACCAGAAGCTGTAAATGCTGCAGAAGAACAACATGAGGTAAATGAACTAAAAAAGTTTCGTTATTTTAAAATTTTCATCCAAATAAAAAATATAAATTTATTTGTATAAACGTAATTCAGAATAATTGAAGAGTGATTTTAAAAGAAATTCATGGTGTTAAAAATGTATTATCTATTATTTTAGATATTCAGATGAATTCATTTATCAGATGAAATTTGGTATTATAAAAGTTGAATTCATCAGCTGTAATGAAATTATATGGAATATGAATGCTATTTACTGTAATGAAATTATATGGGTTTTATTTTTAAGCTTAGGTACATAGATAAATTAAAATTTATATATTTTCAAGTATTTAAATTTTACATAACTCAGTATATAAGAAAATGTTAAAACAATATCTTCAATTTTCTTTTAAGAATTCTTCATTTGATTGCAAGAATTTCAGGTAATTTTTGCTTACGTTATCTAACAAACTTTTATTTATCCTTACTAGCCTATACCATATGAATTTGGCTACGAGACAAACGATGATTATGGTACAACCACTTTCAGAAAGGAAACTTCAGATGGAAAGGGAAAAGTAGAAGGCAGCTATGGATACAAGGTTGGAAAATTTTTTTATTAATTTTAGTTAAGACTGACTATAAATCTGATATCTTATCACATCAGTTATCACATATACCGAATATTCAAGTACTTTCATATTTATTTAAATGTGGTTTTTTTTTAAAAAAATTCAGGATCTTCACGGTATTGAACGAGTCGTAGAATACGTCGCTGATGAACATGGCTACAGAGCTCAGATCAAGACCAATGAGCCAGGAACCGAAAGCCAGAATCCCGCTGATGTCATCCTTCACGCCGAACCTATCGTAGTTGAAGCACCCAAACCAGCATATGCTGCTCCCGCTCCCTACTACGCTGCTCCCCAACCATATTATGCAGCTCCTGCATACCAATACGCACCTGAACCCCATTATCCAAGATATTAAGCTGTTACTTGTGGAAATCGCGCACTGCTAAGAATATTCCTTTTTATGTAAGTGTTAGCATATATCGTTATATTGCATATCATTTTAAAATACGCTATTGATTTTTGTTAAGCACATTTAATTTTTATACAGCACATAAATTATCAAATCGCATTATATAAATTTATTTCATACATTCCAATTTTTTAAATTAAATTTTACATATTTTAAAGATTTAAGTTTTTAATTCTGCAGGTAAAAAGTGTTCTAAAATATTGTCGGTTTAAAGTAATTAACATTAAATATTTATTTAAGATATACAGCGGGTAGTAAATTATTTTTATAATGAATTTTTAAGCATTTGTTATTTAAAAATGCCTTCATGCATAAATATACTTCTAAGATAAACTCATCAATAATTTATTAAATAATTTAATTTATTCAATTGTAATTATTATTCAAATAAATTATATGAATTGAAAATAGCTCACACATATTTTTAATTATTGTAGATACGAAAAATATGATTTAAAAAACTTTTGTTAATTTTTTTAACTCATATATTTTTAATTTATAGGTATTTTTCAAGCCAAAAACTTTCATCAACCTAGCTTCTCTGGTGATTTTGACGTCTTACTTGCCTCACTGAAAATTCTCCAAATATGGTAGCTGAATTAAATTCACACTGGTCTTCCAATTCCAATATTCCTCTGATTTTTCCTTCGCATGCTTTCCTTTAAAATGCTGCTTAATGTCGTTAGACTTCTCGTTGTATGCAACCTACAGCGCATATGAATTTGTAATTCTCAAAATCTTTATTCGTAATGTCTTTTACTTTTAAGTGTGTGTATATTTGTTATTTGTAAGTGTATTTTATGTTATTTATTTGTAAATGTTTTAATGAGCCTCTGGCTTTTGTTAGTATTGAAAAATAAATTATTTTTTATTTACTTGAGAAATTCTTTCTTTTTTTATAATTTCTTCTTTCGCAACAAAAGTCGTTTATGAATAAGAAATATTTTGCACTATTAATCTTGTATATTCAAAATAAAGATACCATACAATAAATGTAAATAATAATAAGATAATAATACATCAAGAAATATTTTTATATTATAGCATTTTACATTCCTTTTGTATGAGTTTCCATAAATGTCACTCTTAAGCAGTTGCGAAAATGTAGTAAACCATCAAATATCCCCGAAATTGAATGGTGTGCTTATTAGCGATGAGCTTATTTTGCAGATAATGTGTAAATCTACAGTAAAAGGGAACAAATCAATTTAAAAATTTGTTGAATAATTTATACCCACAATAAGTAACGTTGTAATATATATTACTTGATAATAAAGTTGTTTACTACTTTCAAATTTATAAATTTATTTTTTCAGGAAATTATTCAAATGTTTTTAATATTTTTGCATTGAAATATTTCTTTCTTGTTAGCTAGTACTGTATTTTTGGAATTTATACAATGGGGATAGTAGGAAGTGTACAGTATAATGCAAATATGTACGTTGAGTTATTCGTAAATGGTTAAAAACATTTTTAAATGAACATCATTGAAGTAAATTATTGATTATCTACGGAAATAAACATCAAGGATAATCCACAAAATTAATCAGAGATGGAATAAATCAGCACCAATATCTGCTTAAATATGAGAACTGAATAACAAACATGAAAACTTTTATCACATGAAGAATAAGGAAATCAATCACTGCAAAAAAATTTGTAGCTTTACTTCTTCAAAAAATTTGTATCAATCAGCCGATTTTTTCTGCTTTTGTTCATTGGATTGAATTTTTTTTAAGAGATTAAAGTTGTATTTTGAATATTTAACCATTATAAATAAATTTCAATCGCAGATGATCTACTCTTACTTAATCAAAAGTTTAGAATGGATTAAGCTTGTTCCCCAACGTGTTTGTGTGGCGTAGATTCATGTCATTAAATGACGATAGAAACAGATTATAATTAATAAACATTTGAAACTAAAAATATATTAAAAAACACATTAAAAAAATCTAGTTGAATATATATACACGCTTCTCTTTGCTTTATTTATGTAATTTAGATTTGGTTTCATAAGTTTTTAGTTGACAACTGATTTACTAGAGATTTTTTTAGAAGAAAACATGTATTTAGTTCATGATGATCTTGACTAGTTATGAATCGAAAAGACTAATATTACATTTAATGAGATAAGAACATAAGTATAATATGCTTTAGACATTTTTTATATAATTCCTTTGTCTTGATTTTGTTATTCACCAATAAATATTCGCCATTGTTATGTATGGGTATATAATATATGCCTGCTACTTAAAAAATGTCAATTAATGCTAGAATAAAAAAACTAATTCTGATTTATAATTAAAGTGTAAATAAAAATTGAAATTGCTAGCTTTATAAATTTAAAAAATCTCATTCAAATGAAGCATGTAAAATAAAATGAATGGGTTTAAATTCAAAATTTTAAATAGTAAAAATTCAAATTTCTAATAATTAGTTATTAAAAATTTAATTAAAAACTAAATAGATTTAAATTAAGGTATGTAGAAATGTTTATTAATAAGTTAAAGATTCATGTTTAGATGTTTATAATTAATGTTAAATAAAGCATAATTAATTAACAAGTGTATTTAACAAACTCATTTATTAGCAATATATTAATAACTAAATTTAATTTGATTGTATTAACACTCAGTGATCAAAAATCTTTCCATGAAAGAGAATTTAATACATTGTAATGTACTTATAAACGCAAAGAAATTTTGATTAAAGAAACAAATGGTTAAAATTTGTAGTTTAATGAAAATAAGGGAAAAGAACATTCAGAAAGTGTAGATGGAGTATCTCTTCTGATGCTCAATATCTATATTACTGTTTGATTTGATTATGTTTGACTTTTACTTTGACTGAAATTTATACTACATTTAGACAACGGTTATGTTACATCAGTTGTTTGAATGAAGTCATGCAGGTCACATTTCAAGAAGTTAAAAGAAATTGAATACATAACTTTGATATACTTTAAACGAGGTGCTTTTAATAATATTGATGAATGTTTTTAATTAATCCAAAGTACTTGTCAAATGTTCTTCGGAGCTAAAATATGGCAAAAGAAAGTATCTTGAAAAATTTCCTATTTGAAAAGTTTCATTAATTTTTTTTTAACGATGAAATTCACAGAACTTTTCCAGTATATCTAAGTAAAGAATGATTTTCATGCATTTATACTCGTTTCAAATGGAAACATTTTTTACAAATTATTTTTCACAGTATAAAACACATGTGAATACTAAAAAAGATCTGATTAAATGATTAAATATTCTCCAATGTATGTTAAAGGATTCACAAAAAATATTTATGTACATTAAATTACATTATATTAAATGATTCATAGCAAAATATAAAGCACCTTCTATTTCGAAAAATATAAGTAGAGAGTCAGATATTGATTGTCAGAAAAATGATTTTGATTTTCCCAAAGAATTTTTTCAGTGAGAAATATTTCATCAAATTGTATAACAAAACTAGCAAGCTATGCAGTTTCCAATGAAAAATATATAAAAGAAATAGCTGCTAAATGCCATTTTCGAAAGAATTATTATTTGAAAAAATAGCGTTTTATTTAAATATATTCAAAAGCTTGTTTTTTCTATCACACAATGCAGTCTATAACGAATGGATCAGTTAAAAACATAACATAATGTATAGTGAAGAACGCTGGAAAATTATGTTTAGTTATGACATTTTAAGTACTGTAATTAAGTTTTCTGGCTCATCCACGTTTCAATGCATTTGTAGCAGGTGTATATTATGGAAACAAAAGTGTGTTTACTACAATAGAAAAAATATTATTTTTTAAAACTCGGAAATAAATATTAATTTGATCAATATGTTCCTCACTTAAAAAGTTGTGGGCTATGTAGAAAGAAGGTGAAATTTGATAAACTACATTTTTCCCCATCATTTTAGAAGGGAAAGAACCAAACTAAAACATTCTATCAGCGAGTAGAATTCCAGAACTGTGAGCATCATTGTTTGTTTGTCGCTCAATAATCATTTATTGCTCAAGAGCACTAATTAGACGACCTATAGTTTAAAGGGGATTTGGAGCCACTACAAACATGCATACTCAAGGTAGGACTCAAACCCACAGACCATGGAACCAAAGACCAGATGCTCACAACTGTTGAACCATCCGACTGCCATCTCGACTGTGTGAGTATCACTAAATAAGCAATTTATCAAATGGTACACAAAGAAATTAGCTTTAATAACATCTCGAATTTAAATAGAAATTTCAAATATCATTTCTGTAATTTAAACTTTTTGAAATGAAACATTCACGTGTATGTTTTAAACAAACGACAGATAAGCTTCCATATACAAATTTTATCCCGTTTCATATTGTTGTTCCTAGTTCAACCTCAGGCAAAAATTATTTGGACCCACAGAATTATAATTTTAGCTATGTAAATGACATGATTTTCTTATCTAATTTTTCTAATATAAATTATAATTCATTTAACGGCTCTAATTTACATTAATTTAAAATTATTCCATCTATTATGATAATAAGAGTCTTATTATAATAATTGTTTATATATCTATGCATGTATATACATATAGGGAAATAAACATGTACAATTGTAGAATAAATTATTTCTATGAGGATTAATTGATATTTCGATTCATATATGTTTTTATTATTTGCAAAAACATTTTTTATAAATTATATTATTTTAATAAATTAAGTTTATTTTAAATATTTAATTTCATCAAATGAGTTTGAATATATGTGAACCTAAGATAAAACAGCAATCCTTTTCAAAAATGTAAACAACTTCGTAAAAAGAAAAATGTTTTTTATTTACATTACATACATGGGACAATGTAACATTTTAACATTTCGATAAAGCAAATATGCAACATAGAATAGCTAGAAAATAGTTGCAAGCACTTGCTATTTACATTTGAAAGCTTTTAAATTGAATTTCTAATATAAAAATAGGTATTTATATTTTAACAGTAAAGAAATACGTCAGACGTCAGGAATTACAAAACACAGGATCCTCTGAAGAAATATGAATGATATGAATTCTATTCTTGCATTTTTTTCGTGGTTGATTATCTGCATTTTCTGGACTAATTAAAAAAAGCAACAGGAAACAACAAGAAATTCAAAGGAGATAGATTTGCACTAGAAAGGTATCTGAAACAGTAAAAATTGCATTATATACATATTTAAAATTACTATTACATATTTAAAATTACATATTTTATTATATACATATTTAAAATTACTATTAATTAAGTGTTTGAGCCAATTTATATGTATTTATAGCTTAAAAACCATTGAAATAGAAATACTGTAACGGTATATCTTCGATAATTTGAGCTATAAAATTCGTAAACGGAAAAAAATTAAAAATTATAAAACAAAAATTAGCAGTTTATATTAATTGTTGAATATTTCGATATGCTACATTGGGGAAAAGATTTCTGTTTTATATACATCAGTAAACTACTTCATTTGTACTAGTAATATATTATATACTCAATAAATACATATTGCGGGATAAAAAATTTAAAAGTGATTCAAATTGACTTTATTTTAAACAGATTTTAAGCCTGAGAGGCCTTTTATAAATTATAAAATATATTTTCTAAAATAAAAAAGATAGTTCTTATTTAATCAAAATAATTTGTAAATATTCATATTTTCCATTTTTCAATTTAAAATTAACTTTAACTTTTCTAATTTAAAATTAACTTTTCCATTTAAAAAAAAATTTTTTTTTAACTAGTTTATGTTTGATTACATGCAAATTCATAGTCTGAGAAAAATAAAGACAACAATGAAAATTATAATAACTTACATCGAAAGATAGATGCTTTAGAGAAAATGTACACTAAAATTGCTTAATATCTTGGATAATAAGGCTCAGGGGCATAGTGATGTGGTGGAGCAACGTAATGGTGTTCTGGTGCAGCATAGTGAGGGTGGGGAGCAGCATAGTGGTGTGCACCATATGCTGGTTTGGGTTCTTCCACTTGGACAGGTTCGGCGTGAAGGATGACATCAGCTGGGTTCTGGCTTTCGGTTCCTGGTTCATTGGTTTTGATTTCAGCTCTGTAACCGTGCTCGTCAGCGACGTATTCTACGACACGCTCAATACCGTGGAGATCCTGAATTTATAAAATAATTTGGATTATTTTCCCCTTGTAATTTTGAAAAAATCTTTGTCTATGAGTTTGAATATAAAATCACGATTGTTTTTCATTAAACCTTGTATCCGTAGCTGCCTTGTACTTTTCCTTTTCCATCGGAAGATTCTTTTCTGAAAGTAGTTGTTCCATGACCGTCATCTGTTTCGAAACCGTATTCATATGGTTGTGGCTGAAAGAAGAAATAATACAAATCTCTTTTATATATATATATTTTCAATATGTACTGGAAAATTAATGGAAGAAAGTATTTCTTCAGATTCTTTCTGACGTAGGGTTTTGTTGCTTTAAACTCAGTTCATATCAAGTATACATTTTTGTGATACCTGATACAAAAGATTTTTTATAAATTTTGTTTTAAATTTTTGATAATTGAACTAGATTTGATAATAAGTATTTTAGGAGCTTTATATTTTAATCCCCAAATGAAAGGAAAAAAAACTAAGACATTATTATTAAAAGGATAATTGTTTCTTAATCATGAATATTTATTATTTTTAAGTTCAAAACAGGTCTTTGATAGAATTTAGATTAAAGTAAAAGAAAGAAAATGTTTTCTGTATGAAATTTTGTAGGGTGTACAAGTTTAAGAATAAAAAGGATATAAAAATCAAAATAAATATCTTTAATGAACTATTTTGTAGTTTCATTTTAAGATATGCATTTTTGTTTAAAAATGAAATTATTAATTTAGTATAAATTCTAGCTTATTGTATTTATAGGGAATAACATAGCGGTTCATCATCAATTTTTTCTCTCCTTATATTTTCTTTTATCTTTCATAACCTGGCAATCTGAATGCTTCTTTTCCCTAATATATTTTTGTATAAAGATATAATCATATGAACATATTTGGATAATATATGTTTAATTTAAAATATGCATTATATATATTTATTTATGTATGTATATATATACATATATTTATATATATATACATGTATATATATATATATATATATATATATATATATATATGTATAATGAATAATTTGTTATAATAGATTACTTGGAGACCTAGTATATATATATATATATATATATATATATTCAATACATTAATACATTAAAAAAGATTTAAAGAGAAATTTTCTTACTTGATGTTTCTCTTCGGCTGGGGCGCTGAGAGACACAGCCAGTAAAGCTGCTGCGACAATAACCTGACAAGACAAAAATGGAATTAATTTTCAGGTAAATGAAAATATTTTACGCGTTGAATATTTATTAAGTGCAGCATAAAGGATAAATAAAATTAATATGCTTTAATATATTAAAAAATTTTTATTTGGATAGCGTTTTGGTAAGTAGATGTTTAAAATCATATTTGGTTAAGAATCAAACCTCAAATTTTCCAATTTATCTTTTATTATTACATTATGCATACTTTTTCAAGTGAAGCTGTTTTAATGCTGTAAAGTTTAAGATTATAATACATGTGAAACACATTATAATTTTTGCATTTTCTGTATAATAAAGTATGCTCTTATCACATTTGTGTATTATAAGATCATATTGAAATTGTTTTACTTTTGAAATCTAAAAGGAGAAAATAAAACAAATTTTAATTTAAAAAATAATATTTAATGGATGTTTTAATAAAAAATTTTAGCATCATGACTTTCGCTAGATACAGTCAATAACAGTAGAAATTTATTTCATGAAAATTCAACAACAGGATGTCAGGATTATACGCATAAGCACATTAACTATATAATCCGGAAAGTGTAATGGAAAACACAAATACTTAAATAAATTTTTAACCATATATTTCTTCTTAAAAGGAAAAATAGGAAAAACTCATAACACCATATATTCACAAGTGAATAAACTAAATTATAATTGAACCAGTTATTTTCCGAATAAATTAAGAATTAGCTTTAATTTTGGCATTTGATTAAAAAGGTTTATTTACATTCAATTGAAAAAAAGATATAAATAAGCAAGTAAGTTGAATGAAAACAACTATCTGTTATGTATCTAAAAATATTTTTCTGTAATTATAATTTAACATTTATCTTTAATATGATTTAATAAAGCATAACGATAACCGTAATTATTTATGCATTTTAAAATTATTAAAGATGGCGGCAGGTATCAAATTTTTAAATATATGCTTTTGTTTAAAATGTTCTTTAATTTTTAAAATGTACGAAGTTTAATGAATAACTTTAGTATTTAAATAAAAAGTATTTAGATTATCAAGTAAATTTTAAGTATAATTTATTGTTAGTAAATTTAAACTGATAAGAGCAATTATTTTAATGTTATCAATAAAAATCGGTGAAAAATCTAAAAATAATCCTGTATTATTAAATTTAATTTTTTTACGTGTGTGTAAGCAATAAAATATATCTTTTTATTCTCTACATAAATATCATTGAATCTTTTACGTAAAGTATAAATTTTGCTACTTATTTTAAATTTATTTTATTGATTTTACATCAAAATAATAATATCATATTAATAAAACTTATAACTGGAATCTCTTGAATACGGTTGTGGTTAATTTTATTTAAATATGCTTAAAATAAATTTTTTATAAGTAAGGAAAAATATTTTTTTCATTTTATTTAACTGTTTCATTGTTAATTATCAATACTATAATAGTGTCAACAGTAATAATTTTATATGATATAACTCTTTTTAACTAGATTTTATCAGCATTGTGAATACCATAAATAATTTCTGAGCTTAATTATTTTCAAATAAACATATTGAAACCTTTTTTATAAATAACATTAATCCAACTAAAATTATAATATATATATATATATATATATATATATATATATATATATGTATGTATGTATATATATATACCAAAATTAATTATTATCAAATAGGCTGCTTATAAAAAAACTAGGGTTAAGTATTCAAAACAATCAAACAAGTAATTGGCAATTGTAAACAAAATTTTTCATACCTTGGAGATCATTATTGCAATTGTTGCAAATGAGAGAGGTAAAAATCGAATGTGATATATTGACAAGCACAATATTTATATATTCTGAGTTGCAATAAGTAAAAAAAAAATTATCGAATATATATTTAATGATCAAATAAGAACAAACACCACCCTTTTGAGAAAAAAAAAATGTAGAATTCCAACCAAAGATGTAACTTTCAAATTAATTTTTTCTATTCGTCTTCAAGCGTTTTCAAGTGCGGGTCAGCCACCGCCTAGTGTTGCTTAATGGTGATATTTACCAATTTATATTTAATTGAGAACCGCACCTGCCCTCAAAGCGTTTCTTCTTCTATGAGTCACAAGCGATGCCAGTAATCTATGGTAAAATTAGATGATGTAACAAAAATATCAATTAAAAGGATATTTCGAATAATTTATCCTTGCTTATCATTGAAAATTTGTAAAATACTGAATACTATATGGTACAAATTATATTGTATGGTACTATTCTTAAGTCCAACATAAACTTTTCAAAAAAAATGTAATGCATATTTGTATTTGTTTTTACAGTGTGTTAAAATTATATACGAAGTTTTGTTTGAATTGTTGTAAATAATATTTTATCACTAAAAGATATAGATTATAGATTAATTTTTAGAAATGAAATTTTTAAGAAATATATATAAATTGCATTTGAATTATCTTTTGTTACTAAAAGTCAAAATCATGATCTTAAAGCCGTATAAAATTATAATACGAAGTATATATTTCTTAGAAGGTTTTTAATTCCAAACCGTACAAATGTGTGCACTGAGTCAATAATATTAGGTAAGAAATAAACCGCTAATAACTTATAAGACCTTCAGCTCTTAAGTTATCCGCGCGTTTGTTTTTTACCTAACACTTTTAGTCAATGCCATAAATGTCCATTGTTTTATTCTCTCATTAAGGGTTACATTTTCATTTAGAATTGCAGGCAGAATACAAATATATATACTTTCAAGGGAATGGTATTAATTAAAAATAAATAGCCAATATATTTTGAAAGATCGATAAATGCATTTAAAGTGTGTTGAAATGAGATTTAAATTAAATAATTAATTGGAAAAATGTTCAACTCATATGATATGATTTGGAAATATATATGTATATTGGAAATCTATATATGATTTAAAATTTTTTTTAAATGTTTTGCATGCAAATGAACTTTTAATAAGTTTATAAATGGCTATTCTGTTCTGACAGAGAAAAATTAAATTGATTGTGTTTAATCTAAACATCTAACAGAAGATATAACACATTTTGTGATACAAATTACACCTTTGAGAAAAATATAACGAGAAAATACATATAAATGGAATACATATATACGATATATTTCATGCAAGTTATATTAATTGCACTAGTAGAGATTAAATTACTAGTGCAACACAAATTACTAGCAGATCACGCATAAATATAGTGCAATATGTTTTTTCTATGCAAAAGCAAAGAAAACATTTTTGTTATAAACTAAATGATATTTCAATTACATTATGATAAGGATTTTAAAATTTGGAATAAGGTAATTAGGTTCTTAGATTTTGCTTATTCCTAAAAAATTTTATATTTCTTAAAATTTATAAAAATGGTTTAAAAAATTGCTATTTTTAAAAATAACATAAAGGTTTTTAAAATACATAATGAAACTTCGTAATGATAAGTATCCATTAGGGATATGTAATCTGGGTATAAGCCCTAGGACCTTTTTTATGCTTATATATATATATATATATATATATATATATATATATATATATATATATATATATATATATATATATATATATATATATATATATATATGTTAAAGTATATCAATATTATGACATGAGGAGACAGTTTCATTATTATGATGCAATTTTATGATCTAATTGCTTTCTTTTAGTGAAGAAATTATTCGGACAAATTTGCTATTCGTTTTGAAATTTTTAAGATAATATAAAGACTCATTAGGTGAGAATGCCGAATGCCCTGTGATGTGTTTTGATAACTAAAATTAAATTTGAAAGAAATTTTAAAACTCCATCTGATGAAAAATATGATTAAAAATATTATATATTCAAAATTTTGTTTAACGCAAATGAAAATTTTGTATTTTACTGCATTAATGACTTTTTGGTACTTAATTACACTTTTTTAAATGAGGGAATTTTCAAATTAACGGAAAAATTATCAAGATTATAAATAGCAAATGTTTATTTGGATTTAGAGTATTTGAAAATTCGTGTACTTCATTCTGAGTACCTAAAGTAACTATATGACTAAGAACATGAGAAGGATTTATTTTCTAGAATTGTATTTGGGTGTGTGAACAACTTTAAGAGAATTTATATTTCAGATTTTATATCTCTCACAATAGTCTCAAAGCATCTAATGACAGTTTAAGGTGTATCTTCTATGACTAGAAATATCATAATTTTATCTCTGATTCGATATTCAGAATCCATGCCTTCAATTCTGAACCTTTGCCAAAGGACGAATTCTGCGTCTGTAGCTAGTGCTTTTTTCACCACTCTTCATCATAAGCATCTAAATAAAAATCCCTACTATTAATCGACAGCTGATTTATTACAATTCAAAGCAATTCAGTTCAACTGTGAGTGTATTAATTCCTACCTAGTGTGCAAATCTTTTGATCTCGTGTCGTGGATAGAGCTCTAGGATGTTTTAAGGCATTTTGATATAGGCCAAGTAATTGCTTTTCATTAATAGTAAGTCGTATTCACATGAATGTGAGGAACACGTAGCACATCAAATATGCCCCCAAAAAGCTGAAGTGCAACATTCATCACCCTTTGTTCAACAGTTAAGATTGAGTCCAAAGCTCTCTGCTTTAAAAAGGCCTGGCTAACCATTAAGCCATAGTGAGCCCTAGGAATACATATTTGCAGTGTTTCGTAGCCCACTTTAAGGTTTGATTACTGTCCCGCTAGTTCTAGCATTCAATATGAGACAATGAGCTGACAAGCGAGTTATACTAATTCCTTCTTATAAAATAACGAGCAATACTATGATGAATCATTTTTAATTATATAATATAATGTAATATGATACTTAATATTTAAATTATCAAGTTAAAAAATTCTAGAGAAAAAAATAGTTTTGCCGTGAAAATAATAGCCTTAGTTCATAACTCTAATAAATATTTATAGATGAAGATTCGTATTGAGAACAATATTTAGGAAAATAGAACTGTCATATCAAAATGAATATAACTCATACATATTTAATAAAATTGATAGAAATATTAAGCAGGAAAAAAAATTACAGTTGTGGACTTACAATATCATTAGAATTTTTTTCGAAGGGAGTTACTTTGGATGAAGTGTTTTGTCCTAGATAAATATTTTTCAATATCAAAAACTTAAGCAATTACGTGTTCTCATTTAGATTTAGTTGGATTGATCTAACTGTGTCATTTGACAAAACGTCAGAATGTTATTTCTTTATTATTCTTTTATGGATTATTGCAATATTTTTTTTCATTTTCTTAAGCAAACTTGTTCGATTTTTTTAAAAAAGAAACAATTATAGCTTTTAAATTGTTCTATATCAGAAATAAAAAGATAATATTACGAGAAAGAAATATAAGAATGTAACAAGAATTATAAATTGTTAGGATTGTTATAATTAATATAATTTTATCATAAATTAGAGTTCCATAGATTTTAATGGTCGCTTGAGGTGCAGTGAAAAGATAATTTCCTTATATAATCAATAATGCGATATTATTTATATTGTGGTTAATTATTTGTATCTTTAATTACATAATGTATATGGTAACGCAACATACAGCACAAATTATTCTACTCAAATATATTAACTTTACTTTCATACAATTCTACAAAAGACGCTATATATGAGACAAAAATTGTGTTAAAAATTAAAGCACCGTAATTTATTATTATTATTTTTTTTACATTTCTTAAAAATATTTTCCTTTAAAATTTGATTTTCATATTTTTCTAGAAAATCAATAGTATGTAATTAGGAAACTTTAAAGGGTGGCATTTTTTACTATGACATCAAAATGCGGTTCTGTATAAAAAATGTAATAGAAAGTTTGCCTGTTATATACTCGAAAAATATTTAAAAACTTGATTATTGTTTCAAAATAGCAGTTTCAAAAGTATTATACAAAGACACAATATAAACCATTTTATAAATAGATGAATTTAGCTTAATATTTCATAGACTTTCATCAAATAGCACAACTAGCGAAAGATAATAATCATTAATTTTACGCGATGAGTTGTTTCTCCTATTAAAAATCGTATTTTTCAAAAACTAGCGGAATTCATTCAAACTGCATTTACTCATAAATAACTTTAGATCTCGCTAAATAAATTTATAGTTTGAATCTGATTTACATAACATGCTTATTTAGTTCAGATTTTAACACTGGAATATGGACCAAGATTTCGGGTGTTACCATTTACCTATGATATGAAGAACCAATCATTGTGTGCGTGTTTCCGGTGCGACATCGACTCATGAAAGTACGGTGAGACTGCTTCACATCATAAGGAATGAAGGATTTGTCGACATGACAAAAGATGACATCAGTGCCCGTTTCGATTGCTATTCGGTCCCACTGATCGATGACGACCTCCTGGAGATGGCAAAGTTTGCAAATGAGGAAGAAAACGAAGAAGTCTAAGAAAAAACTGAAAAGCGAGGTCTTATCTAGGAGAACCCGCAACAATTATGCAACATGGCAAGAGTGATGTAACAATTTGTACAAGGCATTGACGACAATATGGTTGAAGCTGTCAAATTCAGCAGTCGCATTGACAAAGTTATGCTCTTGAAAAGACGAATTTTCTCAAGGAAAGAAAAAAAAGACAACAACAACCCATCACTTTGTTTTGCCCCTGGCTCTACTGTTAACGCCTTCAGCAGAAGAGTCTCCGAGTCAGTTTAAAGTTTCTACGAGTCAAGTAGAAGCCTCTCCTCTGCCACCAACACGAGTCTTCGTCTCTCTCAGAAAGCAGTGTTAATTAATGTTTATTACTGTATAAGGTTTGGTAATTAACCTTATTAATTCGCACTGACACGCTTATATAAGTACACTACTGGCCATTAAAATTGCTACACCAAGAAGGCGACATGCTACAGACGTGAAATTTATACGAAATGAAGAAGGTGCTGTGATATGCAAATGATTAGCTTTTCAGCACATTCAGACAAAGCAGGCGTCAGTAGCGACACCTACATTGTGTTTAAATGAGGAAATTGTTCAGCCGGTTCATCATACACAAATTGCATTTGAACGTTGTTGCCTGGTGAAAAGTTGTTGTGATGCCTCGTGTAAGAAGGAGATATGCGTACCAGCACGTTTCTGACTTTGATAAAGGTCGAATTGTAGTGTACCGGGATTGCAGTTTATCTTATCGCAGTATTGCTGCTCGCATCGGTCGAGATCCAATGACTGTTAGCAGAATATGGAATCGATGTGTTCAGGACGGTAATACGGAACGCCATGCGGGATCTCAACGGCCACCTATCACTAGCAGCCGAGAAGACAGGCATATTATCCGAATGGCCGTAATGGATCGTGCAACCACGTCACGAGCCGTGAGTCAAGAAACGGGGTCGTTTGGAAGACAACAAGTGTCTGCACGAACAGTTCGACGACGTTTTCAGCAGCATGGACTCTCAGCTTGGAGACCATGGCTGCGGCTTCCCTTGACGCTGCGTCATAGACAAGAGCGCCTTCAATGGCGTGATCAACGACGAACCTGGGAGCACGAATGGCGAGACGTCATCTTTTCAGATGAATCTAGGTTCTGTGTACAGCATCATGATGGTCGCATCCGTGTTTGGCGGCATCGTGGTGAACGCACACTGGCAGCGTGCATTCGTCATCGTCATAGTGGCCCATCACCAGGCGTGATGGTATGGGGTGCCATTGGATACACGTCTCGGTCACCTCTTGTTCGCATTGACGGTGCTTTGAACAGTGCACGTTACATTTCTGGTGTGTTACGACCCGTGGCTCTATCCTTTATTCGAGCCCTGCGAAACCCTACGTTTCAGGAGGATAATACCCGACCGCATGTTTCCGGTATTGTACGGACTTTCCTTGATACGGAACATGTTCGGCTGTTGCCCTGGCCAGCACGTTCTCCAGATCTTTCACTAATAAAATACGTCTGGTCAATGGTTGCCGAGCGACTGGCTCGTCACCAAACGCCAGTCACTACGGTTGATGAACTGTGGCATCGAGTTGAAGCTGCATGGGCATCTGTACCGGTACATGCAATCCAATCTCTGTTTGACTCAATGCCCAGGTGTATAACTGCTGTTATTACTGCCAGAGGTGGTTGTTCTGGGTACTGATTTCTCAGGATCTATCCAGTTAAATTTTTTGAAAATTTAATCACTTGTTATTTCTAGTATAATATTAATTCTAGTAAAAATTAAACCATACTACCTGAAATAGAAATTTGATTTTAGACACTATTGAAAAATGGTAGAAAGAGGTCGTATTTCTGCTTTCTGTATTCAATTTAGCCTGTGTATTGGCTTTAGACTCTTCGATTGTCCAATATTGCGTATATCTGAACGCAAATGATTACCTATGTAAAGGCCTAAAAGACGAAACGTATTTGACATTTAAATGTTTTATGACAGACTTTTTGGGAGGAGTGGGTGAAGTACGTCGGGAATTTTTACTCCTGATAGGGTCACCCAAGGCGTGAGGCCACTCCATAATTCCCAGCTAACATTAACAGGCATGGAGACAAGATAATGTTCTTCTTCACAGTGCTCCAGTCTTCGGACAACAGAAGCTGCACTTTTTCTCCCTATGAATCAGTTGATGTCAATGGATTTCTAGATTTGGTCTGAGTACGTAAGTCCCTTGGAGATCAGCAACAACGAGAGAAATCAGGTGATATATGGTGTTTTTCACATAACGTCAATATCTTGAGAAATATGCTTAATGATTATTGTAAAGTTACAAATTTTCTGGAACAGGAATATTCATTAGAAATTATAATCACTCTGGGTTAGTTTTATTATATATAGTTAATTCCCTATGTAGTATTTCCACAAATGAGTTAATTTTCAATAAAATTATAAGTTTTCTTCGTTTTATAATATTAAGTCCGCCACACACGATAGGATTTTTCCGTGGGAAACTGGTGTTTTGAACAAGTTGTACCGTGTGTGGGGAAGTTGGACAGATTCAAGAAAATTCAAACAAGCTCTGATTTTTCTTCCAACAGGGGTTAGTTACAGGAAGTAAGCAATTGCTACCTGTTGTCGCGTGTCTGTCCCAAAGGATTGCAAATTATTTCTTGGCGACACTTAGGAAAATTAATATTTGAAGTTTCTCATTTACTGAAACTTAGATTCATGTTTTACAACACGTCACGAACATTAGATCCCTTTTTAAAAACATCCATGAAGCAAATATTGCAGGAATTTATTGAAGTCTATAAAGATGAGCTTTGTTTGTGGCAAATAATGAGTGTCAATTACACAAATAAAATAAAAAGAAACTTAGCTTACAAAAATTATTAGAAATATATAAAAAGATAGATGAAAAGGCTTCAATTAACGAAGTAAAAGAAAAAATTAATGCCCTCCGTAGAACCTATAAAAGAGAAAAATCAATGAATCGAAAAACAGTGGTGTAATAAGCACGGAGGGTGCATATGAGTGCCGACTTTATGATACTTTGAATATTTATCATTTCTGGATGAAACTGCAATTCTACGTGCTGAAATATCTCCCATGAACTTGGACACAAATTTTGTTGAGAATGGTGATGAAATAAGTTAAATAATTTATTTTGTAAAATTATTCTCTATCTGAATGAATGTATATAATTACACATTAAACGTAAAATTCAACTACGAAATTTTATAATAAGCTTTATTAGAAAAACAATTTATTTTTTATTTCAGCTTGCTTACAAATCTTCAAAATGAACATTAAAAATTTTAATTTTCTATATTTTTAAATATGAATTAAGTTTAAACAATAATATAAAGGTAATAGTTGAGATTATTCTGTTGTTTTCTTCAAATATATTATTTATACAATTAAACAATAATAAAATTAGATAATTCAAAATAATAAATTGTTTAATAATAACAAAAGAAAATTATTTACCTTTATGCGAAATTGAAATTAAATGCACTGTTAGTTACGATTTATCATTTGGTAAATGTTAATTTGTTTCCCTTTTATTTAAAAATCATTTAAGAAAATATTAGAAAAAATCTAAGAATATTTGGGTAATACATAACAAATTAATAGTTGATTTTATATCTACTAATAAATAATAGCAATTGATACTCAATCGATAAACTTTTTGATGTACTAATGTGACTCTTTAATCAATACTGCTTGTCAGAAAGGGCTAAGTTGTACTTAATGATTCATGAGAACTTAAAGATGAGAGCATGGATGTATCTTTTCTTGTAATGAAAGGGGTTACACCCCTTATCCAACAACGTTGCATACAAATGTTCATTCATCCTCATGTAATTAACGAAATCTTTATCTTCCGACTGAATTTCTGTAATCAAATTTAGATGTGAAAGAATTTCACGCTGGAGCAACCAATTTTTTTGCCCATTTCTTTTTTTTTTTTATTGTTTGTTTTCTTTTCACCATCATCACAGTCCAAAGCAACAGCCAATAATACTTCTGTACCTAATTTACTCATGTTACTTAATTTACTATGAAAACATTTAATGGCAGGCGTTACAAGCAGACAAATGAGTACAATAATAAAAACTAAAAAGACACATAAATACGTCAAGTCATAAAAGTGACTGAAAAACTCTTTTAAATGACTGAAAATTTTGTCGATTTTCGATTTCCATTTACAAGGCACACATTTTAAGCCAAAAGCTATAAATGTTGAAAAATGGCAGCCTTAAAAATAATTTCCCACTCCAGAAAGCAAAAATTCCTATCATGTGTGCTAGGCTTTAGATTTTAAATGGCTGTCATAAATTTTCTACTTTCTTAAAACTGTTATCAAGTTAATTTTTATTTCATAAGATTACGTAAAAATATATTTTAAAATACCAATAAACCATTCACCTGCAATTATTTTTTAACGGTTATTAAACTTAACAACTTTACTAAAGACGCACAGAAATTAATAACATTTCAAATTGGGGAGGAATAATAAATGAATTTTTTTTTTAAATAATAGTAAAAATTTAGAATTAAAAACTTAATTCTCAAAATAAGAACAATTGAAAATAATAATTTATAATACTTCTATACTCGTCAAAATAAGCTTTCCATTTTTTTTGAGAGGGAGAGAGAGAGAGACAATGTCACGTAATGTAAATTTGCATTTAGTTTAGAAATAATCTACAAACCATTCTAAACTTAGCAAATGCTTGTAAGCTCTAAAGACTATCACATGATTTGGTTCTTAAGTTAGCCATTTTAATTTCGTGAAAAGATTTTGCTTTGAACTCTTCTTTATTCAATAATAATTTTCTTAAAAACTCATTTATGTGATATTTGCTGATATGTTACTTTAAACTCATGAGAATAAGAGGAAACTGCATACCTTTAGGTCTTATATTTCGCAATGGTCATTATATGATTGTAAAAAAAATTATCTTGAGTAAATTTATATGTTGCATTTAGTATAAACTCTCACTAATAAATAATAATTAAAAACTGTTTTATATATATTAAACATTATTTGCTTTAAAATAGCTTATAGTTTCAGCACATACTTTACGAGGACTGCAAAGCAAGAAAGTGCATAGATATTAAAAGTATACCCCTATAGCTATTAGTAATTAAGATAAATGGGACAAATTAGCAGAGACTTAATTAAAGAGTTATGACTACTGCTCTTAAGTGTCCTTTGAAGATTTCAATTACCTACTTAATAGCGTAAAGTCAATTACATCTAGAAGAAACACACTAGCGGATAATGATTCTAGAGTCTGAACACTCAACCATTACCCTGGTATTTATAGCTTGAAGCAAATCTTTATTCCAAATCTCTCATGATTCATTAAAGGTATTGCTACAAAATGCAGATAATATAATATTTTAAGTTTTGGAAACATTAATATAATAAGTAAAATGCTTAAAAATTAAAAGGGATTAAAAATATGTTTTATTTTATGTCTTTCTGCTTTAATTTTTTTAAATAAGTTTATTATATTAATATGAAAACGACGCAGGATCATTTATAAAATTTATTTAAAATGGCTAAAAATTTTAAAGAAAGTTAATTTTTTTTTAATCTGTGTTGTTAGCTCCATTATTCGAAAAGTATCAATAAGTAACTTATTAAAAAAAATGCCACTGAAAATAATCAATTTTTCCGTTCGTAATTTCAATATATATATATATATGTATACATATAAGTTTAATTCATTATGACAGTCATATAAAAATAGTATTTCATTTATTGTGATTGAAAATATTATCTTAAAAATTTCATTCACAAATTCATTTAATTGACTTAATTTATATGCAATATTTTTAAAATTTAAATCATAATTAAGAAAACTTCATATTAAATGAAACAGTGCGATTATTTGAGGGTAAAATTGCAAACATTTTTTAATTAATCCTAAGAATGAATAAAATTGGAACATAGAATGTTTAATTTAAAACAATTTTTGTCAGCACTTTTTATTCATTTTGCAAAATTTTACCAATTGACTCCTGCCACAAGAAGATGGAAATCATGTAGACTATATCTTACTCCAAAAGCGTCCCTTTTAAACCAACATGAAGGGAGATGCAGTATGCTGATTATTTTCAAATCGATGAGTCATGATAAAAGGGCTTAAAATGCAGCTTCAAGAAGTTAAGAACCTAGAGGCACCAAAGGCTGAAGTCTGACTTTGCCTTATGCCTGTTATTATTTAGCTGAGAAGAGTGAAATGACTTTCACGCCTTGGGTGACAATTCTGATTTGGATTGCTGACTTCTTGAAGGTCAGGAACATTAGAATGAAGTTCCGAGACTTCGGTGTAGAACATTTAGATTGATCCAGAGTATCTCACAGGGATCTGTTTTCAGCCCTACTTTATTTTTTCTATTTATTGCTAGAATTGAGATTGAGGTAAATTCTGATCACTGTACAGGATTTTATGACGACGATATAATAATCTCAAGCAGCAATTCAAGCCCTATTATAGCTCAAAATAATGTTAATTCTTTCCTCCTTCGGCTCCTTCGTCCTTCACTGCTGAGCATAAAATCATTTTTAATCTCTCAAAGTCTTCTTCAAGCATTTTTACCACCAATAGACACCTTTATAATTATGAGCCTAAAATTTATTTACTGGATAGACGTTGGAATTATGAAAAAAACATCCAAAGTATCTGGGATTCATTCTAGATCAGGAGATTCTTGGTCATGTTCATATTAGCTACTTGGCTTTCAGAGAGAAACAGTTACTAAAAATTTTGAAATACATTTCTGAAAATGACTGGGGAGCGGATGCTCGGACCCTTCGAAATACTTACATTACCCTTATTCATCCCATTCTTGTATATGGCGTACAGGTCTACTAGGATGCTTCTTCTAGCAACCCTGATTGACTAGAAAGGATCCAACTCTCTTTTGCCAGAGTAATCACTGGCCTTCACAACAATTGTCCCAGGGATATTGTATTCCATGAATCTGACTTGTGTAACCTCTCAGACTAAGTAGCAAATACCTCTTGGTTAAATTCTTTTCCAAATCCATTAATTACAGAGATCAGCACCGAACGTCTAGTTTTGGGCTCAGTTGAAGCAATAATAACAGCCTTTAGAAAGAAAGTCCGCTTAATCATGCTGAAAGTGAGGGGTGGCTGCAAAATGAAGTAGAATACATACGTCACACTAGCTTGTGGTAAGGATGTTCCTGATTCAGTTTATGTTCGTATCTCTCAAAACCAATTTGAGTCATACACTAACAAGGACATACATGACTCAGAATGCTTTAGACGACTTGCTTTGCAGATTATCGATAGAATCCCTTGTAATGAATTACAGATCTATAATGCATGGGTGAAGGCGCTATTTTGGGTAGTTGGTTTTTTGTTAAAAAGGAGAACATGGGATTATAAGTAAGGAACCTCGACAATTGCTCGAAGTTCCATGCAGACCTAATATCTATTGAGAAGGCTTTAAAATTTTGCATAACTGAGACTGATATTTTGATTTTGAGGGACAGTCACAACTCCATTCAGCATTTACCTGAATAGAGGGGGTATAGGGAACAACTGAGAACATTGACTGGATTTTGAATCACTTCAATGCCAATGTTTAGATGAACTTCAGTGGGCTCCATCGCATGTGGATATGTACGGTGATGCCATTGCTGATGGTCTGGCTACAGAGGACATCCTAAGAATACTGCTCATGGTGGCTGCCTAACTTTTTCAGAGATGACCTCCTGGGTTAGGTAAGATATCTGTTCGTCTTGGAGAAGAGCCTCCGTGCATAAATGGTATGTGGAAAATCGCCCTGGTAGTGTTAAAGCACTCATTTTATTTTATAATTGGCATTTCTTTTGTTTTTGAAAATATTTATTAATATTATATTTATTAAAAAATTGAAAGTTTAAAATTTCTTTTTAATATAAGGTTTGTTTAATGTAAGGATGTAATTTATGCATAAAACAATCGGATGATTCGATATTGGCGATCTGGTTGTTAGGACGTTCCCTCTCGTTATCAGAAGGTAGTAAATTGGAATCCCAACTCAATAAAAGATCCCATCGTGTCCCCTAATGGCGTTTGGGTTATGTTAGATAAGCCGTGGTCATAATGTCATCAATGTAAAAGGATACATGAAGGTGGCAGATCAAATCTGGGGGTCTTCTTCTTGTTCCCTACTTCTAAATTTAAGAAAACCTAATTTCAAGGTCTCGATGGCACATCCATTATTTACAGTGCCATCATTTCAGCCCCTTATAGGAACGAAAGGTGGAAATCCTAGCAGCAGGGTATTATATAACAAAAACATTATAAGAGGATTAAATGATTAAAATTATGAATAAATGAGAAAGAAAAGAAAAAGTTATCATACAAGAAGATAATAATATAGTGATGTGACAGTCTACAAAGTAAATAGATGAATATTTAACAAGATTGGGGTACTTTTTCAAAGAAAAACAACAGAAAAATCCTTAACTGCTTAGAAAAAATTAAAAATATCTTTAAAAATGTAATTTTGAAACAACAAATGTAAATATCTTGGCTGATTTCTCATCAATAAAATGAAAGTAATGATTGTTTTAAGGATGAATATAATAATAAGTATGAATTTCCTTTTGTTGATGTTTCTTATATAGTATATACTAAATAACTTTTTAATAGCATATTAGAAAAGAGAAAGCAGTTTGGTATAAGACTATTAATTTTAAAATACAACATTTTTTTTCCGAATTATAAATTATTGATTTTACGAATTATTTTATCGGCCCTTACAAGTTCACAAAGACGAGTGTCTATTATATAAGTATTATTCACAACCTTTGAAAAAGTTTTTTTGTGTTTTTTGGTAAACAAATAATAAATTAAATGTAAAAATGAACATGAATTTAGTGTGATGATTAAGTAAATTGTTGCTAACAAATTAGCTCAAAAGGTTTTGATCTGGAGGGGAAAATATTTAAAATTAAGAAAATATATGTCATACAATATAACTAGCTAAATATATTTAAATATAATAATTTCATTTAACATTTAAAATCCAGTGTTTTTTTATATTGGTTTGTCTTTTACCATTCCCACTGACTAAGAGCATGTATTTCCAAACTTGAGGAAGAAGTAATGCTTTGAGGGTAGGTGCGGTCCTGGGTGAGATCTTAATTGGTTACAGTTAAGCAATTCTCTTAGGCGGCGGCTGACCCGCACTTGAAAACGCTGGAAGACGAATAGAAAAAAAGTCAATCAGTAGATCACCGCTTTGTTTAGAATGCTACTTTTTGTCTGAATGGTGACGTAATTGCTTATTAAACTAGCTTTCGATTAATTGGCTTATCGGCGATATTGGGTATATAAGTGCTTAACCTGTGTTAGTTTCACATTCGCATTTTAGAAGTCGAATTGTAACAACTCTTATCAAAATGATTGCCAAGGTATGTATATATTTGCTATTAAAGTTAAGTGAAAATAAATTATTATTTTCAAATATAAATTTAATGGAGAGATTTTCTTTCATATAGTGAGAGGTTTAGATATAATACTACATTCAATTCAATAAAAAAATTGCATTTTTTGAAAATGTAGTTTAAATATAGTTTAAGAATATTAGATATGTTTAATTATATTGAAAGCAAACTACTATGAATATGTAAATTATATTAAGTGAAATTATGAGCAAATTCGTTCGATTTGATTAGAAAATTTCAAAGTTGCCAAGTAATTCATTAAAAATTTTTGATATTTTTTTTAGTTTATTATTATTTAACTTTATAAACATTATTAACAATTGGGTTAATTTATTTTTGGTAATAATTTAATGGTAACAAATGTAATCATAATAAAAAATTACATAATTATTTAGTATAAAGTAGAGAATTAAAACAATAAATAAAAAAAATCAGCTTGTAATGTTTCATAAAACATGTTTTTTATAAAACTAGCATGTGAATTATTTCAGTATTAATGTATATACTGAATCATTTAAATTTAGTTAATTAGAATGAAGTAAATAGTTAATGATATGTTAACTCAACATCATCTTAGAAATAAAAATTATTTTTTAAAAAAATACAATTTTTTTTTTATGTTAGTGTTTTAACAATAGAAAGAAGAAACAAAATTATGTGACATATTCATTCCTTTTTTATCAATTAAAAATTAAATTACACAAAAATTTTGATAAATGTGTTTAAAAGAATTTACTTATTGTGTTTTAATATGTAACATATGTTTTCTTTACTGAATCATTAATTTTCAAGAAGGACCAAGCATTTCTTTTCATTTATAAATGAACCAATATGTAATTGTCAGAAATTTTGCTTTACTTATTATCAAGTTAAAAATGATTAATAAATATTTTATCATTTCTGATAGTTTTACACTAAATTGATGTTATAAAACATTTGCAAAAGGGAAATGACAATAATTATTCTCTCTCTGGACATATAAATTTGAATTTCTTGTTAGCAAATGTAATTTTCACTTTTTACATAAAATTTAGATGCAATATTTTGAAAAATTCTAAAACTAATGTTTTTTTTTAAGATTTAAATCGATATTTCAGTTAGTAGTTAACACATAAATCAAATCTAAAATATATTTCATTTTCTTTGAGTCCTTGACAAATTTGATTTCCTTATATTTATCACAAGCTAACAATTCATTGAAGGCATTTTCATTAGTATCTTATTTGAAACTTTTTTTCAAATTTCTTGCATTTAATTGAATTAGAATTAAATATGTTTGGAATAAAATAAATAATGACGAAAAATTAAAAATTATGAGATAATTCTGAAATATTATCTGAAAATGGTGCATGGTTACAAATTAAAAATTTAAGTCTGATAAATATAAATAAATCTATGAAGCTATTAGCAATAAGATTTTAGAAATATAGTATAAAATATTTTGTTCCCTACTTGAAATATTGTTCTTCTCTATTTTTCTACTTTGCAAATTGATATGTGTAAAAAGTGCTTAAATATTTGCATGTCTGATAATTAATATTGAAATTTTTTAGATTATCTTAGCCGTAGCTCTTGTAGCTGTATCTTTCGGAGCTCCAGCTGAAGAGGAGCATCATCATGAAGTGAGTATTACGTATTGATTTGCACAACTTTCGAACTTTTTTAAACTCCATTAAACTTTCTTACGTAACTTTTGTGTAACTTTAAACATTTTAAGTGAATTACTTAATTGTTTTAAGTAGTTTTACTCATAGTCTTAACATTATTACGCAATTCAGTGGATGCGAGAGAAATAAAGGATTTTTTCATCTCGATGTAGAGAGTTATATGCATAACCGTGTCACAAACGATCAACAAGAAATGAATTACTTATTTTTCATTTATAAAGCTATAGATATGTTGGGGCTTTGAAGTTTATTTAACTTTAAAATATGAAAGGATTCTACTGAAATATGTTGATAATTTAAATCGCAGGAATCCTAATAATAATCACATAATCTAAATCAGTAATTGCATGACACTTCATCAAAAGTAAAAGTAAATTCATCAAAATATACTTCTTTCTTAGAGAACAAATTTCGTTTTATGTGTTAAACACTTTATATATATTTATGTATATCAATGTTAATATTCGGTATTAATTGAAATATGTCATTTGTATTTTCCAAAGCACATAATAAGAGTATTTTAATTCTATTTTCCTTAAAACTTTTCCGAACTCATATTTAAAGTTATTATTTATTCATTTTCAAAATACTATAATAATGTTATTTCAAAATGTTAATGTCTTAAAACGTAAACTAAGAATTGATTTTCTCATGTAATCTTATAAAATATGTCGGTAATTATAAAAAACAATAGAAAAATTTTCATGTTTTAATTTAAATGCCGTTAAAAGGATTTTATAATAATAAACGCTCTTGTAATAATAGAAGTAATACCAAATATTGCGATGTATATTTCTAGATATTTACTCGTTATAAGCTTAAAAACTGAGGGAAATGTAGTATTCTATATTCTTAAGAGTTTGGAAGTAAAAAAGTTTAAAACATTGAAAAAGGACTTAAAATCTTAAAATTTATCATTCTATAAATTTTCTACACAAAAATTTTTTCTTTTTATCATATATTTATTCATTTGCTTGCGACTCCATTTTCTCAATTAATTTTATTGTTATAAGTGTGTATTCCATTTCTTTTTCAGCCTCAGCCATATGAATTCGGCTATGAAACAAATGATGACTATGGCACTACTACCTTTAGGAAAGAATCTTCTGATGGAAAGGGAAAAGTAGAAGGCACATATGGCTACAAGGTACGAAAGTATTCTCCGATTTTGAAAGCATTTGCATCTGTGTTCTTATATTGATTATATCACTCTTTAAATACTTTGAAGAAAAATCTAACTAATTCCTTTAAATGTAGGATCTTCACGGTATTGAACGAGTCGTAGAATACGTCGCTGATGAACATGGCTACAGAGCTCAGATCAAGACCAATGAGCCAGGAACCGAAAGCCAAAACCCAGCTGATGTCATCCTTCACGCCGAGCCAATCCAAGTGGAAGAACCAAAGCCAGCATATGCCGCCCCTGCACCCCACTATGCTGCTCCCCATCCTCACTATGCTGCACCAGCACCCTACTATGCTCCCCCAGCACCTCATTATGCTCCCCCAGCTCCTCATTACGCCCCTGAACCTTACTATCCAAGATATTAAATTGTTTTAGTGTGTGTCTTTTGTTCTCTCAAGCAATTTTAGCTTTGTGTAAGTTATTTTAATATTCATGCAAAGTAATAACTAATCTCATAATTTTCATTCAAACAGTTTAAAAAAAATGGGAATTATGTCTAATGTAATCAATAAGAAAGATTATAAACTTGCAAAAATATAAAGCCTTAAACATTGGAGATTTTATACAAATTTTTATTTTTACTATTTTGTTATTTATAATATTCCTATAAATAGTTCACAATTTGAGACTTTTATGGATATGATAAGAAAATTATTTACATATAATTAGAATTTTAAAAAAATGGAAACTAAATATATTAAAAAACATGATTTTAAATTTTACTAACTTAATGTGAATTTTTAGGGCTGCAATCGTCTTAAAAGTAACAATTGTATTTCAAAAAATAAACATACCTTACATTATAGTTATAATTACTATAAAGGTTTTAAAAAAAGTGTTAAATACTAAGTATTTTTATTACTCTGTCTATTAATATTTATTCATTATTGTTTCAGGCGTCCAGTAACAATTCTAGTTTCTTCTTCTATCCTCTTCCGGGATTCTTGTCATGCTGCTTTTCCAAAAATACAGAAAACTTAATGCTGTAGCTGCAAAATCAAGACTATTTTATCGAATTTTGACTTAACGAAGATGCTTATTTCAGTGGAATATTCTTTACTTTTTCTTTGGATTTCTTGGAATGTCTTACATACTGTTTCTTAGGTCTCCCACTTTTCTTTTTACTGTGCTTTCTTTTAAGCAATAGTTCTAAAAATATCCTGTATTTATTTTTGTTTTTTAAATATCTTACAATTCAATATGCTTTTGTAGTCTTACGAGTGTATTACCAACTAATGTATATTTTCCTGTGTTATTTATTTTGTAAATGTTGTTTTGTGTTTTTGTATTTTATAAGTGATGGAAATAAAATTATTTTCAGTATTTGAAGTGGTAATTTCATAAAAAAAAGTTTGTTCTATTTAAATTTTTACATATTTAATATTTAAAACAATATTTATAATACTAAATTTCACAATTTTACTTTAGTACAACAAATTCAAAATTACAATTTATAACAAATTACAAAAGCAAATATACGGAGCATATTAATTTACTCTCTCTCTCTCTCTCACTAATATTCTCTTTGAGAAAAAAAATCAGATGAATCAATATTTATATAGGACTTATAATTTCAATATTTTAAGTATCTGAAATTTACGTCAGTTATTTTTAAAAATTTATAATTAATTCACAATTTATTGATAAAACAATTTAATTAATTAAAATTTATCATTATTCACAATCTATTAATTTATTATAATTATTTTCAAATATAAACTGTGTAACTGATTGTCTTGATAAATTCTTTATTCTAAATTACTGTAAAATAACAATTTGCATAAATCGTCTTTTGTATGAAAATATGTTTAAAATCATCTACAATTTTTTGTTGAATTTTAAATCATTATTTGACTACAATTACGATTTCATTAACATATGAAATAAGATACATTTACAGTTATGAAACTAAAATTTGATAATAAAACATTTATGGATATGGAAAAAACTGCATAATCGATGTTTCTCTCTACAATATTTCTACTGCATGGTCAAAACATTGAACTGATTTTAAAAATTAACGTTTCACAATGAAATTAGTATATATGTGTTTCAACAGATTCATGTAAAAATGACAAAAGAAGGAACGAACTAATTTTTCTCCTCAGCAGAATGTAGAAAATAGATTTAATCCGAATTAAAACCCTTATTATATTCTAAACTATATTAGTTAATTAATCTTAGTAAAACGCGTGATTAGTTTCAATTAAAAATAGATATTAATGGTATTTAAGGATTAAAGACTAGAAAGAATTTAAATTAAGTATTTTCATACATAATCGTATCAAATTCTTGCCTTTATTGAAAATATGCCACTTGATGAATACCCGTCAACATTGTAGAAAAAATCGGGAACAAAATGTGGTTACTATATTATTTTTAAGAATAAATGAATAGGATATTGGGTGAATAAGTTCAAAACTTTCCTTACACTTGGCACAAAATTGTTATGTTCATATAAAATTTGGTAATAAAGAGCATCCATTCTCATGCAGATTATAAAAGCCAACATCTTTCATCACTTCGTCATTTTTATTCAGTAAATATTTATTGAACAAGTTTTTTTTAAAAAACAAATATTGCGAATCTTTAATACCTTTTTAAAATTAAAGTATATTTTTAAAATTTTAAGCAATTAAAATACAAAACATCTGAGAGACTGTACTAAAATATAAAAGAATGAATTTAAAAATCTGGACAAAAAATTATAAAAATGCATTTTAAAAAGTAATAAAAATATGATGCATATATAAAAGAAATAGAAAATTTTAATGAAGAGAAGAAAATTAAAATATTTTTTAGACTGACTACGAATTAATTTGTATATTTAAGGAGTATGTGTATAAAATGAGTTTTTCCTCTGAATCCTTTTCTTTGATTATCTTTTGATACAAATTGATTTCCTTTTATAATCCTTTGATTTATTAAATTATTCTAATTTTTGAAATTTTTTCACTAGATAAAATTCAATAATTTTTAATTTTTTTATAGTAATTAATTCAAATTTCTTATATTTATGCAATAATTAAAAGTTATCTACATCAGAAAATGATTAACTCTAAATATTGAGTGTGAAGTTAATCATATGCGACAACAAATTTAATGACATTTCAAAATGAATGGAATAAACAAGCTTCAAATTAATAACTGTTAGCTTCTGTTTAAATTCTCAATTTTTAGCTTGAGTCAGTGTCTATTATTTTCGTGTGTACTGAATTAAGTATAGTTAAACACAATATACTAAAATTATTTTAAAAATAAATGGTTATATTTAAAAGTCATTAATTATTCATTCTAAAAACCTAAATACTTTGAGATAAAAGTGAAATTATTATAGTTGCATAGTTATAAAAAAGAAACGAAATTAATAAGGATGCATGATGAAATTAAAGGAGGTAAAATTAATATAAATGCATTGAACTTCCAAATTTAATTTATTTAATAATGTTTAAATATTTTATACGAAAAACAAATATGTGGTCTAAAATATTTGGATATACATTCCATAGTGGCATAAATTTTACATTGTCTAACGCTAAATGAAAGTTATAGTATAGAGACTCATAGTGATTAAACACGTTTAATCATTTTTTTCTTATTCTCGAATAATATATGTTTTGAAGCTCTATCTATAGCATTTAGTGCATGGAATTAAATAGAATAACCTTACGTTTATAATCCGATCCGTTAGACTTATAGACTAAAAGCCAGTTAAGCAGGAAATGATTTTAAAGACTTTTTATACTGATTCCTAGAATATTTAGAAACTCATTTTGATAAAAGTAATCTGTTTTCCGTGACTCTCATTAAAAATCTAACAAGCAGTGTAAATCACAGCTGATCTAGCTAAGCTTTTGTCATGAGTTTTGCAAAGCTCTTTTAATCGCTCTCTGAATTGTAGTTTTTACACTTATTAAACGAGGTTAAATGTAAATCTGTCTCGAATTATTTTCAATTCTTTTTATTTAAGAATGGAAAAATTTAAAATAAAACGAATTTTCTGTAAATATTTAAAAATTTTATAAAATAGGATTTAAAGGTAATAAGACATTTTTAACACATGAGTAATTTTGAAAAATATTTAAATTGTGTAGTTCAGAATCAAAGATATACGAAATTAATGTGAATAAATTTAATATTGCATGTAATTTTCAATTTTATTAAAATAAAACATTTCAAAATATATTGTTACATTTATATCTGGATGATGTCATCTAGATGATATCTGAAAAGAGTGTCTATGGAATACCATAACTTATCCATTTCGTCCAGCAGTGGAGGAAATACAATCACATGGCAGTTAGAGAGTGCACCATTCAGCTCGAAAATTGCTTTGATATCGCTCTTACGACACGAAAAACAAAACTTATTACCATATATAAATATATAAATCAATGACACTTGCATACAAAGAAAAATGATCCAATAATTTCTCTTCCACCTCTTTATTCTCTTAACATCTGTATTATTCTTATGGTATTCTGCATGAAAACATTGTTGATTTACAATAATAGATCCTAGTTATACATATCCCAGTATGATTTTCTTCAGTTTTATCATACATAGTTCTCCAGTTTCATCATCTTATAATTTAAAAAATTGAAAACTTTTCATTGTTTAAACCACTAATGATTTTTGTAAAAAAAAAATTGAATTACAATCTGAATGCACTTTGGAAACTTTAAAAATGTTGTTATTGGCTTATCCTCTTTAAGGATATGATGTTTGTCAAATTAACTCCAACAAATTGTTGACAGTTAGAAAGTCAATGACTAGCAAGGGGTCTGAGGATACAAGTGGAATAATATTTTGTACAACGTTCAAATGTTAGACATTTTAAATGTCCACTTGAGAATCTGGCCAAGGCAGTTTGAGATTTTCGGTTACATTTTATTTCCAGAAGAGATCTTGAAGATGTTCTAGAGTACCATTGGTGTGTGGGTCAAATTTTCCAGATTGAATGCATTCTAGATTTTTCATCATAGTTCCTGTTATGTAAAAGATGAACCAGTGGGTGTATCTTCCTCACTGCCCTCTTTGGCCAGTCGATCTACGGTCTCATTGCCACTAATATTTACATGGGATGAAATTCATTGGAGATGTACATTAAAAATAAAAATTATATTTACCATTAAAATACATATTGTCCATCTTCCAACTCATACTTAATAAAATTACTTAAGTTGTTTGCTGTGTTCACTAAAAGTCTTTAAAAATTAGATCAATTCCTCTCCAGTGCTATGTATATTAAAATGTTTAACCATAGAAATTTTTATCATTTACACTCACAAACTCTGGCAACAAACAAGAAGTGTTTATTATTTACAGTATGATGAGTAATATGTGCAGTAAATTAAAGAAAAACATTACTCTTATGGTTGCAAGAAAAAAACTACTCAATAACATTGATCCTACGCTCAAAAATCAAAGACTTTCCTACTTAAAATCAAATAAATCAACGAAAATATAAAGAGTTTTTACTAATTTATATAGACATATGAAAAATTGTTTAAATCTTCCAAAATTCCCTAATAGTTACAGTTGGAATAACACAGGCTTCCTCTCTATGAGATATCTTCAATTTGCATATAAAATTATTTATAAAATATTTTATAAGTTATTTTTGCATTTCTATCATTCGAAACATCATGAAATAAAAATAAGAACAATAGATTTGCAATTGTAATAGAATATTGATTAAATTATTCTTCATTATTTAAGAACTCTGATCTTGTTACCATTTACAGGCTGATAGCTTTAGAGCTCAAGGCTGTTGTAAGGACATTTAGATATTGTTTTCCGATCGAATTACAGTTAGTTTGACTTTGGAAAATAAAGATATAAAAGTATACTAGCTACTAAATCATTTAAATTTTTTTCCCATTCTTATGCTAAAATTTTTAAATTACACTTTCTTTCCCTAACTCTAAAATTATTTTTATGATTATAATATAAATGTGTGATTTCAAGCTAAGAATCTTGAACCTCATATTCCATTAAAACTTTAAATAACATTTCATACATTTATTTTCTTACTCTTATAAACTTCAATATTATTTAATTTATTTGTTTAAACTATGCAAAGCATTTTTTTTATTGACTGAAATAACAAGGAAATATAAAAATCTAAGTAAAATTATTATGAGAGAGGTTTTTTCATCTCAAAGCTCACATGTTGCTGATTATAAAAGGATTAAAAACTTTTTCAGAAAACAAATGTGTCAAAATTGATCTTGCTTTTCATTAAAAAAGATTATACTAGTGACAATACATTGGAATAAATTCTGTAATGAAATATTGTTTTTGACTTTCAAGCATACATTCCTTTACTTTATACAAACTTAGCAATATTTTCACCAGAGAAAGGAGAACATCGAATCATTTTGAACGTTTAGATAAACGCAAATTTTGATGAAGGGACTGAAAAAATAGAATTTTACTGTTACTTTTTATATATTTCTAATTAGAGTTGGCATATTTGCAAAATCTCCTCTTACTTCTCCTTCGACATTCTGGGAATTCCGGATTTTGAAGCGGCGAATTTTAAACAACGGCTTCAATAATTAAGATATATCCTAAAGTATCTTCAAATAAAATGATTCTTCTTTTGCTTCAAATCTCACAGCAAAATAAAAAATAAAAATAAAGAAAAAAACAATGAATATTATTTTGATTTCAAAAAAAAGAAAATTGAATACAGCAGTTGATGGAGGAAATGCATAATTTAACGTTCTTGGCTTCCAATGTTAGTACAACATTACTAAGAAAACTCGTAAAAAAGTACATTATTGTAATTAAAAAGAACTCATTTGTTCTTATATCCCAACAAATATTTTTATTAAATATAAGATGAATGTAAAAAATGAAGCAGATTAATTTATTTAATTAATACTTAAAACATTTTAAAGTATATTTAATATACCTTAGAATGTTTAATTATACTTTTAAATTTCTACTTAAAAATTATGATTTTAATTTAAAGTAAACAATATTATATTAAACTTTCTGCAGCATTTTCGCATATTTTTTAATGAATAAGTGCATATGAATAAATATCAAAACATGGAAGATTAGATTGTATAAAGACTTAAATAATGTTGTCAATATATGTTTGAAGACAAGAACCATGTATATATTTATCTATATCTATTAAAAAAAGCAGAACTGACAATAAATGCAATTTATTTTAGTTAATGTATTATACAAGAATTTTGCTGTGTTTTTTTTACTGATATTCGAAAGATCTGATGTATGTCAGGTCAGCTCCAGATAGTTTTTGACTATTGAAAAATCTATAATAAGAGAATTGTAGATTTAAGCCTCGTTAAAAAGTACGTTGGAATCCAGAATGTAAACTGCTGTAGCTGAATGATCACACTAATTTTTACAAACGGTGTAGATTTTCTCCCATTATCAAAGGAAAGACACGTTAAGTGGCCTGTTGTAAGTCTACCCAGAGCAGTCTGAGAGTCAGGGCCATGTTTTAGCAAAATTCCAGGGGGTGTTCGCTTTATTTCTATTTAGTTAAATCTCATTTATATTGATGTATATTTTACTGGGATTACAATTCCTTCTCTGTGTCTTTGTATATGTTTTGTCTTTACAATAAATGCTCAGATGGTGTCGGGGTGATATAACCTTTAACCTATGGTACAGACTGGGGTCTCTCTGCGCATCTGTCTGTCTGTACCAGAAATGCATAGGTTGATAGAATAAACCATATTAAATTGAGCCAAGACTTTTCGTTTGAGTATAATTCTTGCTAAATAAATTTGAGCCAGTGGCCATTTCATTCTTAATGCCCACTTTGGCCAATCTATCAACGACGTCATTATCACTAATGTTATTATGTGAATGAGATCTTTAGGAAGTGAATAAGAGCAACGTTGAGTTTTTGCACATTCCATGCAAGAATTTAAAAAAAAATTAACCAAACTATTTTTTTACTATTTTTCAAAAGAAATAATGTGCTAGATATTTCTCTAAATAATGAATATTTGAAGAAAAATATCAATCAATGATTATAAGGAAACAATAAGTTAAACTTATTACTGTCTTGACAAGGCCTGTTCCTTACAAATTCGTCAGTTTACTAATGTTATTTTTGCTGAAGACACATCTCTCTAAATTATAAACAATTGCTTACTTTAGGAAAAGCATGTGTTTATCAGTAAATTATACTTATAACTCAAACAAAAACGCTTCAACTATTTTCATTTGAGAAGTGAATGGAACATTAGCTTATAACTTCTCCATTAGAATGCAGAAATCATACTTTTGGTTGGTAATGTGTTGGGAAGTAGAACTATCAACTTTATCACTGTATTATTAGTGACTCGATGAATTATTTGGTTAAAAAGCCAATCTCGCTAGACCTTTCCCGATCCATCGAGCGATTGCATTACTTCGAGGATCAGTGCATGTTTGTTAATCATAGATATTAACATTCCTCTGTTGCTGAAGTGTAGTGCGAAGATGAGATTAGGTAGTTCAGTTATTGATCTCACTAGCTAATCTTGCTATATAATTACAAATAATATTATGATGATGGGGATTAGCCAATTGATCTAAGAATGAAATCAAAAGTTCCTCGACTTCCTATTTTCCTATTGCCTTAGCACAGGTTTAATAATAGATAATCTTAGAAGAGTGATAGTTTCTTTGAGCAACGTTTCTCAGGACGGAAAAATTGACTTCAGTTTATCAGTTTGAGTCTTAAAGAAAATAATATTTTTATTTTCTTAGTCGTGTACTTTATTACATTTCTATTTATTTAATAAAGTGTTCTTGTGCGATTAAATACATACAGTGCTCATTAAAAAACTAATTTGATATTTTATGAAAACTTAAACTTAAGGATGCAATATAGACACACTAATACGTAAGTAAAAAGACCACGGTAAATTTAAAAGGACAAATAAGTGCTTACAAGTTAGTTTAGCCTAAAACTGTCACTAATATTCTTTGTCTGTTCAGATATCCTTCTTAAATACTATATGTTCTTTTTATATTTTAATATATCCTTATCGTTAATCCTGGTTTATAACTAATAATTTTTGTCTACAGTATTATTCCAATTCAAAATATAATTTTCTCCACAATAAGTCAAGATGGCAAATAAGTGGTTATTGCTCAAGTCTTCCGTTTAACAGTTCATAGTTTCGAATCCCACCTTGCCATAGATGTTTTACAATGGTTTTGAATCTACTTTTAACTGTGGGTCACCATTTAATAAGCACTTCGTGTCAACAAACCAAATTTTTTAGGCCAAAACAATTCTATACAAGCCAAATTATATATATATATATAAAATTTGGGAAATTGACTGAGAAATAAATGTTTTATTACGCTTTATGAATTCTTAATAATGTTTAGGCATGAAGGAAATTATATTACTGATATTGAAATTTGTCTTGAAGAAAAATGCTGACTCCATGTTTCATTTAAATATATGAAAAAACTTGCCATAATGAAATATATATATATATATATATATATATATATATATATATATATATATATATATGTGTGTGTATGTATGTATATATATATATTGTTAGATCAAAAGAATACAAAACAGTTTGGTCATATAAAGAAAAATACATCGTTCTAGAACAACATAAGGGAAGAGAAAATTGCAATTTTTATATATTTATGCCTCTGATATTTAAGATATTCAAGTCTAATGAATGACTGGAAACCCAGTTAAAATTAAGATGGATTTCCCTAAGGAAAATTTCACTCCCACAAATCATAACACTCTTTTTATAATTTTTTCTGTTTCTCAATTAATATTTTCCAGCTCAGCTTTGAGAAATCCCAAACTTTTTAGAAAACAATGGAGGGCCAAATTTTTTGTTCACAGTTAGTTAATACATTATATTTCAGCATTTTATTAAAGATTTAAAATAGTTTTATCTAAATACATAAGCATGAATTGCGTGCTGGAGAGTACATGTCTCAAACTATTATTTTGGAGAGATCCAAATCTTACTTCCATACTTAAATTTAGAGGGGATATTACAATAAGCAACATCAAAGAATTTTCTGAATAAAATATATACGTGTATATATGTGTATGTAGTATTATATATATATATATATGTGAGAGTCACTCTGAAATTTTTGAGATACAACTAGGTTTTTAAAGTTATACTTACAAAATTTTAGGTGTGTTGAAAGTTGTCTCCTCCCAGTATCAATGCACTTTTATAGATAAATTTTCCACAGATTAAATGCCTCAAGCTATTCATTTCTTGGAATAGATGAAAAAATGCATTTATAGCCACATCAATCTCTTATTCTGAATGAAAACGACGTCCACGTAAGTTCTTTCTTAGATTAAAGAATAACCAAAGGTCGCTTATAGCTAGATCAGGTGAATACGGCGGATGTTCGATCACTTTAATTTGTTCTTGTTTAAGAAACTCAACTGTTAATCCGGCTGTATGTGAAAATGCATTGTTATTGTGAAGCATTAGTCCCCTAACATTCAGTTCTTGTAGAAATTCTGGAAGACATTTAGTGGTATACCAGTTTGCTGTTACTGTCTTCTACCCTTTCAACTTGATGACTTTGACCAATCCCGTACTGCTGAAGAAAACGACATACATCGCTTTCTTCAGTGCGCGTTGTTTTTCACCATTGTCGGCGTGGGATCATCTTCAGACTCATACTTTGCTTTCTTATCGTGTTGGAACGTCAAAAAACAGTATGTACGCTTCATCACCCGTTACAATTTTAGAAATGATGTGGTGGCCACCATCATTTAGCAATTTAAGCGTTTCTTTATTGATTCTGTTACGCTCTTCTCTTTGCTGTTCAGTTAGATTATGGGGAACCCAACGGCAAACTACTTTTTTCATATGCAATTCTTCATGAATGATTTTGTGTATGGCTGCGGATCCAATGTTAAGTTCCTTCTGTATCATTTGATAGGTACAGCGATTATCATCCATTAACATTTTTAGTATGGCAGACACATTATCCGGGATGACTGCCGACGGCAGCCTTCCCGTGCGTTCTTCATCCTGAAGAAAATTGCTACCTCTTGTAAATTCTCTAAACCATCTGAATACAGTAGCGCGAGCTGGAGATTCATCATCAATTGCTAATTGCAACCTTTGAACGCATTCTTCTTGATTTAATCCTGCTTTAAAATCGCAGAAAATCATAGAGCGAAAATGCTCTCGCATCATCTCCATTTTCTCTTCTGTTTAAAATTTATTCTACGCTAAACAAGTTGAAGTAAGTCAGTAAAAAATCGTCTTCTGTGTTAAAATACTTTGAATTTAAAATTAAATCGTTATTTTTATTTTGTAAATTCTCGTCTGCGCGTATCATATATATATATATATATATATATATATATATATGTGTGTGTGTGTGTGTGTGTGTGTGTGTGTGTGTGTGTGTGTGTGTGTGTGTGTGTGTGTGTGTGTGTGTGTGTGTGTGTGTGTGTGTGTGTGTGTGTGTTTGTATGTATGTATGGATTGTTAATAATTAATTACAATCCATTATATATCTATAGATTGTTAATAATGAAATCAGGAATAGAATTTTGCTTACTGAAAAATAAAACATTTAATGTTTTTACTGTTATTATAATATTAATGTTACTGTATAAAATGAAAAATGTATTTTGATTGGTGATATGTCTTTAGATATTTCAAAACTTATGTGCAAAAAAATTTTTAAATAACTCTAAAACTTAATACTTTTACATCACTCATTTCAATTTCTTATTAATAGTATATTAAAAATAGCATAATTAGTCAAGTAATTAAATGAATGTTTGAGTCGAGATAAAAAAATCAAGTTTTTAATCTTGGATCTTTAATTATGCAAAGTGTAATAAAGCATTTGCATTCAAAATGTTATATTTTTGAAGAACTAAAATTTGGTTTCTCTTTGAAAGATAGGGCTTAAACATTGAACATTTAGAAGGCTATTTTTAATACACATCCTGCAATTTACAATTTACTCTCAAATACAAGTCTCTAATCTTACATAGCTACTTAAATTAATTCTTAACGTAAGTCGAAATTGGATTTAGACATTTGATGTAAAGGTTCCATGCAATTATCAAGGAATTAAGTTGACTGTGTTGAAATGATAGACAAAAGCAACCGTTTTAAAAATGAGATTAATTCACTATCAATTTATGGAGATTTATACTTTTAATCACAGATTTAACACAATTTTTAATATTTACTATACCTTACATTCAAGTTTTGTTTAAAAAGAATTTTGAAGAATGTTATGCACACAAAATTATAAAATCTAAATTTATCGAAAACGTAGGTGGTTTTGCTTCTTGAGTGCATTTGTAAATACTTGAATATTATTATTATCATTATTTTAATGTGTTCTGGAAAATATTAAATTTTATAATTCTCTTTTCTTTTAAATTAAATAGAAGCTGTTGTGAACAATGAACATAATAATATGTATATGAAATTTAGTTCTTCAAACATTCTCATATGAAGTCAAAAATGAAGTATGTAACATTTCACAAGAAATATATAATCAATACTTTCTTGTTTTCATAATTTCACAATTACATGCTGTCTACTCAGATAGTATTTCAAACCTCCGATTGAAATTGCAGAAAAATAATTTTAAAAAAAAACGTTGAATGAATTTTTAGAATAATTTATAATTGCCTAATACTATTTATTTTATAAAATGCCACAAAGCTCTTTTCTGAATGGCTTGATGAAACTTAACTCTGGCATCTCTAGTATGTCACCAGTTCCATAAATCTGAATTCATGAATTTTTTTCAATACGTGCGACGAAAGAAAGGTCCTCCACCCCTATTATATAACAACTCCTGTCCTTTTGGAAACAAAATCTTTCGCTCAAGTGTCCTTCACCAAGTAAAAAGAATATAGTGCAGTGGAGGCTTCCACGCGACATTTCTTCATTCGACCTGCACAAATTCCATAAATTAATGATACATACTTTAATTAATTTGGAAGAAGCGCTCAGAGGCTAGGTGCGGTTCACAGGAGGAAAAAAAATTAGTTTGACAGATTTCCAATTAAGCAAGCAGAGGCGGGAACTGACCTGCTCTTGAAATAAAACAGATTGATGTCTTAACAGTAGATCACAGCCTTTTGTGAGAATGCCATTTTTTTATCCTCCAAGGTGATGTGCATTGCTAATTGTCATTCAAAGCCACACGCGATCGATACATTATTTATTGGAATTATTGAGTATAAATATGATCCGTCACTTGACATTTCACCATTACTCAGAATTCCAGCTTGACAGATCGTCGTACTATTATCTGAAGCCATGATCGCTAAGGTATGGTTAATGCAGTTTTTCCACAAAGTTTAAAATTAATCATATCGGGAAATATTTCTAACTTACAATTTAGTTTATTTTAGTTATATATTTAACAATTTAATGACTTTATATCTATTTTCAATTATATTTTTGTTTTAACAATAAATTTTTCATAGCAGTAATATGAGAAACCAATAACTATAATCACTATTTTTTCAATTATAAAAGCAATTTCATACTTTGAAAACATTATCGAGCTAGAAATTGCTTAGTATAAGAAATTATTTTCAACTGGATATCAAACGTCATTTCGCATATTTCTTACTAATATGACTAATTTTATTTTCACTGTAAAAAATGTTTCATTCAGATTAGGAAAGTATTAATTAATTTTGTAGAAAAATTAAAAATCTATATGATAATAGTAAAAATATTTTCAGCAAAAGATAATTAATTGAGTTGACGGTAAAAATTTAAATTTTAATTTTATAAATAGTTAATTAGAATCAATATTTCTTCCTCCCAATTTATGAATTATTATTATTACATGTAACATAAAATTCCTTATAAAACATTTTTAAGAAAGGCATATTTTTTGGTTTTTGAAATTAAGAAAACTTTGAAGACTTGCTATATATAATATAATTATTAAATTGTTGGCGCATTAGGTACCTTTTTATATGAATTTATAATTTTTGAAAGTCAATATTTGTTTTATATTTCTTAATATTTGAATAAAATGGTTCATAGTAGAAATGTGTGTATAAATATAGTCTTATTTTTTTATTGTACTGTGTACGCGGTATTGAAGAATATAACATTATTTTTAATCAAAATTACGATTACTCTGTCTAGAATATGAGAAAACTTTTAAGAATTATTAATTTAAAATGCTAACATTTTGTTGATGCGAAATATGATAATAGAAAAAATCATAAGAAACCAAGATTGAGATTAAATATATATAAATTATTGAAGTAATATAAATAAAGACTTAAATATTTTTTTAAAAAATAAAGGAACTAATGTGAATATAGTTATGAGCATTTTACATGATGGATTCTAATAATTGCTTTTTTAATATCAGTAAATAACTTCACAGTTACATTTCCTTACAAAATCTCCGTTTTGTTTCATCTAGTAAACTTCTATTTAAGTCTTAATACAAGTAAAAAATGTTTATCAGTAATACAGATGTAATGTATTATAAATTATATTTCATACAGCTTATATATTACTGATTATTTGAAAAAGCCATTTAGCAATATTAGAATCTCGTGAATTGTGCTCTCGTAAATATATAATATCTCATAAAATTAAACTTTCATAAATATAATATTTCACAAAATTATGCAATATATATTAACTAATAATAATTACTTTCATTAAATTATTAATTAAAAATTCTTTGAGCAACTCATAGTAATTGGTAATATGAATAAAATGAAATAGTATAAATTAATTGCGATGAATAACTTTTCAGTTTTTTTCTAATTAATTTAAAATTTTTCTAATTAAATTACATGTTTCAGGTTTCCTTTTTGCTAGCAATTATAGCTATAACATTGTCTCAGAGCAATGGAAAGCCCGTTTCTTCAGAACCTACTGAAGAAATAAGTCATGTAAGTAATGTAAATTACTATATCTTTTCAAAATTTTAAATTCAATCTAATTTAGTTTCAATTTAATTTAAAACTATAAAGTATGTTTTAATGTTGCCTTGAAATATGGGTACTGTAATAAAATATAAACATAGCATTTAATAATTTATTTATAAATTATTGATTGATTTAATTTATTAAAGCTAGAATATAATTGATTATTTTTATATTGGTTTAATTTATTAAAATGAGAATATAATATAAGACTTAATTAAAAAATAAATTTTATATAGAATCATTGAGAAATGAGATAGAATAAGTTTTTTTTTAAATACCAAGTTTTTGGAAATAATAACTGCCTCATGAGAAGGAACATACCAATGAAATTATGAATAGAATACACTTTCATACTTTCATATTAATTTGAATTTCTTGAATTTAAAATAAAATATATATAATATTGAAAATCTTTAGCGTTTTTAATCTAAGCAATTTGAGTTAAATCACATAAATTGTAACCAATTAAAATCGTTAAGATACGACACTGTGTTCCATTTTTTCCAAAAAGAATTTAGAGCAAAAGCTAGAATTTAGAGTAAGTAGCACAAGTTTACGGAGAAAAAGGCTTGAATCTGGGGGGAAATTACCTCTTTATGAACGCCTTTATAAATGATCCAGCCGTTTACTTCATATAAAGGTTATCATTTCCTCTTAAATATCCACTTCATCTCAGATGGAATGCCAAGAATAAGAGATTGAAATGGATTGCTTGTGATGGTGTCTGTAAATTTTCTTGCGATATCATCGCATCTTCTATAAGCAATATAACGTATTATTCAATTTAACTTCAATATTAATACACACAAACAAAATGTTTAAAATTCGGATTACTCTTTTCTTGTCAAATATATTTCTTTGTGTAATGTTATTTTAATATTTTAAACCTTAATAATATCTTTTATAGAAAAACCGATATTAAGTTAAGGAATTGAAAGTTTTTAAATAAATATTTTACTCTTATCTAACTTAAGGTATAATTTTTACAGGTTTATATTATTTCTTTCACGAAAGTTGATATACATAAAAATGAAATTTTATTTCAGTTTCAGTCATTGTTGTGAGATCAATTAAATTAAATTTTACTCAAAATATGTTGTTTATTCTAGCCACAACCATATGAATTTGGATACTTAACTAATGACGATTATGGTACCACTACCTTCCGAAAAGAAAACTCTGATGGAAAGGGGAGAGTAGAAGGAACTTATGGATACAAGGTTTGTTAGAAGTCTAGATTTAATTTTACTTATAAATATTACAGCTCCATGTCTTTAGAGTTACAGATAAAAACATTTTCTGGTTAATATTTTAAAGGAATTACAATTCCTTCCAGATTATGTTTTTTCAACATTTCTAGATTTTTTTTTAAAAAAAAGTATTGGAATTTCAACTATTAATATTTTTAGTCATAAATTGGTTATTTATTGAAAAATATTTTTATATTTTTAGGATCTTCATGGTATTGAGCGTGTTGTTGAATACGTAGCTGATGAGCATGGCTACAGAGCTGAAATCAAAACCAATGAACCAGGTACTGAAAGCCAGAACCCAGCTGATGTTATTCTCCATGCCAATCCCATTCAAGTAGAAGAACCCAAGGCAGAGTATCGTGCTCCAGAAATCCATTATGATGCCCCAGCATATCATTATGATGCACCAGTTCATCATTATGAGGCTCCAGTACACACTTATGATGCCCCAGCTTACCAATACGATGCTCCTGCATACCATTATGGAGCACCAACATACCACTACGATGCCCAGGCTAAACCCAGACAGGTGGAAGAATCCAAGGAAGCTCAAGAGGCTCCTGAACCACAAGAAGAAGCTCCTGAAGCTGCCGCTGAGGAAGAACCAAAACAAAAATACAGTGCTCCAGCATATTTAAGATACTATAAACCAGTCCAAGTTGAAGAGCCAAGGCCAAAACATAGAGAGGATGCCCCTCAACAGTCTGAACCCGAACCAGCCCAAGAAGAAGAACCAAAAACCAAATACAGCAGCACATCTGAAGAATACGAATTCAAATCTGAAACCCAATACGGAGCCAAAGAACAACAACCTGCCCCAGAGCCTTACTATCGTCGTTATTACTAAATGGATTTTGGCATTTTTTTCCTCTGTCACCATGGATAAGAATAATTTAAGCTCGTTATGTTAAATAATAGCGGCTTATTTTACTTCAGTTAACGGAAAGTAACAGGTAATAAGAGAACTTGGAAATAACAGATAGCTTTATGATCAATAACAACAGAACATTTCAAGAAAGTTTTATATATAGATTAACTCTGTTAAAACTTATATAGTACATTTTATCTTTAGAATAAGGGCATTTAAAAATACCTGTTATAAAAGTAAAATTTCAAAATTTTAATAATAATTTTCTCGAAAATATTTCGAAATTATTTCATATGGTTAACTAAATTCAGGAATATAATTTCATCAGATTCTTCAAGTAAGAATATGTTAAGAAAATTGTCTCAGAAACTAATAGATTTAATCTGAAATGAGAATACTGTTAATATCTTACGCATATAAATCTAATTAATTTAATTCTATTAGCCTTAAAGATATCTTTACATTATCTTATTTTCCATAGCAGTAAATAATAATAAAGACAAATTTCATGTAGGTAGATATCAGATATGATGAAGAACAGAATTTCAAATCGTACGTATTTGAAAAAAGATTTTATAGCTAACTTTTATTAGAAAATTCCTTTATAGTTATATTTGATTAGAAACTTGATTTTTCTTATTAAACTGAAATACTTTTTGAAAATTATTTAAAACTTAAGAATTTTGAAATGTTTATTAAAAGATTTTATCCTCTTGAAATGAGAACAATAGTTGTTGAATGTACATACGCACAATGTGGTTTTTTTATTTTCTAAGTTCTGCCTAACTTATTATCTGTGCTACTCATTATTTATTAATTTATGTTATTTATTTGAATTTGTGTTATTTATTTGAAAATGTGAAGTTATGTTTGTGAGTTTTTGTTCAATGTGCTTGTTTAAAATAAATGGTTTTTCATGAAATATTCTATAATATTTATTAATAATTTTTACTTATGAATTAGAATATTAATTTATGAATATAATATCAAACAAATCACCATTAAATGATTTGTAATTAAAGAAACATTAATATAATGTTAATATACTTACTTATAAATATTCGCCAAAGAAATTTTATGTTTTTTACGTCTACATTTAAGATATCATATCAGAATATTAAGGTTCAAATTTGTAAGTTCAAAACACATTTGCAAGACATCATTGAATAAAATAAGATTAATAGAAAATTCATGTAAATAAATATTTGTATAGGAAAACATTAGAGCAGTGTTAGCTACAGAAAATAAGAAAAATATTTTCAAAATTTGGCAAATTTGTGGAAATAAAGCTTTTTGTACACACTTAACATATCTTAGATTAGAGATACAGAAAATTCTGTTAATTTCTTTAAGAAAAATCTTTCACTTTAGAATACTTTTGCATGGAAAAAAGGAAAACAAATCTTTACCTTTCAAGCAAAATATCTTCTATGCAGTAAACAAAAACTTTTCATGTTATTACAATTTATTTTTAAATACTTTAAAAAAGAAGAATAATTTCTGTAAAAATAGCATCTTTCGCTGGGTATAAAAATTATGTTTTTTTTTTTTTTTTTTTTAAACTTTCAATTGAAATTTTTTTTAACATTATTTGTTTTTCACAAATTTGGAGCTCTAGATAATATAAAATATTCACAAAAAATACTTTTCTTGGCGCAGTTGAAGATTTTATAATCATTTATTGATAAAGTGCATGATTTATATAAACTTTATATTCTCTGCCTACATAAACTGTTTAATCAGCAGGCAACTAGAATCTCCGCCCGCTGGCAGCAAAGTATTTTCAAAAGAGTTTCATAAATTATTTTCTAAAAGAAAATTAAAAAAAAAATTCATTCCAATAGGTCTCATTCATTTCACTTATTATTATTTTCAAGACAATATTTTTCGATTTCAATACGTTATCTTTTGCTCTCATGTAAAAATAAGTCAAATCACAGGTGATTTTCAAATGTACATAGTTATTACGGATGTTAAATATAATTTTTTATTTAAACTACAGTTAAGATTTATTGTGTGTGTGTGATTTACTGATTAATATAAATAAGTTATATTAATAATATTAAGTGAGAGATATTTGCATAGAGAATTTATATGCTCAATTTAACTTCCTGATAACTTTTCTGAAGAATGAAAAAGTTGTGAAACCTATAGTGTTGGCGCCTGCGAGCGCAGCGCCCCCTTGAGTCATAAAAAAGAAACCGGCAGTAGCTGTTTGAGTGTCGGAGAAATAAAGTGTGCATTTTATACAGTCCTTGAGTGAGTATTAATTGAGTTAAAAATTGAGCTATTTTACATTGGTCATAGTCTCACCGGAGAAAACCATCAACCTATGGATCTATATAATGGCTATGAGTGATAATTTACGCCTTTTCTGAGTATCGTCATCGTAATTGAGGTATATGACTGAGTAATTACATGTTTTGTGAATATAGATCTTTATATATATATATATATTGAAGTATTAATAATTATCCAAAATGTTTAAAGGCGTAAAAAAGAGGATTTGATATTAATTGCTATTGAGTGATCATTAATTTTCTTAATTAATAATCTTTAATTTAAAGGCCTTTACTAATAGCAATTAATATTTGATATTAATTGCTATTAGAAAGGACCTTTATTTTGAAAAACGTCCCTGATAAATACAAAGAGGAGATTTCGTTAAATTTGCTAGGGGAAAGGACGACTATTGTGATAACTTACATAAAGGATGACGAGTTAAATGAGTATTCTAAAGTAAAATTAATAGTACTTCGCGAATTTGAGCCTACCCCTCAATCATGTTTAGAACATTTTAGAAAAGCCCTCCGCCAACCAAATGAAACATGTACAATTTGCATCACGATTAACGAAAGAGCTGGGAATATTATTTACAATTGAGGAAGGTAACAAATTTCAAAACTCTCAAAGATTTAATTGTGTCGGATAAAATATGCCAGACCTTAGATAGAGAAACTACGTGTCATATTAATATGAGACAGTCTGACACATGGTTTAAACCTTCTGAATTAGGGAAAGAAATTGATTTATATTTTACTTCCCGAGGTAAGACTTTGGTGGAAAACTCAATGTTTAATAAATTGTCCGAGTCAAAATACACGTTGAGAGTTTTTCTTTCGGAAGTTAAAAATAATAAGTGTGTTTTATCATGTAATGAGAATCACCCTATATATAAATGCTCTAATTATAAAAATATCTCAGTAAATGAGCGTACTGAATTTGTAAAATCAAATCACTTCTGTTTTAATTACTTGGGGAATAATCATAGGGTAACGACTTGTAAATCAAAAAATTCGTGCACTATCTGTAAGCTGCGTCATCAGGCCACACTTCACATTCAGTCAGAGCAAAAACAAGAACGTTTATCGGCACCTAATGAGAATGTAAATACTCTCAATGCGAAAGTGAGTTTCCTTCCCCTCCCCCATAGCTTTAGAATTCATTCCTACTAGCAATAAACAAGAGCCACGAGGTCAGGATCAAAATTGCTTAGCTGTGACTAGTTATTCTTCGTCAACAAATTCGAAGTCTGTACTACTTAGCACTTTTATTTGTTTTTTTAACCAATGACTTGGGAAATGTTTTACGCATTCATGGTTTATTAGACGTTGAAGCCAGTGCTAATTTTTTGAGTAAGAGTTGCGTTGACAAGCTTAATTTAAGAAAGGAAAAAATAAATATTGGAGTTTCAAGTTTAAATGGAATGTCTCTGACAGTTAAATCTAAAGTTAATGCTACAACTGTTAATGATATAAGAAATTTCAAATTAGATTTAGAATATTTGGTTGTTCCCAGTGATACAAATTTTACCCCTTTAAGGCAAATTGATATTTGCGTTCCGGAATGAAAAAAAATAAGCTAGCGGATTCCGCATTTAACGTTCCAGGTCCAATCGATTTAATTCTGGGACCAGAAAATTTTTATGGACTATTAAAACCTGACAGAATTTACCCTACTAATACTAAATAAATTTTACAAAACACGTTATTCGGATTTGTAGTGAGTGGTAGTGTACCAATAGTAACTGAGACTAAGGAGTGTGCCGACTTAAGCAAAATCAAGCGGAATTTTTGGGAAATAGAACAAATTGAAGAAACACAGAAATTTGAAACTGCTGAGAGAATTGGAGCTAATAATCATTTTATAAAAACTCATAGAAGGGATAAATGAGGAAAATTTGTTGTACAAATGCCATTTAAAAAAGATCCGAAATTACTGGGAGAGTCTAGAGAGATTGCAGTCAAAAGATTAAATTCCTTGTGGAATAAGTTAGAAGAGAATTCAGAACTTCTGGCATTATACCGTCAATTTATGAGTGAATATGAGTGCTTGAGTCATATGCAAGAAGTTTCTATGACGCAAAAACCTGAAGTGGTGTACAATTTATCTCATCATACAGTTTATAGACCACAGAAAACGAATACGAAATGTAGAGTTGTGTTCAACGCTTCACAGATTACTTCAACTTGGGAGTCATTAAATTCCATACAGCTAAATGGTGGTGTAATTCAAGATGATTTATTTGCTATAATATTGAGGTTTAGAAAACATATTTTTGTTTTTACTACCGACATTAAAAAAACTATAGAACGATTTGGATTGATCCTGCACAAAGAGACTTGCAAAGAATTGTATGGAAAGATAGTAAGGAAGCGAATATTAAAACGTATCAATTATGCACAGTGACGTATAGAACCATTAGTGCTCCATATTTGGCTCAGAGATATCTTCAACAGTTAGGTACTGATGAACAACTAAAATTTCCATTGGCTTCTCAAGTAGTACAAAAGGATATGTACATGGATGACATATTGAGTGGAGGGTCTAATTTAGAAAGTATAAAGTGTCTAAAGCAAGAATTAACTCAAATATTTAAAACTTGTGGTATGAAACTACATAAATGGCAAAGTAACTGTCCAGAGTTAAGAGAATTTTCTGAAGATTCAAATGACTAGCTTTGATCAAACAAAAACATTAGGGTTGCCATGGAAGGTCAAGAGTGATGAGCTTTCCTACAATGTACCCAAAAAAGATGCTTCTATGGTTACAAAGAGAGAAATTTTGTCCATAATTACCCGCATTTTTGACCCACTTGGTTTGATAGGACCTGTGCTTACAAAGGTTAAGGTTTTTATGCAACATCTGTGGAGGTTATCAATAGACTGTGATGAAAGACTGCCATCAGATGTCGTACAAGAATGGTTACAGTTTTTGATGGGTTGAATGACATTAACTGTATTAAAATAAATTGATGTATGCTACCAGAAAATGTTGTAAAAATTGAACTCTTTGTATTCTCAGATGCATCGGAGGGCTATTACGGTACAGCAGTCTATCTAAAATTTCGAATCAGCGAGTGGTGAAGTAACTTCACATCTAGTGTGAAGCAAGGGAAGAGTTGCACCAATTAAAGCACTTTCGATTACACGACTTGAACTGTGTGCAGGTGTATTGCTATCTAAATTGATGAAAAATGTTAGCACTTCCTTAGAACTTAAAATTAATCAAAATTGGTATTTTTTGGATAGCAAAATTGTTTTGTCCTAGATTCAGAAGTCTCCAGCAGAATTGAAAACCTTTGTGCCAGAGTGGCTAAAATACAAGTTCTGACAGATGACGCACAATGGTGGCATATATCATCGGAGCGAAATCCTTCAGACATCGTTTCTCCAGCACAACTGAGAAATAATTCTTTGTGGTGGCATGGACCACTGCTTATCATCGAGAAAGTAGAGATCCTTAACAACTGTGAAGAGCTAATTAACGAGGGCTTAGAACATTTTAATACAGAACTGGTTAAGAGTGAACGAAGTTTCAAGAGACCTGTTTTCCTAGTGACTTTTAATTCTTTAACTGAGGAGTTACTTAGTATTACTGACAATTATACTAAACTTATACGTGTTTTAGCTTTTCGGGCGTAATGTTGGCACCTGCGAACGTAACGCCCCCTTGAGTCATAAAAAAGAAAGCGGCAGTAGCCATTTGAGAGTCGGAGAAATAAAGTATGTGTTTTATACAGTTCTTGAGTGAGTATTAATTGAGTTAAAAACTGAGCTATTTTACATATTGTAAAAGTTTTTTGATATTTTTAGAGGACTTTGTATTTAATTCCTATTAAGAAATAAAGAATATTTCAGTATAGTAAATTAAGGCTTTAAAAAATTACTTTTATTCCTATTAATAAGTTTCCTAAATTTTTCTTAATTTTATAGTAATAGCATTAGAAGCTAAAATTTATTGTAAGATAAAATTTTAACAAACATATGTAGAACACAACAGCAACAATGTTACACAAAATGTCTAAATTTCAGAATAATATAACACATTAAATTCTTTCCTTTTTACATCTCTATTCATCTTGATATAATATATAAATATCCTTTAACTTTAAACTGGTAAATTTGCAGATATAAATTACCCAAATTTAAATGCTAAAAATAAAAATTATTTGGGGAAAACAGTTTTTGTAAAATGCCTATGAATATAATCTCGTAAGAATATTTGTAAGTTATAAAACGTTTTCTTTGGCTTCAAACAGGTAAATATAAGAATACAAAATAAGTAAATAACATTCCTAAAACAAATATTAAATTCCGGAATCATGAAATGCTTAAATGACCGATGTTAACTGAGGAAAATTATTTGATTCTTCAAAAAATTGCAACGAATTGATAAATTTTGGCTAAGTTTTAACTAATTATTTTTAAAAATTATAAAATCAATAGGAAAATAAGCATAAATATAATTATGGAAGTTACTTAAATTATAAATTTCATTTATTAAGTACTTAAAAAAAGAGCACGTAACATAATTTTAAAGGGTAATTTAAAATTAGAAATTCACTTGCACAATTTTTTTCTGAGAGTGCAAATTTACAATAGATTTAAATAGATACAATTAATAATAGATGCAACAGATCTAAATAAATACAATGTACTATATGTTTCTTTTTAATTAAAATGCACTTCACACATTAGCAATGCAATAATTGGTGTCCCAAATAGAATCTATTTAATACAGTATTTAAAAAAAATTTTATACTCACTTGTAAATATTAATCATAGAATAGTAAATGTAAAAAATAGATGTGAACGGTTTTAATTGGAATGAAATACAGTGAAATTGTCGTGTATATGTTTTTTCACTGAGGAAACCTATTTAAAAAGAAAAAATATTAAATTTTCATGAATCATATGATGGCATCATGTTGAAGTCATAAATAAAAGAAAATTGATTCAACCTTGCTTTTTTCAAGTATAAGAGTACTTTGTACTTTGATTCTAACCCATATATATATATATATATATATATATATATATATATATATATATATATATATATATATATATATATATATCAAACAAACAAAACTCTCATTTAAAAAAAATTATGTCACCTCTCATCTGATACAAAGTTTACAATATATAATATTTGACTATGCTTTCAATGAAAACATCAACCACTATAGAAATAAGTACATTTCCCTATAATATGAAAAACAGATTCTAAGTCTTAAAGAAAAGGTGGATTGGAAATAAGTGTGAAATTAGAACCTTCTGAACACTTTAAATAAAATTCATATCGTATGAGTATATCACTTACTTTTTATGCACAATCCCTTGATTCATCAGGTTCCTTCTTTTCCATCAAAATGTCAAGTCTATAGGTGCATTTATCAACCATCATAAGAAATTCAAACCCAGCTGCAGCATACTACAACGCATATACTCACTCTAGAACTTTATTCTGAGACCATCTGGAATCTAGACTCATCTGTGTACATTGTATTGATTCAACTTTAGACCAATTGATATATTAGCAACACTGTTTTAATTACGAATCAGTAGAATGGATGGATAAAAGAATGGAAGTTCTTAATAGCCAATTATACAGTTTATTATTGTCTACCATATACTCTTACCAATACATGCTGCAACCATATGTGCTTAGTTACATCTAGAAAACAAATGATGTCCTAAGGAGTCATATGATTTAAACTAATAAACAGATTTTTGTGCCTCTAACAATCGCTTGATAGTCTCGAAATATTCTTATAATCTTAAACTAATGGAATGATTAATATTGAAGAAATGAACAATATCAGCACAGTCCACTCATATTAATATGACCACAAAATACCTTCGACGTCAAAATACCTTTAAATAATCAATCACAAAAAGTAGGTCAGTAACTGTACAAAATCAGCAACTCCGCAAATGTGTCGCATCACTGGCCGTAAACGAATGGGGTGAACGACGTCTGAAGAGATGCATTCGAACTAATAAAGGTGTTACCATTGAACTACTGGCCGCCCAGATGAACCAAGGCTTAATCAAAAGTGTTTCCTAAACTACTGTTCAACAAATGTTGTTGTATCTGGGGCCCCGAAGCAGTAGCCTGACTAATGCAGCTATACTAACGGCTGATCACTGGTGACGAAAAATGGAATTTTCCCATGAGTACCACAACTGGACATCCACTGAGAGGTGACAAATAGCATTTTTTGAGGAATTATTTTTTATGCTCCATCGGATAGTTGGATTTTGGTGTATATGATATGAAATCTCTGAAAGCAAACACCCTGCAGCCATTGCTGGAACAGTCCATGCTGGAGACGGGAGCACTATGGTCTGGATGATATTTTCCTGGCATTTTCTGGGTACATTCCTATTTGTGGAAGACAGGATGAATCATTACCAGTACGCAACTGTCCTTACGTATCATGTTCCTCCTTATATGCACATTGTTTTTGCTAAGGATGGCTGCATGTACCAGTAGGACAATGTGATGTATCACACAGCTGAGTCAATTTAATGTGACTGAACTGTGTAAAATTGATCACTCTGATAAAATGTTTCTGATAAACCTTTCGAAATATTTACACTGTTTACCTAAAAATATTTATAAATATGAAATTCCAAATAATGTTTTAACTTTATAGCATATGTAAAAAATAAACTATTATTTAATTACATAGTAAGCTTTCTTTTTATTTGGTTGCAAAATGCTATTTCAAAATAGATCGATTATTTTTAATCATACAAAAACCAAGAGTTTTTAGCTTTTACAGTAAGTTAATAAATAGAGAAATACATTATTTAGTTCTCAATATTACTTTGCAATATAATTCACGATTGTGCCAAAATCAATACATATATTACAGTGTACTATATTATTGAGAATGGGTATAGTAATTTTTAACAAGTGCCTTAAAATTGAGTGATATAAAATTTAAAAATATGACTTAATATTTCCTTCGAAAGATGAAACAAAGCGTAAACCAACTATGTATTTAAAATTTATCCCAACAAATACAATATAAAATTTTAAAATTTGGGAGGTTCATTGTAAATTCCTACTTTTATTAAATGGTTTGAGCAAATATTGCAGATAACTAATTAAATTTCGCGTTTTGAGATTTGAAAAAGAAATTTACTTCCGTTGAGCTATTTGTACTGTGTTGCTGCTTAATTTGAACAAAATATTTCTTATAATTAACTTTTTTTGTGTTTTCATTTTTAACATATTTCCTCTTGATAATTTAAGAAAGATCGACACCATTTCTATATTTGAGTATAATCTATTTTGTTTATTTAGTTGATATTAAACACAGGTTTTATTCTAATTATATTATTACTGTTTGTTAATATAATCAATTTTTAATTTTTTATTATTGCTTTGGGACAAATAACATAAAAGCATTTGATTTAAAATTAATAAAGTAAAATAAATTGATTTGGTATTTTAATATTAATAAAATTAATGTGAATTGCAATTTTTAGACAATAATGATAAAATAAAAATATGTTATTTGCTTTCAATCTACTTAAAGAAATAAGTTGAAACAACTTATGTTGAACACGAAAAGTTATTGTGTATCTAAATTATTTTATTTTTATATTACTGGGTCTGCTTTCTTTCATTTCAAAAATCTAATTTCAATAAACAAGGCTTCCAAATTTAAATTGAAAGAGCAAATTATAAACGCTTATAATATCTTTTCAAAATGTATTATATTTGGAATTTGTAAAACATTAAAATCGATAACCAAGCAAAATTCTTTTATAAAAAAGATTGTTTTTATAAAAATAATTATTTTAAGTATCATGTTAGATATGTATTTAAGTATCAAAATTTCTCCCTAAGACATGTAAATGTGAAGCTAAAAACATATCCAAACAATTCTGTTAATTAATCACAAAACAAAATCCGTAACTAAAGCTTCCAACCGATGACTTAAAGATAACATAGGTCAAAAATTTGTTCTTTTTACTCCGGAAGTGTGAATCATGATAGAGCTTTCGTGGGAAGAATATTAACGTTCGAAGAAATAGAGAATTAAAAGAAAGGTAGTAACTAAATAGCTATGAGCGGATAGGTGGATTTACTTATCTTTTGTTTATAGTGAGACAAAACTTGTTGGGTGGCCGACGATGGTTACGCTACTTCCGCCGAGACAAGAAAAAACATTGCTTTTATGTGAAGAGTGAACGATTGTCAAACAAAGAAAATGTTCATTCATACTGACACGCTTTATTTATTAAGAAACTACATTTCAAAATCAAAACTACAATGCTATTTAATGAAAAGGAGTTATCTTATGCTTTATTGTAGCAACAAACGGTTATATTTTGACTAAATTATTTAAATGAATAAATTATACGTTAAATAAATTTTGTTTTGGGAACTTTACTTGACATAATTTCTTTATATGCAATGAATTTCAACATGTTACGCCTTTATAATTATGTTGCGCCAAATTTAATTCGACAAGTTGCAAAAATTTTATAATCAGTATTTGGAATTTTGATTATTTCCTAACTGGGTGTAGTTATATTGCTGATTTTTCAATTTTAAAAAGTATCCAATTTTACCGATTTTACGTAATTATTTCACAAAATATTTGTTTTAAGAATTTTCAACCGAGTATTTTTTTATTTGCGACATATTAAATTCGACCCCGCCTCAAAAATTTTAAAATCAGTGTTTAGCATTATTATTAATTTATTATGTTATTTTTTGCCTATTTTTAAAATGAGTGTAGCAACATTTATTTTATTCCTATCCGAAATTTTAAAAGCATTTACTTTATTAAGTCAACGTGGTAGTTTAAAATTTTTATTTTAAATAATTTTTCTTTGTTTATTATATATTATAAATTAAATTCAAATTCAGTGTTAAAATGTAATTTTTGAGAGTAAAAATATTTATATACATATTAAATATCTATAATTATAATTAATGTATAAAAGTAATATTAACGCAAAAATTATTTCCTGGAAAATATACATTTAATTATACTAAAAACCTTTCACCTAAATTAGCAATGGAATAAACCCTTCTTGTTTGCTAATAAAATTTTAAAATTAAAACTGTAATAAATGTTTGCTTCTGTAAAGGAAAAATCTTTAAAAATTATGACTGTTGTGATCATTTGAATATACAACTATTATTGCAGTAATTAATAACAAATTATTGCTATGAAATAAAATATCTATTTTTTATAACTGTAACTACCTACTTAAAGGCATTTTTTACGATTATAAAATTGAGTTAGCTAAAAATTGGTTCTCATTAAATAAAACAAAATCACTCTATAGCAGAGTACAAAGTTACTTTTATGAATATTATTAAAAAATTTATTTATGTGATGTATTTAACACAAAAATAATTTTAAATGATTGGATAAAGATAACATTTTTACAGAAAAATATTTTTTTAAAATTAAACTTTAAATGTATTTCACATTTTTTAAAAACTTTTTATGCAAAACCTTTATATGACTTAAGAAATTATGAAGAAAAATATAAAACTTAATTATTTGATTATGTAATAAAAAGTTTTAATTTTTGTCAGTTTCTCTATGAATTTGAATTTAATACAAAGTAAATAATGTTTTATGTTATAATAAACTAGCAAAATTGATGCATAATCAAAAACTAGTAAGCGTAAAGTCTAAATTAGCTAATTTTGTTTTTTTTCTTTATTTTGAGTCTTAAATATTATTTTAGAATAAATAATGTTTTCTTCATGATTTATAATTGCTATTTTCTTATTCTTCTGGAATTATTTCTTCATAAAATTAAAAAAAAAATTCTGTTGTGTATTTCATACTTGATGAAGTGTTTTTCGGGAATGGCAAAGCACCTGTTCATTTCATTTTAAGAATGTTGTAACAGCAAATTAACTTTCATTAAAATCAAAAGATTATCAAAAAAACAAAGAGCTAGTTTCATGAAATTTCGAAATGCTTTTAAATTTTATTCCCTTTTTTTTCCCCTGCCGCGCCCTTGTAATAGATCTCATTCGGATGCTTCTCACTTTCATTAGGATGGGATCGGCATTGACCTCTTCAGCTCCGACATTGCTCTGCAAGTAGGGAAAAACAATGGGAAAAGAATGTTTTTCCCCCCGAGCGGTGGGAAGAGGCCCTTATTCATTTCAAGTGATATCATCATTTTCATTTATTGCCACCCCCGGGGAACAACAACGTGTCAAATAATATTTATTGTAACTTTTACCACGTCTGAAATTTCGGGACGAGAAGATTTGGCCTTGCCCAATTTTTATTTTTATTTATTTTTTTACTTTAATAGTGCATGCTTTCGCCTTTATGCAGGAAGTGTATATAAGCCGAAGATTTTTGATATCAAATCACAATCAAAGGGATTATTTGTAAGGCAGTCCCATCTTTTAGTTCCTAACACTTTGCGTACCTTAAATTATTGAAAATGTTTCTTAAGGTAAGGCGATTTTAAACAATATTCGATACCTTTATTATCTTTCATTAAAATATCTTCTCATTGTATATCTTCTTGAATATAATATGAATTTGGACAAACTGTTCACTACACAGAACATTTTTGAAGCAATTCTACTGTACTTAAATAAAATATTCTTGTAAATCATTGTAAATTTGAATTTATTTTCCTACATTTGTAAGGTTATTTTAAATTTGCAAAATTAAGTTTCACGTATTATATGATAAATATATTTTAATTCAATAAATTTAAAGTATTCAACTATGTGAGATTTAATCTTAGTTTAATAAGTTTGTTTCATTTTTTAAAAACAAACTGTAGCATTTATTGTATAGTTAGGATTTTATAATTTTTGGAATTTGAATAAATTTAATTATTGATTCTAGTTAATCATTAAGTTGATTTAGTAATCAGTTACAAAAGAATAATGATTCCTTAAGGTTTTTCCATATCACAGCTGTTATTTGGTAAGAAGATATTTAAAAATAATCTTATATAAGGACTTTTTATTCTCAAACTAATTACAATAGTTAAAAATGAATTCAGGTTTTAAAAAACTATTAAGAAATTTTGAGGTAAAGTGAACTTATTTTGTATATGTTATCTGAATCAGGAGATAGAACAACAAGCATCTGAAAAATGACACATAAAAACTACCGACCTGTCAGGTGACCGATTAATGCTTGGATTGTGTTGAACAGTTTGTGAGTTTAATCCCTTCTGCAAAATGGGTATTTGTGAATGGTTCGAAATTCCTTTAAAACTGTAAGTCGCGAATGCAATAGAATTTATATACAAGCAGTAACTGTAGGTACTAAATCGCCTCATGAACTCCACCAACTACAATAATTAATATTTACAATAAATACTGGCTCGATGAATGTTCCTGAATAGAATTCTTAATTTAAAAGTATTATATACTGATTATATATAATCTTTACTTATAATACATTTAATCATATCTCACTAAACGTATTTGGTTAAATATCATACTGTTTAAAATAAAACTCAAAATTTGCAATTGTTCCAAAAATATTTTATTTGAAGAATTTCTTTTTACAGTTACTACTGCTGACAACTTTTGCATCTGTTTGCCTCTGCAGCAAACTCGATAACTACCAACGCATTGATGAAAAACAGAAAATAGATGAATATGAAGTGAGTAAAATATTTCAATCTAAGTTTCAATTTATTTATACGCAATAAAAATTTTATCTCTCAGATATAAAGTTTTAAATACATATCAAAAACTTTTGAATACATACTTATTTATTTTCTCGCAATTTTAAAATTGAATTTCCCATTCAGATTTGAAGATAGAATGTATTGTTATTTAACAAAAGATATTTAAGAAAAATAATTACTCCAGAATATAAGTCTAATACTATAAATAATTCTATGATATAGGTTAAGATATGAAGATGAGATTTTGCTTTGTTTGTGATCAGTGTTAAGATAAGAGAAGTTAATAAAATATTATCTTTGATTTCAGATCTAGACTGGAAATCTATTAGGTTGAGATTTTTAATGAATATAAGTTCAAAAATATGTGATCTTTATGTAGTACCTGGATAGTCATTATCTTAAAATTAATATGACAGTTTGATCCAAAATATATATTAATGCTTAACTAAAATGTTATCCTTAATTTTGATTGATGATCAAAAGTTAAGTAAGTTTAAAATTATTTTTCAACAACCATTTTCAGTGCATAATATAACATTAAATTTGGAGCGAAATAATTTTCTATTTTCTTAATTTCATAAAGAAATTAAAATTTAAACTTTTATACGATATTTTTTTCAACTTTAGAAAATTATAATAATTTAATGATTTTTTATAATGTAACTAATAAAAGTTATAAAAATTTTTATAATAAATTTTATAAAATAGTTTTTATAAAAATTTCAATTTTTAAAAAAAATTGAGAACTTACTATAAATGTAAAAAACATCTCGTTTATTATTGATAAAATTTTTGAAGCCCAAAATTAATATATTTGCACTTAAATGCTTTTAAGCGTTAAAATACATCAACTATTTCATTCATTTAGTATTCAATTTATATTATTGTATTTATTTTAACTTTTTTTTAAATAAAATAGTTCATTTACATAATTTAGGTTACTGGAATGTTAAAACTTAATAATATCATTCCATTTCACTTCTACAGAGCTATTATTATTTGAACTTTATTGTTCAACATATGAGTCTACTGAACTGAAACATTTATTTTTATTGCAAAAGCAATATTTATTTTTAAATGCATAAAATTTTAAGTAAATATTGTTTCAGTGTTATGCATTAAAAAACACCAATAATTGGTGGTAAGCAAACTCAAGAAAAAAGAAATTGTTCCCTCACCATAACTTTTTTCTTTCAGATTTTTTCTGTGAAACAAATTATATTGAAAACTAAGGAATTTATTCTAATAAATATTTCACTGAAGCAATTTAAATATTTGTTATTCCAAATTTATTAAAATATTATGATTTTTTACCACTACCTACATATTATATTGAATCTCCTACATATTATATTGAATCTCCTACATATTATATTGAATCTCCTACATATTATATTGAATCTCCTACATATTATATTGAATCTCCTACATATTATATTGAATCTCCTACATATTATATTGAATGTATGTTTTTGTGTTTATATAATATTGATTTACTTGCAATTAATTCAATTACTTTAATTCTTCTTACTCAATCAGCGTTTATTACACTGAATTTATAAGTAAAAAACTGCTAGACAAGGAAATTGCTTAAAATATTTACTGCAAATAAAGTATAGTCATGAGAAAAAAACTAAATTTTTATATATTTTGAAGGAAAAGGATAAATGTTATGATATTCCAACTGTGAATAAAAAAGACTTATAATACCAAATCCTCAATCTACAACAGGGCATTCAAAATCTTACATAATTGGTCACCTTTATATTTTATCGCTTTATTTGTGCTTTGATTATTTAAAATTTCATTACACTTGGGCTTAAAGTAATTACTTACAAATGTTATTGAAATACAGTTATATTTTATTTTTTTATCTTCAAAGGTAAAAAAATTATTGCATATAGTTTTATATGAAATTTAATAAAATTTCAAAAAGTCTTATTTTAATTATGTTGAAACTTCATTTACTATTTACAGTTTTCCTACTGCCATTTCAAAAGAAAACTTTTTGTTAAAATTTATATTCAAAATAGAAAATAAATTTTTCGAATTCAATCCTTTTTCACAATACAGAACTTATTCTGCTTAATGTTATTTTATTTGAAAAAAAAACTTTTATTTCTTATATATGACAATGTCTTTTTATAACATTTTATTGCTTCTGACAAATTCAGAAAATGTTTAATTTTTTAATTAATGTGAAAAAAATTATATTCAATGACATTTTGAATTATTGGAGAAAAAATGGGATTCTATGAAGAAATATTTGTCTAGCTTTTATCTAATGAAGCAGAAAATGATTCGTTGTAAGCGTAGCTGATACGGAATTGACGCACAACTAAAAATAATTTATTAAAATTATGACACAAAATTATGATTTATTTACTTAAAATGATTGTTTTAAAATCACTTGTTAATAAAATTAATTTAATAATGCATTTTGAAAATATTTCACGAATGTTTTTTAAGAACTTAATTTATTCTTTTTCTTAAGAGTCCACCAGTTCCTTATAATTTTGAGTTCAAAACTGAAGACGAGAATGGAACATCTCAATTCAGATCGGAGACTAAAGATAGCAATGGAAAAGTAGAAGGCCGCTACGGATATAAGGATGCATTTGGAGTCGAAAGAATCGTAGAATACGTTGCCGATGAAAACGGATACCGAGCAAAAATTAAGACAAACGAACCAGGAATTGAAAGTATAAGCGCTGCCAATGCACAATATTACGCAAATCCCCTGTCTTCTGCCTACCAAACTCAACAGACAAATACTGCTATGACCACAGAAAGAACTTCGGATTCTTCTCAAAAGCAATCAGTCCAGAACCAAGACTTCTCCAATTCAATCAACTCTCAACAAAATGATTTCAGTCGCTTGCACTCAAAAAATCAGGAGAACATTCCTCAATCAAAACCAACCTTGATGTTAGAAAGTCAGACACCTTCAAAGAGTTCAGAAGCTAAGAAATTTACTACCATGCACTTCTCTGGAGTCCAGGTTGAGGAAAAGAAACAAGATTTTGCAATGAAGGAACAAACTCAAATTGCAAAACAAAGCCAATCCTCTTTGCCACAATTTAATAGCCAATTCTTTCAATCTCAACCAATTGCTCTGACATCTGGTGCATATTTCCAGAACAATCCTGCTGAACGTTCATTCTATCAAAGCAGACCAGTTCATTTCATCCAACCCCAGCAATATTCAGCCGGAGTGACACATCCTCATTATCTCCAGCAATCAGGTCAACCATTAGTTTTACAGTATTTGCCACCTCAAAATCAACAAGTAACCTACCAGAATGGAGCTGTTAACGCACAATCTACAAATGCACTTCCTACATTAGGATTTCAGCAAGGTTATATTTTACAGGGAGGCCATGCTTTACCATCCTCAGCAACAGCTTAGTGACTCAAATAACCAGACGGATAAAGCAAATCCATTATACTTTTCTCGGTGTATAAGTGAACTCAATGAATTTTTATCATGTGACAGTATTTTTTTTTTATTTATGAATGTCAGTATATTACTGTCATAGTAAAATGAATAAAAATTAACTGAAATTTTCATTTGTTTTATTATTGTTAACTTTTGCTATGTTGAAAGTTTATAAATTTTTTAAAACAAATATAAATAAAATAGTTGTAAAATTTTTTAAAATTAAGAAGTTGGTTAGTCAAAAATACCGATTTCTGTAAAATCACCTAGAGTTATAGAGTTACAAGAAGTATTAATTTTTAATTATTGGAATTAACATTGAGATTGAACTATGATATTTTTATTGTCTGAGATTTTTCCTTATTTATCAGTTATATTATTATAATATACATCTTACTTCTCACAGGTACTTTAATGTATATAAAATTGTCAATGGAAAAAAGTAATAATTCGTCTTGAAAATGACTATGAAATTTCTGGAAATACATATTGACTTTGTATTATTTTAATTCTTATTTGATATGTCAAGTTCTAAGTCCCAAACAAATGCATATCGTTTACAGATTATGCTTCTTTCGATAATATGAGCAGATTATAGCCTCCGAGACTGACTTTAAATCTTTAATATATATACATATTAGTATAATATACATTAGCTGCTCGCATTTACGAACATTTAAGGACCAGTAAAATAGTTCTTAAAATCAAAAATTTGGGAAATAGAAAAGTAAGTTTTATATCCTTAAACTACACTTTTATCAAATTACTCTCCCTTTACCAATAACGTAGTATCCGATAAATAATCTAGCCTACAATGTAGAAGAAACATGCGAAAAATAAAATTTGCACTTTTTTGCAGTTTCTCAAAATTATATTTTAAAACTAGCTTCCCATTTTTCTTATGTAAAACGATGTTTTATTGTTGTTTTTCTCAAATTAGTGCCTCAGTCTTACTAGCCATTCATCTGCTAGTTTTGCAGAGGGTTATAGAACTTCGCTCCTTTCTCCTTGCTTGATATCTGAAAATTCTATTTCATTTTCAAACACTGTGTTTTTAATCATTAAGTAATTCGATTCATCTTAGATAAAAAAAAAATTACATTTAAATCCAAATTCAAAAAGTCTTGAAAGGAAATTTCTGGCAGGTTTCTTTATCGAAGTTCGTGGATGAGTAACTCGTCTTCACTTAAGTCGTCAAGTAAATATTCTTGAGTTTCTTCAGTTACGGTGTCAGTTAATCACGCTTACATATAAAAAGGACTTAGATATTGTTTTTCTTTGTTTTACTGAAACATTAAATGAGAAAAAAATTCGCGTACATTTGCTTGAACATTTTATTTCAGCATCTGCAGATCAACTAGTTATCGCCAATTCGAAATATTTCCGATTTACCGAAAGAAACGTAGATCAAAGTTTTACAATAATAAAATTAAAAAAATAAAAATTGGAAGAGTTACTTCGTGCTCTCTGTTTTTTGTGAATTCATTCGGTCACAAGGAAAAGCTGCCTAACAATGAATTCACAGAAAAGAGATTTTCCATATTCTTTTTCGTCCATAAATGGGAATTAAAATTATCATCAAGTTACGAGATTATGTCTGAGATCAGCCACTAATTCGTATAATTGTAAGTAAAAGTATAAACTAAAGAGTCAAAGATGGCAGAAAAAAATGTTTCTAGATCATTTGGATATTGGGAGCTTAAGCATGTGCACTTGCTGTTGTTGTCTTGTGCCATTTAAGATGGCATTTATGGGGTGCACTGCTCCACTTTTTCCAACTGAATCATACTTTGGTATACAATAAATAACCATGGGATTATTTACTTATAAATTGAGATTTGCATCAGTATTAAAGCAACAAATAATCAAGCTTAATATCTACACTATCTTTTCCTAAATAATATTTTGAGGAAATATTAAATTTTTGGATGGCATACATTTTAAAAAAAACTTTAAATAATAAAATTTAATATATTAATATATTCATTAAAAATTTGACTTTCTTCTTAAAAAAAATTCTGTGAAAAATTATGCATTTAGTATATAAATTATTGACATAATTTTGATTCATGCATATAATCTTAGTCGTTTTCATAAATTTATCTTTTTCTTAAAATTTTCCAAATTTCTTTCTTTAAAGTATTTTTACTGTGTTACTACTGGTTCTTTAAAGTATTTTCATTGAGTTATAGAGACACTAATATCAAAGAATTCTAATAAAACCCCAAATTAGAATAATTTTCGTTAATTTTATAAAAAACATTGTTATAATTAATTTCGGAGAACATTCAATTTTCATTTTAATATCAGAGAAACTACATTCAATATCAATTATGTGTACCATATTCAATCTAATTAATAGACTTATAACTCTTAATATCTTAACTTTAATAACTTATATAAAAAATCAGTAATTTTTTTAAATAAAAAACTATAGATATTTAAAACTAAATACCAAATAAGAACAACAGCATCAAGTTATCACATTAAATCATCAATTTGTTACTTCTCCTCCCTCCCAAAAAAATATTTTCTCATCATTTTAGTACGGGAGAAATCATTAACTTCTACTTAATATTCAAAACAGTCAAGAAAGAACAATTTATATTCAATCATTTTAATGGGCTTGTTGAAAATTGGTAATAGCTCAGTTTATCCAAGTTTTGAAAAAAATGATTGATAGGGTCATATGATCAGTTTTTTCCCTAGAACTTAAGTGTTATTATCTCTTGAAGGAAAATTGGACTCAATGCATATTTTACAGTGATTTAGGTGGTAATGATGCTTATTATTTAGATATTTGATAACCTTTCGCATTGAAATTTCACGTTATCCTCCAATTATGAGATTGAAAAAGGGAAATTTTGAAGCAGATAATTTTACATGTGTTAATTGGTTAATATTATCTACATGAAATTTTCGACTCTGTTACACTAAATGATATATTAATTTCACGATAAAATTTCAATTTTCTACGTAATTATAATTTAATTTTAATAACTAATTGATTAAATTTTTTCATAAAATAGAAAAAAAATCAATTAAATATATATAAGAGTCATTTTTCTTTTCATCAGTATTAATTCTATATTCATCATTTGTTGTCTGATTGTTGTTATTCATATTTATGCGGATACCAAAATTTGAAATGGTCTAAGTTTTCAAAAAATTAGACGAATTGAAAGAAATATATTCACAATTCAGTTTATTTAAGTAGATTTAGCATTAAGTAAGCAATTTTTATTTATTTCAAATGTTGAAAAAAGTGATTCAAAAAGTAATTATTGTAATAAAGTTAAGTGATAAATTATTTTAAATGTAATTCATTTATTAATGTGAGCTAAATTATTTCTTAAATATCGTTTTCTGTATGATCTATATTGAATGATTTCTACAGTAAATAGATATTTAATCATTGTTGAATTTAGTAGCTCCTAATACTATTTTGAGATTAAGATTGTTTTAATTATACCACTAACTGTGAAATGAGATTTAACCAGCCGCTAAAAATACCTTCCCAAGACAATTAACTCAAATGATAACGCATTTTATCGTGAGAAAAAGTAAAATTCTATGCCATTAAAGTATACCAAGAGAACAATGCATGTGTTTTAATTGCAATTTGAATAGTATCTAAAGAACAATGTGAAACAATTTTACTTCACCGAACATTGTTCTTTTTTCACCTAATTTTGTTTACGCCTGTTGTCTTCAGACTTATTATTTTATTGTTTCTTTTATAATAAATTGTTTTTCTTTCAATCAATTTTTAAAAATAAAGAGAAAAAAAACTTGAATGCGTTAGCGAATTCTTGGGATTTTCTTGTAAATTCGAAATAGACTAAAAGATTCAAAATGTGCTTATATGAAGTTAAAAAAATTTGCATGATATAATAATTTATAAATATTTTATTACTGTGACCCATTTTAAATAAAAGAAAGCCTTTTGTCAACCATATTTTTTGGTTAAAAAAAATCTAATACACAAAAAATCAGTATGCAGTACATAAAAATTCAAATTTTTATTCTTCTAATATCTAACAAAGATGTAATTAATTTATTATTTATTCATACATTTTATTGATTTCTTTTGTTATTTGATAATATCGTGTGTACAAAAGAGTTAATATCAATTGAATATTTTTCCCATTTACAGAATTCTTTCAATGTTTAATACAATGTATGTATCATATGTATTAAACCTCCAAAATGTTATTTCTATATATGTGATATATTATATAAAAACTAATGAAAGAAAAAATCTGCTTGTGATTTTATTTTTGAAAAAAATATGTATACTTTATCTGAATAAAAATATATTAAATTCATACCATGATTTTATAACTTTAATAAGGATAATTGTTACTGTTCCAAGGCGAATTTTGGGTTGAATCTATTAATTAAACAATGTATTTTGCCACATAATTATTTTCACAAAAAACAACTGCGTCACGGAAGATTTAAGAGTTATTTTATATATTTGCAAGTTGCTCTGCTGTTGCTTCCAAGGCCAATATGTTAAGACAAAGGTTCTTTGTATGCAAAAAAAGAAAAAAATATTTATGGATAATTTCAGTAATTTCATTTAAGTTTATAAATTAAAAAACTTAAGCAACTGGACATGATAAAATTTTACATCTGATTCAAATAGAAATCTCAAACTGAATACATAAATGTGGGATTAGTGATTATACTCCATGATACATTGAAAGTAACTTTGCACATTTGAGTTTCAGTGTTTTTGCGCTTTATTTAATAAACCTTGGAAATCATTAGCTGTTTGCATTGTATGAATTGTAACAAATCGATAGCGTTGTAAACTCTCATACACACGAAATAGTAAACAAAATCAAATAATGATATATAACAGTCAAGGTTGAGCAAAAATTGAAAAAAAGTTATTGGAAAAAATTGTGTATTAAATCAAAATGTTAGAATAACGTAGCTGTTATTATTTAAAAGAACGTTTATTTGCTTATAGAATATTCTATTTAAAAAATTACTTATTAATACAATGTGTACAAAATACTTTATTAAATTCATATTAGTTTTTTTTTAAATTTAATAATACAAAATATTGAAAATTCACTAATATCTCAAAAATTCGGTTCACAATAAAATATTCAACAATAATATGCTGCATACTTAATGTACATTAACAATCAATTCAGAGACATGTCGCTCATTACTTCATTAATTTATAACTGCAAATGAAAAAATAAGCTTGATTTTCATTTTCAAAAAGCATATCTATCACTAAAATAATTTTACTATTTTTTCAGATATCATTTATTTATTTTAATACAATCAATAATATATGTACAATCAGACTACACATATTTTCGCCTTTTATTATCTTTTTTTTTTTAAATGTGGAAGTAGAAGAACTTTTTTTACATGGAAAGATTTAGTTTCATTAATCATGTTTAGTTTCCCAACATTTTAGGCTCCAAACTAATGAAACAAAAGGCGTGCCTGGAGTTTCAAACTATCTAAATAAAACGTGTTTCACGATAATATGTAACTTTTAAACTACTCAATGTAATTGAAGTTGCAAAATAACTTAAACCTCACACTTAAGTAAGAATTAATTATATTATCAAGTTAGGCTTGTTTTAACATTCTTATTTTTTAAAAAATTAGCAAAAACAAATATAAAATAGCGTTATAATTTTGAACTCACGTCATGTGACAAAGTCAGCAAAGAAAGCTGGTTCACTGCTCAACGAATTTTAAAGCCAATCAAGATGAACTTTCTTACGAACTTCCATTAAATCAACTGAAAGATATTTGACTGTATTTAATTAACATAAATAACTCTTATATTAATTAACTATGTAGCCCTTGACTGATATCATTTAACATCTGGCCATCACGAAAACAATGCTTATCTTACTACCAAGGCTCTGTTGTTCTTTTATAAAGGTTTTTTTAATTAAATTTCTTGCAATTTTAAAATTCTTTGAATCAGCGAATTCAACAAAGAATTAAGTTTATAGTATCTATCAATGAAAAGCATAAATACATGTAAAATATAAGTGTCATGATAGATAGATATATTATCTAGATTAATCACTGTATTTGTGTGCGAGTGCGCAGCGAAAATATAAAAACACCTTACTTATATATTATTTAATGATGTTATTTATAACTTATTTATGTTTGTTGCTTGCTCTTCATAGTTTACTTTGAATTTTGTAAATTAATCACACTGCATTGTATGAGTTTTTATTTTTAATTACTCAGTCAATCGCATTAACAAATACTTATAATAGTAATAATATTTATTACTTATTTTTTTCTCTTTCGCAACATACTCAACCATTTTCTTTTGAATATATTAAGCTAGTTTTCTCAAATTATATAAATTTTTGAAACTACCATTGCGGAATTGTGAAATTACTAATTGAAAATAATATTAAAATAAACAAAACGGATTAATAAACATTTCTTTCAATTAGGAATTAAACTCAGAACCTTCGATTCGCTGGAGTAAAATATTTCGCTACATGCATGTGTATTAACAAAATACCTACATTTTCAATGCAATGCATGCAACATGTGATTTTAAGCAATGTGAAATACTATTTGCATATATTAAACTATTGTATATTTTGTTAATATATTAAACAAATATGTTAAATTTATTTATTCATCTTCTTGCTTTGCTTTTCTTGGTGTATGTTTATCATAACATTTAGCAAAATGTTCAGTATCTAAAATACCTTTGAATATTTTTGCGCCTCCCATTATGTCAAAATTTTAAATTTCAATTTTTATAGCAAAACCGAGAATTGTTTCAATTTACAAATTCTAGATTGCACACTTTTTGTATGATGAAAGAAAAATAATAAGTTCTGTTGCAGCTTTTAAATTATTCATGATAAGTCCTTCTATATTTCGTAATATTATACGAAACTAAAGTAGAAACTTCTACGTTTAACTTAAAATACTCATTTTTATATGTTCCACAACACAAAAATGTATGTCCAACATTTCAGTTTGAATTACTCCGCATCAATTTCGATTTCTCATGTCTTAGTGTGTTATTCCAATATACTCCGGAGAATCTTAAGATTTAATTCATTCAGTGCTTTAAGTGACTAAGCTGATGCTCATGCCATAGTTGTATTCTAAATTAACAATGCTACTGGACACACAGTCCTGCTAAATTTTGAATATAAAATTATCAAATTTGAAAGATTTAGTTTTAAACATCGCGCTTAAATATTTTTAAGGTTGCTTATGTACGTTAATTTTCTGCTTTGTTAAGTAAAAGTAAATTTTATTCGAAAAAAAAATAATAACTTATAATTCAAATTAGAATACAAAACTATTCATATTAATATTATTTTCTGCCTAATATGTCTTTATTTTTTTGTTTAAATACAATTATTTATAGTTTTATAATAAAATGAGAACAGAGTTTTTATTTCTTCTACAATGGAATTTCATTATTATTTAAGAAAATATAAAAACAATTATACAAATATAACAATGAATGAGAATAATAATATTTTATATTGTTTAGCATTCGACTATGTTATAATTATCTCCTATTAATAGTGAGAAAAATCCCTATAAATCAGTTAAATATTAAATTATTATCACGCTAATTAAGTCATGTTAGTTTTCTTATATTCTCTCAAAAAACTGAAAAGATTAGGCATCGAAATTTTATTAAGTATATAAATGATTGGAAAACTTGAAATGAATAGCAATTCAAAATAACTAAATTAAGCTATAAATGGGAAAATGCAAATCGGACTTCTCATAGATACCCTTTTATTAACATTTCTCTTACAAAATAAAGATTCAAGAAATGAAAAAAGAATATCATAAAATCATAAGGAAAATATCTTATTTTACTATTTACTAATATTTTAAATATTTCCAAAAGTAGTATTATTGTTCTGATATTTCTCATTATTAAATATAAATTATTATATTATATTTAATTGTCTTAAAATTTCATAACATATAAATTATTATATTATATATTATGAAATTTTAAGACGGTAAAATATAATTATATTCATGTTTTATTCATCATTATTATATTCGATTTACACTAGTATTTCATCTACATTGTATCTGATAGAGAGTGGATCCATCTTTTGATAATACAGGTAACAAAAATGTGTACAACATGTAATAAAAATGTAAAATACTTTACATTGCTTTTCTTTTTTTGTTTAAATTGAAAATAACGTTATTTTTCATAATAATATTTGAAAAAAAAATTTTAATAATAGCACGTGCGATGGCTTTAACATGTTCAACGCAGAACATATGAAAGCTGACAAAAAATTCAAAAGGAAGATAGTTAAAAGGTATTTATTATGAAAACGAACAGCACAATCTTTAAATTATTATGCCAATGTTATGAATATTTTTTTGAATAAATCCACCATAAAATTAATATTTAGTGTTATTTTGCCCCTCTCGTCATTGCCATTAAGATCTAATGAGATTATAAAAAGAACTAAATATTTAAACAATCACACACAAGTGTACTCTAAAATCATGAAGCATAAATATAAAAATGCAATCACTTCTTCATAATATGATGGAAAGGAAAAAACTTACTAAATTCATTGTTTTTTTATTTATTTTTTTTCGCTCTGATTCTACATAGTTACAGCACCTATTTCGCTCTGATTCTACATAGTTACAGCAAACATTTCGCTCTGATTCTACATAGTTACAGCAAACATTTCGCTCTGATTCTACATAGTTACAGCAAACATTTCGCTCTGATTCTACATAGTTACAGCAAACATTTCGCTCTGATTCTACATAGTTACAGCAAACATTTCGCTCTGATTCTACATAGTTACAGCAAACATTTCGCTCTGATTCTACATAGTTACAGCAAACATTTCGCTCTGATTCTACATATTAATTTTCCTAGATGAGGCTTCCTCTTGTGACAATTTTGTTTCTACATGATAGAGAGCTCATTTTAAGAAAATTGAAACACTTGGGTTACATATACAATAACAGATATTTACAGAAAAGATGAAGACATTTTTTCATGTCTTCGTATTAATTGTAATAATTGAAGTATGCCAATAAATTTCAATAATACTTTACATTAACTTTATTCTCTTCACAAATAAAATAAGTTAAAATTGTATATCAAATTTATTCAAAAAAAGAAAAACTAATACTTAAAATGTATTATTTACCCAAGATTTATTATAATTTATAAGTAAGCAAATGTGTGTTATAAAAGATATAGCAAAAAAATTAAAAAAGGATAGCTTCAAAGTTTTCAATAAGGAAATGACGTATTATGCATTTTGAAAATGCGTCATTTCCTTATGAATGACGAGTAATTATTTATTCGTCATTCAAAAAATATATATATTTAGAGATATTTTTTTTAACTAATAAAAAGTTATATTTGAATACAAATTAATATATTTATTTTATTCATTTATAAAAATGTTTAATCGTATCTACATATTAATTTTATTTTAGCTTTAAAATTTTCAATCCTTGTAAATTAAATTTAAATAAAAATTTTCATAATAGCTTACTTTTAAATAATATATCAAATTTTTTACAATACTATTTGTAAAAGGAACTTCAGAATTTCTTTTATTTATAAGAAGTTTATTAATATATCTTCCAAAAATGATTAATAAAAAGCTAAAATTCTAACTTTTTTTCATATAAAATTGGAAAATAAATAATTTAATTAAAATACTGCCTCAGATTAAAAGCTTATATTTCTCATTTTTATAGAACAAGTTTACATTGTGATAATTGAACATTCTTAGGGATTACATCGCAAAAATGTGTTTTTAAATATTTCTATGAAATAAAAGAAGTTCTCTAAATTTTAGTCTGAATCTTTAAGGCCATTTTTAAATTAAACGAAATTCTAGGTCAGTTAGCCCCTATCAAAGAGTTTCTCAAGCAATGCTGTGAGGAAAAATTACCCCATTTATCTTTAATAATTGCTTTATTAATACTATGTCAAGGATAATGATGAAAGATTCATCATATGTGAGAAAAGCTTTTTTTCCCAAAACCACCTGTTGTATCCTTGGCATTGTATTGCCAATTCTAAAAATTTTTTACAGTAACAAATGTAATTTTTGTTGAATGTTTTCCCCGTTTAAGAGGGGGGAAAAAAGTGATGTCAGAGTTAAGGACTAGAAGAGGGCCTTGTTGAGCAATGTGCACGTGCATGTTGAGCCTAACAAGGTGAGACAAAAAAAAATCCATGCTAGTAATTTTTGCCGTTAAAGCTAGAGACACGCCCGAAGTCGCAAAGAAGACTGTTCATGTCATCATCTTGACCTATTAAACCTGGACTGAACTCAGCCGAAAGAAGAAAGTTTTATTTTATTTTTGCCCATCGGCGATTATAGATTATTTCCCAAACTCAAACTGATTGAGGAACCTTACCTCCCACCCTATGCCTTAACTACGAGAAAACAAACCGCAGACAAAGGCGAAAGATAGGTTCCAGACTGGTTATAATTACAATAGCGCAAAGAATGGACGAAGAAAAAGAAGAAGAAAGCATCAGATCATCAGACAAGAGGAAATGGGGGTAGCGTTGCCACCTGTTTTCAAGAACGGGGTTCCTTCTGACCCACTGTTGGGATAGACAGGCCGGATGAACAGGCTTTGACCACCCCCACCCGCCGACTGACCTCCTCCACCCTCGGTGGGATGCAATATATAAAAGAGATGAACACTTTCATCTTCAGACATCATCACCGGTTACACTCTTCCTCTCTTTAAGAGCTCTTGAAGTTCCTATTTTTTGCCCTTCAGGTTCATCGGTAGTCACTCTCGCCATGTTTGCCAAGGTAAGTTACCATGCTTCACCTCTCCAAAAATTTTAATACTCGAATAATCGCTTATAATAAGATTTAATATGCTTAATTTTATCAAAATGCAGTGAAAGTGGGTTTAAAGTTTTACTTTATTGAGATGCTACATTTTAAGTTACTATTAACATCATTTATTAATCGATATTTAAAAATAAACGTTGGTTTTGCTCATAAGAATCAGCCCCTAATTACAATTAGCAGAAAAGGTTTTAAAAGGCTTAAAACAGTGAATGAATGTTATTGAAACCATACAGAATGAAATTGTAAATCATCTAAGGATCAGTTAATTCTAAGGAGTTGTATCTAGGAGCAGTTTAAAAATCTCAATATAATTTAAAATATTTCATAATATTAAATTTGCGAAAATTCATAAATTTTGTTAGTTTAATTAGAACCTCTGAATACAGGGAAATATTTTTAAAAGTTCACTACGTCAAAAACGTCTGTTTAAAAATTAGCTTATATTTTTTTACAAAAGAACATTAACAAAATAATAATAATTCTACTGCATTTCATTGATAAAGTTTTACTTGAATATAAATTTAAACGCTTACTTGCTATGCTTCTTTAAATTTTGCAGAAAATTAAAGAAGCATAGCAAGTAAGCGTTTAAATTAATTAACTTGCTATACTTTAAATTTTGCAGAAAATTTAAAGTATAGCAAGTTAATTTTTCTAAATAAATCGAAAATATATTTCAGATAATCTGAAAAATTCTATTATTTAAAAATTTTTAAATGTTAACATTGCTTGAAAAGTGCAAAATGGAATATATAATTTACTTATTATGAAACATTCAATTATACATACATATAACAAAATTAACAAAAACAAACATTTTAACTCCCTGTAAATAGCAAATTATTAAAATATTACATATCTACTGGTTAGATACCATTTAACAATTATTCTACTTTTATTTAAATTGTCCGGTTACACACACAAGAGTTCATTCCTTTTTTAAAACATTACTTTTATAAAAAAAAGTAATATTTTAAAAAAAGAATGAGCAAAAGAGAGAGAGACAGAGAACAGTAAATATTAAATAATTAGAAAATAATTACGAAAACTACAGCTATTTATATCATTAAGAATTTCAAAGTGATTTAAAGATTATTTTTTTATTACGAATGGGCATAAAAAAAGCAAATCAGTTACAATTATTTTTCTAGTAATGGTTCTTAAGTATAGTAAATTAAATAATTTCAAGGATTTTTTGATGAAAAATGCTTATTCCTTGAAGTATATCTATATTTTTAAAACATTTTATTTGTAAATAATAAACTGAATTTAATGGGGAAAAAAATAATAAAACGAAATTTTTGAAATCTTGAAATGTAAGTATTCTATATTAAATAAACATTTGTAAATACATGTGGCTTAAGGAATAATAGATTAAATCATTCCTTATTAAAAAAACTAGTTTCACTAATGAATTTCTAAAAACACTACTAATCCCCATATTTTATCAAAATTGAAAATATTTTAAAGATACACAAGTCAATAAACTAAAAAAAAAAAATATTAAATGCTATATGAGGTAAAAAAAAAAAATAAAAACAACACAAAAAATATTTTTTCGTTGTTAAATTAACTATAAAGAAAAACAGGGCTTATAAAAGCTCAAAATTTATTGATAAAATCGCTGTATTGAATAAAATAAATAAGGAAAAATATAAAATTTTCAAATGCTAAAAATATTTCACCTGATTCGTTACTGTATTTGTCATATTTGCAAATGTTTTTGTTCAGTGTTATTCAGTTTCGTAAAGTATTTTTGCAGTCCCATTTTTTACTGTCAAATTTAATAATAATTGTCTTTACGAAATGAACTTCATTTTATAATTATTCTTTTAGGGGAATAAAAATTAGTATTAAATAACCATACTAGATATTATGTACTGAGTGTGTTATTTTAATTTTTAAATATTTCTTTAATATTTATTAATCTTAAATTTAAAGACAATTACGTCCTTTTTTTACAATTACAACCATAGCTTATAAATATTTAATTGACTGTTAAAGTGAATATTTATTGCATTATACATATTATAGAGTAGATATTTTACTGAAAAAAAAATGTGATCACGTCTCTTTAGTATCAAATAATGGCCATTTTTTACAGAGCAAAGAATTAATGCGACATGCATATTTTTAAGAATACAAGATTCTTTACCTGTATGAAGTTGTTGAACTCTTTCTTTAAAAAGCCAGTAGCTTCGGATTATTTCGAACCTAATTTTGTGTTTTCTTTGCTTTTCTTCTCAATCGTGTGAAGAGATCATACAGATAAAACATTTATAATGGACGGGTCATTACTCTCTTGCATTAGCACATTTATCAAATATGGGCTTTGGCTTAAGCATTTTTTTATTTTTAAATTTATTCTTTATAAGTGGAAATAAGTACATTTTTTGTGGAGAATTTTCACTCTAATAAAATGGAACATTTGAAGACATAATCAGTTCTAAGACTAATGGTTTGAGAATTTTTGAAGGAAGAAAGTAATGTTTTGTCTTCATCTAACTATAAGGCGAATTTTATTTTTAATAAAGTTTTTGTATTAAAATAGTTTTTTAAAAAAAAACTTTTATTTTTAGGATTTGAAAATTCTATAATAAGCACTTTATATGTATTTGAATTTCCCTATAGTTTGCTTCTGCAATTTAAATTTTAAATTGCATAGAAATCCCAACTTTGTACTTTCGATCAAACATATTAAAAACTATAAAAAAACTATCATAATTTTATCACAGGGGCTCAAAATTATACCACAGTCAAATATATGTGATATATTTTGAGCACATTGCTAATATTATCTTGGATGATATTCAATTTTTGCTTAACGTCCAATAACAGTACTTGAAGGAACATATTTATCTTACAAGTCTTGAATTTTCATCAGTAAAAAATTAGCTTATAATTGAGGCTAACGATTCTAATTACTCTCTTTCGCGCATTTGTGAAAAGAAAATTCAACAACATTTGAGCCTTGCATTATATCCTATACTGCACAGTACGTATAACAATTGAGAGTATTAGTTATGATAAAGTTAATTTTTCGTAATTATTAAATACGGATAAAAAAATATGACAAATACTAGTACAAAAAATATAATATCATTGATAGACAAAGAATGGAAAGTTAATTTTAATAATATAAAGTAACAATAAATAATAAATAGAAAAAATATAATGTGACCAGCCAAAAATCTCAAATGTTAATTAGAAAACGCTAACAAATGGCTGAATGATTAAAATTATTAATAACGATAGTCTCTGCCCTCACTAGAAAAGTTTTATTGTGAGAATTTCTAAAAAGTATAAAATTTGCATATTTAAATAAATAAAAATAATTAATCATTACATTTTATAAGAGATAATGACTGAGATAAGACTTATGATGATCCTTTTTTCTAATCTCCAAACATTTTCCCCGGTACATTTTTATGAAATATATAATTGATAAATGTAAGCAAAAGGAGACTGATTACAGTATAAAAGTTGTTCATTGATATTAATGTGACATTAAAGGAATAAAATTAAAGAAAATAGAATACATTGTATTAATATGTAAATGCATAAATAAAGAAGGTTGACGCTAATAGTTTTAGGTGACACAAAAAACTAGTGATACAGAATATTCAGAATATAATAAAATAATAATTTAGAAATTGAAATAATAAACAGACGTGTCAAAAAGTATATATTTCAGGGTAAAACATATTAAAGTAAATCCTGCTAAATGACTATCATTAAAATAAAATTAATTTAGATTTTATTTGCTGAAAATAAAAATGCATCCAGAAATTTTTAATATTGCAAACCGTTATACTGGTAATAATTTAAAAATGAGCAAAAAATAAATAATTTTACAGTAATCATTATATTTCGACTTTCATTTGACATGAAAATTCCAATGTATTTAATGAAGTGCAGAAAATAAACGCAAAAGCATGTATTTTATGGGATGTAATCTTAATTTACATTCGAATCCCTTTCAATCAATTCATTTTAGTTACATGTTAAAATCTTAAGTTCGAAACAATATCACATAAAATACTATTTACCTTAATTCAAAGGATATTTCCAAAACTAGTTTTGTTTAAAAAAAAATGGTGGCTGGCATATGATAGCTTATTTTATAAACAATCAATTTAAAATATTTAAACTGACAGTTAAATTGTAAATGTAATTTTCTTTCTTTTTTTTTTTTTTTTTTTTTTTTTTAATTTAAAAAATAATTTTAGTTAGAAATGTATTTCAATTTAATTATGAAATATGTGCTTATTTTTTTAATGAACTTACTTTACGTTCTGTTAAATAAACGATATTTTTTATTCCATAAAATTTATCTGGCAATTGAAATTACAAAATCCCTTTAAAATTTTATATAGCTGTTTAACTATTGCTTCTAATAATTTGATAATAATATTAAATTATGGAAATCATATTTACAAGTTATAAAAATTTTTTTTTAATTATTTATTTATAAAAAAATCAACTATCAATAAATATTTTTTAAAGAAAATTAAAAGATTTCATATATTAACGAATACTAATTTAAGAGTAAATAATAGTCTTAGATAAAAAGCATTCACATGCTGCCATCTAGTGTATGTTTAAGTAACTAAAAGTCTTTCGGACCAAATGACAGAAAATAAAATTATTTTTGTTCCCATTTTCAGTTTTTATTACTATAACATAAAGAATAACAACAGATTTTATTATTTCTTAAATATTCTTAAATGAAAAATTTTATATCTAAATAACTGATAGCTACTTAGTTTCAAATAAACTTAAGGGGCATTTTTAATATATTTAAAATTATACGAAAATGCTACTTTTTATGAACAAATAAATTTGTTTTGTGATGAGTTCTCATAAGAACGGTGCTACAGTTTCTTGTATTTTTTTCTATAAATGAATTTTTCTTTACCAAAATTCTATTTCTTCAAGTATTGAAAATTGCATAACAAATTTTTTTATAAGAATTATGTAAAAAGGGGTAAAATGTGACGAATTTAAATACTTTTATACATTCATATAATAATTTCACAACAGTTTAATGTGCAACAGAACTTGATTATTTTCAGTCTTTGATTATGATGCATGTACAAACGAAATTTTTTTATACTGTTTCATTACTATTTTAATTCTTACCCTTTTTGCTTTTTATTGTATTTCCATTGCTTTTATTAATATTCATCATCATCACAAACAGTTTGAGAAAAAATTGGATGCCATAAAATAATTTTAAATATTACAATCCTCTTCTTCTTCTTCTTCTTTTTTTTTTTTTTTTTTTTTTTGTTTTGTACTAAATTGTTTTATGATAAGAATTTTACTAAGCAATTTTACTTTATTGTTTCATAATATATTATATTTTAATAAGAATATTATATTAAACTAAAACATAAGTTTAGAGTTCACTTTTTTAATAATTCATTAGGTTAAACGTATTTTTTAAAGCATTTGATCTTTTTTTATAAATACGTTAAATAATCATAGTTTAAATTTCGATAATTTACCAACATAAGAAAATATTTTCAATAATAATTTAAGTTACGCGTTTTAGACGCTGCAACTATTTCGAAATATTCTCAAAGCAAAAATGATGTTAATATCCACATGCTGTTTTTATTAAGAAGTGTTTTCTCTTCAAGTTATTGTTTCTGTGCCTTTTCTAGGTACTTTTGTTCTCCACAATTGCTGCTGTTTCAATGGCTCAGTATGCTGCACAATATCCAGCAGCTCAATACGCACAAGCTAAACCTGAAGAAATAAAAGTGAGTTTAAATATTTTAAGTATAAAATTTAACTCCTCTATTTCAAAATTATCGACTCACATGTTAATAGAACATAATTAATAATATTTATATTAATAGGAACACATTTTAAGGAAACAGGCTATAATAAAATTTAATATTTTTGCATGTAAACTTAAATTTTGCATGGAATATATATATATATATATATATATATATATATATATATATATATATATATATATATATATATATATATATATATATATATATATATATATATATATATATATATATATATATATATATATATATATATAGTTGAAAATATAGCTACAAATAAATATAGTTAAAAAAATATTTAAGGGTTTAAAGAATGATTAAGCTGAGTATTTGAAAATAAATCAAAAATATGCAACAATTTTTCACCATCAAAAATTTTGAATTCCGATTAAAACAAAAAATATAATTATTTACGGAAAATTAGGTATTCTTATTAGTACTGATGCAATATTGTAATATTAAAGTTCAATTAAATAGAGTTTTCTATTATTTCAGTATCCTCCTCAACCATACCAGTTTGGATACGACAGCAACGATGAATTTGGTACCACTGCCTTCCGAAAAGAATCCGGAGATGGCAACGGACGAGTTCAGGGTAGTTACGGTTACAAAGATGCTCAAGGTATCGAACGAGTTGTTGAATACGTTGCCGATGAACATGGATACAGAGCTCAAGTATGATTTTTTTATAATGGGCTCAGAGTATTATTGCACAATGTTATAAATCATATATTAATTGGAAATAATAATGATTAATATGCACGATCTCAAAACTAATATTTGTTTTTGATATTAATTATAATCTTTCCTTGAGCGATATTTAACAAAAGAGTTGAAATTACATTAATGTATGCTAATTGCTAAAATATAGAAATTTTTATTTTTTAATTATTCAATTGCTAGTAAAAATATCTGCTTAAAAGTTTGAAAAATGCTTTCTATATATTTAAAAAAATATATATGTTTGTTCCTATTGATTCCATTTAAACGATCGTTTGATAATAAGTAATAAAATATTTCAAAAATAAAAATATTCTTAATTTGTTAATTATAAAATAGCTTAAATATTGATATGTTTTTATCGTATACACACAAGAGATATTAATCTCTTCTCAATTAAAATATATATTGAAAAATATATTATGTACTAATATTCATGATACAAGAGTCATTGTAATGAATAACATTAAAAAACCAATTTTATCATACGAAATATTGTCAAAATCCTAGCTCTGAAAATATCTTACGTTTCAACTATAACTTTTAGGTGAAAACTAACGAACCTGGAACTGAAAGCAAGAGTCCAGCTGACATTGAACTTTATGCTAACCCCATTGTTGTTAACTACGTTCCACAACCACAACGATACCAAGCCAATGACCCTGCTTACAAACAACAATACTAAATATCTTAGGGTACAGTTGGATTATTTATACCTATTTCATCTAAGGTAAGCCTTTTGTCACTAAAAGATTGCTTCTATTGGCATATTTTCCAACACTGTTATAGTAAAACGACGAGCAACATTAACTGTACTGACATAATTAAGCATAATATCATCTAGTTAATTTAATTATTGTATAATAGAATAATTCAATAAACATTAATCAAAATGTATTATTGGCTATTTATGAGAGAAAGTTTTCTTTCATTTGCCAAAGTATCCAGAGGAAAACATTACTGATTTATAGTAGTAATTGTAATATTCAATTACACGGAAATAATTCTGTAGTGTGTTTATAAAATATCTTTAATTTATAGCAGAAATATCTCTGTGTAAATAATTAATTTTATTTTACAAAATTTATTAAGAGGAGCATGAAAGCTAAGGTATAGTAATATTTGACATCTAATTAATTTAGGATTTAACTGAAAGAGAACTGAAAAGAAGCTTAAGTAAAATTGAAAACAATAAAGTATATAACATTTTTATGAAAATATAAATTACTTAAAAGAAAATTGTTCCGTTTCCTATTTAATTCAGAAAGTATTTTAGGATACATTTCCTAACAAGTGAATATTTACCTATTATCATTAATCCTTTATGGTATAAAACTCATTGTAGAAATTTATGTGAGGAAAAAGTAATAACATTTTTAACGGAAATGAAGTAAGAAATGGAATTTAGACTTTTAGAAACTTTGTTAATTGTTAATCAATTTTCTTAACAGTCCCAAATTCAATTTTAATAAAAATAATTTGAAAAACAATTTTATTTTTTATTAGTAAATGACTTAGAAATTTATTAAAAGTGAAAATTCAATAACTAAAAAATATTTCTTATACATTTTTAAGCTTTTACCCTGAAAACTTTTAAATAAAAAAATTAAATTAAAAAACAAAAATAATTAAAAACATGAGAAAAATTGTATTCTAATCATAATGTGATTCTGTGAAATTTTTGTTTCTTAAACTTGTTGCTTAATAATTGATACGATAATTTTGATTTTGATAACGAGAAATAAATAAAAAAAACATTCTAAGATAACCTACAATACTTATTTTCATATAAATTACAATGGTATATTATAAGCCATTAACAAGTTAAGCAATTGAAATTCTTTAATAATTTTTAAAAAGACTGGAGTTTATTATGGTTCATTTTCAAAATATCTCATTTTTCGTAATTTTACTTTTTTTTCCAGGTATTTAGTTACGGACTGTCATTTCCACATCAAATTACTTCTTAGTATTTATTGAAATCTTCGTCTGCATTCCAGTCATTTCCTCTGTAAAGTTAAATGCTACAGAATGTGTGCGATTTTGTTCTGAATCTATTTTCAGATTCGTTGTTGCAGCAGCTGCTTTACTTCTTTTCTTAGCTCTGTAAAATGTCACAAGTTTAAAATAAAATATTTTTCAAAATAAACATGCGTCATATATTCAGATTATTTACATCAAATAAGGAATACACGCATATTCATCACACAAAATTTATTCAAAAGTTTAATTAACATGATCTAACACGTTCTTTTTTCAATAAAAAAAATTTAGATTAACGAAAATAATTGTTCTTATTAAACTACTAATTTGTAAAGTGCATATACGAATATAACAAAGTTATTACAATTACAACAGTAGGGCAATTATGTATTTGAGGAATTAAAGTACAATTGGTGAAAAAGCCTATATCAGTAATGAATGCTTGTGAGTCAAATTATGGAATGATTTCTTAGCCTCAATTTCTAATTTATTTTATTGATCGCATAGCAATGATATCTGATTTCACGGCTAACTATATATTATAAAAATTCAATATGTGAACTGGCTGCTGAAGTCTCTGGTTAAGGGATAACATAAGCATATTAAGAGAGCTCAATGAGTTCAACATCTCAAATGCCCTTAAATAGGAATTTGACATGTATAGAGTTTGACATTATATCAGTAGGAAGCATCTCTAGAGTTACATACCATGAAGAATAACTCAGTTGATTGCAAAATGTCACCATTATCTAATAAAGTTGTTTGCATAAGGATTAAAAAATATGAGAAGCTTATTGTACTTAGTGTTCTGCTTTTTGTTAGAGAGAGTGAGAACAATTAATCGTCTTACATTAAGAGTTATAGTTATATGCATTTATTAAAAAAAAAAAAGCTGACTCCAAACATGATGACTAGCCAGACAAAAATTCAGTCACAAACACATACACACATATCATCTACAGCACAGCTAAAATCTTAAGCAAGATGATTAGCAATATTCTGTTATCTTCTTAAGTAACGGCACCTCTAATAATTTGAAAAACGCTTGTAGATTGGAATGTTTATTAATCTCTGTAAGGGAATTCTATTCACATAAGAAGCTAATGGTTATATCATCTGAAATTATAGACTAAAAACTAAACTAAACCTGGGGAAACAACAACTCGTATGTGGGCCAAGTGCCGATATCTGTTTTCCTGACTGAGATCACTGGGTTGCGAAGCATATGCTTAGTTTACAAAATGCGTGCCTTGATATTTAGTTTACAAAAAATTATCAGAATTACGAATTAACATTCATTCGAGTATTCAGTTATTTAGATGCTTGGAATACAAGTGTTTTATTATTATATGCCAATTTGTTAACATTTTTCACTCATTAAGTCTATTTAGATTAAGATATGACATAAGGACTGTTTAAAACGTACTCCAGATCAATGCAAAAAATGCAATCAATGCAAGTAGAGTCGTTTCGGGTGAAAGCATTTGAATGAATATTTCCGGAGGATTTCTTAGAATAAATTCTTCATGATAATTGTATGCGATGAAGAAACTTTGATATACACATCATATTGTTGCTTAACGAATATGATATTTGAGACTATATTAATTTTTTTAGCTTACTTATCTGTTATGATATTTCTATTTTCAAATATAAATTAATTGCCACGTTTACTGTTATTACTCACTATTTGCTCTTTGACTCCTTAATGAATTTTTCACCTAGGAATAAATCTATATCAGACTATGCAAATGTCAATAAGACGTAAAAAAAAGGTTCGATAACCACTATGTAGAATTGTGATTTAAATTAAAATATACTTAAAAGGATATCTGCATTAACTTATGGCTGTGAGAATGTATATACACAACTTTCACCAGAAGCATTTTATCAGACAGGAACAATGTGACTAATCAAAAGCCACAAGATGACTCTAACATCAAAGGTGCACAGCTCCCACTCTTTTATTTAAGGAACTTGCTTTTTTTTTTAAAAGAATTAAAAAGGGTTTGCTGGATTCCCTGATGATGAGAAAAATCCATAATCTAAATATAAAATAATGAAAAAAAATTGTGTTTGCACAAATTCATAGAAGGTAATTTCTATAGTAATAACGAAAAATACAATTCATTATCCAGCGAAATTATACTTCACTATTTAACAAATAATAACTGCAATCTTGAAACAATTCTAATATTAATCATGAAAATTTATTGTATTTTTATCCTAATCACGTGAATCAGTTTAAATATTATAATAATTAATCAAGAAATAATATGAAATAATTAGTTTTATTTCAAAATTGAAATATTAGAAAAAAGCGAAACTTTTTAGAATACAAAAATTTAATTCATTATTATTTTTTCCTCTTTCTTTAGCTAGAAATTCATTGAAATCATTCGAAATTAAAAAATAGATGTAACTAAATTACTTTTAGTTATTTTAAGCATAATATATTTAAAATAGGGCAAAATTTTATGTAAACATGAATAGTATTTCTAAATTCATCCCAAAACTATTAAATAATTTATTTCAACAATCTGTGCTTTTTCCAACACACAAAATATCTTTCTTAACTCGGTATTTTTTTTCTCGCACAATAAAAGCAAATTTTACAATTTACTAAAAATTTACATAATTTCTTAAGTACAGTAACTTCTACATAGCACTTAAATTTTCTATTATTTACTCAGAAATCATTCCAAATCATTTTTGTCGATTTTGTAACTCAATTCAATAGCAAAGAAGAGAAATCCTACACGAAGAAAATACATCTTTTCTTTAAGAGAAATGTTTCAACAAGATACTGAAGAGAGTTGGTGCTGCAATAATAATAATAATAATAATAATAATAATAATAACGTATCCCAATACAAAATTTTTTGTTTTATCTGAATAAAAGACAAAATTTGATCGCCTTAACTTGTTTAATTTTTTAGCTTGTTTAATTAAAAAATTTTTTCCATTTCAAAGAATAATTATATACTAATGGTGCTATTCGAAATGGCTAATGCCCGTTAAACAATATTATGTTTAATTTTTGCGCATGCCCAATGCCCATATATTTTTTGAATTAAGTTTATTTTAAGAGCAGCGGCTTGGCTTTTAAAATAGTGAAAAGCTTTTAGGAGTGAAAATTGCATAGAAATCTTAATATGAAAAGAACATTAATTTTAAAGACATCGAAAAAACGGATTCAGTAGCTCTCAAAAAGAGCAACGTCAAATTATATTCATTAATGTTAAATCTAATGCTATATTGAGAGCAAAAAAATATGTACTTTATAAAAGTTATTAAATGAAAATGTCATGAAATCATGGTCTCTTTAAATAAAGAGAATGTCTCACTAGATAATTTTAATATCAAAAACTTTTTCTGCAATATTCTGAAAAGAGTCAAATTGTTATTATCATTAGAATTGTAAATAAAAAGATAGTCATTCATTTTTGTTCCCTTAATATTTATTGCAAGGAAAATATAGGTGAAATAAGATTAGTTCCTTTACTAGTTCACTGGTTTTTACCACATTTTAGAGAAAAGGAACTAGTACTTTAATATTTTAGACTATCCTATTAAACATTTGTTGAATGCGGAAATAACAAGGCTCGAAAAAATCTCGTATAATCTTGAATTTCAGTATTTTTTTTAAAAAAATCTGGGTAGAAACATTGAAAAATTTTATACGACAAGTACTAATGCGTATACTTAGAAGAGAAAATTTACTTTTTAGTCATAGGTATGATGGCTACTAAATTGTGTCGAAATTATTCACTAACCAACCCTCATGGAAAATAATGTTAATAAAATTGTTAAAAATTATGTGCGTAAAAATGAAATAAAAAATATAAAATAATCAATACTTCATAAATTTCTAGCAACCAATAAGCTAAATAAAACTATTTTTGAAAGTTTTAAGGACCAAAAAATTTTTAATGAATGATTAATGACGATATTAGTAAAATGTATTTCTGCATAAATCTTCAACACACAAAAAATATCATTAATAATACAAATGTCAGTAAAAGTCTCAAATAGTGATCAGTCTGAGATTTCCAAATGATATTTTTTTTAACTTAATCAATGATTCGCGATACTCAAGTGTGCTAAATGAGTATCTTTGAAGTACTAAAATGAAGATGAGGAAAAACCACTAACAAAACAAAACCTTTCATATGAAATTCTTCATAATCTGATATTTGTTCAAGCAATATAGATAACAGTACTCATCGGCTTGTGAAAAAAACTTGTGTGGCTTAGATTATGTATTTTTTCCGTGTATGTAATGCAGGAATACTGAAAATTTATTTTTAATGAGTGAATACATAGATAAATTATATATATAAAGCAAATAAACAAAAATGATAATAATAGCCTTGAGACATTTAAAAATATTGAATTGTTTAATTATTACGTTGAACATTAAAAATATTGGATTGCTTAAATATTGCCTTGAATATTAAAAATAATGGATTGCTTAAATATTACTTTGAGACATTAAATATATTGGATTGCTTAAATCCGCAATATTTTTTCTCTTTATATTGATATTTCTTAATATTGCCTCAAGTATAAATACAGAAACTAAAATTAATGCAGATAAAATACATTCTATGAATTATTGGAAACAATGATGGGAAGAGAAGCATTTAAACTTTCACATTTAGAATATGTCAGAGAACTTCTAAACTACAGAATCCACATCTCCCTTTAAATTCTCTGTCGAGTTAGATGTACAATTTAGTCCCACTCTTTCATTTGCAAGAATAAGTGTGCTAACTGGTTGTAACCTGTATTTAGTGGGTTCAATAAACAGAAAAAAAGCTTCATACTGAACATTTATACTCTTACATTTTATAGTATTGGAAAACAATAAAAAGCTTTAACATTTTAATGTATATATAATATGCTTTAGTAAATTAATAATTTACAAATGCTAAAAAGTAACTATGTTCTAATTTCCGGAAACACGTCGTTCAAATGAAGGCAACAAGAAGCAATATTTTTTGCAGTACACTGTACGTTAAAAACAATGTTGAACTATGTATACAGAAGCTGGGAAAGCTGTAAGGAAAATGAAAATCATATAGAACTTGTATTATTAAAGAAATTAAAAAGTAGGCGAATTCACTTAATTTATTAAATCTCCTTTTACAATGCACAAAATATAGCAGTTTCATGTTTGATATGATACGAGATTCGAGTGACATCGATTATTGTGAGACAGACTCTGTATCTTGTGACAATCAAATGCTGTTCGAAATAATTTTTGAATGATTTTTCAAAGTTGTACAAATAAACGAGTTTTATTTCCTACCATATTCATTTTCTTGAATTGTTGTATTTAATATTGATTATCAAGCTAACACTTCTGGTTATTTCACACCTTTTACAAGATTTTTAGCGTCCACTCAATGTTTCTAGATGCAGCTTATTTAGAGGCTGTTTTGCTTTTCTGCACCAATAATTTAAGTCCTATTTGTAAATCGATCTGTTTTACCGAATATATATCCAAACTTTATCAATTATAACAATTTTTTTTATTTACTAAATAACTTTTATACAGCAATCAACATATAGGCTTATGGTGAGAAATATTTTAACGTCATTAGACGATGAATTTCCTTTCTTTGGTTTTGAATAATTTTAAATATACTCCTACATTCTATAATATCTATCTACAGAATAGAATGATTTTTCTCCATAGTTCTTACAGACATACTTAGAGATTTTTTAATAGATTTTTGAATTTTTTTTTACTCCAGTGAATACACGGAGTATATAAGTATAATTGTTGGGTATGCCTTTTATGTATAAAAATATTAAAGCCATATTTTTCACATATTTTTTTCCAAGAAAACAAAAAATTTTATTCGTTACTTATTTTCCACTGGCATTTTAAAGAAAAGGTATAATGATTCATTAAAACTTATTCCAATTTATAAAATGAGTCATGTTTTTAATTTGAAATTATTCATAAACATAAAATTGTTACAAAAAATGTGTCAATACTGCCTGAAGCTGTCATATGATAGAGTATATTATTAGTGCCATATTCATAATATTTGTTTCTATGTGTAGAAGTGTTCTGAGATAGTTTAGTTTATATTTCTTTCAAGGATATCTGATTTCATAGCTGTCTTTCAGTTACGTCTTACATAATAATTGTGTGATTTCTAGATAGGTTAATCCATAATCTCTAAAAACAATAACTGATCTTCGATAAAATTCAGAAAATCAATCTCGTTTGGCTTACAAAGTATTCTGAAACAGTGGAAGCATGTGAAAATAATTCAAATCTTTCAAAATCGTAGGCTTTGATGACTTTATAAAAAATTTTTAGAGACGTTGAAGAAAAATATGTTCTCTACTACACATTTTAACTAATAATTTGCATATTCATCATAGTATTAACATAGTGAAGACTTCATTTGATTTAATTATTAGTACAGCATTTTCAATATTTAAAAGAGTGAATGCATGAAATATTTTAATGTAATTATAAACATTTGGTATTGTTTTTTTATATAAAAAATATGTTTTAGAACTGGGATACCTAGTATTTATAAAAGTGAATCCTCTAGATGTTTGAGATTTATCCTTCATAAGAGAAAAAAATTCTATAGTATTATGAATATTCTAACGATTGTAATGAGATTTTATTTTAACGATTTTAATAAGATATCAGTTATTAAATATAGTAATCACAAAGATGTGTGCATATACACTCATGTCCATAAATTAAGGATAATTCAGAATCACACAGAAACTGAACTCTAAAATAAAAATTTCACACGTGGAATTATCACACACATCTTGAAGAATAATATACAAATTACAATAAACCACCAAATGGCGCCAATAGTAAATCATAATGACGAGAGTGTAAGACAGGGGTATATATAAATAGTTGCAAAGAAGTAAAATTGTTCACAATAGCTTTAAAAACCTTTCAGTCCAATAACCGCATAGTTATGGCACAAAGGAAGCATTTGGATGATGTTTTACTTGTTAGAATTATTGGCCGTCTATAATGTGGACGTACCCAATTGGAAGTATCCGAGGAATTTGCAATCGCCCAGAGTATCATCTCCAAGCTTTGGCAACGGTTCCAAGATAATGGTCATATGAGTAGACGTTAGAGCACTAGTCGCACCCGAGTTACAACACCGAATGAGGACCGGTATTTGGCAGTTACTGCTACAAGAAACAGACGGAGCACAATATCAGACCCGTCTCGTCAGCTCTCTTCATCTACCGGTACTACAGTTTCAAGGAAGACCGTGTACAGACGCTTAGGGTACATTGGCTTACATGCTCGTAAGCCTGTCAGATGTGTTCCACTTACCGCAACTCATTGTCATCTGCGGTTAGCCAGGAGTAGAGAGCATACATTATGGACACTCAACAGTGGTCTTGTGAGATATTTTCCGACGAGTCCAGGTTTAGCTTTCAGTCTAATTCTCGCCGGACTTTCATATGGAGAGGGCCAGGTACCCGTTACCACCAAGAGAACACCCTTGAACGACACCGTTATGGAGGGGCAAGATTGCTCATTTGGGGAGGAATTATTCTGGGTTCTAGAACTAACCTGCATGTTCAGAATGTAACCATAACAGGCCACATTTATCGGGATGTCATTCGGGAACAACATTTAGGTAAGTTTCGGGGTGTCATGTTGCAGAATTTCTGTTTATGGATGACAACGCCCGTCCTTACCATGCAAACATTGTAGACGAATGCCTTCAATCAGAGGATATCACCCGTATGTACTGACTAGAATACTCACCGGACTTGGATCCAATACAACATGTGTGGGACATACTTGATCGACGAAATGTAGCCTGTCAACCCCCTCCCACATGTCTACCGGAACTTTGGAGAGCATTGCTTGATGAGTGGTGTAATATTCTCCATGATCAGATTGATAATTTGATACTCAGAATGTCTAAACGTTGTACGGCATGTATTGCATAGTCTGGGGGGGGGGCATCTTATGTATTAAACATCACATCAACCATGTTATATTGGTTTTTGTAAATAAGTTCTTTTTTAAAATTTGCTCCAGGGAGTAAGAATCGCAATTTTTGTTATGATGTCAAACATATAGCATTTATTTTTTTTTATCTTCCTTACCATTTGTTTAATTTCAATAAGCACTAAATTTTCATACTTTGCTGAAAAAAATTCTAAGAAACCTATTCTTTACAAAAAAAATTTATGCCATATGAAACTAGTTCATTTACCTATATATATATATATATATATATATATATATATATATATATATATATATATATATATATATATATATATATATATATATATATATATATATATATATATATATTCCAAACTACTTAAATGGGCATTTAGATTAGGCAAACATATAAAATATCTACTTTTATATTCGAAATAGTCTTTTTAATGCTCGATTAAGATAGAATTAAGAGAATATGTTAGTTTTGTGAGAATTTCAATTAACCACACAAATATTTTGTGACACCCTTTCTTGGTGCAGTTAAACATTGATTTATAAGTAGATTTTAGAACACTGATGTGAGACAGAACGCTAATAAAAATAGGGTATACTAATTACAGAGTTGTAAAATTTCTTGAAGTACTACTGGAATTATTTTGAAATTAAACCTCGTGAGAATTCCGATCAATGTCTTGACAACAGTCCATACAAACGACAATGAACAAATGAAACAATTTAAGTATATTTTGATTTTATCATTACCTTTAATCATCCTGAGCAACTTCTTATGGCATTTATGCTTTCATTCATTAGATTTTGATTCAGAAATACCACAAGCTCAGTAATTAGATTAGAGAACTTAATGAACAGTTGCGTTCTTGCTCATGATACTCAGAAGCTGATGTTAAACAAATAAGGTTCAATCACGTCAACAAAAGTGTTATACTATTTCCTTACATGTGTTTAAATGTATTTACCCATATACTCGGTGATCAGTTTGATCCTCGAATTTTACATAAATGGAACAGTTAAACATTTTCTTAGGAAATTGTATATATTCTTAAGTATTGGCCACCCGCGCGATATTTTTTTAGATCATCTAAAGGTCACTTTTTCTTTTTTGGGAACGAAAATACTTCAGAATTTTCTTAAACAGCATATATTACCATTAGATTAATATCGTGATTTGCTTTAAAGATTGCACAAAAATATTTCAGAACTGATATTTCATTTACGAACTTTTAATCAAGAAATTGATCTCTCTCTCTCAGAAGTCAAATGCATTAAAATGTTTACCCAATTCTTCAATATCCTTGGTGATGCAAAGTATCATATTTACATATATATCAAATAGATAGGGATATAGATGTACACATACATTTTAGGAATAAAAAAATTGTAAACAATATATATCAAGTGAAATCAGGAAAGTCTATCCTACGCCAAAATATTTTGACCATCATACAAAGCTAATAACAGTTGTATGTTGAATTTTCAAAGATCTAAGTTACAAAATTAAATTTTTTGCAAAATATACTTTGTTGTATTGATTATTTAGCCAAGATATAATTATATAATAACTCTTCTGTGCATTATTTATAGAAATGCAGCTGTTAATGGCAGGTTCTAGAAATAATTTTTTTACGATTAAAATATCCCAGACTATGAAATTAAGCAAATTAAACAACATGCGTGCCTTTCGAGATGAGTAATATTTAAGCAGATGTTTGTTTTCTTATTTTTACGATTGCATGACAAATTAATATCTTATCTTGCGTGACCAAAAGCGTTTATGGGGATAAAATATGAATTAATTTGCTAACTGTTATCCAAAAGGAAGCATCAAAGATATTTTCTCGGAGTTTTCATTCTCTTAAAAAAGCTCGTGATAATAAATAGAAAGCGAGCCTCTCAGAATATCTTACCAAATATTATCCCATATTTTACAGGAAAGTATATAAATTTTTAGAATATTACCCCAAGTAGCTGAATGTATTCATTTATGTATTATTTAAAAACATAGTGTTTCCATGGAGCTAATCAATTTCAAAAGACACAAAAAGTAATCAGTAGGGCTAAATATCATCAACTTTGTTAATAGCTTACTTTTCATTTTAAGATACGAATTTAATTTAAAATGAAAATAAAAAGTCATCTTATATGAATGAAGTAGTACCAATGCAATGCTTTCAAATTAAATAATATATTTAAAATTAAAATTAAATTAAACGCTCTTTTAAATTTAATATTTATAATGATAACAATGAGACTTAAGGTCCGCTGTAGTCTGGTTTTTTTATGGCATTCGTTCTCATTATCACGAAAATAATGAGTTCGAATCCCTACCCAATAGAAGATGTTATGTTCCTTAATGACAATGAGGCATGTTAAATAAATCGTGATCACAATGTCCTCTGGGTGAAATCATACCTGGTTGTGGAGGATCAAATCTGGGAGTCTTCTGCATAGTTTCTGATTCTAAATTAAGAAGACCTACTTTCGGGGCTATCAGGTAATGAAAATGCTGATTACCTTGCAAAGAAGAGCGCTTTAATTACGCAGACTCCTACACGCGCTATGCCCTTCTATTTTATTAAACATCTTGTCAAAAGAACTCTTAAGTCCAGAACTCATGAAGAGCACTAACCGCATTGCTCTTAAATCTTGGAAGAATGCCATCCTAAATCTACGCCAAGACATAGACCAGTGACTGAATTCCGCCTTGCCACCGGGCACGACTGTCTGCAGAAACATCTGATTCGGTATCGTTCCTTCTCCGGTCTGCACTCTTTGCAACATTGGTGAGGTCATGGACGCAGCGCATCTTCCTCGCGGCCCTGCACTTCGTAAGACGTCTCTAACTGAGCGCTATTGGGAAGCTAGAGACATGTTAAATTAATAGACTCTGTTGCAGTATCGTTCTGTGTTATTGTTCTATCCTTTTTATTTATTTTGTTGTAACTATCTATAATCTGCAATTGGAAATAAAATAAAAAAAAAACTTTCGAGGTTACGGATAGCACATCTACTATGTTTATCACTGTGTAGGTTGTCATTATACTTTCGCCCTTAGTAGGGACGAAAGGTGGAAATTCAAGTAGCTAGTCATTATACTATAACAATATTGAGAATTATAATTGTGAAAAATACAATATATCACTGATACCTTATCCTCTATATCATAGCATAATAAGATAAACTATTATGTGTACAGAAATATATTTTTAAATTCCTTTTACAAATTGAGGGGGAAACAACACTTTTGCATTGTAACGCAACTTAATAATGATTAAAAATATTTTAAGAACGGTGTTGTTTTGTTTCATTTAAAAATGTTATGCGTAGTATTATTGTCTTTCTGTGTACTGTGAATTTTTATTTTATCAAATTTTTGAGGAAGTAAAATTTTTCAATATTTTGTGACTACACTAATTCTGCAATCATTTGTGTAAGTATTTGTATCTTATCCTCTTTATGAAGATGTTTTACCTTTAGTCATTTGAGCCCAAAAAGTTCATGTCGCTTACTGATGAAAGTTCATAATCGCTGATAATGTAGGATAAAATAGGTTACAAATTGAAATCACTTAATCATTTATATATTTTTATAATAATGTAAAAATTTTATACTTAATGTTTTTGTATTCAGAAATTATTTTAAATAGTAATATATTGTAAAAGATCATTTTTTTTTAAATTTAATCTTGCTGATTTTTACAAAATTGGAAAAGTGTCTGAGATAGTAAAAAAAAATTGTTTAAAATTTGCAAAAATTATATTTTATTAAGATGGTTTAGTGTACCATATAATAAATAATTTGCAATTTTAAATTGAACTAAGCAATTAGTAATAATCTGTCCTATTTGGATAATCTCTGAAATATTTTAATGTATAAAAAATAGAGAATCCAAAGAATGCCAAACAAGAAAATAAAAATATCTTTAAAATTCGTTAATAATAATCCGTGGCATGGAATAGAAACGCAAGTTGAAGTGTTTTAAAACTTTAAAAAGATAGAACTATGAGTACTAAAATGATCTTAATGAAAACTTGGGGAAAATACACTTCAAGTTACGTTTTGGTAAAAATTTATGATTTTTTTCACCAAACTTGTTTGAAGTAACAGGAGGGCGCTGAAAACACGATTGACTAAACAGAAACAAACCACTATTACTAACAATATTACGCTAAATTGGCGAGAAACTGAAAGACACCCTAAAGTGTAGGCCCGTAAACCTTTCCAAATCTTAAAAAATTATGACTTATAAAGTATTGGTAGTAAAATAGTGAGCATAAAAGTAACTTTATATTTCATTTATACAAATCCTTACATGTGTATTAATTTCAGAAAATGCATGATTACTTTATCCCTTTGAGATATGAAAATTAAATAATGATGCAAAAAATAAAGGAATTAAAAGTATGGTTTTAATAAAAATGCATGATCTCTTGCTTCATGTCTGTACTATTATAACTTTTCAATAAGTTGATCTAGTTTTTTTCATAGATTCTCAAATATTTTACTATAAAATTTCTAAAATCAATTGTATACTTCTGCAAAATCAATCTACTAAAGCTATAAATGATTGCTAAAGTAAAATTTTTAGTAAAGGACCTCTGTTAAGATTTCGAATACAATAAAACTTGAAATTTCAATACATAATATAATAATTTTCCTTCAAAGTGTAACAAAATTACTGCGTTTAATTTATGTAAACGCAGTAATTTTCGTTTTATAAATTTGAGTGATTTTACTATAGAATAATAAATAAGATTATTCTATTGCAAAATCACTCAAATTATTTTTATATAATAAAAATCATTTCAAATTGATCTAGAAATCATTAGCAAATATGTATAAAATCTTATTTAGAAATATATAATACAAATATTTAGTTAATAAACTTGTGAAATCTATTCTAGAGTTTAGCAAAATCAACTTTTCTTAAAGCAACTACCTGAGTATTTAGTAAAGAATTAAAATTTTTGGTTATCATAAAATTGATCGTTCAATTGCTAGCATAATATTTTTTTTCTAAATTTGGTAAAATTATAGTACTTGGTTTAAATGTAGTATCACCAAGATAATAGTAAAAAATTACTAGATGATAAAAAATAAATAGAAAAAACTAGATAATAATAATATATTTATATATATATATAATTAATAGTAGAAAATTACTTTTAAATATTAACTGAATGAAATTTTAAACAATAACAGGGATAATGCTGATTCAAGTTTGGGTTTAACAAATGTAGCAAGGAAGTTACCATTAGTTAAACAATTATAATTTAAATTAAACATATGAGCAAATTAAAATTAACACACAATGTGAGCAATATAATTTTGCTAGAATTTCGTTAAGAGCTAATGGCTAATTGAGAAAAAATAAAACATTTTTATGTGTGCTACAGAGATATGGATTACATAAAGAGCCTTCAATTACCCAATCAAAACAAATATAAAATTTATTTGTTTTGAGTTATCACATATAGTTCACAGAATTGAAGTGCAAATATTCAAATTTTTATTATATCACATGTTAGGAGCCACGCAATTATCATCCAGATGATTCTTAAAATAAAGGTGTTAACAATTTCAAATGTCTATCGTGTTTGCATAAATATTTTGTGCAATTTATTACTTTTCGAACGCACATGCTTTTATCTAACAGCTATCGTAATAGCAGACAGAAATAAAAGGTGCTGTGAAAATTTTATTCTTTTTCCTTTTTGCCTCCTTTGATCTAACGGTTTTCTAAGGTCGTATCCTAAATATATTCTAACATTTTATTATGTCCCTTAAAAATATAGTATAATAATGAAATCGAATATATCATCAAAATTAATAACAGTTTAGCAATTCAACATTTTATTGTTTAGTATGATATACAAAAAGTTTCAGTTATAAGAGGGACATTTTTAAGAAATGTATGCAATACTGGATTAGTATATACTTGTCAATATAGAATTATAGTATAGTTCACAAATATATATTTTAAATAAAATCCAAGTCATAAGCGAAATATTCAAAATTAAAATTACAATCTCACTTGGAGCTTCAGATTTCATTACCATCACTTAAATTATGAAATTTTGTGTCATTAAAGAAGTTTCAAAATGATTAATTTAAAAGCTTATTAATATTTTTAAACTTTCATAGAGAGAAGCAAATCAGTGCTTTTCAGATCACCAGATTTAGCACCATTGTATGAAGGTATAAAGATACCCAAGCACTATTCTAAACTGACACAAAAATTTATGGCAAATGAATTAGAACATGATAATATATAATAATTTGAATCAGTATTGGTCTGTTTCAAACTTTGATGCATAAGCTCATTGTATGCCCTCTAAAAACTTAAGATTTCCAGAGTCAGATTTTAAGAACAAACTTCCTAAAAATTGTCTCAACTGAATTCATTTTGTTCTCATGCTTTAAAAATATTCTGATAGACGTATTATCTGCATTCGTACTAAATATCTAAAAGAAATTGGTATCATTGTTTGGGAGGATTCTAAAAAAAATATTTGTTCAAAATTTTTAGCAGTTTATACACGATCAACAGTTTTCTGTACTTTTATTTCCAAGACCATTAACCAAATTTGTGGATAAAACTAGGAATTATTAACATTACTTTAAAATTTTATGAGAATGGGTTGTTTGGAGCATATATAGATCGAGCTTGATCTAAAACGATATCGAATTTTTTAAGTTGAATAGCAATTGGCTCTCAACGAAATTTTGTAGATTTGATTCAATTTTGAAACTAATAAGCATAGAATCACAAATTTTTTAATAAACTATATTGACAAGTCTATCTGTAAAAATAATATAATTTCTAACAAGTGTATTTATACATCCTGAATTTAGTAAATAAATAAATTTTTGTAGTGTGTAAGCTTACCTAAAATAATCCGCATTATTTCTCTTTCCACGTTATGCAAATAAATAAATAAATAAAAATCTACAAGCCTATGACAGAATATTAAAATCGAATGTTTGAAATGATACTTTCGTCTGTTTAAGTAATTAAGAATTTTTCAGACTGAATACAGATGCATATGTGTTTTCAGAAAATTGTAATTTTTTAAAGTTAGAGAGGAGAAGCAACAAAAATAAAGCTGATGACAGAGTCTACTGTACATATAACTGATGTACAGTAGTATAACTGATGTACAGTAGTATAACTGATGTACAGTAGTATAACTGATGTACAGTAGTATAACTGATGTACAGTAGTATAACTGATGTACAGTAGTAGTAGGTATTTCTGTTATCAAACGCATCGTAATTTTACATCACCATCAAGAGATGATCATCACCCCACTTGAGCTGGCAAGTTCATCTCCACATCTCTCAGAAAAGGGAGATAGCGTTACAAACATTTATAATGCATAGGCACTCTTAATATGCCATTATTAGGATTACAGAAAATCAAATGAGATCTTATCTTCTAACAACCCGGTTCGGACAGCTATATGTAAACATAAAAGAATACTGTCAGCAAGTTTAATCCTAGTAATCCATAAGAACTGATAATAAGCCACAATTTCTCTCGCAATAAAAATTATAAGCAAAATAAATAATTTGTCAATTTATATTCCATTGATTTTAAGAAAACCTGCAGTTCCTGCGTCTTACCTTGATCCACATTTCTTACATCTACGTCAAAGCATCGTGCAACATTTCTGCTTACGAAAGTATTTTGTCAACTTTATTCGGAAAATATTTATTTGAACAATATATGTGATGAATATGTAGGGCACACTTTCCATTTCTAACTTAGTATTTGCCAGGATTCTTTGCTACATCACGCTAGGTAAAATTTAGCTTGAAAATAAAGTATATTTCCTTTTAACTCTAGACATGGATATAAGAGTATTGTTCTAATAAAAAAAGAATTTGTTTCTGGTTTTTTATTTTCTTTATTCTGTTTATTAAAATTTATGCTGAAGTTAATATTTAATTTGTGTTAAAATTAAAAACTGATATAGATTTTCTAGAGTAGCATATTGAAGTTGAGGTAAACGCAGATATGTCTAATAAGTTTTTACACGACACAAAACACAAATATAAGTTTTAGATACTTTACAAAGATCACAATGTCAAACTTTAATTTTAAAAATGTTCAGTTTTTGAATCCCTAAATTTTTGAGTGAACAAAAATCCAGATAAATTATAGAGAGTTGGTGCTACGTCTCGATACACCAGTTCCTTGAGCTGAAATCATAAGAAAAAAATCCAATGGTGTAAGATCTGGTGGACATAAAACCAGATCCTCACGTCCGATCCAGGGGCCGGGGTATGCCATATCCAGCCAACCACGTACCGCACAGAATTGCACCGGAGCCTCATGATGCTGTAACCAAAGGCATTTTCATTACATCGGTCTTACATCAACTACATGTCGCAGTAGTCACGAACGGAATACATGGCCACCATACGAAGATTACCGGTAGCTGCAAGATGCATCCTTTTAAATATACCAGTTTAACGGCGGCTAAACGCCATTCCATAGCGCGCGCATGCATGATGCGATATGCGTGGCGAACATTTCAAACATTATAGTCTGAGAAGATATGCAAATACTGTTGTTGTTATATCCAATAAAGTGTTTTTTCCACTGACAGTGACGTCATACTTTGTTTTTTCGAATATTTCTGGTAAACTATTGATCGTACAGGAACGCTTCTTTGGGCAGTTTTTATGTACTCTCAACGAGGAATCTAGCTGTGCAGAGTTTATGTGGTTTTTTTGGGACACACTGTAATATTGTAAAATATTATAGTAGTCTAATACCCCAATTATAATAATATAAAATATGTAAACTTTAATATTATAAAATATTATATTTTATAATTGATATCAAGTTTTTGAGGAACTATAGATGGGTTTATAAAGATAAGTTTTATTTTGATAGTAGATCTCTGCTTAAAAATTATAAAATGGAGGTTTAAGTAAAATTTTCTTTTGACTAAAATTTATTCAAATTCCAGTACTTTAATGAGTTTATATATATATACTATGCGAAATGAATATCACACAAATTCTCTACCCCCAATAAACTAACTATATATCATGCTTGTGTAATGCCTGTTTAAAGAATCATTCCTAAATATTTTTCTTATTTTTTTCTCCTTAATTTCTATTAGAAATTGTACAATAACTTTAGAAGTTCATTAGATCCTTTACGGTGCATTTTTTTACATTCGCAAAAGTTGCTTTCAAATTGTTTTTGTTAATCACATGTTTTTATACATTTTTAATTTAAAATTTGGATATTTTCACAATATTATAAACATTTTGCGTTTACATTACAAAGAAAAGCAATTCTTACAAATATTTTATCCAAACTGTTAAAACAGTCCATTTTAATTGTTATTTTTTGCCCTTACAAACAGTTTACGAAGAAAAGATATTTTAATTGTAATACAAGTTACGGTTATTAAATAGAATCTCAATTTATTTATATGTGTTCAGTTGCACCCAAAGTTAAAAATTAATTAATAATAAAGAACTTATTCATTATTTTTAGTTACATTTTATTACAATAACAGTTTATTGTCAATTATTAAAAACAATCATTTACGAATAATGAATTTATTCGTTAATAATTGATTTTAATAATTAACAATAAACTGAGTCCTTTAACTCATAGCCACAAATAAAGTTCTTATAACATTTTATATACACTTTAGATTGCTATTTAATTTTAACAGTGATATGTATGTACAGTTATATATTATAATCAAACTTTTTAAAAAAAATTTATAAAAGATTTACTACGGTCTAGTTTTGAAGCTAAGTTCTTAGGAAAGAAAAGCTGCAGGTTTAATACAAACCATTGTTGAACAATGAGATAAGAATCTTACTTTTCCATTTTCTACATTTACACCTGTGGAGACAATTGTTACAATTACAATTCTTAGAATACATAGCCATCATCAATAAGAAAAGGCATTGCACTCCTGGAAGACATTACACTTTAAATATAATAAGCATTTTATCATGCTGAATTCGATATCGTGATATCGATATCATTTTTAGATTATTATACAGGGTTAGTTTCTTTCAAAATTGTTCGCAATTCGTTATGAGTTTTCAGTATCATGTAGTAAAAATTGTATTCACATTTTGAATGCAAACCAGAATATAATCTAATATTCTCCTTCAAAATTTTAAATTTAAATTTTTTTCAAATTATGTAGAAGGCAATTAGAGTATTTAAGTTTGAAAAATAAAAACAATAAAAATTATTAACTCAAGAAATTTATTCACGTAATGCTAATAAAAGATTTTGCAATGTAAAAGCAACAATCATAATTATAACTGCACTAAATTTAGTTTTCTTTGAAATAAGGAAATCAAAACAAACTCTCTTCTTCTCATGTTATTTTGTAAAATCAGTCTCTATGTGTATTTTTAAATTTTGATAACTTGATATTATATTATGAAAGAGTAGCATACTAGACTAAATTTCATTTTCTTACTAAATTACTTAAGAGATTATTCAACTTGTTTGTAAGCATTTCGTTAATATTAACGCAAAATTTGCAAGTAGAGCAAAATATTTATTTTAGTATTTGTAATCTTTGTCATATAAGTAGACTTAATCAACATTTACACTAAAGAAAGAAAATTGAACTTTACAAAAATTTACTTTTTACAGATAAAAATAAAAATTTCTATTTAGAAGTAATCAAATTTCAAACAAAGAATTTTCTTTGATTATATTAAAATTAAAATTTTACATATTTTTTGTAATAGTAATGTTAGTTTAGTAGAGACTAAGAGGTTTACATATCTTTAAAAATAAAACTGTTTTTTCTTTTAATAGCTTGATACTTAATTCAAATAAAGAAATTTTAAATGTAAGGTATGTGCTTTGAAAATACACACCCTTAAATTATGTAAATATATTCTGACTAAAAAAATAATAGAAGTGAAAAAGAAATGGATATTCTTTTTTATCACTTTTTCTGATGTCCTTGAATTTATCTTCATGATTTCAACTCATTAGTAAAATTTACTACATTGAAAATAAATTAAATTCCTTTAAATTAAATATTACAATAACTACTTAAATTTTATCATAACTTATTTAAGATCGTACTGTTTTACTTACAAATAATTATTCAGAAAAAAATTCAAAAATACAAATTGTCTAACAAAAGAAGAATTATATAATTTCATAATTCTTTTCAATATTAATTGCTTAATGATGTTGTATCAATATAAGCAATATTTTCCTTGTAATAGTTATTTTAATGTTGCCATTTACAGACATAAAGAAAATGTTTAAAAAAAATTTCCATGATTATCAATTTATAAAAAATTGTAAGCAGACTATTATTTGCATGCAAATTTTATCAATAAAAACTTTCTAATGATTAAATTTTTCTTATTTTTTACAGTAATTTTAATTTATTTTTGAAAATATTAGTTCATTTATTAAAAATTTAATACAAATTATAAAAAGTGTAAGTAATTTTAAAATTAATTATTGATAATAATAATAACAAAAACTACAATATAGTAACTATGTGTGTGTGTGTATATATATATATATATAGATATGTATATATATATATAACAATTTAAAATTTATAAATGTTTTTGAAATGTCATTATATAAATGAAGCTATCTATTATTATTTTCATAAAGTACATTGCATTACAGATTGACAATATCAAAATTAAATTTATTAGTTGTAGTTAATATAAGTTCAAAATATTCAGCCTATAACATTTATTATTTTGAATAATATGAATGAAATATGTAACATTGATTTTTCTAGCAAGATGGATGTAATGTCTGATATTTCTATCTATAGATATTTCGTTTCACATTTATTCCCGGTCTCAATGATAATAATATATTTGTTTATTTTGTATTTCATCTTTGCTCTTCAGGAAATTTTATTTTATCCAACCAATATTTTTCATTTTACTCGTATCATTTAAAAATAAATAATGTATTTATATATTGTAATCCACATAAAACTATAAAATTAATTTATGGTATGCACAAGTAAATTAATGTTATAAATGTGTGAGAAATAATAAGAATACATGTAATCTTTGTCAGTCTGCGTTAAATTATTCCAAAATTTCTACCATTAAATTTTAAGTAATGATTCATTTTTATGAGAATTTTTTTTAATAATTTTCTCATTATAAAGTTCAATAATTTCTTTCCCAGATATTCAATATATTGGGTTTTTCAGAAAGTAATTTCGTTTTTCCCACCTGGATCAGTTTCTTGCTAGCAAAAAAACCAACTCCTTTATAAGTATGGAATCATGCTACTACCAGGAAAGATGATAAAAGCTATTGGACTAAAATGAACAATATACAATACAATACAATATATATTCGCTGTGCATTTTTCATTTCCATAAAAAACGAAATTACTTTCCGAACAACTCAATAACTCCTTAAAGATAGGTGAAAGTAATGTTTATATCTAAATGAATTTTAACCACAAATATTCATTTCATAACAAATAATATTTAAATATATTATAATGGTTTAACTAATTATAAAACATATTTTAAACTTTTAGTTTTCATGCTATTGAACTCATTAAATAGATTTGTAGAATCTCGAAAATAATTTTTGCCAAGTTCTAAAACATGTTATTAGATTTAACATTCTAAAACCCGGAATTAATCAATATTATAATGCCCATTTTTTTCAAAATATAGTATAAAGACTTATTTAAAATTTAGAATCTCTAATAATTTCTAAATTTATAATTTTTTAACTATCTTTTAAAGTCAGGAAATTTATTAGTACATTTGTCTTCCAATAATCTTGCACATGATATGCTTTTCACCTGTAACTTAAAAATAATCTTATTTTAAATTAATTTTATAATACTGTGGTATATTTTTTCCAATTTAGTACATTGTCACTATAGATACAAGTTAGAGTCTGTAATAATTAATGCATTTTTATTATAAACATGTGAGCAACAATCTTTTAACTTAGCAATACTTTATCTTTTTTAGAGGACCGAATTGAATTCAGAATTGCGAGTGAAAGTTTTAAAGTAAGCTTAGAGTTGTAAAATAATTTACTATGTAAACCATCTAAGAGCAAGTATTAAATTATTTCGTCTATAATGAAAGTTTATTATTCAGTTAGATACCCTAAATGTCAAAGAGTTGCTTCATTACTTCATGAAGGTTAATTTACTTTAAAAAAAGACACAAACAGGCCAATTAAAATCATAAAAGACACAAAAGTACAAAGAATTCTTTTTTTCATTATAATAGATTTCTTCCTTCTGTCAACAATCCACATCATCGAAGTCAACATGAATTCTTTCTTGGCAATTTGATGTCAAACTTTATGCAATGATCAGTTCATTTTGCACCTGAGCCAATAAAGATAAAAACTTACACCACTTTCCTCTGTTGAATAAGTCTGAATCATGACAATGGATTGCGATGGCCCGCGCCTGTCACCGCTAACACCTGCCCAAACACCTCGAATGGCGATTTAACTGCTTTTGAATTAACGAGCACTTTCTTCGCTTCTAGTTTAACACTCTTATAAGAAGTTTAGTTGTTTCCTTATTGGAGATGAAAAACGTATAAAAAGAATTTCTAGAACACCATAAATGCGCAATTTCAGCTCTGTAAGAATCTTCGTGCACACGATTTTGACACAAATGCATTCGATTGTTTCACTTTTCAGAATGTCTTCATAAATCTGTCTATCAATGCTGTCCCAAATTAGATAAGATGTGATAGTGCATTAAAAAAAATTATTCAGAACTAATTACATCGATTTAAAGAAATATACATTTCATTTAAACTTTTTTAAAATAACTTAAACATTTCTATATTACTGTAATATTTTAAAGGCTAATACATTAGAATCTTTAAACATCAAATTTACAATCTTTATTGGTTCCAATATAAATTATAAGAAATATACTGTAATTTTTGAGAAATAGTTATGAATTATGATTAAAATCTGATTTCATATTAGAAAAAAGCTCTGTATTTCAAATATTTAGAATAATTCTTAATATAAACGTCATATTACAAAATCATTTTGCTAAAGAAGTTAAAACTGTTATCGTTCGTAATGTTAAGAACATTAAAATTTCTGCTCGTATTCCTTCCTGAAATGCAAATATTTCACTCTAAATTATATTTAATATAATTCATATATATAACAGACAAAACGACATGTTATAAAATAAAATCAACATAAATTCCCACTTATCAGGAATTTATAAAGTATTTCGAAGGACTATGTTGGCACGGATAATTTAACATTTCCATTTATTTACAGAATATTTTACAAAGAATAATTCGTAAGTCTAACAAATGACTGGATCTAGACTGCTTAGAAAACTTAATTAAATGTGTATGAAAAATGTATTATTTAAGAGTATTCTTGAGGAAGTACTTTATATATATGTATATGATGACAGTAACAAATTTAAATTACAAATCAAAAGTTAGCCAATAATCATCACTTTTAAGGATGATTATTGGCTAACTTTTGATTTGTATCATATTGTTTCTTCGTTTTTGTCTTATCTCAGAAACTTGTAATTACTTAAGAAAATTTTGATAAATCTAAATGTTTAACAGCAATCAAGTTGACCTTCAAGAGTGTGTATTAAAGTAATCAGTTATCAATTAATTTTCTAGATTAATGTAAAAAATGCATATCAAGTAATAGTACATAGTAATTGTAAACAAGAGTAAATCAAGTAAAAGTCACCCTATGGAAATTATTGATTGAGTTATTAACTAATGTACCTTAAGTGATTAACTAATGTATCTTCAGTGATTAACTAATCTTATTATATATATACTAAGTGATTACTATCTTAGTATGATTTTTGAAACAAGGTCCTTCAGAAATCAGTGTAAAGGCCTTAAGTAAAATATAGAAAACTTCATCGAGAGAATCTCTGCCATAGTTTTATATTTGTTGAACAATTAATAGCTGAAAATATTACCGATAAGTATGATACAAAATGGAGCTTTTACGTAAGAGATCAGTAAATTTAAATTTATATTAGTAACGTAAGTAGAATTTAAAACTTACCATAATAAAACAACTATTACAACATCTATGATTATTATATTATAACTTTTGGTTTTATAATATATTGCTTAATTATTCATCCCTTTTACTATAATCTTTAAAAAATAAAACTGCTGATAAAGATTAAGCAGATAATAAATTTATTTTGATACATAAAATTGATTTTATTACTAGACATAAATGATCAAATATGTGAGTTATACGATTTAACATACATGTATGTATATGGTAAATGGGTCATCTACAATGTACTCCCAACATACACAATATATTCATTTTATATCATTTTATGATACTTTGCTAAAGAAACTAATTCAGATTTCACCATTTCCATCATTATGATCTATTTTTATGTGTAAAAAAGCTATTTTATTATTTGCTAGATATTTTTTAGAGTTTATTTTCATATTACAATTAAAATTAACTTCACATTTGTAAGTCTAGAATTTTATAATTGTGAATTATACCTTATTTGAAATACATTTATTTCAGATATTATTTTTGGACATAAAAATCTGATCGAATATTTTAATAACATATTATTACAACATTGCAGTAAAATAAGATATAACTCAAAGAATGAAAAATACTTGCGCACAATACAATGTACTCGAAACATTATAATCTAATTATATTACTTCCTTTATATTCAAAAGAGACACAAGTGTCTTTATTTATCGTATGTAATAATTAATGATTATTATATATAATAATAAAATATTAATTTTATAATATTGATTAATTCTTTCGAATATATATGTGACAGAATTGCACACATGTCATCTGTCATCTTTTTTTCCTAAGTAACATATCCTTTTAATGTCGTTTTGATAGAATGATTGATATTTACGATATAAATATAACTATAAGGAACAAATTCTGTGATTCTGTTCGTCGACAAACTCCATTTTTTATTTTGTTGCATATGTTCTTGCTGGTACAAGAATATATTTTCACTGTGAGTTTCCTATTCAATTAGTGGCAATAAATTTTTACGCTTGGAAAATCAAGACCATAACGTCCTTTTCCGACCAATATTTTATTTTGCTCGAGAACTATTATGACAGAAATTAAAGGATTTAATCATACAGACTGATACTGCAAATATTTTAATCAAATTTTTTATATTACTTTATGTAAGTTAAAGTATTTTAGATAGAGAGAGAGAGTTGTATTGATTTCATTAATAAAATAAAAGCATTGAAATAAGAAATAATAAAATGATGAGAGAATTAATCATCCAACGAAATTTGTAAGTACTATGAGCCCTTATTAAAATGGGAAAGGAATCGCTTTATTACAAAGTATACCTCAAAAACTTTATTTGATACAGATATTTTGAAAGTTAAATTGTTTTTTTTTTTAGCAAAAAGTTTATAATTTTCAAATTTAACTAGTAAAGTTAAAAAGTGTGAAATTAAGACGTTCTATTACACAAATTAATATTAAAAATAATACTAGTATTCTCACATATTTGATGATCAATTTCAGTAAAATCAATAATACATCAAATTAAATACTATTAAATTTTTATTTGTATTGCGAATATTAGTATTTCGATAATAACGTTTAAAATAAGGTTGAAAACTGTTAAACAATAAAAATTACTTTATTATTAAAAAATTAACTGTTGTATATCGAGAAAGCGGCAGGCCAACTTGTCTAGTGGTCAGCGTGCCTGACTATGGATAGGGAGGTCCTGAGTTCGAATCAAAGTTCAGACATGGATGTACTTTCTCCCTCTCTCTCTATCCTGTCTTTGTCCTTTCCTTGTGTGTGTGTGAATGAAGTATGAATGATGCCTACCCTATAAACGGATCCCTATGGCATGTGTGAGGGTGTGGTGGTGGCACACCCCCCTGTGGTGCACCTTGAGCAACGCCTCGGCGACTAAGAGGTGGCTGTATCTGGCCGGTTCCTTGGTATGAGGGAACAATAGATTAATAGACTCTGTTGCAGTTGTAACTGTCTACAATCTGCCATTGTAAAAAAAAAATATCGAGAAATATCGAAGATAAAATGTATTTCTATAAATATTGAAATTGAAGTATTTATGCAGTGAAAGATGTAAAAATAATGTATAAAATTAAAAACGTTGATGTAAAAATTGAAACTTATGCTAATAATTAATTTATCCTTTGTCGTTATAAATGTAACAATATAACTTATAAAAATTCTAACTGACATAAATTCAAATGCAAATACCAGAGCCGTAGCTTAATGTATCAAAAATTTTAAGTCATTCATAATTTAAATGCTTTCTTTACTCATAGAAATTAATAAAAAATATTTATTTAGAAAATAAAATTATTTCATACTAATTGCTAATTGCTATTTACATTATTATACATTATTTATTTCACGCTTTTTGTATTTTTAATTTTATGCATATTTTTGAAATTAAAATCAGCTTTAATAAAATTCAAATAATTCTGGTTTTTATTCAAAAAATAAATGTTTCCAAAAAAATACTTCCATTGATGCATTCTAATTTAATTTTTAAATAATATTTTTTCAAAGAAAAAACACTGTAAATATTAAAAAATAATAATTAAACTTAATTATGCTCTCCTAATAATTAAACAATAATATTAGTAACTATAAATAAACAAAATGTCAAATATTTAAAATATACTGTGAAGCAATAATGCTTAAAAAAATTATCATTTATCTATCAGCGAATATGTGTATTAATAAGGGTAATGTATAAAATTATACAAGAAGCTTATTTAACTTAAAAATTTGAACAATGTATTGAATTTCCAAAATCTATATCAGTTTAAGTATAAATTAAAGTAAAAGATTTTTATACTGTTTGAAATACTCTGATTTCGTACAATAAAGTATTTCTTGTGAATACTTAATCTATTACAAGAAATGCATACTGAAATATGCATATATCTATCTATTTTATATTAAATGAATTATACATATTATACAAGAAATACAGATCTTTATTTGCCTTATTTAATAATTAATGATAATTCATAATTAATCAACATTGAATAATTCATATATTATTATGTAATAATTAACGATTATTATATATGATAATAAATTATTAATTAAATAATATTCATTAATTCTTATGAATATATATGTAACAGAATTGCTACATGTCATCTTTTCTTTCCAAGTAACATACATTTTAGTGTCGTTTTTGATAGAATGATTGATATTTATTATTTACTTAAAATTTTGAAATGCAGTATTCCTTGTAATAAAGGAGATTCATTGTATAATATAATTAGACAAACAGAATACATCAATTTTAATGCCTTTTAAATTTTTATTTTCTCCATAAAGATGATTTTGATGTACATCTTTAAAACTATTTATTTACTTTTTAATATTAATTGTTTAGTAAAATTTACGCAATATTTTGAGCAATTTCTCTATCCCTAACAAAAACCGAATCTGTGTGCACAAATTACCCTCTACTTTGTTGTATACAAAACCAAACTTTTCAAAGGATAATTTTTCTGCAATTTATTCAAAATTACCGAAAGTTAATTAATGTGAAAACAACATTTTAATCAAATTTTCTTAAATAAGTCTAGATTACTCCTAATTTGAAAATGCAAAAGATAAGAGAGTGGGAAAAATAACAGTCCTCAGAACAATATTTTTGTAAAAGTGAAAATTTTGTAAGGAAATTAAAGAATTATTCGCAGTAAAAATAAATCAATAATGTTTATTAAACGAGGATAAGCAAATTTTCAGCTTGTGAAACATAAGTTATTCATAAGTCAAGAATTCGTTCAATGTAAAGTTTTTCCAAAAACTGTTTCAACATATACATCAGTTCAAATTTCTGAAAGATTATTCCGTACTTCTGCACTTACAAAAGACATATTCACGTCTTACTTAAAAATGAAATAACAGAGTTTATGTCACAATCTATTTCATGAAACATAAATGTACACATTCCATGTGTAAAAAATACATATTGAAATATTTTAAAAGCAGAAAAAATGAGTTTAATGCTGACGTCAATTTCTTTTTAAAATGTCTTAACATAGAATGTAAAAAAAGAATGTTTTATTCGTTGAATTCCAATATAAATTATTATATTTATCATTTACGCTTCTATATTTCCAAAAGTGCTTTAGTAAGAATTAATTCTATAAAACACGAAGTCAACCACAGCTGACAATAACATTATTATTTGAGCGGATTTATTTAGCTGTGTTTCCGTGTAAATTATTTAAAATAATAATTATAAGACAATGTCACAAGAGGGGTTAACATATTTTGAGAGATAGAGGGTCATACCATTTTGTGCTTTTTACCAGATTTCCAACATCTTTTTTATTTAAAATATGTAACTATGTAGTAATATTTTATTTTAAAATGATATAAATACAAAATAAAAATAAGTAATATTAATATTATTAATGTAGAGTAAACCTATAAATATTATTAGTTGGGTCAATTTATGTGGGGGTATTGTGCATTTTCATTTATGTTTGCTAATTGGCCATCTATGTAATGTGATAAATCATATTTCATGTTATTTTATTCTTTAATAATATTTAATTGCAAAATAGCTGCTTTTTTATTTTCATTACAATTTACAAAATGTACTAGAATACTTATATATTTATATAAAAAGTTCAAAATAAATTTTGAATAGTTATATTTTTATACTGCATTTAATACTTACAGAATTAAAAAGTTTTCAGCTTGCTTAGTTTCAAATGTGTAATTTTCTGTCCAATAAATCATCATTTGGAGACTTTACTCTGTAATTAAGAAATTATGATACATGAAACCATTAGTTAATCTGAATTCTTGGAAGATATGTTCAAAACAAACAGTTTGCTTTGTATATTCAACAGTCTAAACGTCTGGTGGGCCATATTGAAATATTATGGGAGAGGACAGATGGGAAACTTTCAAGGACATTACAGACGAGCAGGCAGAGGGCCAAAGCACAACACCCATCTCCCGTTATTTAAGAATGATTAGTATTGAACCCTGAATATTATTCTCAAACAATTTAACTTTATTAAAAGAATTTTTTATCAAACAAAATACAACGAAAACTAACGCTAGGATTAAAATATGAATAGTGATGTTCTGTGGAGAGTTAAGAATTAACCTAGGAATGAAATAATAATTAAATAACTTTCAAATTTACAGTTTAAAATAAAATGAAGATATTTTTGAGCATTGAGTGACATTTTCCACAGAGCATTTCAAACTGTATTTTGATCAACTTACTTACAAGTATTAAAAATATCAATTATTGTTAATGTGTATATAAAATTTATACGATTTGCTATCTTTTATTTGTAGATCATGCTAGAACATTTGACTGTACAATTAAGAAGAATACCATTTCTATTTTTTAATTTCAAGAAGAGAAAATTTCACTTAAAAATCTCTCCTTTTTTTAAGTATCTGAAATAAAAAGAATAGTAACAATAAGCTGGCATTCAAAAGGAACTATATAAAAAGTACATGCTATACATTTATTGTTGATGAATACATGAATCAAGTCAAAAGCAATTGTTTCAGATTGCTAAATACTTACCTAAATTTTTATGGTATTGTCTGTTAATTGAAATATTTAAATTTATAAACAGTTTCGTCATCATTTGATTTATTGTATATTACTAAATAACACAGATGTTCTTTCTCAAACTGTTAGTCATGATATATATTTACAATACTCTAACTGTTTCCAACAATGCAATTTTTCTTAGCTAAATTTGACTTCTGTTTACAAAAAGTTGTTAATCATTTCTATTTTTCTGATATTATTTCTAATTTCACAAAAAATAATAAATAAACAATACGGTTTATAAATGTATAATTATTATTTCTTGTAAGTTTCTTTTTCATTTACAAAATAATAAAATACATTAAAATTTTATTTTAAGTGTTTATTTGATACTTCAAATTAGAATAATGAATAATATTTCGTAAGCAAACAAAAAAATTATTCCATTTATTAATAACAGAAAAGTAAATAATGAAATGCATTCATCTGAAACTTGTTAATTTTATCATTTTTATAGATTTATGTACGGTTTATTGATTTTTTCCAAAAATTAAATTAAAAGCTAATTACTAAAACCTCAGTAAATAAAATTATATTTGGATTTATATTATTCTACTACACTTATTTATTTAAATGAATTAGCTACACTCTTTTATGTCAAATGACAGAATTCCGGATAATCTATTTTTTAAATAATGAAGTTAGAAATATATAATGTATTAAAATGCTGGATCTTATAAGTGATTTTAACAATCCCAATTCTATTAATCATTTATTAATTAAAAGGCATTTTTTTGTTAACCTAAAAAACAGTAAAGAAGAAAGTACTTTCTCAGATGCTGTCTTTCACTTTAAAATTATATAAATATACAGTGATGATAGATTGTGAATTGTACAAATCCTCAGAAATTTCACAATACAGAAATGTAACAGTGGGAAATAAACGTGTTATATCGGGGAAAACCCGTGTTATTCCCGTAATATGTAAACGCGTTTTAAGAATAACGTGTTATTGTGGGGATTACTGTATATATATTAAGGGAAACAACGTTATAATCTTCTTTTTCAATAAATTCACAAAAAAAGAAAATCAGTTCAATGAAAAAGGAAGAATAGATCAAAATGAAATATATACAAATATTGACATACATGCAATGAATTATTGTTGATAAATAACTTATTTGTGAATTTAGAATAAATTTCAAATATATCTGATGATTTCTGGCCTTTTAGAAATAATCAATTTACATTCATCGACACTAGATCTTAGATAGATATTGCATAATACTGCTGCTTGGTTTTCAATATTTTAGCTAAGAATATTATCTTATTGTGTTAGGCAAATCCTCCCTTATTTTCATGTCAGTTGTATATAATCATAGTTTCAAATTGATGATAAATTTTATAATTTTAAATATTTTTTAACATTTTATAAATTTATGAATACGTTAGTTTAGTAAAGAATCGATTTTTGAGTTTAAAGCTGTTAGTGTTATTAAAAATACTTTTAAAATATTTTTAATTTTTTTTTATCGAAAAATCATTTTTAAAATTTTTTTTTATTATTGTTAAGAAAAATTTAGTTTTTTTATTTTTTATGTTACAAATATTTAAAAGATTTATGAATTTATTCATATTATAAGTACATTTTAATAACAAGTTAAATAATAAAGTAATTGAAATAAAATGCCTATTTTTTGTATTTTTAAACATTCAAAGTTTTCCATTACACATTGAATCAAAAAGTTCATTTGCTTCTCAAAATCTTGGAAAGATCCTGTTATATATTGAATCCCAAAATCACGAAAAAATGCTTTGATAACTTAATTTCAGAATGCAAACGGTAAAAAGCATGACTCAGAAGAATGTTATCTTTCTTATCTGTGGAAATTTCGACACTTCGTGAAATTATTCAAGACGGAAATGTTTTTTTCTGCAAATAGGAATCCGATTTTTCTTAAAATTCAGAAGTCAAACCATGGGGCATACCAACAGTCCTCTGTGTAAACAGGAAAAGAAAAGAGATTGGAACAATTTTTCGGGATTAGACCACATACTCTAGGATTTTCTTCTAGCCCTGTGCAAACAGAAGACTTGCGAAAGAACGTGATCATTTCGTCACGACGAACAACTCGAACATTCTAGTCACGTGGTTCCTTTTCGAGAGATTAACACCTATATAAATTGGAGCTGAAGTGCCAGCGACATCACACCGATCTCGAACTCGATCCTAAGTATTCCTTCAAGTTTCTTGTAAACTTCCCAAACCAAACCGAAGATGAAATTCTTTGCCTACATCGTAACTGTGGCCGTAGCTGCCCTCCTTCTCATCGCCCCTTCGGGTAAGAGTTCCTTTAAGCTCTAACATATCACTGATTAATAAATACTGTAAGGATTACTTTACTTATATTTAAAAACATTATATGGTAAATTAAAGATGTTTGTATTTAGTAATTTGCTAGCTGCTGACTATGATGTAAAGTTTAGCATTTTACTTTTACAATTCTTGGGATTTGATTCCATGGAGAAAGCTATTATTAACTCACTTAAGATTTTACAAATTTACTACTGATTGATTGAAATTGGCGGATTATTTCTCTAAGATTTTGCCACAAACTGTTGCTAATTGCTGTTCAACTTAAGTATGATATTAATGATTACAAAATTGCGAGTCACAATATCATTTTGTCGTCTTTATAATAATATTGCTTCATGAAATTGTTTTCTATGCCATAAATATGTACATTTTGTTAGTCATAATAAGGATAACGGGATCTTTTTTAATTCTTTGGTAACCCTTAGTGGCACATGCATATCGCACATTTCTCATTTCTATTAATATTTACCATATCATGATGATAATAAAAAAACAATAGAAATTAACACTCATTTTGTTAATTACTTTCAATTAATCATTATTATGTAGTTTTATTTAGTGTAATAACTACCTTTCATTTATTTTGCAAATTTTTGATATTTTTTACAAATAAGCTCTTTTCATCCTTTTTCTAGAGAATTTATTTTATTCATGAGATCATATGTATTAATTTATTAATAATGTACGATCTTAGTAATAATCTATTACATTCCATAAATACTTTAGCACTCTAGTTAAAATTTAACTATTTTATAAATAACTATAAATATATGGAGATGAAGTAGCCATTACAAAGCAATGAATATTTTTAACAAACTAAATTAATGTCGATCGCATCAAAATATTGATTTATTTATTCATAATTCTATAAGTTTTTTTTATACATATCAGTTGCTTGTAACTAATAATTTCGAAACAATTCTTAATTCTTCTGATACATTAGTACATATTTTTAACACATTCTATCACATTAATATTCTCTTCCTATAATTATATAATGATAGTTAAATTTTAAAAAATTATATCAATGATCTTTGATGTTATCTTTCAGCATGATTGGATACTAGATGTTTTTCGATCACATTTCTGCTTATTATCTAGAATCGCTCTTAAATATTAATTTAAGGATATTTCAGCAAGAAAAAATAAAATCAAAAATTTAAAGAAGACAAACATATTTAATATCGAAGAGTATAAATGTGAATTAACATACATTGTTTTCAAATTTTTTTTTGAGACAATGTTATGTCAGCATAATGTGCATAATAATAAATGAAGTAATAATTAGGTAACTTATATACGTGTTTAGTGGTTAAATCTATATTGACTTTGATGCAAATTATTTTAGGTTAAACAAATTCTTCCGTGTTAATTAACAATATAAGTAGATTTACTAATATTTTTCATATTAAATTAAATTCAACAAGGAATTCTGTCATATATTTTATGTTTAAATGAGTGAACTTTATGTTGATTTCTAATATTTCTTTTTTTTTTTTTTTATTACAGCTGTTGTCTTGGCTGACACAAGTAAGATATCTTATTACCTTAACAAACATTTAACAAGTTCTAACATATTAATTACAAAAAAAATATTTAATTATGTAATCAGTTTATTTAAGCATGTAATATCATATAATACTCCATATTAATATTATTTATTTTTTATTACAGCTGCTGCCCCAGGTATATATTGCAAATATTGAGATTTTTTTACATGAATGATTAAATGAAATAGTGTATAATTTAAGATACATTATAAGTATTTGTAGATATTTACAAAAACAATTTTTTTTTAACATAAACTTCTAAACTCTACTGATATATATTCTTTCTTTATAGCAAGTTCAAGTAAGTTTTTTCAAATATTTTCTTTATGATTTTTAAAGTAACACCTTGCGTTTTATTGAGAGATGATAATTTTACCTTAAGCATATAAAAACTCAATTCTTTGAAACAACATAATTAAAGTTTTATATCAAAAATATAAATGATTTAAATCTAAATCATAAAAGCTACAAAAATATTCATCCTGTTTGTTGTTAAATTTTTAGGACTAATATGTTTAACATATCGAAATAAAAAAAATTGAGATGTAATTTATTATCATAAGTACACTTTAAAAGCAAACATTCATAAAGTGTTGTCATTTTTTTACATGTATTACACTAACAAAATACGCTATATTTTTTGTTAAATCACTTATATTCTTGTTCATAATAATATTAATTTTTACAATTCTTGATCATTTTTTTTAAGATGTGCTAAATTAGAGATAGTTGCATAAAATGCTTTCAATACTGTTTCCAGAAGAAAAAAGCATGCAATACCTCCACGTTAACTATTAATACCCCTTTTTAATTGAATCTCAGGTACTGTTTGAAATACTACTAATAAAAGTCTCAAAGAAAAGTTATTTATACAGTCATCACGTCTTTTGAAATTTGCTATTAAACTAATCTAATATTGCAATTAAAATTACTTCTTTAATAATGTATGACATAATCGGGCTTAACTCAATAAACGTGCTCATATCAGAACAGTTTAAGTATTTTATTGTTTTTATATCGTAATAAATATAATCAAAAGGATTCCTTGTGGAGGATAAAACTGAAATTATTATTCGTGCAATCAAATTTGTTTTGATTATTTTTGAAGATGTATTTTCTTAAAATAAGAGATATTAATTAATAATATATTAATTTGTAAATTTTTCGTTTATTTCAGCAACATCAGCACCAAGCAGTAAGTAATAAATTAATTATACTTCATTTAGTTGCATGAAATTTAAGAAAACTTTTTTTAAAACTGGAATTATTTTTGCAAACAGAAAAGAGTCAATAATCCTAATAAGGCAACACAACTTTTTTAAATTATCAAACTTTACTAGTTTAATCCTATTTACTTATTCTAACTTAAAGCTTCTTATTTGAATTTTATTTGTGCTTAAAATAGAAGATAATCTTCAACACTAATCAAAAATATTAATGGTTTTCAAAATATAAATTGATTCACTACTTATTTAACAATGTTCTTTTTTTTTTACTTTGCAGGTACCGCTGCCTCATGTAAGTATTTCATGTATAGTAACTATTTAATGCACACAAATTTTCGCAATATATTCTAGAGCAGAAATTACATACACGATAAGCTTCTAATAAATTAATAATATTATATTATTTTTTAAGCAACAGAATTAAGAACATTTTTCCTTTATGCTAAAAGTTACATTTGAATTAAATGTGAATAATAATAAATTAAATATTACAAATAGAATTCTTATTAATGCAAAATTATATTCTGCATTAATAAGAATTGAAATGACGAATTAACGAAAATAATAATTAACGAAAATATTTCAAATTCTTTCTCTTTAATACAGATTTCAAATAAAAAAAAGTCCTTCTTTTAATGTTTCCAATAAATATTACTCCATTACTTCACATGAGTTTCATATTGGGACACAAATTAAGAATAATAATTTAAAATACATTTATTTTAATAATATTTCAGAAAGCTTCAAATTTCATAAGAATTTATTTATAAACAGTAACATGAATTTTTTTCTGAGAAAATTAACTCTATTTTATGACAAAAAATTTATAGAAGGCATAATATTAAACAGTGCAGAATTTTTTTATTTAATGCTTTTTAACTCCATTTCTTATAACATTTCAATTAAGTTTGCGCTATTAATTGCTAATTTTCTTTGCAGAAAAGGAGCTCTTTGGACTGATTCGATCTATATAGCAACTATGCCGACGTTGCTATTGTGGAGGTTTTCCTGGTGGCGTTGATTCTTACCAAACAAACATCACTTAGCAGGGTTTAGGGATAAAATGCTTTGTAACATTTGATCCATTTTCTGTTCTTTTTTAAAAGTGTACAATAAATTCTCCTTTTCTTAAACTCTTAATTGTTTCTGTCTCATTCTCAAATAAAAAACACAAAATAATTAAATGAAGTTTTATGACAGTGTGAACTTATGCAAAAAAAATACATAAAAGTCAATTAGTATTTATGCTGATAACAATTAAAATTGAAAGATAGCCATTAATAATGAAAAAGATAAAGAAAAGTTCTTGTTTCCTTGTGTGATAGAAAATAATACATATGACTAAAATTACACAATATAATGCTTGTTTTATCATTATTTATCGTAATTTATTATATTTTTGTTTCGTGAGTGTAACAAACAACTAACATTAAATTCAAAGAAAATTTATTGAACATATATTCCTTTTGAATAATTAGACGAAGTCTTGAAAATAAATTCTATTGGAATAGCTTTTAAAAATTAAATTTTTAATTTACTTTCTAAACATTTAAAAGAATATTTGAATCAAGTTTTCTGAAAGTTTTTACTTAAAGATTAAAAATTTGAACTATTAGAATTAATTTAATTCAATGAATTAAGCTCTCATTTTTATGTCTAGTAATTTTAAAAATTAAAATATTGGTTGTACTTCAAATTATTCTGACCAATGAAATTTAAGATAAAAAGGCAAAATAACCTGAAATAAACTTAGCTCTGTCCTGATATTTTAAAAAATAGTTTCAAAAATTAAGTATTAAATACAAAACTCAAATTCATCAGAGAAATCAATCTTTTCATTTTTAACTTTAAAACTTGATAAAATACGTCAGAATAAAATACTTGAAAAATTTTTGTTACACTAACATTTAAATTCTAGGTAGTTTTATTAGATATAAACGGTGGGGGAAAATATTAATAATAAATGCTTAAAGTTTTCAATTATTAAAATTTTGAATTTAAGGATTTGGTGTTAAGAAATAGTTTTTTAATATTTTGTCCTGAATTTCTTTTTATTTGTATAAAAACAAAAAAAAGTGAATTAGATTTTAATCTAAAAACAAACAAGTGTTTTGTATTAAAAAACAAATTTTAATAATTTAAGATTAAATTTTCTGAGAAATTTTTTGTTTCTACCAGTATTTAGTATTCAAATAGTTTATGTATGGATAAAACTTCAGTTACAAAATTTCATAAATAATTCTGAAATTATAAAAATGCATTTTATTAGTTGTTGTTTCTTTTAAAAGATTTTGCAAGAATATCTTCTAACGAAATCTCAAAATAAAAATAATTAACCACCAAAATGAGGAAGAAATGTAAGAAAGATTTTGTTTTACTAAAAATTAAAATCATTTATTAGAACTCACACATGGTAATTGAAGAATATAAGTATCCTTTGATGCAGCATTTTGGAATGACTATTACATTTTAGCATCCATACCCGTAGGTTTAAGTTCCTCAAGCATAAAATTAAAAAATGAAAAAAATTTAAAACACAATTAGATGCTGAAAAACAAATTCAAACAGAAGGCGTATGAAAATGGATTTACCAAAAAAGGTTATTTTCAAAATTTTCAGTTTAAAAATATGAATTAAATTTATCATTGCGTTTATGGGAAGGAGCATGTTAAGGACGATTCATTAATTCGTAAGATCACAATCGTTCATAAATTAGAGGTTCAAAAAATGAGTGTTCAGTGAAGTAAATATTCGTTGTAGCAAATATTTTAATTATTACAATGAATATTTGATGAAATTTCGTTAGACTTCGAATATTTATAAAATTATCTAAATATGCATAAAACATCATTACTCGCATAGATAAATAACATTAAGTAACCAACCAAAATGTAAACACTAATCACCAGTAAAGTGTATCCTCAGTAATCATCAACAAAGTAATCACCAAAAAGTAATCGCAATGATCTAAAAATCACAAAATGGATTTCAGAAACCCTCCAAAGAAATAGTGCCTTAAAATACAGATTGTTTTACCCTGCAGATAAGGTAGATGTATCTACCAATTAGATTAAATACAGAGAATATAAATGTCCGCATCTGTGAAGCTGTTACAAAAACCTAGAAGGAACATTAAGCATTTAAACACACAAAATTTGGTCTCGATAATTGATTTTAATTATAAAAGCTGGAAAAAATTTTAGAATATTCAACTATAAGGAAACAAAATATGTTCTCCACCTTTAAATATCTAAATATTTGAATTTATAATTTGTTAATTTAATGTTCGCAATGCTTTCATAATTTGATATAATAAAGAATATTTTGTGTTGGTGATTTACTCTAAGCTTTTATGGGGAAGATGAATTAATAATTAAAGAAATGATATTTCGAAGTAAATACAGAAGACTTGAAAATTTATTAATAAACTAAAAATTTAACTATCTTTCTATACAGTGGATTTAACACGCAAGGAAAACATTAATGTAATGTTAGATTATATAGTTGTTCCAAAACGACCGCATAAACTCTACACAACTAGATTCCTCATTGCCCAAAGAAGCATTCCTGTACGAGTCATAGTTTACGAAAAACAAAGTATGACATCACTTCCGGTGCAAGAAAGACCACTTTATTGAACATGTCAACAGCAGTATATGCACAATTTAAAGCAGATGTTCAAAGTGTCTCCCGTGCATGTCGAGGCAGGCTTGAGTACGCCGTGGAATGGCTGTCATCATACGTTGTAGCATCGCGGGGTACCTCTGAAGTACATGCAGACGAGCAACTAATTCCATTTATGTGGTCACTGCGTCTCATTACATCAGTTCCTTGAAATGTCCCCATAAAAAATTCAACGGTGTAAGATCTCACGAATTTGGCGGCCATACAACCGGCCCCCCATGTCCGATCCAGGGGCCGCGTTATTCCATATCTATAAAACCATGTACAGGAGCATAGAAATGCGCCGGAACCTCATCATGCTGGAACTAAAGTCCCTGTATTGCCGCTAATATTATGTCATCGGGGAACTCGATTATAACCTCATTGAGAAACACCAAGTACGAATGCCCCGAGAGCCATTCAGGTAACAAGTATGGTCCAAGCAGGGGATCCCCGAGTATGCCAGCCCACACGTTAAGAGACCAAAATTCCTACGTTTCAGCGGCATGTGGATTGACCTGGGACTACCATCACAACAGCAACCATTCAACCATCACGACTAAAACATGATTCATCAGTCTGCAGGCTATGTGCAATGAAACCCTAATCTGTGTTCTATTCCTGCAACATCCGTTCATAGAAGGACACGCGTTTCTGAAAGTTTTCTGGTTTCAGACCTTGCATGGTTGTGTGCCGAAATGGGTGTAGTCTCTGAGGCTGTAAAATTCTGTACACAGTACTTTTACTCGAAGTTATCTCATGGACTAATGAGCGTGTTATCAACTCGGTCGTCTTTTCTACCCGCTGCAGTATTGTAAACGCTTGTGCAACGGTCAGGTCACTCCGCGGTTTTTTAGTATCGTGAAGAATTAGTTGTTGGCAAGACACTTCATGTATTATGCAGTCTGTCGTCCAGTCTATGGATGACGTGGATGACGTTGACATTGGCAGGACAGCGGGACGGATATCGACGGGAATACTCCCTAGCAGTTATTAAGGCATTTCTATTACATCGGCCGTACATCAAGTACATGCCACAGTAGTCCCGAACGAAATACATGGCCACCTTACGAAGACCACTGTTGAACTGGTATTTAAAAGGATGCAAGATGCGTCCTTTTAAATACCAGTTCAACGGCGGCTAAACGTCATTCCATGGCGCGCACATGCATGATGCGATATGTGCGACGAACGTTTTAAATATTATCGTCTGGGAAGATATGCAAATACTGTTGTTGATATGTCCAATAAAGTGTTTTTTCTTGCACCGGCAGTGACGTCATACTTTGTTTTTCGTATTTTTCTCGTAAACTATGGATCGTACAGGAACGGTTCTTTGGGAAGTTTTGATGTACTCCCAACGAGAAATCTGGCTGTGTAATGTTTATGCGATCATTTTGGGACACACTGTATAATGAAATTCTCTACAACATTAAAGTACGAGTTGAAATAGTAAATCAAATGGGAATATTGGGTTTGGAAATATGTGTATGAAATATTGTGTGTGTGAACAAGAGCTTTAATATGAATAGATTTAAGATTTTAAGAGTTGACAAATAGTATGAAAAATAGAATATGTTCATATATCAAATGAAACATGCAACTAAAAAAATCATTTAGCGAAGATGCTCTCCAGTTTGCTTTCATTATTTCATTGAATTATATCGAATAATTTTCATACGCTTAGAATAGTGGCTTTTTTTTTTTTTTGTCAATTACTATTTAAAAGTATTTATGCTTTTATCAGACGCGAATTTTTAATGATCAAAGCTAAAATATACATTAATTCTTAGATTTTCTAAATGTTACAATAATGATGAAAGCATAAAAGTAGTTTTAGTTGCCGTCGAATATTCAGATTTTAAAGCATATATAGAGAACTACATTTAATACATAAACAGTGACCACAACTAAACGACACTCTTTAAAATTTTCTACTAATAAAATTATTACTCAGAAAACTATGAAATTTAGGAATGGTATTTTGAAAAGATGATAATTTGAATGAATAAAAATCACTCAAGTTTCCACCATCAAAGATTTTCATAATAAATAAGACATTCAGTATATATTTACGTTAGTTTAAGAACTTTTGCAACAAAACTTCCAACATGAAAGCAACTATTTTCTTTTGCCACATGGAATTGTAAAACAGCAAGTTCAATAGTTAACTACAGTGTTCTGGGACATGTTAAGAACACATTGTGAAATGCTGTTTTTAAGAATAATTAAAATTTTTGGGTTTTTAGGGCTTGTGAATTGTTTCAAACACTACCAAAGACATAAATCTCATGGATTAAGGTCTAGGAATCAGACAGGTCAAAAAGAGATTACTGGTAATAAGCTCTTCTGTGAAGTGATTTCTGAAAATATCCTTAACTCGACGTGTAATATGTATAGGAGATGTATCCCGTTTAAAAATTGTATTACCAGTGATATGCTTGCAGTTCAGGAGCATTTGTATTCTATAATAACGATGCATAGTGCTGTTCAGTAATTGAGCATATGTTACTAAACTTCGAGTATTTATTTACTCGAGAAAATATATGTCGAGAATAAATAATGTGAAACCACACTACATTGTTACTTCAGGTGTTTGCAACGCAACCCATAAGTTAAGCACGAATTTTCTTGTTCTCAAATTCGGCAGTAGTGAATATACCCTGAATTCTTGAAATAAAAATACGCATATATCATTAAGATATTATGAGATCATTCTGAATCAATCTCAACAAGAGCAAAAAATTTCAATGTTAACCAATGCTGACTCTTTAAATCCTATCGAAACCTTTTTTGCTTAGTTTGAAATTTGTAACATAATAACAAAAGGTACTCCATATGATCTTCCAGACAATTCAAACAAGTATATTCAATTTTTCTGCGACGTGAGGAGTTTAGGCACCGGTGACCTGGTTCATTAGGGCGTCGTGATTTTCTTTAACGCAAGGTAATAGGTTTTAAAACCGACTTAACCAAAAATCTGTCATGTTCTATAAAAGCAGTTGTAACATGTTAAATTGCTCATGGTGGTAGTGAATGATATTTTTTGGGGAGTGAGGGAAGAGCTAGTATTGTAGAATTTCTCTCTTTTGCTGTATCCCCTCTCCTAAATTAGGAAGATTTGCAACTTTCTTCAGCAACTTCTACCTAACTGGTAGAGAACAGCTCTGCGCTCTATCAACTAGGTAAAGACAGTTTGTCGATAGAAATATAGAAAAGTATAAAGGTGGTCACAATGCGGACACTGGTACAGCGTGTTCGTTCTGAAGCACAACATTCTCTCTCTCTCTCTCTCTCAATTGCTTCTGCCAAAATTTTTCTTCCTTTTTCAATACGAACAGTGAAATAATCCATTTCTCCAAACTTGTCTATTATTAATGAAAGATTTTTGGCAGTCAATAGATATTTTCATATCCACTTAAAAAAAACTAAATTTGCTTAAAGCAATTCTAGAGAAATTATTGTTTTGTTCAAACAATTTAATTGACTATTAGCCATAGTGAGCACAATGTGAAAATCAAATTTTTAAGAAAGTTTTTAGATTTTATAAAGCTGCTGCTACATTTTTTTTGTTGCTCTTTTTGCAGTTACTTATACCTTTGAAAGATAATTTTATACAGAAAAAAGTTTAAGTGCCTACATTTCCATTAGAATATTTTTTTTCACTCTAAATATGCAAGTAGTTAGTATTTTTTTACATTTTAATGAAAACAATTGACCTATAATTTAATCGATATCACTTTGCTGTCGAAAGTTAAATTAAGTGGATTTCAACAAATATATTAACAGATAAATCCATGTAATTAAAAATCGCAGGTATTTAAGATAGTGTATAATTTAATGAATAAGAAATATTGTGATTGAGTGGTTTATGGATAAAAATACGAGGGAAATCTAAATGAAGAATAAAATTTATCATAAAACAACTTTGTAGGCGAAACACTGAACTTTTTTTACTCAAGCAATTATGGCCACCCCAGTGTAAGCAAATATATTGCTGTTAAAATTTTATTTACATTTAAAATCATTTCATGCACACTTTTTATGTCCTTTTTTAATTATATAAACAAGTTTTGATAGAGAAAGCATATTGATTATTATGAAAATTTCCACATTTATCCAAAAGCAAAATATCTTTATTTAAACCATCAAAATGTAAAATAAAACAAAAGAGTTTAATGGCTGAAATACATAGATACATATTTATCACACTCAAACAAGAACACATACACATTTGAGTATTCTGTTACCAAGTATAAATTGACCATACAACAATAATATAACTAATGGGAATTATATTTCTTATTAAAATATAAATTAAATTTTTACTATTAGATGCACTCTAAAAATATTTCTTAACCATTTTTATTTTTAATTAAAATAAAATATTATTGAAAAGTTTGAATTATATCAATGCAGTAACATAATTAAAATAATTTATACTGATTCAAATAAATAAAATAATCAATTGCAAATTCCATGAATAAAAAAGTTATTTTTGACGCATTTTTCTGTTTTTACTGAATTTCTCACGCGACCTATGCTCCAACTCATCCTGTAGAAGTCATGTAAATTGTAATTTTACCAATATATTTCCTTGCACCTGGTCCAGAAATGGTCTCTACCAATAAAGCCTTCGTAATTTAGAGGCAGGGACTATTGCTTTACGTTTCGGTTGCTTGGTTTTATTCATTAATAAGTCCTATTGTCTTTGATATTTTATTTTAACAGTCATTAATCTAACAATAATAATTTTCATAATTAATTTCCATAAAATGAGCTCCACATCATAATACACTGGTGCCAATACGGCCTTCGTACGACCGTATCCAAATAGTAACTGAGCTAGATTCCCCATCGGATAGGAAAGATGCGCTTCTCATTCCATTTTTAGGGATTTACTGTGGCTGAGTTGCCACAGGGATCAAGCAGAAGACTCCTAAATACCTGACTTGCCATCTTCAGATGTATCATTTCACTTGGAAGACATTGCGATCACAACTTATTCAACGTGCCCGTACTTTCTTTAAAGAACCCTAAGGGTCTTCACTTAAGTTATGATTCGAACTCACAACGTTCCTATAATAATAGATATAATCTAACCTTCCAGGCCACCGCTGAAACTGTAATATGAAGTTCAAGACAGATTTTGAATAGGATATGAAAGCATTTCCTCCAGATTATTATCAAGACACGGCATAATGATGAGTGCTGTATAAGCAGAAGCAATGTTTATACAAGAAAAGACTCCGTGTTCCAAACTGTTCAGATAATGGTCGAAAAATGCTATTGTCTAAAATACCTTTGTACACACCAGAATTCACAGACTTGTCAATAAAAATTAGCAGATCTAGCTGAAACTAGACGAAACTATTCCATCATAATATTACTCTAGTCAAATTTTACGGTAGAGAAAATACAATCCAATAAATACCGTTTTCCCAGCATTCATCAGTTCTATACACGCTGACCACAGTGTTCCAGACCACGTTTCTTGATTCACTTTGCATAATATTCTTCTACTGTTTCAAAATACTAATATGGCACTTTTTTTTTTACACCATAGCTCTCCCTCCCTCGTATTGGTATATTTGATTATTAGCTTACTAGTTTCAGTGCGACAATCATTAAAATCAAGTGTTCTTACTTCTCGGTATGCATTCTTGTCACTGATCTGCATACCTGTGAGCGAAGACAGTAATCCTCTGCAATATCTTATAAAAATATCTGTATTTTTAGCACCTTCTGGTGTTTATTAATTAGTTTCTTTAGCCTAAAAAAGCGACAATTTAGTTTTGCGTTTCCATAGTGATACCATTTGATAATGATTTGTCTAAATATCAGTGGGATCGAATTGAACTGATGCGAAATCTTGTTGATCGCCTATCCAAATATTTAGTCATCATCAACCATATCCATTTTGAATACATTTAAATTTTTTTAATCTTAAAATGATTTTTAGTGATATAGTGCACTGATTCAGAAATGCTGCATTTTTTTTTTTTTCAATTTATGTAATTTATAATAATTTTCCGCAATATACAAGCTTACACATTAATGGAAATCTAATCATTACAAACTTGATAATGTAGATTATTAATTTTGCAATAATTGTTGCCATGTTTGTATGTTTATAATTACTGCAATAACAATAACAATAATAAATGACGTTAAATTACCATTCTGAAGACAAGCATAACCAGTTTTTTTAGGAGTTAATAAATTAACAAAAAATACATTACTAGGTATATAAAAAAATCTTGACGTAAAAATAATTGATTTAATAGAAGATTACAGGAATGCGTATTAGAAGAAACATAGTTCCATCTTGAAAAATCCAAAAGTTTTTATAGTAATATTTTCATTATTTAAGTCAAAATTATTAAATAATACAAAGTTAGACTTATTATAATGGACATCTAATAATTACATACAAATTTAGGTAAATTATTGAAACATTTACAATGCAGATTATCAATTTTGCAATGATTGTGTTTATGTTTTAATATATATTATTTTAATAATAACTTGTGTTAAAATGCTAATCTAAAAATTAAATAAACCAGCTTCTTCCAAACGGTAAATAAGTTAGTAAAACAATAAGTAATAATAATATTTGTTTTAGCATATGATTACAGAAATGATGATAACAAGAAGAGTCTTTGCCTCATCCCATGTTATCCAAACATTTTTAGTCATATTTTAATATATATATATATATATATATATATATATATATATATATATATATATATATATATATATATATATATATATATATATATTTGAAAATATGACTAAAAATGTTTGCATAATGATGTGGATTAGCGTTATATCACATTAAATCATTTTTTAAAATAAAAGGGAAAATATACCAGTTAATGTAAGTTGTAATTCCTTATTAGTATTAAGTCAATATAGATTAAATCTTAGAATTCTTGCCACATGTCTCTTATTAGGAAAATAAGTATTCAAATAAACACAGTGCATAGAAAACAAAGCTGATCAATGTAATTCAACCTTACATGTTACTTTAAATGTTTTTAATAAAAAAAAATTGCATATTTTTATCTTACTTACTTTAAATGTTTTTAAAGTAAGTAAGATAAAAATATGCAATTTTTTTTTTATATTGCCCCTTGTTCCTTAGGAAAAGCTGATAATTAGTTATATTTTTCATGTGACTGAAAATGTGAAAAATGAAAGCTAGTTAGTAAAATGAAATAAAAGCTAGTGAATATTTCCATTTATATGGTTTTAATGCAATAAATACATATTTAATAAAATCAAAACATACATTAGAAATAGGTTAAATTACAATAGTGAATGATAAACATGGCCATACAATTAGACGAGTTCTGTGGAGATATTCAACTTGCAAATATTAAAAAATGAAGATCTATAATAATTGTTAACAAATGAAAATTTTGCGATAAAATTCAAATTTTCTTATAGGGTTTTATGTATAGCATTCATTTTAAGACCTTATTTTAGCTTAAAACTTTAATTCCAACCTCTGAATAAAAATATTTTTTTTTCCAAGATTCGTAATATTGGTTGGAGAATGTTTAGTAACTTATAGTTATTTTTAAATTATTCCTAATAATATAAAATTTAAATATGAGTTAAAATCTACTCAAGAAAATCCAGTGAATTTTACTTTCGAAATATAAAATTTAAAATATGTAACAAAGTAGAAAGTGAAAACAATGTTATCAAAAGTAACAATCCCAATTAAATTGGTGGCGTCATCTAGCGGAGCGTTTGTACATTATATATTTTAAAGAATAAAATTCCTTTCACTTTCAGAAAGAATAAAACAAACTTTCTTTGTTTAAAGGGAATCATTTTATATTTGAGAAATCTTGCAATATCTCTCAATAAATTTTTTCTATGACATTATATTTCATTAAAATACGAAATTACATGTAAAATTTTCTAAAAGGATAGAGCGACTAAAATCGCTTGCTATTTTATACAAAGCAGCTTATTCCCCGATATCCTTATTAATATTCTCTAAATATCAATTTATCATTTTGAAAGAAATAAAATGAAATTAAAATTTTCCATTATTTGAATAAGTATGATATTTTCGCTTGCCTGTATGATTTCCTTTTCACAAAAATCTTAATGACGGGACGGAGCACGCAATATATAATTCTGCATATGCATGCAAAATCCTAACAAATACTAAGTTAGGCATGATAAGGTAACTAATTTAGGAAAAGGCATTAAATAATGATGTAAGGATAAAACATTTTTATTTTTTATGTCACACATTTTTAACTACCCAAATTATTTTGTTCAGATTATAGTTTTATGTGATAAGTTTGTTTAACACACATTTGTCGTCCTATATGAAAATTCTGTATCTTTTTATGGAAAAAAGATTAAAAATATAAAGATTTTTTTATGAAATCGTATCTTTCAATCATTTTATAAATTTTTTAACAATGTTATAATAATCAGTACATAAATCGGCAAATTCTTTTAATTCAGTTTTTAATATAAAAAATATTAATTCAGATACAAATTATAAACTCAGTTTGACTCCTAAATTTAAAAAGACATTAATAAATTTTAAATTGTTATTGATTATGCACATATTTATTATACACATTCAAATTGTCATATTAATCATACACATTCAAATTATATACATCGTCTTGGATAAATATTTTTCATTTCTACTTAACAATTAAAATTCACTTAACAATAAGGTTCATCAGTTAAAATTATTGTATTGGCATTTATTTTTCTAACTGACTGTCTATTCATAGCAAAAGAATCTGATTTTGTACATTTTTCAAATCATTTAACATTAAAGTCACTATTCGACAGTTAAATTTTATTTTTAAAAAACTAAATCATTTCCATTGTATTAAAATTTTTTGAAAGACACTTCCAACTAGATTTAATAGGAATGCACTAAACTACCCCTAGTTATATTAATTTCTTATAATATGTTTCAATAAATTTAAATAAATATTATATTTTGCTACAATAATACAAAACTTAGACCCTTAAATATAGGCTTATCTAAATAGTAAATATTTTAAGAATGCAAATTTTTGTATTTTAAAATGTCATACATTATTAACACGTAAACTTTTATGTGGATTATATAACCCCAATTCAATAGAGTCTTACGAAAACTTCTCAAGACTTTACTGCAGTAATAGGCTGAAAAGATTTAAAATCGCAAAATAAAAGTCTCCAAGAGTTTGCATAACTGTAAAAGATATTTTACAGTTATGCAAATTCTTGGACATTAAAACGTTGCAGAGAAAGCAAAATCTTTAAATTATCTCTTAAAAAGGAATTTTAAAATTTTTACGATTAAAAAAAGGATTTATATTCAAAAAGATTATATAAATCAAATTTGTATTTTTTCTAGAATCTAAAATAAGAAATTATTTAATTATCTATTCATAATATAAGCTAGTAACTTAGTTTTAGAAAAATTTAACTACATTATTTTTCTAAAACTAAGTTACTAGCTTATATTATATTAGCTTTTTATGAGACTTAAAAATTTGTAGAGACATTATGTATTTACGGCAGAATCTTGATAGAAGAAGATAAACCCCAAACTATTGTTTGTTTTAAATCTGATAATTTTTTTAATATTTAATAAATTTCCAATTGATGATTGTTTTATTACACGTAACTATTTTTATATCATTTAATGAAATAAAATTTTTTCATCCTTAGTTTTATGCTGCGGTACATTATATATTTTCATCACTTTCTTGAATATATCTTGAAAAAGAAATATGAAGAGCTTTCTAAAAAATTAAATATAGCATTGAAACTGTACTTCAAATGTTACAGTAATTACATATAATTCTTACACTACCCCAAGTCTTAAAATTGCGAATTTTGTATTCCAATGTAGTTCCTTTTTAACTAATATATTCGTTTTATAAAATCATGAAAATGAGAATTCATTATTCATTAATTATTTAAAAATTTACTATAAACTTTATTGATGCTCTCTAGTGCAATTTTTCTTAAAATAAATAAACTTGAATCTTATTGAAATAAGTAAAAGGAATTAGAAAAAAGAGATCATTTTAATGATTCATATTTAATTTTATTTTTATAAAATTAAGTATGAATCGTTGAAATGTTTTATCTGAATTTTAATATCTTGATTAGTCAAAAATATTTTCATTGTCATTCAGATTATATTGTAATCCATTCTAACCATGAGCAATCATTTTGATTTCGGAACATATTTCACTTCATATATGATATATTACTACAATCAAAATATTGCTCGAGATTTTTTAATAAATTATTTTTGAAAAAAAAATATTTATTTATTTCCTTCAAATATTTTGAGAGTTTGAAAGAATGTAGAAAGAGTCAAATGTTTGTTATTTACTCAAATTTTAACCGATCAATACAGAACATTATCTATTTTATTATTTATGAGTAAAATAATATTTTTGAGCAAAAATGGATTTTATCGTCTGCATGTATAAGAACAAACTATTTTAATGACATATTTATCAAAAGAATACTTTTTGTGTGTAATAATTATCAAAAATGTAACAGTATTTATAAGAAAGAACATGCATGAATAGTTTTAAAAAAAACTCTGAAAATATAATCGTTTTCTTTCTTGGAATTTTTTGGCTCTAGTTTATAATTAGCGAAATTAATTTTAATTTGATCTTTCTTCAAAAGATCAGATAAGTTCCTAGTTTTGATGTGACATCCCCGATGACGTGCTAGCTTCTCTCGGAACACCATCTGTTCATAATTATCTTTCATCTCTGTATTTCTCAATATAAGAGTGAACATACCTTTTTATCATGCAGTTATATCTCTAGAAGATTTGCCGAATTTTCACATGTTCTTCCTTTAAAGATTCTAATGATATAAAACATTGGCTCTTAAGCGATCTTAAAGTTCTTACAATTGAGAAATTTGGGAAATAAAGACCCAGACTATATATATACTTCACTGTGAAGGGTATTATGTTCTTTAAGTCATAATTTAATCTAACAAATGACAAATTGGCTTTATACGTTCAAATTCTCTCTCTTTCTAAAGAATTTGGAAGAAGGTGTTTATTTTAATAGACAAAGTCTCATAAATAACAATTCTATAAGATGCAGGAAATATTACTCGCACTCGAAAACATTTCCTTACATTTATTTCCTATTTTCAATAACTGTACTTATTATTTGAATTAAAATCTCATTTTTGAATAAAATCCATTATAATTTTTTTAAAAATTGTAAAACTAAATTGGTTATGACACAAAATTAATTATACATATGTAATTAAACACTTAAATATACTGACTCATAATCAATGTAAGCCATGTAATTGCTTTAAAAAATTATATTCATAGCATAATTGCTACAGATAAACTCTGATTAAGTAGGTGATAGAACTCAGATAAACTCTGATTAAGTCTATCAAGTGATTACTCTGATTAAGTAAGAAGTAGTAAAAATATTGATTATATTGTAATATAATCAATATTTTTGGAGAAATGACATAATAAAATATAGTAATTGTGACCATAATAAAAAATATTGTTTGCTTTAACAAATTCATGTATACTATTTCAAGCATTTTCCCAATTACAGAATGAAATTATTTATAATTAATACAAGTATTTAAAGTTATTTTAAGACTCCTAGCAGTTTTGTGTTAATATTCGTAAATGTGCAGGCTTCGTTTATATTTAGAAGCACGATCCAGTTTCTTAAAGGAGTGCTGTTAAATTCTCTGGTTTGATAAGAACTGCGTATCTGCGTGCTTTCTGAAAATTAATTATTTGATAATCACTGTTGACAAAAAACTTATGAGAAATCGTTATTTCATGAATTATTTATATTTGTTTTGAGTAAAATAAAAAATATAATTACTAAATTTCAATCACAATTTATCTCTCGGGTTCCCACTCATGCTGATTTCAATCAATGATTAAAACTTAAATTACGTGAAAAGAATCGATAAGTCAATTCCACTTATAGCATCGAAAGTAAATGGAAATAAACGCCATTTATTAATTGATGAGGGCCAAAATTAAGGAAAATGCATCCTCTAAATAAGATACTTCGTAGAAAAATACAAATAAGAAAACTGTCCGCCAGGGAGTGCATATGAAACTACTTGAACTTGTCCTTTAAAAAAGAAATTGAGGATTGAAAAAAAAAAAGTAATGCGTGCGAATATCCAATAATCTACTGTTTATGACCGTTTCAGAAAGTGGAGCACATTCGATCTTGTTCTCATTAGATGTTAATGGGGAAGAAAAGTAACTGTGAGATATATATAGAATAAAAATGCGTTATGCCAATGGCACTCATTTCACTACTTTTGGGTGTCAACTTGTGGTCTTATTTATGTAACAAATGGCTTAGCTAATTTAGATATTCGTTAGCATTACTTTTTACTATTTAGAAACATTCAATTTATGTAAATTATTTGGTTGACGATGAAAGTTTATACAGTTTCCATGTCAATTTTAGTCGAAATATATTTAAAATGAATTGTTTTCTTTTACAGAAACTGTTTAAGAACAAGTCTGATAGTATTTTCACTTCCTTATGGAACTGAAAATAAAGCTTGAGATAAGACAAATGCAAACTTTAATTTATTTTCTCGTTCAGATTTAACTATCACAATTGCTGTTTTTATTTTACAGAAAACATTGGTCTACAAAATAACTTTTTTCTTTGAGAAAAACTAAATATAACTGGAATCTTATTAACTTCCTTTTATGAGTTTAAATATGTACTGAGATTTTCTCTATCAGGCAGTGTGTTTTTTGACACATTTTTAAAGTTCTAATAGAATTGATACTAGGAAAATATTAAATGAATATTCAGTTAATTCTAGTTTACCTAAAAAATTATATACTTTGATTTTCTACTGTATATTGCATTAGAGTTATCTCTCTTCGTAGTCCAGAGGTAGTCGGCCAGCATACTGGAGCTTTACTTGCTTTAGAATCTCTTTTCTATGGTAGCGATCTGCTGATGAAAACAGTCACCATGCTCATCAGAAACAGCTCCAAGATTGCTTAAATGGCGGTCAAAAAAAGTGAAATTTTAAGGACATAATACAGCTCATTCATTTATATGAACATAGATTATCACACAATATTTTCTTATAATTTTCTTCTTTATTACTGCCAAAACATCCAAGAAAAATATTTTTGTATGATTTCCACGCTGTGTTTTTCGATGGATTCAACTGTTTAATAAAATGTTCATCATGCGGTATTATAGATCTTGTTTCCATATTACGTCCATTAATTTTACATCCATTAATTAAATGCAATATTACGTCCATTAATTTTGCATCACTTATTTTAAAAAAATTAGATTTTAGTTACATAAAGGCATCACAACTTATGTCTATGACTTTCACCAAATTTTCCATCAGCTTCATTTTTATTTGTACAGAAGACATAAACACCTTTAGGGGAACCATTAAAGGAGTATTTGATACATTTTTATATCCTGGAATAAGAGATTCAAGTTTTAACTAGTGTTTCCTTATGTAATGAGACTTCCTATGACTATTGTCCCATTCACACAAAAACAACCAAATTTTATGTATCCAAGTTGCAAACTGAACAATAATACTATTACTTTTAAGTCGTCTAATATACTTCTGTCCCATTTATTGCATTGAGTTTTCCCAAACAATTTCATATTTTCATATGTATCTTTCATATTACTAGCATGCGCGTGTCAGGTATTGATAGTAATTCATTTCCATAGTGACTTTCGATGAACTTATGAACAATCGCTGATCATGTGGCTGGTGTTGATATCCAAAAGCCTCCATTGCTAAACTAACATTTTGACAAAAAAACTACGTTTGCTTGTTTAGAAAAGTAACCTTTAAAATCACTATGTCGATTACGATAAAAACATATTCATACGTCTTTTTTATGTAGATTCTAGCCTTTGAGCCAAGAACTTAAAAGCTCTGTCGACTGTAAGACAAATTTGAAACCTTAGGTAAAATAATTAAAATCTTAACCTAATTAAAATCTTGTTGAGATAAAATGTGAGGTTTTAATAAACTACCTGGTTTAAAGTTAGGTTCATTTATCCCCTTTTCCTTCGTCTTCAGTGTCAGTTAATCGGAGTTATCACTTATGGTAAGAAACACACTTGACACTTTTGTAAAGGATTCACTTCACTATGAAGTATGGGTGTCATTGCGGAGGCCAAATTGGAATATTTTAAAGCATATTTCGTTTTGGATGTTATTCCTCTTATGTTTGCTGTGTAAAAGTAACAGTCAATTGAATGGTCCTTTTGTTTCCTCCAAATTATAGAGACTAAAAATGCCATATGATGAGAAAATTTTTCCATTCCATCAGGTTTAGTTGTTTTTCTAACAACCATTTGTTTGTCTAACAAAGGACATTTTTTTGCATACGATGGTTATTTAGACCGGTACCTGCATATTAAAAAGGATTCGGAGCAACTACAAACATTCTAGCCCAAGGTGGTAATCGAACTTACAAACAGTTGAACAGAAAGCAGAAGAACTAACCAGCTGGAGACTTTCCATTACATCAGAAGCCTTAAAATGATACACGGCAGATATTTTTATCAAGATCACAGTCTCTATCAAAATCACCAACTTTACAACAACAGTTCATAACATTGTTTCACAAGAGAGAGAGAAACTTTGACTTTGAGACTCGTATATGTCACTTTTTTTTTATACATGTATCAGAAGAAGGAAGGAAATATTTTTGATAAAGCAAGAATAGCACAAACGCTCTTAGAACACGATTCGATAAGAGCATCTGTCTATTTGGCGTCAAATTATTCTGGATAAATTTAACCACAATTTGCAAGAATAAAAAAAAAATACAAACTACATTTACGAAAAAAAAAAAAGTAATGCATAATGATAGGAATCTAATTACATATTAGGACTCAATGTGTAAAACTACATTATAATCACTATTTAGTTTTCTAGAGAACAAAGTTATGCTAATTAGTGAAATCGTTGTTTCTATAAAGCAGTTGAGTTCAAGAACTCTTAAGTATAATCTTATGTATATTGTTATTAATATTGTTTATCACGAAATAATGCTATTACTTATCAAAGAAATCTTTATTTTTAAAAATTATAATAATAAAGATATTATGTGCAACCTTTCTATATCACACGAAAGCTAAACTATTGATTATTAGACTTAGCATTACTTGTCACAAATGACATCAGAGATTGCTTCATAAATATAGTGCTATCAATTCATCATCAACAAGCAAAGTAGATTCCTTACCTGCATCAACAATACTATTTGCACCATAGAAAACTATTGCAAATTAAACCGAATAAGAATCAATGATGTGTACCCACAGCACTGATTAATAATATTTTAACTGTGGAATTAAATTTTAATATTTTAAACTACTTGCTTTTTTTAAATTGCTTAATATTTGAAAAAAATTTATATTTTAATTAACTGATAATTAAAACTTTATACTTGATATTTTTAATATTTAAAGTTTTAATTACGTTTTATATTAAAGTAATAGATTTAAAGGTTTTAAAATATTTAAATGTTTTGAGGAAGGAAAAAGAAAATAAAAATTTTATTTTAACACGGATATAAGAATCATTTTAAGGGTTTATTAATAGTTTTATAATTTATAAGTTTAGTTTAGGTTAGGTTTTCTGAATAATGCTATTTATATTGTACATAATATCCGTCCAATTATTTGCTATTGTTGTGAGATTCTCATCACATCCCCAGAGAAAGTAGTTAATATTCTTGAGGTTTTCCAGAACCACACACACAAGAATTGCGAATTGTTACTGGAGCTGTGAAAACTACCTCTGTTCTTGTAATGCAACTCCTAACCGACTTGGAACCTGTTTTCATCATTTTATTAAAAGAAAGGTGATCCTGCTGTACCAAAAACTTGTGCGTTTACCTGGCAACTCATTCTGGAGGAACTATAACAAAGAGATCCCTAGAAATCTTAAGACTCAAATTGGCTTCATCCAAGTTACCCAGAGAGAATCCGATGCTTTAAATTTGAGTAGAGACTATTTAATTTTACTTCCTCCTATTTGCCCTATAGATTATCTGAATTTGAACATAAATCTTGATCTTATTCAAAAAGTTGTTAAAAAAAATGAGTGATTTACAACTAGAGACTATTGAGGTTCGCTATCCTGAAAATGAGTGTTTGCATGTTTTCACTGATGGTTCTATGTTAGAAAGAACGCATGGTGCAGGAGCAGGTATCCATTGTGACCTTTTCAGTTTTTATTTACCAATGGGTCCTCTTTTCACAGCCTTTGATGGTGAAATTGAAGCTATTACTGTGGTTATCCAACAGCTATCGATTCGCAGTCACTTTTTTAAAAGAACGGTCATTTTATCAGATTCTAAGAGAGCGATTCTTCAAACTCTTTTGAATAATCAAAACAATTCCCAAAGAATTTTAGAATGTAGACCTTTGCTTAAGGCTCTGGCACTCAGAATTTCTCTCCAATGGATCCCTGCCCATTGTGGTATTTTGGGCAATGAAAAGGCTGATTCACTGGCTAAAAAGGGAGCCTTGATAGATCAACGCATGAATCGCCCTCTTTCATTTCATTCAACTAAATTGTTTGATAACCTGACTCTCAAGAAGACTCTTAAGCAGGATATTGTTCAACTTTCAACGTGCATAATATTCATTGCATAATACAAGAGATGGAAGATTTTGGGGGAGGAAAGAGCTGTTCCCGTTTTTCCAAGAAAGACTGCAGTGGCCCTTTCTAGAGGTCTAACTGGACATGATTGTTTGCGGGACCATCTCTATAGGACTAGAGTGATGGATTCCCCGGACTGTGTTTTGTGTGACTCTGGTCAACCAATGATTTTTGAACATTTAAATAATTGTGTGGTTCTTTCTCAGTATGAGGGCATTGTTGAAAAGTATTGGAGAGACCGTGAACTAATGGCTTAGGCGCTAATGTTCGGCATTTGTAAATAATATTGTACATTAAAAAAGAAATGATATCCACCTTATAATTTAACCTTGCTTGTTTGATAATGTGATTTTCTAATTTTTTTTCTTTAATCTTTTTTCTGATTCAATGAATGTTTCTTATAATGTATAACATCTATTTCTAATTGATGGACACATTTTTATTTTCTGAGTTTTACTCAGAAGCAGACTTGTGAATAAATGAAGCATAAAATATGTGTCTATAGAAGCAGGTTCAAGCTAATTTTTAATTTGAATTATAAATGTGTTTATATTACAAAAGAATGACATCAAAATAGTATAATAAACACATCTTATGACACACAAATGTACTTTTTAACACAATCATTTCACAATTAGAAACAAATTGATGCACTCTACATTAAGTAATATTTAATCAAATATAATGTTTATCACATGATAATGGAGTACTGGTTATTTTTTGACTTTAAAATGTAATGATGGATACCATTTTGAAATTGAAACTTTTGAACTATTCTTTAAATGTTAAAAAGATTTATAATATATTTTTGTGATATAAAACACTTTACATGTTAACATCAGAAATACATGCATGAAAATTTATTGTTACTTTAATAATTGATTACATAACTATTTGGTCATTTTATACTACAGCTACTTTTGAGCCTAGTTAAGTTACAGATTGTTACACCTATAATTCATTTAATGAAATTTGTGTGTATTTATTATTTTATTCTTATAATAATTCTAATTTTTCTTTATATACATGCAGATAGCTAGGCATACATATATGTATAGCTTTATTCTTTATATATAACTAACAACAACTAGTCACCGACAAATTTTCCAAAATTAATCATGAATGCAACAATCAAAAATTATTCAAAATAAGGAATGGCCAGTTTTAATTTTAGTTTTTCAATGTGAAATATTTAGTATTTTTGCATAATTTTTCCAAAGAAAATTGGGTTCTCACACTTTGTCGCCGTAAGATCTAGCGCATTTTCATGGAATCATTTGTATAGAAATCATATTACTTTTTTTATGACAAAATATTTTAAATGACACATTAAAAGTATTTCTGCATTATTTAAAAAGAGTGCATTAGGAAGAAAATAAAATATTATTTATTACGAAATATACTTTGAACATAAAAAAGAATGTGAATAAACACATGTTATCGCAGTAATCAAAATAAAAGCAAGTTGAACAACTTGCTACATTTAACTTCTTGGAGAAAGTTAAATGCAGCTTCCTTAATATTAGGTTGACTACGCCTCTAATTGATTCACTATTAGAGGCGAAAACGCTCGAAGCTACATATTCAGTAAGCCCTTATTTACCCTGAAAACCTCAACAGTTTTCGAAGTTGTACTATTTAACAAAAGAGAACGATTTATCTTCCTTTTTCACGGCCTTCTTTATTTTTTACAACAAAAACTTGGGAAAATGCCAGTGGGAAAAATTATATTTAATTAGATGTTTATGATTCATTTTTTATGCTAAATTATGTACTAGTTCATTGACCTATTAATGGGAGAACATGTGGAAAAATGTGAGTTTCTGTATTATCTTAACAATGGTAAAAAGTATATACTAAACAAAAACTTTTAAATAATTAGTGAGACAAATAATACACGAATGCTTCAGTTTTCATGTGCTTTAAACTCAAGACAATTGAAGTATCAATCGTTTCTTAAATTATAATAAATATTATATTTTTAAAGATGAAGATTTTTGAAAAGGATTGAATTTATATGAAATGCATTTTTCTATCTTTTTTAGAAATATTCTTCAAAATTACTCATCTCATTCATAAGAGCACTTGATTTGTGAAAAAATCCAAATTTCTTTTTGAAAAAATGCACAACAAATGAGAAACGTTTTTAATGTTCAATTCTTACTCAGTTTGAAATGATGAAAATACTTATCTTGTAAAATTTGTTTTCAGGCAAAAATAAGAAAGCTAACAATGGATGCGCTAAATATATATTTAAACGTATTTATTAAATTACTTTCAAGTTTAAATATTTATCAGATTTTACAGATAATTTTAACTTTTAGAAGTTCAGATTGGGCGATCAATTTTTCAGGTAAATTTCTTCCTACCGAAATTGATATTGAGAATCGCTATGTTGTTAAAAACACTGACAGTTCTTATATCTGTGCATTTTTTTTCAACACAGTTTTAATGCAATAAAATGCATTAGAACTATTAAAACAGACAATTCTGATGCAAGCTCATGAAATTTTTGAGTCATGATTACATTAGAGAAAATTGATTCGGATTTAAAGTTAGAACGTCAAGACGTTATACTGGACCAGTTTACTTAAGAAAATTATTCGAAAATATCTGTATAAGAATGAAACTACATTGAAATTGAACGGAACTATTCTGCCTTATTTTAGATCGTTCAAAATAAAATATAGTAATTCAACGTTTTCTCGTCATTATTGTCATATTTGTTTGTTTGTTTTTTCAGGTATTGAAAATACAGATTACCTTGCAAAGAAGGGCGCTTTAATTACGCAGACTCCCACTCGCGTTATGCCCTTCCGTTCTATTAAACATCTTGTCACAAAAGAACTCTTAAGTCCTGAACTCATGAAGAGCTAACTAACCGCATTGCTCTTAAATCTTGGAAAAATGCCAGCCTAAATCTGCGCAATAGCCCAAGACATAGAGTGGTGGCTGAATTCCGCCTTGCCACCGGGCACGACTGTCTGCGGAAACATCTGTATAGATTTGGTATTGTTCCTTCTCCGGTATGCACTCTTTGCAACATTGGTGAGGTCATGGACGCAACGCATCTTCCTCGCTGCCCTGCACTTCGTAAGACGTCTCTAACTGAGCGCTATTGGGAAGCTAGAGACATGTTAAATTAATAGACTTTGTTGCAGTATCTTTCTGTGTTATTGTTCTATCTTTTTTATTTATTTTGCTGTAACTGTCTATAATCTGCCATTGGAAATATTTTTTTTTTTGTTTTTTTCTTAATCAAATATGTTTAAATTAATATGGGGAAAATTGTTTTCATTCAACAACTGCTATATTCTTGGTATATATTGTCAAGCGAAATATTTATCAGAAAATTGTGATGCTATGTGATTCATGTATTCAGTGCCAAAGATTGTTTTGCATTTTTCGAGAATATGGAAATCATTTCAAATGACGGTAATGTCATTGTGAAAGGAGTGAGTGTGACAACCTCAAGGTCTTCTCATTTATATAGTTTTCTTTTCTTCTCGTCATAATAGGCATATTACATGATATTAATCGCAAAATATTAATAGTATAGTATATGATATTAGATAACTTCTATCTTCAGGCATGAAACAAAAATTTGCTAATATGTTCACTGATTTTTTTTTCGTCATAGAAGTTTTTAAATACTTTATTTAAATTTTAGGTGTTTTCCTTTTATATACATATCTCTCAGAAAACAGTTTATATTAAATATTTTTTCATACATCATTAATTATAAATTAGATTGATTATTTTCATTGAAATGAAATGATTTTACATTTATATTCTTTATTCGTTTATATTTGTCAGCTCATTTTTTTAAATTTATGCTCTATGATATCGCAGTAGATTTTACTTTGAAATCTGAATAAAAACGTGAAGTTAAAAAAAACGAAATAATCATATTTTCGGTTTGTTGAAGTGAAACCACCGATCCCCATTAGTTTTCTTAAAGCAACTAAAAAATTTTAGTCACATATTATATTTATAAATCAAAATACTTTTCATATAGATAAAATATGACTATTAATTTTATTTCCATTAATGTTACACATGGTTGATTACTTTTATAACTTCATCACACAGTTGTTGTGGTATGTTTTTTTCTGTGGTTGGGAGAAGAATGATGCGATTATGAAGAAATAATTCAAAATTATTAAACATTCGTCTAGCAAACATAAAACTAAATGGAAAGATAAAAAACAAAAATAATTTTGGTAAAAGTGAAAATTAGGTCAAATCAGCGCCATTTGGCGAAACATTTTTGCCCAAATGGAGATGACGTAGGTATTGGAATTTGATTAACAACTCATAATAGCCGCCGATCAACTTTTTGAAAAAGATAGCAGCTCTTTAAGAAATTGGGAAAACATTGCGTCATTTTTAATTAAATAAGCCTACTAGTATATATATATATACTTAAACACACATACATATGTACGTATGTATATGTACTTTGAAAACCAAAATGATAATATAGGTCTGTTACTGCATGTTCTCCTTTGTCCTTTCCTGATAAGTCGATAATTTCGATACCAGATAAATGGTCTGTTTAATGGCCCAAAGCTGCTGTGAGACATTTTAATGTCCATGGCATAATTGTATTCTATAAAGATTTTTTTATAGATAGTGAGCCGTATTTACATAGAAATAAGGTAGGAGATCCGGAATGCTCCCATGCAAGTTTTTTAACAGACATGCTTGCAGAAATCGAAGATTGTTCGACAATTGATCGTATTGAACTTGGAACCTTTCACTTAAAAAAGCGCTAAGCCATTCTTAGACTAGAATCGGTTTTTAGAGTAATTATGCTTTTATCCATAAAGAATACTTAATATTCATGTATCCAGTTGTAGTGTTTCCAAGATCACAAAAACGTCTTATGGTTTTTAATTTATTATACTTTAAAATTATTGACTTTAATGTACATATTGTACTGATTGTTGTTCAAATATACCATATTTAACTATACATATTCCTGCTTAGGGTAAAATGTAATATCAAACGTAATAAATTTAACCAGCAACTTTATATCAAAACTAAATTGAACAAATTTTGCATAAATGTTTCATCATGATATAAAGCTTAAAAATTAATAAGCAGACTTAATATTATATATATATATATATATATATATATATGTATATATATATATATATATATATATATATATATATATATATATATATATATATATATATATATATATGTACATGAATTAAAACAAAATTTAGAACTGATAGCAATGTACACCTCTTAAACAATTAATAAGAATTATACAAAATTTTAGGCACCATAAAAAGTGATAGTTAGATAATTAATTGTTGCCATTATGACACACTTTTATATAACTTTTTAATTTACCTTCTCTCTTGATGGATTACAGTTAAACTTCAACTTCCCGTTTTAAATGTAATAAATTAATTATTTTGCTTGATTCAAAAAAATACTTATTGTTCATTAAATTTTTTTGCAAAACAGTAGTTTAAAAATAAAAAACCAAAGTTCCTATAAAGATATTAAATAATTTTAAAGATAAAATCTTCCTTACTTCTGTATTTTTAAAAATGCATGTTTGATGATATATCTAATTTTAAATGAATAATCAAGTATTGTGTGTGTCGCATGTATATTGACCAATAATTAAATATCTTTGAGATTTTCTTTAAAAGTTTGCTCGGAATAAAATATGCAAATCTTTTATGAGTTTATTACACGTTGTAAAAAAATACTAGCCTAAGAAAAGTGCCATTTTTCTCATTTTAATGTATCGTGCTTTTCACGGTTGACAAAACAAAATGGGAAAATCGACAGATCTATCACCATATTATAAAGGTTCTATTGTTGGTCCCTGTTTAGCATGGTCCTCGATTCTGGAGAAAATCTTACTAGTTCTCAAAAGCAACCATATTGAAGGTTTTCAAAAGCTGGAAAATGAGAACTGACCTTGTCTCGGAAACGTTTCGATGTCAGGAGCACATCTCACCGACAGCATAATCGGCGGCATATCCGATTAATTGCATGGCAAAACAGGGACTTTAACTGTGCTTCAAATAACAAAAATCGTCAAATAAGATCTTCTCGACAGATTTCAGATCGAATCATGAGCAGACAGTTTCAGAGGATTGAAATGCATTGCTGGGTTCCTGTGAGAAAACAACTCGTTTTAACTCGAAGTACAAATATTCGTTTGTAATGATTTCAGGACTGACATTGGACATCTTAAAATAGAAATCGGTAACGCGGTCGGGTGAGTCACATTAACTTCATTTTGTACTCATTGAAAGACGCCTTATTTATCAAGAACCCCATAAAGTCATAAATCTATTTTGCCTTACTTGACCTGTGCAAATGACTGGTGGAAGCATTATGTCTCAATAGAAAAGTAACCAGAAAATCTCAATAACGAACATTGCAGACATGATGCAGGAAACACAAACACAATATTCGTCTTATTTTATACAACGCAACTATTGTACTGAAAGCTACCACTCTAATGAACGCAACGCAATCCAATTACTAGACCACGAAAAATCTACAAATTAAGTGATAATTTAGACTGGTCTGAAATTAATCTCAGTTTGTCTGATTAGACGGCAGCTATTCTAACGGTGACACCATTAAGTTTCTGGGTAGAATCATCATTTTTACCGAAAATAATTACATTTCAAATAAAATTTGTATCAAATATAACATTTTGAACACAGTGAAATGATGCATTTGATTTATACATTTTAAATAAACCAAGCACTCATAATTAAATGTTCTATTTTGTTTTTAAGATCAATTACCCTACATTTGGATAATAATACGGATGTCGCGTGCATTCTTAATCTTTTGAAATTCAATTTGTCTGATTAGTTGTACTGCAATCTTTAATAGTAATGATGTATTTATTTTTAACTATTTAATATTATAGTGAGGAATGATGATAATGAATAAATAAGAATGTCGTGTGAAAAATTAGTAGTAGAATTGAAACAATGAGAAACAATAAGTAAAATTTTAAGTTAATTACAACGTTATAAAGAATATCATTTTCATTTAAGTTGGGAAGAGTCTCGTTAATGTAAGATAAAAAAAAATAGCTATAGTCGTCTACATAGGAAAAACAAAACATTCTTAGACTCCAATTTGATTAAGTAGACAGGAAATCCGTTTCATAAAATAAAAGCCACACTAGTAATATTTACAAGTTTGGCTTGACTCAGAGTCCATTATTGCTGGTAAAACAAACAAATTTATTGTAGAAAAAAATTAGGAAAAAAAATTGCAATAGATTAATTCTTACACAGTTGAAATTTTTAAGGTTGAAATTTACTGAAATATTAATGCAAGAAAGAGTAAATATGAGAAATAAGAACATTAATATATATATATATATATATATATATATATATATATATATATATATATATATATATATATATATATATATATATATATACATATTAATGTTATACATATATATATTATATATATATAATATATATATATATATATATATATATATATATATATATATATATATATATATATATATATATATATATATATATATATATATATATATATATATATATTAGAGTCAAGCGTATGTAAATGCACAGTAATTAGTATATACTAGATACAATAGATAATAGTATATAATAGAACAGGTTTTTAGAAATCAAACAGAATTTTTTAATTTTTCCTGAAAAAAAAAAGCTTTAAAATACTTGCAAGAGGGAAACAATAATCAAAAAGCGATTTATAGTTAAACATTTTGAAAACTTATTATAAAAAAATAAAATCATATTTTATGCGTAAAATGCATTTGTATTTTTATATAAAGTATTTAGTAAAGCAAACTAAATTTGCATTCATTGTTAGAAAAATTGTTCGAGAAAAATATTTTGTAAATATTTAGTAGAAATGTCCGGTTTGCTTTATGTGGTTTATTTCTTGAGGATGGGAACTCGTTTTTTTCTTTCTCAGAAATCTACCTTTTTTTATATGGGTTTATATATTTCTCAGAAACTCTACCTTTTTTATATGATTTTATATATTTCTCAGAAACTCTACCTTTTTTATATAGTAATCTTTGTTTTTGCTTTTCAAATCTATTTTATTGACGTTGTTTTAGTTATAGTTCAGTTTCACAAAATATAATTTTCTTCATAATGGCAAAATTTTATTGAATTTACTACCCTTATAGTAATGCACTGATCGGTCTGTTTTAGGTTTACCATTATAATTAACTAGTTAATTAAAATATTTTATCATAATTTTTATGTGTCACTTTTTATAAGCCTAATTTGTTTTTGTTAAAGATACATAGCATTGTTCATTATCATGATGAAATTCAATACTTTATTACTCACTATTGTTAAATACTTATCCTTTAGAAACTTTCTATTTTGTTCGTTATTGAGAGTAAATATTCATATTTATTTACTTAGATGTAAACTAAAAATGAGTTGCGACCTTGAAATTCTAAATCCTAGTTTACTTTAACATTTGTACAAATTATCTGCTTTGTAAAAAGCATTTGGTTTATTATCAAAATAAAACCTACAATTATTTTATTAAATTTAACAGCCATGCAGTTTTCAAGGTCATATTTGGTTACTCTAGATACAATTAAACGTCAACAATCTAACATAAAGTCTTTGATGGATTTGCGATATTTAATGATTATAATTTGTATTTGAGCATTTACTTCATAAAAGATAAATCATAACAGTCGGAAATATATCCTAAGATGCAACTCAAGGAATTCTTGACTAACTAAATATGTAAGTCATATCTAATGAATCACTATTGAGTTACATTTAGCTTAGCTAGCATTAGTAAGAAAGTATGTCTATCTTATTTTAAAAATTATAAATTAGGGTGTCTTACTAATAAGAGAATGAGAGCAACTTATAACGTTTATTCGATTATAAAACCGTGATAATCATATTTATTTTACTATATTATTCAGCTAAAAATGATAAATTACCTTTGGGATCAAATTGATATATAAGAGAATGAAATTGTAACCAGTATCAGAAGTAAATTTAAATATGGTAAACTATAAGTAAATATAGTAACTATAAGTACATATAAACTATTAGTAAATACAGTAAATTGGCATATAGAGTTCAAATATATGTGTGCAGTCTTCATATATCAGATAGGAATTTTTTCTAGCATTTTACTGTTAAAAAAAATACACTAAAATTGAATAATACGAAATTGTGTGAATTCTGACAGCATTAATGCTGTTATAAGCAATCTAAAATATCCATTTAAGAGATAAATATGCTATTCATTTAAGACCCATTTTACTTCAGTTATATTGATTAAAATCTCATCATAGTAATTCGTGCATATTAATGTTTTTGCAAACTCATATCTTTTGCATCAAAGTAATTTTGTGTTATTGTTTTGTAAATCAAAATACTAGAGAATGGATCCTTTATTAAACGACAATCGTGTTTTAGATCAAAGAAATTTCTTTAGTAATTACAATCCATATCGTGACAACCAGATGTTAAGAAATTAAGCATGAGATTCGGTGTCTGTTCCATACAAAATGATATTTTTACAATTCTTTGAGTTGATATACAATGATATACAACTTGATACAACAACAAAAACAAAAGTTAGATCAAACCTAATGAGGTCAGATGCCTGTGCGCATTCTATCTTTGTATAAAAATCGTTTGCTTAAGTATTCTCTACAGTTGATTCCGTTTGTTGCTCTCTGATCATCTTTTGCACACCACGTCTAATTGGAAAAAAACAAAACTAAATTTTTATATATAAGTGGACTTTATCAACCTTCATTCACGAATGGAGCCAAAACCGCGAATTGATGAAATAAGTACTAACCTTTCACAGATTTGATGACGTCATATGCTCGCGTGTTGATCATCATTTTTACAAATGATATCCTATTGAATTAAGACACATAATTTAAAGGGGGATTATGAACTATTTCGATGATCACTTCGAGATAACCCATGAATTATTAAAATAAAATCCAAGCACTTATCATTTGATTGCCTCTTCGTTTCAAGTAATTAAAATAAATAATGAATAGAATTATATTTCATATAATGAGCCTAATTCAATAATGGGTAAGTTTTCTTTTTAATTACTTAGTTTGGGATACAACAAGAACAGGATAAACTCTTGAAAAATTTCTTTCATTTATGACCCGTGGATACTGAATGTTTGAAAGAAATTTCGAAGCTGTTATGTAACGAGGTTGTAGTTTCAAATAACGGCGTGTTGTTTTGGAATTCATTTTATCTTTTATTTATTATATTATTAATTAAAATATTCCATGTCCCAATATTTTTGTTTCAGCATATATCAGAAATATATGTCAAAAAATAGTATGTATTGCACAGTATATTTAATGAAAAAATACTTGTGTGTGTGTGTGTGTGTGTGTGTGTGTGTGTGTGTGTGTGTGTGTGTGTGTGTGTGTGTGTGTGTGTGTGTGTGTGTGTGTGTGTGTGTGTGTGTGTGTGTGTGTGTGTGTGTGTGTGTCAATTTAACAAAGTAAGATTTCATTAATTAGGATTTATTATGTTGCTATATTAATTTGGAAAATATTAGACAGCAAGCAAAGAGTAAATAAGTAAGACAATCATTTGCTCATGTTAGACAAAATTAAATAAATTTCTGAATTTAAAATTAACATTTTAATGAATTCCACTTAAGACTTATTGGATCCGATCATTAAACTTATTCAATTGGATATATACACATGCTTCTTTCAATGTTGTTTCAGGAAAAAAATTAACTTTAAAAAAATTTCAATAAAATAGCAACACGTGTACAATAAAGATAAGATTAATAAGAATGTATCAAAAATGAGATTGTGTACCAATTGTTAAAATTCAGATAGATAATTGAGTGTAGCACATATAAATTTCTCTTCAATTTGTATAGCTGAAAAGGACATGAGCCCGATTTGTGTTTCAATCTTTATAATATAGTGTGGTTAATCAGGGGTGTTTGTGGGACTCCAAAAAATCCTCTGAAACTTTTACGGACTTACTACCGACATTTTGGAGTTTTGAAAAGGGGGGGGGAGAAATGAAAAATTACAATTATGAAGTATTGAATGACCTAATTATAAAAGTTCAATGAATTACTTATTTTGCAAAATTAATAACCATAAATTTTCAAACATATAAACTACTAAATTTTATGTAAACATTTTAAATTACCTGAATTAATTCTAATCAAAATAAATAATTCATTATTATTCCTACTTCCTTTTGAACGACGATCCCCGGAATTTCCGGGTATCGAAGTTCAAAATCTTGGGAATTCTGGGGTTTTCCAGGAGCACAAACACCCCTGGGTTAATATACAAGAAGGGTATTTCATTGCTGAAATTGTATGTAGACAATCAAGGTTTTTAATTACTATTTGATATTACCTATTTCTATTTTAATCAATTTGTAAAAGAAAATATTTAAGGTATAGTTTAAATTAGTTCTCTTTTAAAATTTAGATAATCCCCAAAAGTTTGAATAAAAACTATTTAAAACTTTCTTTTGATATCATTACTTTAAATATTTTACTAATGATGTGAGATATATAGAGTTAAAATTCTACAGAAATATCAAAATAAAGGAAAACAACTTAGATTAAACCTTTAGTTTGATGTAGGACTGGCTTTGGTGTATAACACAGCTTAGATTCGATTAGGAATCGAGTCATATAAGGGTTGAATAGAGTTTAGAGGAATAATGTACCATTCTTCTAAATGGCTATATTATAAAAGTTCAGGAAGAGATGCCAGTTGGGGAAATCGGTTTCGTATAGAGCACTCTAAAATAGACCATTATTTTCAATTATATTAAGATCAGGTGATTGCATGAACCGAAATAGATCTTTAATTTTATCTTCGTGTTCATTAAATCATGATGTGACAAGTTCCACTGCATAAAAAGGAGCAATATCATCAAGAAAATTCCAGCTTCCATAGAAGCAAAACTTACATCATAAAACGGACATGGCCAGCTAAAATTTTTTTACACTTCTCTCCAGTGATAGCTCCTGATAGGGTTATGATTAATCTGGCAGAAAACTACGATACTGCTGACAATATCATGAAAAACCCATCTCCATACTTGACAGTCGAATAGAAGCAGATAATCACGATCAGAGCGCCTGGTACAGTTGTCTGTCCTCCAAACGTCTTGTTGTAGTGAATAATATACAAGACAACTCGTCAGACTACATTACTTTCTTCCGCTTATCAATCAACCTTGTATTATGAGTTTCACATTAACATCACTGAAAAATGGTTTGGAAATCGCATCTCTGCCATAAGTGTTTTGTTTATGAAGATGACTTCTAACTGCAAACATTGATAGTAGAGAATCCAGGGCTCTGCAGTCACTTTTACTGCAGTTGATCACTTTTAGAATTTACAATTCTATTCAAAACCCCTTGGTTTCTTTCACAGACTTCTTTTTACATCCGCTAATTTGTTTTACTGTGTCAGTCGTTGCCGAACTCTAAGAATATTTCCATGACTTTAAATACCGTATCCCTAAAAATGCCTATAATTTTAAATTGTTATTACACTTGCTACAGTTAGTCGGGGTTCTTGTTGTTTGACATCTTTTGAAAAAAACTCCATGACATACAGAACGACAGTAGAGCTCCTGCATACCATCAGAATTTATATAATTCTATTTATAAAAAAACTGGTAGATATTATATTTTAATGATTACTAATCATAATCAAAATTGGCCATTTTATTCACAGGTGTTTGCATTATTTTTATAACCACAACAATAGAGTCAATGGTATTCATTGTATTTTATTAATAGACAATAATATCAATTATGATAATGCTTTTTATCATAGTACTGAATACACTATCGTCCAAATAAGTCACAGTCTAAATATTAAAATATTTTACTTCTAGTTGCATATCTTCAAAACCGTTAAGAATGATCAACTACCTCTTAATTTTAAGAATTATAAAATGATTAAATCGACATTAAGCAGAATTCTCTTCTTTCCGAAATTCCATATCAACATTTATGACTTTTATGAAAAAATTATTTAAAATGCCTAGATCTAGCACAGAGATTTTCGGGTACATAAATTCCAAACTGTTGGAGAATATAGGCATCGTTCATATATAAGAATAATGCCTTTATTCTCCAGTGGCCAGTGAAAAAAGTAGAAAGACACTTGCAAAAATATTCACCTTTTGGAATCTGTAGCAGTTTAATATGTTGAAAAAATTGTTCTTTAAAACGGTCTTTTTTTCGAAAGACATGTTTTCTTTTTAAAAAAATCCTCAATTTTATACAGCTAATGCTTATGTGGAAACCTTTAAATGAATTTCAAAAAGGCTGAATTGTGGCATGTTAAGATGTGGGCAAAAGTCTAAGAGAAATTTGTAAGCACCTTCACATCAGTCCAAACACTGTTTCTAACTTTTTGAAGAATCTAAAGAGTCAAAGAAAAGCGAAGATTGGCAGACTTAAAAAATTAACTCTACGTAATCAAGGAAAAATCTTTAAGGAACTTTTTTAAAAAACGTGGAAGAATTAAAAAAGCACATTACCCATCTGGTTTCACACATGTAAACAGAAGAACACTTTACAACTACATAAAAAGATAGGATACAGTCATATTCAAGAAAAGAAAGCACCATCCTAAATGGAAGGAAGGCACATTGATTATCGACAATAGTGGGTCAAAGAACACATGTCTGGGAACTTCAAATGGACTTCAGTAATTTTTTCTGATGAAAAGAATTCAATTTATTTGGTCCAGGTAATTGTCAATATTATTGGCTTTGTCTGGGTACACAAGAAGAAACTTATTTTACCTGACAGATAGGATGAGGCTGTTTAATGGTTTGAATATCAGTTGTTTACGTTGGAATGACCAATCTAGTGTTTCTGGATGAAAGATAGAAACATACAGGTTATATTCAAATTTTAAATTCAGAACTTCTTCCCCACAGCTCTGAGATAAGCGGAGAAAATAGGAGCATCAATTCACACGAAAAATGACGTTAAAAATTGGTTTGGAATAAATAATGTCCAGGTTTTGCCATAGCCTGGTAAAAGTACAGACCTAAATATTGTTTAAAATATGTAGTCAGTAAATGTTCAGCGTGTTTACGCCAAAGGCAAGCAAAATGAATCTTTGATTGAACTTCGATGAGATTTAATTTGTGTTTAGGTCAATATTTGTCAACCCAAGATTCAAAACTTATATTATTCAATGGCAAATAAAGTCTTTGATGTAATTAAAGCAAATGACAGAAGAATTCCTTATTAATAAGAGTTTTATTTTTATTATTTAGAACTGTCCTTCAAGTTTTTTCACAGAGTATAATGTATATGAAATTCATTTTTAATTAGAATTAGCAAGTAGTTCTTATTTCATGCTACATAAATAGTTATTTGATTGTAAATTAGTTTTTAAAAATGCTGTAATGAAATTATTTTGTAAAAAGTCAAAGTCCTTATCTTATTTGGAAAAAATCTAGTGTCCTACTTTTTTTAAGCAGTAAGCAGTGTATAGCATAATGTTATCATATGCTATGTATATGAGGAGATAAAATATATCTATTTTCATTTCAAAAAGTATATATATATACAGTAATTAGCAATACATTTAAGTAAAGATAGTGTGCTTAACAATTACACTAAATTAAATAGATTTATATTTTTTTGAGTATGAGCTTTTGTCCAATTACGTCAACGGGAAAAATTCATGCAAAACTATTTGTAAAATGAAAATAAACTTGTAATTTTTTTTTAATAATTTAATGGAAAATTTTTCGTACATCTGTGGAAAAACTAAATATAAAACACAAGTTTAACCAAAATATAAAACAATAAATGTATAACCAAAATAAAAAACCACCAAAATATAAAACAATAAATGTGTAACCAAAATTAAAAAAAACACCAAAATATAAAACAATAACTGTGAAAACAAAATGTTAACAGTTAAGATAATGTGCAATAGTTAAAGATTCATTTATTCCTAAAACTACAAAAAAAAAAAAAAAAAAAAAGAATTCTCTTGAAAAAAGAAGAGAAAATCTAATTCGCGAGTTTCTTCTTAAATATATTCTTTATTGATAAATAAAGGACAAACAAAATGAGAAACATCTAGCAGGGTTTTTTTTATATATATAACCAAGAAAAATAATCACATTTCATGGCTACGATAAGTTAATAACAAATTTAAAAATGCAAATTTTACTTAAGTAAATCTTTATTTAGCACTTCGATAAATTATATTTATTCAGACAAAGCAGTTCTCTAAAAATAGATTAAATGCAATTGCAAAAGCCGACAATGATCTACTAAACACAACATGACAATTACATTTCAGTCTGATTCTACTTTGGAACAATCATTCAATGATATTCAACTAAACTTATTGTACACCATCTTTGTAAAATAAGAATTTCTTCCGACAGAATCGACAAAGAAAACGCGCATGCAACGATTGATTTGAGATATGAGGGTACAAAGCCACTAATCAGATGTTGTGCCATTTTTATCAATGGCGAACGCTAAAAGCAGTATTCGAAACTGGTGAGTGAAGTGATTATATAATGAAGGAAGCGTGCAAAAAATGGGAGTGGACGTGATTGAAGGAGAGATCCTTTATCGGTTATTTACTTGAGGAATATGCAAATTATACTTGACAGTTTAATTTTTTTTTTTCCGTTCTTCGCAATGCATCCCTAGTTTCTTTGTTACTATGTAGCATTCTTTGTTAAATGCTTGAACCAAACAGTTATAAAAGCTTGTTTCGCAAAATGGCAATGACCGTGAAAATTATCAGTATTGTTTCATTTTTTTCGCCTGAGAGATCTATAGTAACTATTATTTCTTGCAGTTTCATAACTGAATTTCGGTACAGGATGAGAGTATTTATATATTGAATTAAAAGTCTGTTTTCAGACATGTATTGTAAAAGAATTAGATCACTGGTGCTGATCAAATGTTATATTTTCGTTTCTCTCTATCTTGGCTTCGTAAATTATTCTTCTATTCAACAAGAGACTTTTATTTCTCATGAAATTTACTCATTAAAAGTTACTAAATAAAATTAATGAAAATAAAATTCGTGCTATGCATTGCCTATATATACATTTTTTTTTTTTTTTTTTTTTTTTAGAATTTTAAATAAAAGTGAAAAGATAAGGAATTAAACAAGAAAGAAAATATTTTTAATAATTTAGAAAAATATTTTTAATAATAACAAAATGAAACATTAATGGAGCAAAGGAAATGAATTAGAGAAATAATGGATTAAATAAAGCTGGAAATTAAAAACAGAATTCTGAAGAAAAACGAAAAAATTGAAAAACGAAAGAATGAAATGTTTTCCTTTTTCATGTAGAAATAAGGGAAATTAGTTTCTGTTTCATTTATGTAAAGGTTCTTAGGAATAAAAAAAAACATAAATTAATTGTTCCCAATGACTGTAAAAAAAACTAAAATCAATTAAAATTTGACAGCAAAAGTTGAATGCGAAAGTCATACATACGAAATTGCAAATATATAACCGAATCTCATAGTGTAAAATGTTTTAAAATTGTGCAGTTAAAAAATATAAATTTTAAGACATGCAATCAGTATGAGAATTAGAAGTAATGAAAAAACGAATTCTGAAAATAAAACGAAATTGAAAATTGGTTGGAATCAAAGGTTGTTCATTGAAGGTAACGAACAGAATAATAATTCCATTTAAAAAATCGTTAGCATAAAATAGAAAAATAAATCCTTTTATGGGTAAAATTACAGTTAAAAGTGAAAAAGCTGTGATTTAGTAAATTGTTGCGAGTGTAAGGAATAAAATGAAAAAATAAAATTCTATTTTATCAATTAATATTTTCTAGAATTTGTTGTCATCAATGCTAAAACTGAAAAAAAGGAATAGATAACGAATAACTAAACCTATATATATGAAAAGAACAGAAAAAAAAGAAACATTTTATTTTTTTTAAAACCAAACTAATAAGATTTTCAACAGAGTTCACATAAGAAATTGATTTCATTTTACTGCCTATAATTTTAGTATAAGATTTCAATTTAATTAAAATAAAAGAATTGTTTACTTATTTAGAAATTAGTTCAAATTAATAAATTTTTTATATGAAAGTGAAGTTGCTATTAGCTTTCTTAGTAGTAGTTTTTATAAAATTATTTTAGTTTATTTCGTTTTTAATATTAAGACCGCGATATATTCTGTTATTTAATAATTTAGTGAGTGATTGGTGTTATAGAAATTACTAGTAAATTCATTAATGGTAATAAATCATTGTTCAAACTATTTATAAGTATCCTGAAATTAAGAGTGATTTTGAAAATAAAATCATCAATATTATTTTTAAAATAATTAATTAATTACAAGTAATTGAAATTTTAAGAAAATTTTAAATTTGTATCACAAGAAAGAATTTCTTTTAGATCTGAATGTTCAATAAATTTTATATCACCAAAAATAATATGTGAGTAAAATTCTCGTATAAATACAAATTGTAGTATCATTTTCTTTTTGAGGAAAATTATATTGTTGTCGTTGGCTTATCTTCTTTAAAGATATGACATTTGTCATATCAACTCCAATAAATTGTTGACAGGCAGAAAAAGTCAATGATTAGCAGGGAATCAGAGGATAAATCCTCCCGGGAAATTCCGATATGATCCAGAATATGTTTCGTTGAGCCTGGAAGGTCACAGTATATTTTACTAATAGGATAATTTTCAGCAAAGTCATATGGAGTAGGTAGTGGGCAGCTTCTGTCGGACCGAGGTCTGAAGCACCCATGGACAAATCAAAAGGTCTGTCTAAGATTCATTTCCTGCAGGACTTTTCTGCGCGTAATGGAACTTAACGTCTTGGGTGACCCTGTCAGGAGAATTCTTTCCAGACACACTTCGCCCTTTCCACCCAGGTACACCCCCTCACAGATTTTGAGGCAACGTGCCAGAAAAATTATAATTACAGATAATGATTTTGATAATTTTGTTATGCCTGAGCATTGCAATAATGAGACAAATCGGATTTTCAAATTTATTAATAATATAATTAATGTTAATTTCGTCAGAAATTTTATCAGAAAAAAATTGTTAACAAAATAGTTGTTATTTTTAAGAATTTTTAAGTGTTCTTTCTCATGTAAAAATCTTCAATAATTTTGAACAGAATACATTCATTAGTGTAAGTAGGAGATGGCCAATTAATATGAAATAAAATTTTATTTATTTACTTTAAATGTTAAAGAAAAAATTTTATTTTTGATTAGTTTCCTAGCATTGAGTGACAGAAGTAATAAAATTATACTTTTAAAAAATTTCGAAAATTTTTTAAAAGTTCTTTTACTTTTTCTTCTATTTTCTCTCTGAATATCAGAAAAATTGTAATTACGCCTATTGTAATCGGAGATGATTGTTGGCCTATGATATGATTCAAAATCCTCAAAGAAACCTTCGCATAAAATTTGATCACAAACATTTTTTTAAAAAAATTCTAAGAGTCCCCCACATAAAAAATGCATTTTTTTTTTTTTTTTTTTTTTTTTTGCATTTTTTTACCCTTTTAGAAAATTGAAGAAACTTATGAAATGAATTAATAAATTCTAGCAAATATTATATAAAAAATGGAGTTAATAAAAATTAAAAACATTAAAAATACAGTTTTGCTCATTACAGTATTTAAAAGTGAAATTAGTATTAAGACCATGAGCAAAAATAGACTGCATTTTAATCACATGCAGATTTTCTTTTTCTAGTCTGAGCTTAGTATTATTAATAATATCTAAAATTTCAATTTGGATGTTTTCAAACCATGTTCGGCGAATTTTTTTTTATTTACAAATTTATTTGAGCAGGACTTATGAAATATAATCCTGAAATGTAAACGTTGAGTGTGCTTTCACCGATATAAGATGGATTTCAAATATTAAAATTAAGTTTACAAATTGTGTTGGAAATCTTGCTAGTAAAAACATTAAATTATGATTTCGTATGAACACCAAACGATGGTTTACAAATCAGACAGCAATTATCTTTGAAAATTTGAATCCTTGTAGCTTGAGAAATAGAAATTCAATTTAAGTACCTTAACTGAAAATAAAAAAGAATTAAAATTCTTTATGCTTATGAAAAATTTGTCTAAAAGACGTGTGTGTGTGTTCGATTAGTTCCAAAGTTTCGTTTTTACATTATATTTAAATATACGTATGTTCTCTCTATCTAAATGTATTGTCTTTCCATTTAAAGCTTAATTCCTCAATCAATTAATTTATCAGGGTAGAATAAATAATGCTCGAAAAATGTGTGGTTTTTGGTAATATTATCAGAGAGTTTCCAATAAAAAAATCAAAATGATTAGCAAACTTTTAAATATATTTATTTGTGTTTAGTTGAAATAATTATTCGAAAATTTACGTTAATTGATAAATTCTAATAATAAGTAAATGCTTTGCGCTCTACTTTTAGACGTTTGTATATTAAAACTAAAACATACACACATTTCCGGTTTTAAAGTTTCCAACATAAAATTAACAACATTTTGATATGCATATTATGTAACTTTTTTCATTTAAAAATATTGTATTTGTGTTCTTCCCTTATTACAGATATTTATTATTTTTTTAAATGCAAATTTCCTAGATAACTTCTCTTACATTATTTTAAGTTTTTAAGTATATATTGAAAGAGAAAAAAAAAACTCTGAAATAATTATAAATATATACTATTTTTATTTGATAATACCATCTAAAAATTTTATAGGAATATTTTTATTTTTATACATATTTATATTATATATACTACCACATACAGGCACTGCTACGAATTTAATAATTCATTTATTCTTCTCTTTTATTAAACAAACAGTTAATTTTTTATTTCATTTGTAGTAATATTTTATTTATTAATCAAAGAGGATATTGGATCAATAAAAATTTCTCTCGATTTTACTTTTAATTTTTGACATATTTTTTCGAAGGTCTCCAAATTATGGGCAAATCTAATAAATCTCAAATTCTTTTCAAAATTTTTGCTAAGTGCTTTTCTACCAAACTGGACTATACTTATTTCGATCTTCAGTATTTCATAATTTTATTTTCAACCTTGACTGCACCACAGAAGTTTCTAGTAATTTAGATTAAAGTTTCCGTTGAATCTGATCGAGAATAAATACCTGCACTAAAAATATAGAATTACTCTTGTCTGTTAAAGTATGATTATTTTTACTTCTGCTTACTTCAGATAATGGTGTATTAACCAGAAACTCAAGAGAAATAGGCCCTTCAGCCACATAACCTCTAGTAATCTAATCGTTGGTGTCTGTGTAGCCATTTTGTCTGACCCAAAGTCTTGACCCCACTAAGGATTTTAGAGGTACCTTTAACATCCTGGATTGTTAAATTGTATTAACAAGCAAACTTACCGTCCTATTTATCTAAAGCAACTTGCGCTCGAGAGAATTGGAGAGAATCCAATTGACGTTGTTCAAGCTTATACGGATGGTAGTAGAGATGAACATAACCGTTCTGGCAGTAGAATTTACATCAATTGGCAAGACCATGAAATAAAGATTCAGAGGAGAAATCCTAACCGCTCAGTATTTCCCAGTAAGCTATTAGCCATTGATAAATCTCTGGATTCACTTGTGTCCCAACTGGAAACGAAATATGGATTTTGTCAGATACCAATAGTGTGATTCAGCATTTGACCAATTGGCAAAGTGTGAGAAACAGTGCTGGAGCATCGACACTCAACAAATTAAAAAGGCTATCCATGTCCCATGACATTCATCTTCAGTGGGTGCCTATCTGTGGATGCATGTCAATCTAGAGGGAAATGAAACTGCAGACACCTTGGCCAAGGTGGGAGCTCGTGAGGCCTCGGAGCCATTGGCATCTCTCACTCCTTAGGAAATCTTGCCAAGAGTAAAAAGTACGATTAAGGCTACATGGATTGTCCCTCCAGAGCACTAATGGTGTCAGTGTTATCTTTCGGGAGGCTTACTAGCCCGTGGCTTAAAAAGACAGGAACTAACTCCACTTGCCCACTTTCGAAGTGGTCACCTCAGATCATTAAAATTTTTTGAACGCTCCAAAATTTTCGACACCTGTTCCAACTTTTTCTCTGAAACAGCTACAGCAGAATACATCCTTCAGTTCCTAGGGCTATCCAAGCAAGATTTAGTATATGACGACCCTTTGATGGGGCTTGATTTTTTGAGAGTGTTTAATTGGTATAGCGCTGCTGGCCAAAGGGGGCATGCAAAGTATGATTGTAAAATGGCAATAAAAACCTAACTGTTAGGTTAAATTGACGGAATTCTTAATCATAATTTTGAAAACTTAAATAAATTTTAATTATGTAAAACTCTATTTTTTATATGTCTTAAATCAATAATAAAAAGCACTTTATTATATTATATTCCATTAAGCATGGTACATTATAAATCATTGATAAAGTTAATCCAATTTTATGTAAAACTTTTTGTAAAACAAGTATGTAAAACTTTTTGTGTATGTATAACAAAAAACTATTCAAACTTTATATGATTTAATTCATTAACGGTATTATTCATTTAAAAAGAAAGATAATTTTATGTTCTAACCAATCTTTTTCACATTGATTTATAATTGACAAAGGATCTGAATAACGGAATAACATCACACTATTCTTATTTAATTCTTATTGGGAAAATAAATTAATTTCATAGGTTTTAGTGATCGTTTGTCCTTATTTGGGCTTTAAGTCTGCACTGTCAAGTAGGATAAAATTATGAGGTAATTATAGATGGTGTCAAGCGTCATCAGGCTAAGAGTCAATTTCCGATTGCTCAGATAATAATATTAAATACTTATCTATTATTTTATATTTATTATAAAAAAATGATCTAATGTAAAAATTAGTTATCCTAATGTATTGACGTCAATATATGAAGAACTAGATATTAGAATTTAATACTTTCGCGTTAAATGTTTTATTTATCGCTACTTTGTTTTTCATTTAAAATGATATTTTTAACATATATTAGTAATGTTTATTTGTAAATCACTATCGATTAAAATATTACGCAATAGATTATTTGCGACAACTTTAAATTCAGATTCTGATACAAACCGATAAATAAAAAGCAAAATGCTAACCATTGTGGCATTTTGACAGGATATTGACATTGAATTTAAAAAATGACAGAAAATTTTTCAAGTATATTTATATTAGAAAAATTATTTTATTAAATATAAATTTTTATTAATAAAATATGAATCACATGCATGTTGTATTTGATGTTTACGAATACCTAAATAATATCAAATTATTAAAAATGTTTATCTGGAATTTTTCAACCCATGAATTTACAATTGCATCACAACATTATTTATATAAGAGATCTTACCATCAAAAGCTTTGAAACAGTATCTATATGAAAGTTAAGTTATGAAAATTATCTATAAAAACTAATTATAAAAGAACTAACTATGTATAAACTAAATATTAAATTATGAGGGCTATCTATAAACGAAATTAATAAAATGTAGCAACAATACTTGAGTAAAGTAAACTCGCTTTCTGTTTAAAATTGACCACCGTTAACATTATTTTTTTATCTTCAAAATATAACATGATATCATCATACGTTTGAAAAATAAGTTTTAAAACCAAAATACTTGTTTATATATATATATATATATATATATATATATATATATATATATATATATATATATATATATATATATATATATATATATATATATTTATGTATATCTATAAATTATATATTTATAGATATATATATACATATATATATATATATATATACATATATATATACATATATATATATATATATATATATATATATATATATATATATATATATATATATATATATATGTATACATAGACGCTGAAAAAAGTAAATGATAGGCATTACTAAATCAAATTATTTGGTTGACAAACGCTTTTTTGAGTAAATATACGAGGGTTACTCTGAAATTTTTGCGATACGTGCAGACGAGAATTGAGAATTTACAAAATAAAAATAACAGTTTAATTTTAAAATGCAAAGTATTTTAACACAGAAGACGATTTTTTACTGACTTACTTCAACTTGTTTAGCGTGGAATAAATTTTAAACAGAAGAGAAAATGGAGTTGACGCGAGAACATTTTCGCGCTCTGATTTTCTACTTTTTTAAAGCAGGATTAAATGAAGAAGAATGCGTTCAACGGTTGCAATTAGCATTTGTTGATGAATCTCCAGCTCGTGCTACTCTATTCAGATGGCTTAGAGAATTTAGAAGAGGTCGCAATTTTCTTCATGATGAAGAACACACAGGAAGGCCACCGTCGGCAATAATCCCGGATAATGTGTCTGCCATACGAAAAATATTAATGGATGATAATCGCTGTACCTATCAAATGATACAGAAAGAACTTAACAATGGATCTGTAGCCATACACAAAATCATTCATGAAGAATTACATATGAAAAAAGTAGTTTGCCGTTGCATTCCCCAAAATCTAACTGAGCACCATAAAGAGGAGAGTGTCAGAATCAGTAATGAAACTCTTAAATTGCTAAATGATGATGACCGCCGCATCATTTCTAAAATTGTAACAGGTGATGAAACGTACATACCGTTTTTTGACGTTCCAACACGTCAAGAACACAAAGTATGGGTCTTTGAAGATGATACCACGCCAACAATGGTGAAAAAACAACGTCCACTGAAGAAAGTGATGTATTCCGTTTTCTACAGCAGTACGGAATTGGTCAAAGCCATCAAGATGGAAAGACAGAAGACAGTAACAGCAAACTGGTATACCACTAAATGTCTTCCAGAAATTCTACAAGAACTGAATGTTAGGGGACTAATGCTTCATAATGACAATGCATCTTCACATACAGCCGGATTAACAGTTGAGTTTCTTAAACAAAAACAAATTAAAGTGATCGAACATCCACCGTATTTACTTTATCTAGCTATGTGCAACTTTTGATTATTCTTTAATCTAAAAAAGAACTTACGTGAACCTCCTTTTCATTCAGAAGAAGAGATTGATGTGGCTATAAATGCATTTTTTTCATCTATTCCAAGAAATGAATGGCTTGAGACATTTAATCTTTGGAAAATTCGTCTACAAAAGGGCATTGATACTGGAGGAGACCAATTTGAACACACCTAAAATTTTGTAAGTATAACCTAGTTGTTTCTCAAAAATTTCAGAGTGACCCTCGTATAATAGACGCTGTAATAAATAATAACGTTGAGTAATTATATAATAATGTTCCATTAATTATTTGAAGTTTCATAACTGTCAAGAAATGATTATTTATTAAATAATTATCAATATTTTGCAATGAATCTAAAGTTGATTTCATAAAATAGTCTCCTGCGCGACTGATTCCCAAAATTATTTGAGGACCAAATTTATTAAATTAAATTACTTTATTTATAAATGATGATTTGTTATATGTGTGTATAATTAAATAATGAGTGAAAATAAAATAAATATTACTTTATTTTAATTTATTTTCATTCATTATTTTAAAAAAATTTACTGTATGACAGTTTGGAAATTTTCCTTAAAATACCCACTATTTCTCACAAATATATAAGGTTAGTTTCTTGTTTATATCATTTTTTGTCTGAAAAGGTTGAATAAAGGAAGTTCAAACTTTTTAGAAAAATGAAATATTAAAAATATATTTGATTGACAATAAATTCCTGAAACCATTGTTAAATTGCCTAGAGAAAATATAAACACAATAATAACTAGATTAACATATCACGTATAATGAAGTAGTAATTGTTAAAAATTATTGAGCTGATGAAGTTTTATGCAAGTCATTTTTAATAATGAATTTACTTTATAAACTGAAATAGATATTTGATTCTCTCCTAACAGAAGATTATATTTCTGTTTTGAAGGGTTTAAATAACTTTAAAAAAGAATTTGCTGGATATATTACAAATATGACTCCATTATACAAGGATATATATATACAGCTATATTTTAAAAGCAATTAAATTTAAACTAGCTGGTGAAGTATATTACCCTATAGTATATCAAATGAAACAGTTAATTTCTGCTCACATATATAAAAAATTTTATGTAAAATTCTCATGTTGAAACGTTTTTATTCCCTATTATATATATATATATATATATATACATATATATATATATATATACATACATATATATATATATATATATATATATATATATATATATATATATATATATATTTTATAAGACAAATAATGATATACTGAAAGACTTGTGTATATTCAGTTAAAAATAAATTAACTGTAGAATATATTTGATGCTTTTAAATTTTAAATATTTGGACTTCAATAAATATATGAATTAAGAAACCCAGTTATATAAGATTAACCCAATCTGAATATCTTTAAATTTAAAGCTACCAACAGCAAATATATAGTTTATTGATTTTTATGTTTTTTACAATTTCTGTTGACATTTGCACTTTCTGTGATTATTAAAATATTTGAAAAAGTGTTCATTCCAGACCAAACTTTAAACACAAAACTCTTCTCGCGGAAGTCTTGTACTGAATATTTATTAATCTACCAATTAGAAGGGAAATAAATGACGTCTATAAATATAAAGCCTATTTTCTTACATCTATCTACTGTTTTCGTATCAGTAATTAACCAACCTATCAGATTTTTACATCTTCTTTAACAGCCCCAATTATATCATTTCTGTTTTTACAGTCTTTAATAAAACCATTAGTTTTGTAATATTATTTTTTCTTGTAGAAACCATTCATCTTAATAATATATAGATGATTCACGTGTTTCATTATTATAACATTGAGTTGTAACATTAATGACAGTATCACTAAATATAAACTGAAGATAGATTAATATTGAGTTAATTCTAACTAATGTAGTTAATTAGTCACGTTCTCTCTTAATTTAAATAATTATTTCCGGAATGATTGACATTAATAAAAAATGTGGAACCAATCGTATGTGTAAATATTTGATGAAGTAAAAATAGTTTGTCCATCACACAAAATTTTTTATTTAAAATTAATAAATTTTTAAAACTCAACTTAATAATTCAATAATTCAAAGGAATTTAAAAACATTTTTTTTATCAGATTCATATTAGTCATATATTTATTATATTTATATTATGATTATATTTGTAGCTAGAAAGCCATTTATTTTAATTTGAAGATTATTTTTTATTTCTTCTTTTATAAACAAAAACGTAAAATTACAAATTTATAATCAAATATTACATTCAGATCTTTCAATTTTGATTATATCTTCATAAATTCCATTCACATATAGCATTTGTTGCTATATTTTAATACGTAATCACAGATTTCACAAAAAGAGACTGTATAATGTTTTATTTTCATAATATATATATATATTACAACAAAAGCCCCTATTTTATAGAAAAAACAGAAATAAATGAGTTAAGGTACTCTACGTAAAAATTATTTCAATTTTATAACAAGTCATTTTAATTTCTTTAAAAAATGAGTTCATACCTTTATATTTTTTCTTCAAATTATACAATATTTAAACAAATAAACAATATTAAAATCAGAAAATTTGGAATTATTAGACTGGTAAATTAGTATATATTCTAGTACAAACGCTAAAATTAACCGACTGACAAATGTTACTAAAAAAAAATGACAACATAAGGCTATAAACAATATTAATATCCACTTAATGATTTATGAATTTAAATTTCAGACATTTCACTGTGTTACAATATTTTCTAATGCCAGTGTATTTAAAGTTTGGATTTGATATGTTTAAAATTTTCTAGTATAGATATCATATCTAAATTACAAAAATGTAACACATGCGTTAATTATTCAGCATAAACACTCCTAAATTGTCATAGTAATAAAGTGCTTGTTTTCACATTAAAAATCCATTAAATTAATATAAAATGAAGAGTTCTAAGTATTCATTCTCAAGTAATTTTCCATGTGACTGAAATTTCCCATTGACAGCATCCTAATGACTACCATGGAAGACGGATATGGTCCAACCGGTGTGTGAACACTTTCACTTTGGAAGAAAGAGCGGCCCGAGAGCCCTCATCAGAGGATGATGACCACAACCAGCCTCTTTTGTTTCGTCCTCCATCGGGCGGTGGCTCGGCTATCAGCTTAATGTCCTCCTGAAGGATCTCTGCCACCCTCCAGGGCATGATCTCCATCCACACATTCATTACTTTCTTCTTTTGATAGCTGCCGAACTTTGTTTTGTTCGTTCGTTTTTCTGTGCCACAGCCGTACATTCAACCGCGTTGCTTAGTATATAAGCAGCGCACCACGTGTTTATGGAACATTTCATTCTGTGAAATACCTTTAAGTGAAGTGCCATTCTTGAAATCGGGGCTTTGGGGATTGGATTACCAGAGGATATGTTTCACGCGGATGATGTTAAAGTAAGTACAGGAAACACTCACAATTTTGATTTTTTTTTAAACTTTGCATTTATTGGATTATTTAAAATTAGACATTGTATAATCTTATAGAATTTATATTTTCTCATAAAATAGCTGTGATGTTTTTAATATTATATATTTTGTTTAAATTAAAGAACTTTGTGTGGTTAATTTTGTTTTAATATAAACAAGTATTGAAAATAAAAAAATAATGATAAGTCCTACAAGTTTTATAATTTTTAGGTGACTAAAATGTTATTCATAATGCAGAAGTGTTATTTCCTATTCTAATAATAGAATAATTTATATAGAAATATTTAAAACATTAAGCACGAAGTTCTTACACAACAATAAAAATGTAGTTTCATATAAGAATTTAAATGAAGAAGTTATAAAAATGTAAGTTTATATTCAGATAAAAAATTAAAAAGCTTTATTTACTGTTTGTGACTAGTAAATACTGCATGAAATAGGGTTTTATTGTTAATTTTATATTGTTTATAAGATTCGTAAAGAAATCGTAAATATTCTGTAAAGAAAATGTTAAGCATTTTGTTATAGATTAAAAATCAAATTTAATACTCACCTAAATAAAACATTTTATATATATATATTAAAAACTAATTTTATACTTTATAATTTTTTTATAATAGAAATAACTAGTGTTTTCATTTTTTTTATTCAACATTTCTTGAATATGTAAGAATATAAAATTATGCAACATAAAATTCATTGTTTTTTTATGTAATAAAATTTATAATATAAAAAAGCAATGAATAACGTTTCAGAACTTTATATAATTTAAAAGTAAGAAAGAAATAGATTTAAGGTTTATAATAGTTTTAATTTATAAAGGCTGAATTTTACGAAATGTATTTAAATTTGCTCACAATTATAATTAAAAAGATTTATTGAAATCGCATCAAAATGAAACATTAATAAAAAAAAAGATTAGTTAACAAAAGATATAATTACGGAAACCGAAAATTAAGAAAAGTGTGAGGTAAATTAAGTGATAAATTTAATTTTTTTTAGTCTTCCTAACATTTAGTCTTGTCTACGCATTTCTGGTCTGTTAAGTTAGTTTTACTTATTTAAGTTAACAATTGCTGGAGTATAGAAACAGTCTAATATAAATATGAATATGTATAATAAAGGTAATATATTAATATCCAAAAAGTCCGTCATGAACATATTTGGGTAATCAAATACATCCAGAAATGGAAAAATATTAAGAAAATAAAATCAAATTGATTTTAAATTTTAGTTTAATGAAAAAAAAATTATAGTTTAAAATAGCAAAAAGATAATGGGTGGAAACATTTTTCGAAATAAGTCTGCAATAAATCAATGGTCAAATTATTGTATAAATGTAGTATATAAAGTTTAGTAATATTCCACTTCTTTAATAAAATAAATGTTTGTTTTCTAATAACTCCAATACTTAGGAAAAAAATAATGTTATAATAGAATAGTAAAATTTTCATCAAATATATTCTTATATATCTAGCAACTTCGTTTTTATTACATCATACATATGGAGACCTTTAAGAATTAGGCAGAAAATTCTATTTTAATAACCCTAGTAAATACGTCCTCACGCATGTCACGATACGTCATCTTGGCAACATATCTTCATCGCCAAAAAAATTCAGAATTTGAAATCATGGATTTTACGGCATATATAAATATATAATGTAATATATATATATATATATATATAATATATATATATATATATATATATATATATATATATATATATATATATATATATATATATATATATATATATATATATATATATATATATATGTATATATATAATATAATATAATATAATATATATATCTTGCACTTTTACACTGGATAGAATACCAAACACATATAAGTCAAAAGTATAAAATATTATATATACAGAGTGTGTCAAAAACTTCTTTGAGAACAATAAATAAGAACAACAATGTTATTTAGCTTATACAATATAAAACTTGCATTATTTTGTTTTCGATTATATTATGCGAAAATGATATGTGTTTATTGATAACTGCTCTTCATGCACAGATGCGATTTAAAAAATTTCTCAGTTGCTTATAGTTCTGCTGATTGTATATTCTACCACATTTACCAATGCCGATGAGATCCCCCACGAAGATCTTCGAAGGACAAAGCCAAATGGAGAAATCCAGGAGAGCATAAGGACGGAAATCACAGAAGAAAGCCCGCACCTATATCAAGAGCACCAAAGCCATTATCCTCCCGATCATCACCAAGAAGAGCAGGATGGAGAACCGCACTCAGAACCTCAGAGGATTTCTCACTCAGAGGAAAAACATGGCGTTGATGAAAGAACTCATCATTACGATCCAGACAAAAAGGTAAGAAAATTAAATACTTCCTGTTGTCATAAACATCAGAAGGCATGATCGTAATTTGCTTTAAATAAATTCTTCAATAAAATTTAATATATTCAAATACATTGTCAGGTTTTAAGAAGCAATTAAAACTCAAATTTCCTCTTCAACAGTATTAATTATAGTTTTAAATACAATAACTTTGAAATCGAAAACTGGCTTTATCTCTTGAAATGTAATTATATGAGAGATATTTAAAAAAGGCACAGATATGTAAAGTTCAAAGTAAAATGTACTTCAATTTTGCGTTTTTCAATTTTTTAATGCATTGTACAACAGCTTTAAAAAAGATTATATTCTACTGGTCATTAAAACTGCTACAACAAGAAAAATATACACTACATGTGTGTAATTTACACGATAGAAATAAGGTGCTGTAATATAAAAATGATAAGATTTTCAGTGCTTTCATATTAAATGATATATATATATATATATATATATATATATATATATATAATGTGTTTAAATGACAAAATTCAGCCGCAGGTTTCTGACATGCGAATTGTTTTTTAAATTTTTTAATATAATTTCCTGGTAAAATGTTATTGTGAGTTCCTTTGTGTAAGAAGAAAAAATGCTTATCAAAGCATTTCTGATTTTGTTGTTGTCGTATGCCAGCTAGGCTGACATTATAGGGTGCGCTGCTCCACTTTTCCAACTGAACCATATTTTGATGTGGAGTCCGACTTCCTAAGTACACACATGTCATTAAGAACCCGTTTATAGGGGAGGCAACCATTCACAACCAATTCATGCAAGGAAAGGAAAAAGACAGGATAGATAGAGAGAGAAAGTACATCAATTTCCGAATCGGAATTCGAACCCAGGACCTTCCTACCTGTAGTCAGACACGCAGACCATTAGATAAGTTGGACGGCTCTGGTTTTGATTTAAAAAAAAAAAAAGCTGAATTGTCATCATATGACCGTTCGGGATTACAATGTATTGTATCGCTACAGTGCTCCTCGAGTCTGTCGAGTTCGAAGTAGAGTATGGAAATCAAAAATTCCTGGCTGTGATACGGAAAGCTGTGCTGAATCACTACGATACGCTTCACAAATAGCCGAGAAGATAGATATGATAACGAACGTATGTTGTTGATATTGTACGGACCTTCGTTAGTACAAAAAAATAGTTATTTCGTTATCCTGTTCAATATGTTCTCATCTATTGAAAGCATGGTCACAGTTACTGCTAAGTGACTGAATTGTCACCATATGCCAGTCATGCGATCGATGAACTGCAAAATAGTATGGAAGTTGAAGGTACTGTTTTGGCTTTATATGCTAATCAAACTCTGAATCAATGTTGTTGTTTTCGTGTGCCAGCTAGGTTGGTAAATTGGGGTGCGCTGCTCCATTTTTCCAACTGAATCGTATTTGGTGTGGAGTCCGACTTCTTCAGTACATACACATGCCATAGGTACCCGTTTACACGGTAGGCAACCATTCACACCTCATTCACACACAAGAAAAGGACAAAGACCGGATAGAGAGAGAGAGAGAAAAAGAAAGTACATCCATGCCTGAACCAGGATTCGAACCCAGGACCTTCCTGTTCGTAGTCAGGCACGCTGACCACTAGACAAGTTGGTCTGCAACTCTGAATCAATGACAGGTATATAAAGGTTGTTGTTGGTACTGAGGTGGTTATTTTAGGTACTGCTCTCTCAGTATTTTAAAATTTCTTGAAATTTAGACATTCTTTATTTCCAATATTGCATGATAGATATATATTTATCAAAAAAATATTTTATTTGCATTTCTTTCAGGGGTAGTACAATTTTAATGACCTGAGTAACTAAAATTAAATGAAAACTTAATTTAATATTAAATTCATTTATATATCATGTAAAACTAAAACTTACTTTTCACTACTTCTTATCTCATCTGTATAATTTAAATAACAATTGAAGCATAAAAAAGATGTTATTCATCTACTCTATTTTAAGTCTCTGTTAGATTTGATGAAAATGAATTTTTTACATTAAAGAAATTTTTACAATATTTAGTAAGTTTACTCTTTTTAATTATATTATGTAAGAATAAAGACATAATTTGCAAGAATTTCATGCAAGAAAGACAATATTGTGCACGAATAAAGATATTTAATACACTTTATATTATGCAAGAATGAAGACAAGATATGATACTACAGTATTTTTAATAAATTTGAAATTTTAATAAAGTGATACATATTTGCTAATGTAGTTCGTAATACAAAATGGACTGAAATTCGCTTAAATTAAATTTTTAAAAATTACTATTATGTGAATATAATATTCACGTGTCATTATTTAGTTCTTCAAAATTTATATTTCGATATTTTGAGAGTAATGATACCAGCTTGTTAATTCCAACTTTTCTGAGAAAAAAAATATTGATAATGTGTGCGTCCTTAAGGGCAAATGAACGTAAACGGAATATACATTATGGAAACAAACTATTCTTTCATTAGAGCTAAACAGCGAAACATGATTTTCTCATAAAAAAATCTTAAATAATTAAAAATATTTTATTAATGTTGCGAATTTTATATTAATGAATGAAATAGTGGTATCGATATCAATATTTGTGTTAATTGTAGCATATTTTTCTATTTATTGTAAAAAGAAAAAGCGAAACAAAATTTCTGAATTGAATAAAAAGTAAGCACTAAAATTATCTCAAGGTGTTCGAGATTATTTTTAAAATAATAGATTTTAATTTATTAATTAATTAACAACTACACACAATAGTTTTCAACCGATGGGTCAACAGATCTCTAATTATTACTTAGAAATTTTTTACGATTTTATTATTTAGAAAGAAAGCATATAAAGGATGCCTGTATTGATAAAAGTCATCCATAAAAATGATTATAGCTATCTTATTGTTGAACTAACACATAATTTTGGATATTGCTATTTATATTTCTGGCCTAATAATGAAAAAACAAATATGTAGGATCGAAATTGGTTTTATTGTTTTTCAAAATATTCTCCATGATGATCAATACACTTTTGCATGCGTTTGAACCAATTTTCAAAGCGCTTTTTCCAGTCCGATTGAGGTAACTCCAAAACATGCGTTTTGAATGCATCAACCGCTTCTTCGGGGGTCGAAAATCGTTGTCCACGTAATTTATTTTTGATGTGTGGGAATAAGAAGAAATCTTTGGGTGCCAAATCAGGGCTGTACGGCGGATGACCCATCAGTTCGATCTTTCGGTCCGTCAGAAATGCCTTTGTTTGAGTCGATGTGTGAGAGCTCGCATTGTCATGATGAAGAATGATTCGCCTGTTCTTCTGCTTTTTTCGAATTTCTCCGATGACTTCTGCCAAGCAAATGGTCGTGTACCATTCAGAATTGACCGTCCTGCGTTGCTCTAACGCCACTGTTGCCACATGACCGTTAATGCCGAAGAAACAGGCAATCATTTGTTTCGATGTGCTTCTTCCTCGAACAACTTTTGTTGGTTTTGCCTCGTCTTGGAAGACCCATACAGTTGATTGCTGTTTTGTTTCCGGCTTATATGCATGGATCCATGATTCGTCACCTGTGTAGATGTTATACACAGCCTTTGATGTACTTTGAATGTATTTTTCCAACATTTCCTTGCACCAATCGACACGAGCCTTTTTTTGAGCGTTTGTCAGATTATGCGGGATCCAACGCGAACAAATTTTTTTTACGCTCAAATGTTCATGCAATATTTTATTGATGCTAGTCATACTAATGTCCAAAGACGCCTCTATCTCACGGGATGTCACATGACGATCTTGCTTTATCAGTTCACGCACAGCATTGATCTTTTCTGGCACAACAACGGATTTTGGACGACCTGCACGGGATTCGTCCTGGATCGAACATCGACCACGATAAATTCGTTATACCAATTTTTTACAGTGCTGTAGGATGGCGCTTTATCGCTGTATAAAGAATTAAGTTCATCGAAGCACTCTTGTCTTGACAATCCACGTCGAAAGTTATGAAAAATAATGGCACGAAAATGTTCACGATTCAATTCCATTTTTTGACAGAGAAGAACTTTTCAATTTACTGTCAACAACACAAATAAAGCTATAATGGTAAATCGTCTGCTGAATTTATGCTTAAAAATATCAAACTTTCGATTAAAATCGTCTTCGGTCGCCTAGCAACACTTACTGTTGCCAACGCCAGAAATATAAATAGCAACCCTCGTAAAGCATTCTATAATGATGATATCGTTGATAAATAATTTAATTAGGACTACATTGCACAAAATTGTACATTTCATTAATTTTATTTAATTTCGTAATTTACACAAATTATTTTTTTTTACTATATATGAATAATTTTTAAATAATTTAATTTATAAAATTGAGGAAGATGAAAAATATTTACAAATTCAAGAATAGAAGAAAATATTCATGTTAAACAAATAACTTGAGCATAATTAGAAGATGATATAAATTAAGAAATTAGTATAAATGTCGGTCTTATTGAAGGTTAGTGAGAATCAAATAAATGCATAAACATAATTAGTTCTTAAAAAATTACGTAATATTCTGGTGTTTCTTTTCTTTCTAAGAAAATGTAAGGGATGATAATTTTCTGCAAAATTTATGAACTGTTATGAGTAAAATTGTGTGTGTATTCAAAAATTGTTGCGTAATTCAAGTTGTATTTTTACGTCTAATTCCGAAATCTTATGTTAGTAATATATTTTTAACAAAATTTTTATGTTAAAAAAAACATTTAAAATTTTTAAATTAATATTTGCAAGATTCAATAAGAAATGCATATATATAATATCACAAAATTTCAACGGAAATAACTACCTGTTTTATTTTATTTAGATGCCAATCGCTGGAGTTTGAGTTGTTAATACAATATACAATTGACGCAATTTTTTAATAACTGACAGAAATCAGTAAAATAGTTCCAATTATTTAAATCGAAATTTTATAAAATTGAATAAAATCAAATTGAAATTTTATAAAATATAAAAAAAATTAATTTTTTAAAAATCTTACATTTTTTTTACCAAATAGTCCTTTTTTAATAAATATAAGAAACCTCAGAGAAAATTGTTTACAAGACACTTCATAAGGGAAACACATACAAAATAAAATTCCTACTTAAAAACAATTCTTAGTTTGATTTTATTGAAAAAATATCATGCAAAGTACTAGGTTTTTATCTATATTTCAAAGTTAGATTTTTAAAAATACATTTTTCTATTTTTTGACGTAGAAAAGCATTTTATTGTTGTTTTTTCCCCCTTCAAGCCATCAATCTGTTTGTTTAACGGATGTCACAGTAACATGTCATTTTCTTCTTATCTGATAGCTATTTTTCCCTCGTATTCATTTCTTATCTGATATCTGATAGCTATTTTTCCCTCGTATTCCTCATACACACTTTTAATATAAGATTTAGAAATTTTAAATTTTAATTTTAAAAATTATGAAAGAAAAGTAAATTATCTGCAACATTAATTTTACTTACACTGGTTGCGTAGCTATGAATATAATAAGACCTTTTCATAGATTATATAGCATATTTTATATTTATTTTATAACAATAACTGTAAATTTTCCTTATTGAAAATTATTCTTTTAATATCTCCTTTTGCACAGTTACTTTTGAAATCATTGTTTTATTATAAATCAGTAAAACATAATAAAATACCAAGTTATTTAAGATGTATGTAAATTTCAGATAAATCTAATAATACTTACTATACTGTTAAGAGTAGCGTAAAAAAGATTCATACACAACTACGTATTTCATTTAAAGTATTATAAATTTATTTTGGAAATAAATTTTTATCTTATTGGTTATAAATACGATGCAAAACGGCTTTTTTACAAATGATTTTCTGCAATTGATGTTACATCTTAAACGTGACTGAACAATCAATGAAAACTTGACATCAATACTATTTACCAAAATATCAAAAATAATTAATAATTATTTTATTTTTTAAATATATATATTATTAGTATTTTTATTGTTATTATTATTTATTTTATTTTATTTTATTATTAAAAAATAACTAATATATAATTATTTTATTTATTTACAAAATATTTTAAACTTTATTAAAATTAAAGATAAAATACATATACATATACGTTTCAGAATCAAAGTATGTAACATACATGAATATATAGCAATGTAAAACATTTCACCTAGAGAACGATTTATAAAAAGAAGCATTAGATTTATCCAATTATTTATTATTGTAATTCATGCTATATTTCAAACTCCACTTTTTCAAACCAAATAATGTTATTTTTTCTTTCCCTTTCTTTATCTCGCTTCCCAACCATATCCATTCCATATCGAGTTAATGATTGTGGCATGTATTTCCGTGAAATTTTACGGATCAAAGGAAATTTCTGAAAGAGGCGTATTTCGAATGGAATTTTAAATGTTCATTTACTAATTAAATTCTTTCCAAAAGTTAAGAGAGCATAAACCTATATTCCTGATTTTGATGCTTTATGAATCATTAATAATAAAAAGGTAAATAACCGAGCTGTAATACATTTCTCTCTTCACTTTGAATTCGAAGCATTTTATTTTTACTTAAGGAAACCTTCAGTTATATACTTATAAGGAAGCTTCAGTTTTCATAAAAACAGTTCAAACATCTTACACGTTGAGAAAATTTTATAAGAAAACGATAAAAATTATTGCTGATTTTTAAAATTATTCAAATAAAATAAATAATATATAAAATAAATAATCTCAGTAAAATAAAAATGATAGCGTCAAATTGAACTACTTATTATAATCAATAGATTAGAATAACTTTCCCCTTATTGTATTAAAGTAACTAGCCAATTTTTTAAATCAAACTGAAATTGCACAGAAAAAACTAAATAAGAATAATATTTAACACGTTGATGTGTAAAAGTAAAAGAAAAATATTAATAATAATACTGTAATTGTAATCTATAAGAAATATCAGTGATTTAAATTTTAGTTAAATTGTAATATAAATCATTTAAAATTGTTTTCTATTTTTATTCAAATAAGATTTTCAATAAATAATGTAATTATTTTTATTCCAGGTACTATTATTCAGACAATAATTTCCTTTTTACTAAAATTTATGTTCAAACACTGATATAAAGTTATTAATATTAGTTGCATAAATTTTTATTGTAATTGTTCAAAAACAATTTGCTAGCTTTCATTTATTTTAACAATATCAATTACATTTAATTTAATGATGTTTATTCAATATTCGTATATACAGAATAGAAAATATTGAATTAGTTATCGATGTATAATACAAAAATGATATAATCTGACGAAATAGCCTTCGTATGTCACTCTAAATTTTTATATTTTATCATAAATATCCTTAAATCTGCTGCATTTTCACATAAATACGGCTAATGTCTACATTTCGGTTATAGCATACTATTTGAACAACTTAAAATGCCCTTTGAAAGAATAAAAACTCCTTCTTCGATTCGCTTTTTTTTTCGAGAAATATCGATTTTTTAAAAGTGCTGGCTGTCAGTCAAATACATTTTTTCAGTAATCCCTTTTGCCAATTTATTATTTTATAGTTAAATATAAAATATATTTGTATGATGCTTAGAAACAATTTTCTTAATTTTTTAATCTATAATTTTAATTCAAAGTAAGTTTATTATCTTAAGCAAAAATTATATATATTTTATATCAGTGTATGAGTTTTGCTAATATTCATTTATTTACTGTAAATGAATTACTAAATTAACCCATACACATATTTACAACAAAATTTAAATTGACAGAGAATCTCTTTAAGAAATTAACTAATTATTTTTCCAAATAAAAGAAATATTTTTTAGTGATTATTTCTATTTAAATTTCACATAAGCAAAGTAAATAAATTAAAAATCATGCAAACACACTAATTATGTTAAAATGAATTCATATATATCAATACATATAAACATAGACAAACAGATTTTCTCTTTTCTAGAATTATTTTAAGTTTTTCATTTAATCAAAATATTGTTTGATACTGAATGATCAATAGCTCATTATTTACAGTAAATTAAATCAAAATGTATCCCTTATAAATTATCGAAAAAACAAAATCTTTGGGTATAGTTGAAGAAAAAAAACAAAATTTCTTGTTCTTGTAACCAAAAAAAATCTAAAAAAATACAAATAAATAAATTCATTTTTTTTTATTTGGGATTTTTTCTTACTTTAATAATAATCTAATATTATGTTCATTCAATGCTACATTCTTATATTAAATTTTATTTTAAGATAGTTAATTTTAATAGAATTCGCATAAAATTTTATATGATCTAGCAAAAGATTTTTCTAAAAATTTATAATTTATAATAAGATCCAAATTATATATAATCAAGATTATCTATTTAGTATAATATTATTTTCATTGAAATTTTATGTCAAATACTTATTTGATTCCTTAATATATTTTCTTAATATATTTGTAGTAAATTTTCGATTTCATATTAGTTAAATATTATATTTTATAGTTTAAAATACATATAAAGATTTGGTGGGTGTTACTTTGATTATTTCGGACATATTTTAAATAAGTAAGAATCTGTGCGACATTTATATTCGTAATATTTTTTCTTTTACCATTTTATAATGCTCATAAAAATGATATTTTACTATGAACAAAAATTTATGTTTAGAATTTAAGAATCGAAACGCCATTCTCTTTTTAAGCATTATATTTCCGATTAAATTTATAAAATTGTTTAAATGAATTTATACCTCAGGTATATTTTGTTTATATTTTAAAATGCTTCAAATTTTAACGTACTTCTTTCATAGGAGCCTCAAGCATACAAATTTGGATATGAATTAAAAGACGAACACCAAGGTCATCAATATCGCCATGAAAGTAAAGATGAAAAAGGGAACATTCACGGGAGATTTGGTTATCGGGATTCTAAAGGACAATATCGTCAAGTAAATTATGTCGCTGATGATCATGGATTTCGAGCAAAAATCCAAACAAACGAACCCGGAATCGTTGATGAAGATCCAGCTGATGTTGATATAATAAAAGATGAAGAAATTGGATATCAAGATCATCATGGAGGTGAGGGTTCCGAACGTGGCAATACTTATCAGAATCTCGATTCTTCTGAATTAAAACATCATCCACGACAAGCTATTATTGAACATGAACAAGAAAGGAGTGAAGGAATGCATATTGAAGATGAGGAAAGGAATAAGCGCACATATTATGATACTCGGGTTTACGAACAGTATTCAGAAAAAGATCAAAGGGACGATCGGCACAAATATGATGCATCAAGACAGAGAAAAAGTGAACCATCTGCACTTGTTTACAGAAATTATTTTAAAATGCAGCATCCATATGGAGATCATTATGTTCCGAGAGAACGAGATAGTATGGAGGAGCATGAAATTGGTTCACAAAAAATTCGAAAAGAACACAAAAGAAAGCCAGACGCATATAAATATTCCACTTATCAATATGAAGTACAACCTCCTAGCTACAGAAGAGAGCCTGAGAGAATAAAGCACTACGAGCCAGCACAAGAACAACATTATCACGACAATTCTGGACACAGACATGAATACTTAGTTGAAAATCCGAGTAAATCGAAAGAGGAAGACGAGGAAGTACCAAAATTATTTGCATATGGTGCCTATGAATACCCCAGTCCAGAAAGGGAAAGTATACCTAAACCGCAAGAGCCAAGTTTAATTCTTCCACAGACTTCCAATTATGCAAATGGGGGTCACATGCAAGAAATAGAACATCATAAAATTTATGAAGATAGGGGTAGTCATTCAAATAATGAACCAGCAATTATTGGTCAAAGACCAACAGGTGAAATAAAAGAATATAGAATAAAATATGAACAACAAACAAAACCTCAAGAGAAAATAGTTCCAGCTATACATCAATACATTCAAATAATCAATGAGCAAGACGTACCGAATTCAGCTGCTAAGGATAAAGCACCCTATGGTTATAAGCATTCTTCGGATTATAAAATTCCTGTGTATTCAGATGCAAGAACAGCGGGTCAACCAAATGTTTTAGCTCAATATACCCAAAACCCGGAATTATACAGAGAACAAACACACATCCCTCAGTCTATCTCAGAAAGAAAGCCCTCACTATATACAGAAGTTGTACCAAATGAACTTGATTTACAAAAGTCAAAAATAGCTCATACTTCGCACGAGAAACCTTTCAAAGAACAACATTCTGGACAACAAGCAGTTCTTGAAATTAACGCTGATGTCTATAAAAATCTCTTTCATAAGAAATCTCCCCAACAACAACTAATAGCAATACCAATTAGCTCAGTGCATCATGGTTCAGCAAATAAAGTACCACCGAATATTAAACCTCATGGAATTCTCCACATACCATTGGATGATTTAAAACATGGACATGAAATATCGAAAATCGTTGTGAAGCAGGACCATCCTACATCCCCAAATAGTAACAAACAGCCATCGCAACTTCATCTAAATAGTGGCAGTGGGCAAAGAGCTTATTCTGAACCTCATCTGGTAAAACCTCAAGAACACATTACTGCTGATAAACATCATGTTCTTTATAAAGCCGATCCCCATAGTTCTTTACTTCCAGAGAAATCAAAATATATTCAAGATAAAGACTATTCAAATACAAAATGGATTCCAATGACACCTTCATGGAAGCAAAATAGACATAAAAGTCAATCAAGATCGGGCTCCATTTTTGCACCCACTCTTTCAAATTCCAAAAGTGTGATAGACATTCAAAGAAAATCCAAAGACATTAGTTCTGCTGCTTCCCAAAATCATAAAATGAGATATGTATTAGTTTCTTCATCTATGAAAGCTCCTTCTTCTCGAGCCAGGAATTCTAGTCCTTTACTATGAAGTAGTGCATTTCTCAAAAATCTAGTTCCTTATAAAAAATATACTTCAATTATAAGCAATGTATATATTTTATACAGATATATTATGCATATTTTCAATTTCATTTTGAAGAATTTTTAAAAAATATTGATTATTTTTTTAAAAATTTATTTTTGTTATTTTACTAAAATCAATTTTATGATTTTCTTAAATTTTTCTATCAAACCTAAATCTATTAATTTTAATCATTAACACAATGTTACGTAGCAACTATATACAACGGAAAAAATATAGAAAAAATTAATTTACGTTAGTAAATTAATTTATTTCTAACTTATAATCGCACTGAATTCTTTCTCTCTCTCTCTCTCTTTTTATTTTTTATCTATTAAATAAGAAGAGTGCAGTAGTATTAATTTTACTGTGAGGTCCAAGTATGTAGTAGATCTGTTATATAAATTCTGATTCTGACGCTGAATGCAAAAATTACATTAATGATAAAATTATTAATGTTATTAAATAAATATAATGTAATTTCCTTTGCTGTGTATATTAATAACTAAATAGATATAAATGAAATTTAAATGTTTTATATTTATAAACTGATCACTATTTGAAACTGAAACTTTAGGTTATCAAAATAAGAATAACAGTTGACAACAATCAGATATGAACCCAGATAAAATATATAAAAACCAGTTTTGCATGAAATGGGTTCCAAGAAATACTGTGAGAGATATGCATGCAAAACAATTCGGGGAAATAGCAAGTTTTTTATATCGATCTCTTTTATATAAGTCAGTATATTGTTTAGTAGAGAAATATCAATGTTCTATATAGGAAAAAAATCACTGAATACTTTGATGTACATTTTAAAAATTTAAATTTTGATAATAATTCTTGAATTTTTAAAGATGATATCATAAAATGTGAAACAATATGTCACGTTATAAAATCATGAATTTTTAATATAATAAAAAAGAAACAAGAAAACAGCTATGAAATTTATTAGTATTGCACAAATATCATTACCCTATTATGAATATAAAGTTCATTGTATAGTTATATTCATATTCTAGATTACAACTTTATTTTTCAACTTAGCTCACACATTTCATGCTTAATATATTTATAGTTGAATATATGATGGAATTGAACACGTTATTTTTCAATATATTCTTACTAGTTGCTGCAAATTCGTTGACAATTCTATACTGTAAAAAAGTAAGATTTTTTTACTTTTTAATGAATGTGTACATATATTAAATATTTGTTTTAAAAAATAATATAATTTGGGATTTTTAATGTATAAAAAGGAATCACATTAAAAGATTTCCCATTGAAAGAATTTCCAACTTTCACATTGCTTTACAATTGTATTTCCAGTAACACACATTACTTTGATAAATATAATGTGAAATATAAAAATGAGCTACAAAATCATTTTTCAAAAAGTAGTTTCAGCTTCCTATTTCGGTCAATTAGCATCAATACTGATTGAGAAAATTATTAGAAAATTTTATACTCACACTTATAACCCAAAAACCATTCATGATATTTATTTGATTTTTTTTTTTTAATTTTAGATTACTTATAATTATTTCTATCAAAATCACTAGAAAACTTTAAAAAAATTTAAGAAATCAACAAAAAGGGAAAAATTATATTTTTATATGAAAAATACATTTTAATTCACAAATCTGGAAAGCAATGAGAGGATCAGAAACTCTTCGCTTAGAACCTTCGAAATTGAATAGTTCGGATCCTAATCGGAAAATGATCAACTTAAAAGGTAAATTTATTGCCATAAAACAATATATTTGAACAACAAAGTAGATTTTAATATTCAGTTAACTTCAATTTATGCTTTTAATCCAATTAACATTACATTACAACAGCTACATACTGTTAATTTGTCAATGCAATCTGGTAATATGATCTACTGATAGTATTATACAATGATTCTTATATCAATTAATTAAAATTTGTAACAATACTTACAAATTTTCTTAAGATTTGTATTTTCATTTTGTTTCGGTAATTCAAACATTAAAAAATATGACTGAAATTATTTTCATACTGTAGCATTACAATATCTTACAATTTCAACAGAAAATATATTAAAGAGCACTCGTCATATACATTGCTAGACATTACTGTTGTTATAATCAATTATGAGAAAAATCAGGTGAGCGTGATTGATAATATGTTCGCTAATATAATTATGATGCAGAGACAAAATATTATGTCAGTCTTAATTTATTCATGATAAAAAGATTACGCCTATTAAATTTAGATAATTCAATATAAATTACTTATTTTGTGTTAAAAATATAAATTTTTCTTTTTCATTTACAAAGTTCTAAACTTTATAAATATGGTTCAAAATATGTTTATTAGATAGAAATATATGTAAATGAAAATAAGTGTTTTTAATTATTCAATAGAATGTTTATTTTAATAAGTTGAAAAAATAATGGGAAAATGTTTTAATTTTTTTACATACAAGTTTCAGTATATTTCTTGGGGAAATTATTACAGAAATGATCATAGTTAATTCATTTTTTCTCATCGTATAGAAGAGGGATAGTTTATAAAAATTTCATTTTAAAAGTGATTATTAAATTATTAATCAAATAAAATATCTTAACCACCTAATATGCAACACCAAGAAAGACTAGAGATATCAAAACAAAATTTATTTAGCAGATAACAAATATATACAAATCAGATGATTGAGATTACATCTTCTTGGGAAATGTAGGAGATGACAAAAGTAGATGTAGTTAGTCTAGTCGCCATTGTTGATTTTAACCACTGCTATAAATAATCACCCAAATAAAGAAGTTTTTGGACACATTCTAAAGACATAAAAGTCTATGCTGTTTCCTCATATTGCCAAATTGATCTTCTGTAGCAGCGGGTAATGTATCCGATCTATATGTAGTGTAAACATAGATCACACATTTTCGATTGAAGATAAATCAGAATATTCAAGCTTAATAAAAAAAATAAAATAAAATAAAAAATAAAAACACAATTTAATGTGATGTTTAAAAACCTTCGGAACACTGTGAGACACTTGAATCAGACATTATTCAGGAATGGTGTAGGAATATTGTTGGTGGCAAGCGCTTGAAGATATGGATGCATCACAAGCTCATAAACCTCAGAGAAGTGGTGCTGGTTCTTAAGGTGCTGACAGTGACAGGGCGATTCCATGATTAAGCATGGTTCCGGGTGCAAGGACAGTGTGGCGATGCATAATGCAATAATTCAACAGTCTCTCATTACAATATCTCCAGGCTCTAATCCGATCATCATCGTATTGCAGGTAGAAGCGGAGTTCATCAATAAATGCATTATGGTTCCAGTCCGTTGCTCATGTCCATCGTTCATAACACCATTAGCGGCGTAAACATATGGTTAATGGTAATCAAAGAAATGAACATCTTGCAAACATTCCGCTTAGCTGCAAATGACATTGAATAGTATGATTAGACACCGAATAATGTGTAGCAATCTGAATATATCACGTTATGTGGGCTAAGAGGCCCATTACTGCCATGTACATAATATGCTTGTCTTCGTGTGCAGTGAGGAAACAAGGTAGGTGTAATCAATTTTATCAGTTCTTTCCTGCATCCAACTATTATAGATCCGCATTACTGTTGCTTATTTTTAACCAACACCATAGTTTATTTCTCTGAAAGATTACCCAAATCCGCTTAGTATATTGTGCTTCTTTGGTAAAACTCAGAAATTTGCTCGGAAGATCCTCATTATCTTCTACAAGGCAAAGTTAAGCAGTTTATGGGGAAGGGGAACGCATGGAAATGCAATTGCCATATTTAAATCAGAAAACTTTCTATCTCTGCACTTTATAGTGCTTGCAAGTGGCATTAAAATCACTCTTAATGTGCATATTCTCAGAACTGATTCGGATATGCATACCTCATCGCCACAAATTTATGATGCAAATTACACATGATCGACATGATTTTTAAGATTTTACATTTATTTTGAGTGAATAGCATTTTTTTATTATTGTTTTATAATTTATACATACATAAATTTTAAAATATTCTAACAAAATAAAATTGAATTTCGATCAAGTCAAATTGTAGTGTTAATTTTAAATAAATATAAATTATTTTATTTTCATTAGTTTTGCCCATTTATAAATATTAACTGAAATTCTGTATGATGTTTAAAATAATATTTATGGACACCTATAATTAGTATTTAAAAACAGAATTTTAATGATTGAACACATTAAACTTATCCAACTTTTATGCATTTTAAAATTTTAATATTAAGATTTGTCAATAAAAATCATCGACATGTTTTACTCTCGCAGTAAAAAATAAATACGCGTAATAATAATTAATTTAGTCACTCTAATAATTTCAGATGTTATTTATTGTAAATAAAAAAATCTTTATTATTCATTTTATTTCAAATAAAGTAATTTGAAATAAAATTTATTTTATAATAAATATGCCTTTTACTGAACAAACTAAAAACAATAGTTTTCAACCATCAAAACAAATGTATAACAATACCATTTAACTTTTCCTTCTTTGTTTTAAATAAAAGAATATTTTAAAAGTCATTAAATATTTTCTGCTCTTAAACTTAAATGCCAAAGCAAGCTTTCCCCTTTCAGTAACTGTTGAAATCAAAAATATTGTAATTAATGGAGAAAGGAAGATTTAATAAAATACATTGAACAGGTATTTATCACATACTAACACATCGAGATTCAATCATTTGTTTATTTAATTTTATGTAAACTAATAAAATTAAAGAAACAAATAAAGGAATAAAATGATGTGGTTATTTAAACTATAAAAAATTTCTTCACAGAAATTAGTTCAAATATTAGCATTACAACAAGTAAGTCTTGACGCCTTGCTCATATAATTGTAATAAAAAGATAAATTATAATCTTTTTAAATAATCAATTATAAGAAGTTTGCTTAAAGATGTTTGCAATAAACTCTTTTCTTGGTATTTAGAAAGATACATTCAGTGTAAAAGTTAAGCACGGAGAAGTAAAATCCAATTAATGCGTACATGTTGCCACAAAATTCAACAGAAATATACCAAATATATTTACTCATGAGAAGAAACAAGAATTGAATGAAAACTATATTCACTAATTTATTAAATATTGTCATAGTGGAGTTAATAAAATGAATTTTAATATTCTAGCTAGTATTATTCAAGTAAGAGTTATAATGACACAAAAAAAAAAGTATTTGGAAGTTTTGATGAGTAAATAAAATATATTATTCATAGAATGCCAAAATAAAAGATTGATGTGTATGGAAAAGTTACATCATTTATTTTAAATTAAAATACATTTTGAAATGCTGTAAATTATGAATGATTCATTAGTCATGCATTCAAAATTTTTGTGTTTTAATGAAATGGTGATATTCAAAATACAAATTTGGCTTGTTTTTAAGTAATTAGAAAAAAAATTAAAACTCTTCTAATACCACTTTATGGAAAAATATAAGAACTGATAGAAATTTAAATAGTTCATAAAAATAAAATTAAAAAAAAAAAAAAACGGCAAAGTTGTAGTAGATTTATTGTTACCCAATGTGCACCACGCGGAGGCCAACTACGTTACTTCCCGAAATTTAAACAGTATAGATGTATTATTTCCTAATTTCAAATAGAAATAAAGCTGTAAAATTCTAAATTTTTAAGTTTTTCAATTCTGAGGCATCTTAACACATTGAAACGATACAGTTTTTGTACTGTACAATTACAGTGATACAATACTTCATAAAAATTTACTTTTTTTTTAAATTCAAGAGAGTTTCTATTTTTAAGTCACAATTTTATTAGTCTGTAAAAATGAATTATATGAGGAATAATTGAGGAACTCATAGTGAAAGCGAAAAATTAATCACACTGTGTAAATTTTCTTTGCTGTTGTAAATGTGATGACATTTTTACCAATTTTAATATCTACAAGGACAACATGGAAATAGAAGTCTCATTAACGTATTCATCTCGCTAAGCATCTTCTTGCTGACTTTGATTGACATTTCCGTTTTGATCCAAATTCTGCATACTTCCGGTTTTATTAATGGTGTTATACAAAGGATTACAAATTCAGAAAGCTTCTTAGGAAAGATTCCTAAAAATTTCAAAAAGATAAATATATGACCATATTTTAACTCCCAGTAAAAAAAAAAAACGGCTCTATTTTTGTTTTCAGGATCACCGAATATAAATAAATAAATAAAATATCAAACGACGTTAGAATTTTGAATCCGAACAGATACATTCTTATATATGTATTTGTTTTTTCAAACTAATAAAGCTATTCAATATTTTTAAATGCTTGCAATATAAAAGCTTGTTTTGCTGAAGCATTATACTCTATTGAATATGTCGAGAGAGAATCTAATCGCAGTTTGAATCAATGCCTAACCAGGTAAGGGCTGTTTTAGCTGACAGGCGCCAAAACTGTTTCTAATAATTTCGCACATGTGTAAGCACCCAGAATTCTCGCAAATTTAATTATTTTGTCTTCAAGGCATACTGTTTATGCAAATTAAATAACTTTTTTATTTACTTTCCTTCAATGTTTTAATATCCAATAATGCATACATACTAATTACTCTTGTTCGCTGACTCGATGCAACTTTAAAGGTGTTCAAAGTTGCTACCATCTGGGGAAACTATACCACCTACTGAGATTTTTTTAAGAATAAAACGATTTTTCTTTAAAGGAAACACTTTTTTTTATTTGCTTTTCTCATAGGCATAAATTTCTACTCCCCCCCCCGTCAAGATGTCAGAGTGCCTGACTGCGGATAGGGAGCTCCTGGAATCCCAGTTCGGGCATGGATGTACTTTCTCTCTCTGACTACATCCTTTCTTTGTATGAATGGGATGTGAATGGCTGCTTACCCTGTAAGCGGGTTCCTATGGCATGTGTGTGCTGAGAAAGTCGGACTCCACACCAAATATGGTTCAGTTAGAAAAGTGGAGCAGCGCACCCCATAATGTCAGCCTAGCTGGCACAAGACAACAACGGCATAATTTTTTTTCTCTTTTGTTTACCTTTTGTACCCAAATGCTCAATAAAATGTTTGTTTTTTTTATTTTGCTGCCAAATGTATGTTATTTTTATCTCATATAACCTTCTATATATATCAGTAATGTATCAATCCACCAAATAAATCTTAAGGTGCAAGATCAAACCACAATCCAAATATCCTTTAATTGTTTTCAGCAGAGTAATTTTCAATTTTCAGACATATTGAAAATTCATGCCTTTATTTCGCTTATGCAATCAGTCGGAATATTTTCTATTATATAATTACATATTAAATATTAATGCTTATATGGTTTTCTGTTATGCCTTTTAGATTTAAAACACTGTTAAGTAAAAAAATTTAACATTATTAAACATAAAAATTTTAACAATATTAAGCATAAAAATTTTAACATTATTAAATATGCAAAGATAAATACACTAATTTTAAATGTAAAATTTGAAATTATTTTTGTTGATTTAAATTGTTTGATTTTTATTTGACTTTGTGTGGTAAAAAACATGTATTCATCTTGTGTATGAACAATTTCAAAATAGATTCAAATAAATGATAAAAATAGCTTAAATGTAAATAGTCATCAACGTTAAACAATATTAAGAAGCGTATTTGCAAGTATGCATCCCTGACCAAATATGCTAAGTTCTACTCATTATGCATCTCAATCAAATATGAATCGCTAACCAAGTGATAAACGTCTGTTTTTCAATGCAAGACTGAGAGGACTTGGAAATATTTATATTAATGCATGAATATGTCATTGTTATTTCAAAAACTCTTTTTGATGATTTCCTTACTCAATTAAAAATATTTATTCTGTTAACAAAGAACTGAACAGAAAAGGCAACTTTTAAGTACCTAACTTTAAGGACAATAATAGTTTTATTTAAAGAAATTGCGTTCTCTTGATTACAAAGTTTTTCCGTATAAAAACGGTTTTCATATTAAGCATTCTCCAACGGAAAAGCCTCAATGATATTTTTAATACTTTTCTTGATTATATTCTTAAAATCAGATCGTTGCTTAAAAATACAAGATTAAAATCAGATCGTTGCTTAATGAATTTAATGTGTTATGGGTTATTATAACAAAACCATTTATCAACATTTATATAACTTTGATTTTTACTTTATTTTCAATTCTTTAAGTAAGCGAATATGCGCCTAAAACGTAAATGCATTTAGGTATCTGAATACCTTGGATGGAAAAAAAAATTTTAAAACTGAATTTAAAATGTATTTATCTTTTTGTAAACATTGTATTACAAGTTAAAACTGCTAAGAAAGATACAATTAAATTTTATTCCTTTTTTATCCCAATTAATAGATAATTTTATATCTATGACAGCATTATACGCTCCAATTTTAAGTGTTTTTAAACTCACAAAGATGAATTTTGGTAGCCTTTTCCAAACAGCACTGTTGAATGATCCGTTAGAGTTTAGTGTTTTACCATGAAGGCACTTTACAAGAAATTTACGAAATTACTTAATGTCATGTAAAATGGCTTAACACTATTCAGTTTATTTTGGGAAAGACCAATATTTTTTCTCTTCACACATTTTTTTTATGCAATGGTCGTTGAAAACAGCCCCAACAATCTTCACAAATCGGCCATTGTCCATGCATGCATTTCTTTGAACTTGATACACAATGAAACAGTACTGCAATTACATTTTGTTGAATTACTCATAAATTTCCCACACTTCTACGTATTGCCATTCCATAATAATTTTGAATTTTATCAGTAAAGGAATCCGTCAATTTTCCTTTACCTGAGAAGCCTGGTACTTTACTTTTTAATTTTCGTAAGTTTCATCTCACTCATTCCTGAATATGGTAAATATTTTCCATTTTAGAAACAACATTATAACCATAAACATCTTTCACTTTCAAAAATCCCTTTGAATCACTCCCACCATAATTAGATGAATTTATAGGTAAATGATATATTTATAGGTTTATAGGTAATGATCACTTCTAGTATAGCCATGAGGTAATATGCCGAAGTTGTAGACCACGCTGCTCCGTAAAGTGTGTCCGGAGTACGCCATTAACAGGTACATCTACGTTGTACCTCCTAATTACTTTTTGCAAATAATTTGATTATATGGACCCAAGCACCAAAAAAGAATGTAAAATTACAAATTGTGTATAAGTTAAATATGGCGTTAGAAGTCCTCTCGTCTTGGTGTACCAATAATGATATGATTCTTAACCTTAATAAGACTGCTGTCCAGTCTTTTTCGTTAACCCATCAGTCTTTTTGCCCTAACTTAGTTTATCGAGACACCACAATCAAAACTACAAATTAATTTAAATATCTGGGGGTACTTTTTGACAATAAACTAAACTGGAAACCCCATGTTGAGAAATTATCCTAGCTAGTACTCAAGGAGAATCAATATTGTGAAGTGTTTGTCAGGATCACTCTGGGGATGTGTCAACTCAATAACCTATAAAACTTTCGTCCTGCCTTCGATTATCTCTTGCTATTAACCATTAACTACATGCAGTGAGAGTGTTCTTTAAAAAATTAGAAACAATGCAAAATCAGACGCTGAGAGTTGTTACTGGTGATGTGAAGTCAACTTAAAAATAAGACTATGTTATTATTAACAGAAAACAAACCTGTTTAAGCTGTCATTGAAGAAAGAGTTTTGCCCTTGTTTGAAAAATTCATTCGATGAGAAAATTCTTTTTGGATAAAATATGAACCAAAAACAAGTAACTTAAAAACACGATTTGATTTTATCCAAAAAGTTCTGCTGCATATAAGAGAAAATTTAGAACTTTGCGATGTGGTTCAGAAAAATTTTAAACCATAAAACTCTATTCAGTCAGTAGAGATTAATACAAATCTTAATCAGACAACTCCTGAAGTCCTGAAATTCCTTGCATTGGAGACCATTCATACTGAGTACTCAGAAGATCATTGGCTACATGTTTATATACTAGCAGATGGCTTTATTACTAAATATTAACGTGCAAGAGCTCTTTTGAGGAAATGACTTCGTTCTTTCTTTTACTTTTGTATCTATTTTTGATGTTCATCATGTTTTCTCCTTGGTTGTAATTATTTCTTTTCACACTGTTGGAAATAAAAAATATGATATAAATAAACTAAATACATTTATAAATCACACACACACACAGTCACTTTAATCTTGTAACATTAGTAAAAACCATAACGTTTTAATGAAAATAAATTCCCCATTTGTTGAGAAATACGCAAAATATTTCAAAGAAACTTATTATTAATTATTTTGAGGAAGATTATCACATTAATTTTATTTACATAACATGAGTTATTTGAGATGAAAAAATTTAAATTATATAAAGATGCATAATCGCATTTCTCAAACTTGAATTTTTATTTAATAAATAAATAAATAAAAATAAGCGTGAATTTTCTTATTTTTAAAAGAATATTATTTAGGAACAGCAATCATTAAAGTATTACATTATTTAAGTTATACATATATTACATTGTAAACAAGTGTTATATAAATAATTATGAATAAATAAATATGCATATAATAATACATATATATATATATATAATATTATATTCACAATAATACTCTAAAAGTATTCAGTAAATAAGGTCAAGTAATCTAAAAGCAAATTAAATGCTAAAAATAAACTGTAATGAATATATAAGCCTATAATAAACTAAAAACATAAATGAATTATTTAAGTTATATCATCATTTTCTATGAGTGACTAAAATAATTCTTTGAATGTTTTTAATGTACTGAATTTAAAAATTGTTCTTTATTTCAATTATTTACAAGCATTATTTTTTTAAATAAAAATTTCAACTCATAGTACATTTTAATCATAAACATTGGTCTTAGTACTCTTAGCAAGTAAAACACATAAGCATGTAGAGAAATACTATACATTAATGGAAATTTTAATAATATCAAAAGATTTTCAAAAGAAATTTGGTAAAATTTAATACTTTTCTTGAATATTAAAATAAATAATCTTTGATTAATTTTTTATTTAATCAGTTCTTGTTTTCAATAAATCGGAAATAAATGGAACCAATACTTTATACTTAAATCAATAAAAATTAGTGAGTGAAATTTGTACTTATGGAACCTTTCGTATTAGCTTTTGGTTTATAATTTTATAGAACTTTAAGGTGCAGCAAGCCTGATAGTCCCTCTTCTTCATTTGACAGAGACGTAAGAAATGTTGGGTATATTCTCTAATGTGATTATAATTTACTTCTTATTCATTACTATTTAATCTAATATAATTTTCTGCATAAATTTGTTGATGTTTTGATCTTTTATTTAGAGAGCTCATGATTATAATGTTTTAAAAAGCTTTGAGACATAATATTAAAATACAAATTTCACAGGAAGATAACAAACGAAATCATTAAATATTTTAATTTACTTCATTCATTATATCTCATTTGCTCTATATTTTAAAACATAGTTAAGCTTCAACTAAGCTTTTTCGCAGTGGCAATTCCTGATTTACACCTAACCTAACCTAACCTTATTTCTATTCAATGAATAGCTTTAAAAACATTTCAATTTATTTAAAACCAACTGATTTTTTGTTTTTATTGTCAATGTTAGTTAAATTATTGAAATAGCTAAATTCGATCAAAATAAAAAAAAAGAATTTGATAAAATGATCAAACAAAATTATTTACAAAAATATAAGGTATAAACACAAAATTATTTTTCAGTTTGAAAAAAAAATAATTTATCAGTTTCATATATATCATAATCTTATTAGTTAATTTCAATTCGGTCTGTAATGTTTAAAATGCTTATTCAACTATGAAAAATTCAAGCACATAAATATAATTTATAATATTAACAAATAAACCTCAAGATTAATACCTGTAATTTTTAAATTAGTTTTAAGAGTAAGGATGGGGATCGCATTTTTTCTCTTTCTCTTAGCTTGTTCTTACGAGCTGATAGCTCAATGGTTAGCACTATTGTCTTCTGTTCTAGAACCTTCTGTTTTGACCACAATTTTAAATTACAGGGTGGATGAGGGAGAATATGCCTTGTGTGTACACTTAGTCTATCCAAATTATTTATAGAACTCCTGTGTGCATAAGCAAAGTATTTGTCGTCCGATCCGATTTGTTGTAAAGTTGTAACTGTAAGCTGTATATATGGCAGTCGGAAGCATGATTCTGTTTTGAAATAAGATAAAGGAGAAAAATTGATGCCAAAAGTAAAAGCTGGACATTCAGCTATTTTTGTACTCAAATTACTGTCCGAATTATGCTGCTAAATATTCTTGCATTTTTTTTCAAGTATTCATTCTTTATTATACTGTGGTGTAACCTATTATATGATACAATTTTGGTAAGAATTAACCACAAACATTTTTAAAATGTTAAGTGTTAATTATGAAATGTAGTTATATAAATTCACGGAAAAAATTTTCATGTAAAAATAATATACATGAACTGATATTCAGTTTATTTTGCGGAAAATTCTAAAATATGTGAATTACTTACAGATATTATTTTAAATCACGAATGAAAATAGTACTGTTGTGATCATCTGATTTTTTGAGTGTATTTTCTTGTGTAGAAGTGTTATTGATTTATAAAAAAATTTTAGATATGGAATCTGAAGAAAAGTCTACCCCTTTAAAAAATAAAGGGCCTTTTATTTGTGATTTATGCTCTAAAAGTTTTAAATACAAAGGCTCTCTAACGACTCATTACAAGAAGCATATAAAGGGAAAGCTATTTTCTTGTGATGAGTGTGGGCTATGTTTTGGTTCCCAGACATTGCTTGAAAATCATCGTTTAACTCATCAAAAGGAAACTCCAGTTGCTTGTGATGTTTGCAATAGAAATTTTACTTTTTCATGTTTTTTAAAAAGGCATTATTTGTCACACACTGATGAAAGACCTCATGAATGTGAAACATGTCATAAAACTTTTCGTGAGAAAAGTACTTTAATTGCCCATTATCGTATTCATTCTGATGAAAAGCCTTTTACTTGTGATGTATGTCAAAAAAGTTTTCTTAGAAAGCAGCATTTAATGGATCATTGTAATATTCACAAAAAGGAGAAGCCATATACTTGTTTTGTGTGTAAGAAGTCATTTTGTCAGCGAAGTAATCTAAATGTTCATTTTCTTCTTCATACCAATGAAAAACGTTTTACTTGTGAAATATGCCTGAAAAAATTTCGCAGAAAAGAACACTTAACACATCATTATAATGTTCATCAGGATGAGAAGCCACATTGCTGTGATTTATGTCCGAAAAAGTTTTATAATAAAAGAAGCCTACAACGACATATTGCACGATGTCATCCTCAAGAGCTTGATAATGACTCATCTTAAATGTTTTGAATATAATGCAGGCATGCTCTCTTAAAGAATACATGAATTTGAAGTTATAAATTTAATTAAAGCTTGCAGTTTTCTCTAAATGTTTCTCTATTTTCATAAAATTTAGAAAATTAGCTGTTTCAAATATAACTGCTGTTATTGACTGTTAATGCTATTTAATATTTATTTATAATTAAGATCTTTGAAAAGGGTTCCTAAAACTTACTTTATATGATTCTGCCTGTATTTACACAGTAAATGTTTTGTTGTAATAATTCAATAATAGTTCTTGTTTATTATGCATATTATGTTTTTATAAAAAAATTGTAATATGTTTGCTATTAAAGTGATGCACTTTGGTTTCTTTTTTGCTATATTTTCTTGTAAAGACCATTATAATTACAATAGTTTGAATAACTTATATAATTTTATGAATACTAAATTTTGGAAGTAATAATATATCATCCTATACTGCATAGATTGTAGTGGTAATGGAAAGCAAGACTGCTTTGCAACATACAAGCTGGAAATTTTAATATAATTTGTTAATTTAGGTTAATAGCAAAAGTATTATGGTTCAATTGAAAAATTTTAACTGTCACTCAGTAATGACTGATTTAATTAAAATTTTGATTTCTCTGAGCTGTAAGAGGATTTAATATAATAATCTTCAGCTGAGTTCTAGACATTTAGGTGTTTCAGGTAACAAAATTGCTAATGCAGCTGCAAGAAATGCCCTTATTGATATTTAATTTTCTGGTCCTTATGCAATTGTCAAATATTCCACTAAAATTTTTTGTTCATCATTTATACTAAACTTTGTGTTCACACACACGCAAATAAATTTTAATGTTTCACCTTTCTTCATTTCAAATCCAGTTTTACTAGTGCAAGGAGTTGATATTAGATTGACTTGCCTTCATACTGAACATTCACTTTTTACCTATAAGTACTTATTTTTAATCCAATATGCTTCTCATGTACCATACATGTTATGAACTCTACAGACTTTATTATATTTTAAATTTTTAACTCTCAATGTTTTGCCTTTCTTAAGAGTAACATTTTATAATTGTATGATTTGTTTAGTGACTTTTCCCATCCCATATTTTTATATGCAACTGGTTATTAATTTTATTTGAATCTTTATAATCTGATTTATTAATCCTTCAATATCTATAATTTTCATATTTCTTATACATTTTCATTTTTTTAATTATATGTCCATCCACATTTACTTTTTACTGCTATATATATATATAGATTTGCTCATTAAGAATTAGTGAGCAATTATTATTTTAAGAACTAATCTATGTGGTAGTAATTATCCTCTTTTGACTTTTTACCCTTAAAACAATATATTGCCAATATTTTAAGAAAGCGTAATACTAAGTATATTTTTGTAAGAAAATGAATTAATGATATACAGTTATGTTAGAAGCTATTCTTTTCTGCATGTTTTGTTTAAAAATAATAGAATATTTTGCGATTTTTTAGAAATATATTTCAAAATATTATTTAAAAACCAAAATTAAATTTTAAATTTCTAAAATTTATTAGAAGTGGTAGTGTTATACTTACTTTTCTTATGTAAATAGACCTGTGTGTCCCTACTTACACTTTATATTCATTTTCAAATTGTAATTTTTTTCTTCAGGTTTTTGTTATTCTAGATTTGCAATCTGAATTAATCGGAAGTACCTTTAATTAGTAGAATTCTCAATATTATTATCAATAATTCTTTATTCTTGTTATTATAATGTAAACCTATATTTCTAATTTGTAATGTTTTTCTTAAAAAATCATATTAGTAATTTAGTCTGATTAGAAAACTGATCCTGCAATTTTGCTAATATTTTATATTAATGACATTAAATCAATATTTCTATACAATTTACAATATTTTTGTGACGCTAAAGTAGTGGAGAATTATTTCATTTATCTTTATTTGCTATATAAAATATTTCAAATTTTTAACAATTGAAATGGAACAAGTTTAAATACAGTACTAATCCTTATATTAAATACTCTTTACATTTAATAATGTCAGTTTCTTAAACTGAAAACTAAGATTTTACAGGAAAAAAACAATCTAGAAAATTAGTTTTTTAATTTATTCCTTCAAAGTTTAAATGTTTTACTATATTTGCTGGTGTCAGCAATGATTGTAAATGGCAAATATTATATGATATCAGATTCATTTTTAACCATAATTAATATCATATTCATTTTTTTATTTCATGTTGTAATATAAACTGAAATGATTGTAGCAGCTCATTACTTCATTAGAAACATTTTTCCTTGAAATTTTAAATAGTTTAAAATTAATATATTTCTTTCTGTTTTTTAAGATAATTCAGCAAATTTTTGGTTATTGATGTAACAATTTTCATTACTTTATTGAACTATTTTCATTTAATATAAATTTACATATTTAATGAATGTCGAACTTTACACAATTCCATAGCTGCCAATTCTACTCATTTTTTTGAGAAACTCCTGATTTTCCACCCTTTCTCTCGATTTCCCAATAATGTATGAAAACCTACCGAATTTTGGGAATTTCAGTGAAAAACTTAAAAATTACCAAAATTTTGCTGAAAAATAAGTATTTAGTTGCTTAATTTTATGTGACTTTGTGTAATTACATTTACATGCTTATAAAAAGTTTCCCTTTCATGATGAGATTTTAAAACATGCAGAAATATGCTGTTTGCAGGCTATTGAACATGCCTTATTTTCAAGTGTAAAATTCTTTGTTGACAGATTTCCCATTTTACTGCTTAATACAGAACTGAATAAAGGATTAGACATTCTTCAAACTGAGTTCTGCGAACTACTAAGTACTATCCTCACAAAAGAAACACTGGATGAACCAAGAGCAGATGTATAATGGCATCTTGTTGTAAATCTGAAAAATGAGTTTGAACAAATAATGTTAACCAATGTTTCCCAGTTTATGCTTACAATTTTAACTGTTCCACATTTTAATACTGAATGTGAACAGGTGTTCAGTCACATAAAAATATAAAAAGTTAATTCAGGTCTTCTCTTTCTTCTGAAAATTTAGAAAGTTTAACTATTACTAAATATTCTCACAATGAGAAAAAAAATGTTTTGAATAGCAATTCACCAATTCATTTCTAATAAATGCTAAATCAGCAACGCATGAAAAAATTAAATTGCCTTGAGTTATTCCAATTTGAGATGTGTTATGTTTTTTATGGACTAAGTATTTTAGGTGCTTATTTAAGGAAATAAATTTATAAATTTGCTATTTATGAATTGCACTTGTATAATAAGAGTTGTTTTATAAAATAAATATTGAGATATAAATGTTGATGTGTTTATTTTTTGCATGTAGTACCTTCTTTTATTCTTCATAGCCCCTTTATGAGCTTGATGAATGTTTTATTAAAATATTAAGATTGACACAAAATGTGATTAATATAAATCATTCTCAGAATGTATAATTTAAAGAGTAAACTTCTCTTTTTGTGGTACTACAATTTTAAACATTCAGTTTCAAGCAAAAACCTCACTAGTAGTGTCTCCTGATTTTTTCTTTCAAAATCAGTAGAATCTACTGATTTTTATTTCTAAAAGGTTGACAGGTATTCTATTCTGTTAAATTTGTTGAATGTGTTTTATATCTTATTAATTTTCAATTATTTTATTTGTCGTGCATGAATATATTAGCTTATAGTATATTGAAACCTTTTTCAGTCTGCTTATAATTATTGGAAATTAATTACCCCACTTTACTTTTAAGCGTTGTTATTTTTTTTATTTTGATTTCACTTTATTAAATATTTATCTTTTTAATACAATGTCAGCATCATATAGTATAGATGCCTTTGGATAAATATTCAAGTTTCTCGGAGGATTTATTTAATTCAAAATACTTTTAATTCTGGAAAATACACAGGATTTTTTTTTTTTTAATGTACATTATTTTCTTAACAGTCACTTAACTTATGACAGGATTATCAGCACTTCTTTCATTCAATAATGCTTAATTTCAGCTCCAACTTCAGGTATTGGTGGTTAATTTTAACTATAATGCATGTAGATAAAGACTGTCATGTCAGGTTTGGATGTTCGTAGCTTTTCGGAATTTCCTTTAAATTATATATTGGTCCTATTAAAATTAACCTTTGGATGCAAAAGTAACTATGTAAAACTAGCTTTTATTTGCAAAAAGTGAATTACACTGATGTATAAAGCAACCTTTTGAGTGATTCCATAAATGAATAATAAGATGTCCTTATAATGGTTTATTATGGTTAGATCTAATGCTTGGACCTTAGGAAAACAAAATTTAATTATAATATGATAAATGAATTCTTACTTTTCTACATTTTAAATTTATTTTGTAAATTGATTTATTGAAAACAAAATATTTCAAATAATCATGTTATAAAAGGTGCTGCATTCCCTGTTGGACTAAACTAAGCTAGCAGCTGCAAGGCTAACTCTCTAATCTTCAATTCAGTAGTTCAGGGGTTCAATTCTTCCTCTGTTCATGAATATTTGTAAATATTGAGATTCACAAATGGATCTCCATAGATGGAGATCTTTTGCAAAAAAATTACCATTGAGCATCAATGCTGTGTTTGATGAATCTGTTGTGTGTGTGAAAAGTGATTATACAATAATATAATATAAACTTTTGTATGAGCCTCTCTTGCTTAGTTTTAATATATTTAGTGAGACCAGTTGGGTAAATGACGACAGACCCGTACGGGATTGGCGCGATTTAAAATTTTTACGCCAAGCACTCTACAGCTCTGTCGCCAACCTAAATTACTTCACTACGCGCGATAGCCGTCAACCAATAACGATCGCGTTCGAACTTCAGCTTTGAAATCGCGCGTAAACATTCATTTACTTATGGCCTAAGTATATGACTAAAATTGTAATGAAAAATAAAATTACTCACCTAATCTTTATCGCTCTCTGAATCGTTACTCTTCGGCAAATACACCATTTTTATCGCATCTAAAAAACCTATTATGTTTTCCTGATGATCATTTCTCCATACTTACTCCGCGAAAACGTGAAGTCAATATATCCTCATCCATACTTATTAATTTTCGCAAGCAACACAAAAACACCAAAAATCGAATATCGAAACTCAATGCTTCGAGATTATTCTGTAATAGTGTCAAGGGTTACATACAAAACGCGCATGTAAAACGAAAACGTCATACCTACGTAATCCGAACCGGTAAACCAGTCTAGCGCACTTTATCGCATTCTTGGCGCATTTTACCCTCTGTACGCTTCTCTACTATTTAGCGACCAGTGGTTGTATCACCATGAAATTTCTTAAGTCCTGAGAGCATCTTTGTTATGTTTATACGGGAAGTAAATATATGAAAAAAGCAACAAATTTGGTCACTTTGATCTAAACAGCTAAAATTGTATGCATAGAAAGATTTCCTTATGTGTTGGTTTTATTTTGTAGATTTGCCTTATTAGTCATTAGTTTTAATGATTTACATCTCTAGCTGCAATCATTTGCAAACAACAGAGTATTTTTTCAATGACATGGTACCATTATTGTAACCAATGTGTAGCAGTAGCAGTTAAATCCATTTATTTTTATTTTAATTATTAAATTACCTTATTAATGCTATCCCAGGTATAAATATTCCAAATAAGAAGAAAAGCAACTAATTTATTATTTCATTAAAATATTTTTGCACTTCAGTATTACAATGTTCAATTGAAATAATAGATTTACATTTGTAATTTTTCGAAATTAAAGTAGGAAACTATAAATTTACATTTTAGTTTCATAGCTTAATTGTAGAAATTATAATAAATATTATAGTTTACTTTGTGATTAAACACAAAAAAGTTTTGGAAACTCTAAAATGAATTGGTTTGTATGCATTTTTTTATTCAATTAATATTGTGTAAAAAAAAAATTTGAACACACATTTTTTAGGAAAATAAATTACAGCATTAGATTTTTCAAATATTTCAATCCAGAATAAAAAGAATAACGGTAAAATGTTCAAAATAGTTTATTGCCTTATTTTAAAAGTCAGTTAAACTTTTATGAGTTCAAACAAATTGAACATGTTTGTAAAAACATCTCAAATAATTAAAAATAAGACAAAATTTATAAAATATGTATTATAGTTTGAAAGATTTCTTGATATTCATAGATTAAAAGAATGCTAAATTTATTTGAGACTAAACAATTTAAATATCACATAGTATTAAATCGTCAATAATGAAGGAATACAATCCATTTCATTGATACTTTTGCCACAAATTATTTGAGTCCTTGAATTATCATTTAGTATACCTTCGACAAACTTTTAATTTGCCTAATCTAACTTTTTTACATTTATAATCAAATTGGGCAAATTTATTAAGGGTTACACACAATTTTTTTTAACTTAATATTTAAAATAATTAATTAGATTTAGCTGTTAAAAAGTCATACAAGTATATAAAAAAATACAAAGTACAATATTTTAATTATAAATAGTTTAATAATATATATATATATATATATATATATATATATACTTGAAAGAGAAATAATGTGGGATTTGAGATTTATGTGTTTCAGTAAGATCGGTGATAGTTTGTAATTGATATAATGCACAATCTAAAAGAATATTCAATCTGTGTAAGATTTGAATGTGTGTATTATATAAATTTAGCTTAGTCATTTTTTTAAATTTTATTTTGGATTTAAGAATAAAAGCAAAATGTTTTCGTATTTGCTTTTTGAATTTGATAAGAATATTCTTACTTTTTAGTGTAAGCTAAATTTTTTTAGATTTACATTTTTTATAGTAGAAAAACAAAATCTAGATATTTACTGATAGTACCATATTTTCCTGTAGTATAATCCGCACATCCCATTTTTCGAGCAAAAGAAAAAAAACAGTCGCATAATCCGCAGCGGCGTATAGCCCGCGGTAATTTTTCCGAAGAGAATAGCCGAAAACTCTTACTGCTGATAATTTGATGCCAAATAAAATATAAAAAATACACATTACGAGATTAAAAATATATTAAATTCTACAGAAAAAATATAAGGATACAGATCTGTTTGAATCCACCAAAACACAAAGAGCGATTAACCGAGATGAAAGCGCGACATCTATTAATATACGAAAAGATCCTAGTAAAATTTATCAATTTTTGGATTTTAATAACTTTTAAGGTTATTCATATTTAAAATTTAAACTCTCGGTTTCATTTGCATTCAAATGAAAGAAAGAAATTTTAAACTTACTGCTTGTGGAATGCATTTTTTCTTTTGTGACGCGCATGCTTTGTTTTTCACCTTACATTACACGCTTGTCGACATTTTTTTCATTTGCCTTCCCTATAGCTTTCAGTATAAAATTTGCTCTGTAATTTAATAATTTAAACACTTTTCCATGACTATATATGAATTTGAATATTTTCAGAGCGAAACAATTCAGATCTAGACAAAATGCGAAATGACATTAACGAATAGTAACTTTAATATTCGTCCAGAGAAACTGAATTCTTTCTTAAACGTAAGTGGACACTGCTGATTATAGTCAAAATAAGTCCACCGAATCATAGCCCAATCTGTTATTTATTCTATGAAACAAAAGCAACATTTCTTTCAAAACTTTATTGTAAGCTTTTCTGGGGGAAAATATTTTTTATCAGATTATCAGTGGCGGTGTATAATGCGCACAATGGAATTAGGAACTTTTTTAGCACATAATCCGCGGATTATATGCAGGAAAATACAGTAATTTAATTCAAGTATAATAAAACTTGTTTTATGCACTAAGACATGCCTTCTATATCTTTAAAATTAAATAATTTGAAATGTTTTGACTCTAAATAGTAAAATTTTTTGTAATATTAAAAGTAAACTGTGTATTTACATTTAATTGTTAACATTAAAATAATTTTAAATTTATTGAAATATGATAATGGTTTTTATGTGATAAAAATAAATTTTGTTGGTAATCGTTATCATAATTACGAATAATTTAATCGCATTATAATATAGTCTGAATGACAATAATTATTTCAAAATGTGTCTAAAATAAATTAATTTTCTCAGAAATATTCTGATTAAGTTTAAAAGTAATAGAGGTCAGTAATGTTCTTGTATAAAACTTTTCCCGCCAATTCAAAACTTTAAAAAAATATTCTTTTTAAGTGACTTAAAAAAATAAAATTATCATTTAATTGAAATTTTTGGTCATTGTTGGTCATTTAATTGAAATTTTCGAATGAAGAAAATGAAATTTATGTATGGAACTTAAGTTTAAATTTAATTAATCATTGATAGTATGAAAATTGACTGCTATATGGCAATACCATTTATTTAAAGCTGCTGGTTACTTCACCTTTCAAAATACGCATTCGTTCTCTGATTGGTCACATTATTTATATCAGATGCTGCCATCTATTAAAAACTAAATAAACTATAAACGAAATCAATTCATATTAAGGAAGATTAGTCATGAATAACTTTGTATTCTCAAAATTTTCAGATTTCTATTACAAAATCATATCCGAAAAAAAAATATTTTAAAAAACTCACTCTATTTAGTTTATCTAATCATTTCATTAAACTTTGTAAGGCCTTGTTAACCAACAATTTTCTTACTTCACAATATATGTGACATGGTATATCTAGTTGTTTTTATATCCTTTTGACATTTCAAAACTTGTAAATAGAACAAATAATTTAAATTTGTTTCTTTTAGAGTGCAATTAAATTGAAATAAAATGAATATGAAAGCAAAATTTTGAAATTTATCATCTTAAACCAAGTACATAGGCAATCTGATTCAATTATAACTGTTTATGTATAAAAGCCTTAGCAAGTTAATTTATATAGAAAAAGGAGAAAATAAAAAAAGTTGTTACTTCTCATTTATATGTAATAGTCAAATAAGTATGGATTACTACCATTACCCACATAAGTCCCAGATGCATTGTTTTAAATGCTTATCTGTATAATGATTTTTATCTATTTAAAAAATTATTAACAATTACTCCAGAATAACAAGAAATTCAACATTTATATAATATTAATATACATTTTAATGTACAAATAAGTTCTTTCAGTGGGGATATTCAATAATGTAATATTTTTTATAAAAAAAATTGAACCAGAAAAGATTTTTTAAGTATAAAAGTTTATGTTAAAAACTTGCACCAAATAAAGGTCTCATCTGATATTTATTACATTGTACTTGATGTTATTTTTTTGCTAATTTAGTTAGCATAGGTTTCAGATATTCTGTACATTTCGCTTCATATTCACGAAAGTATTATCTCTTAGATATTATGTCACTAAAACTTTAATTTATTAAAAAATGATTTCGTTTTAAAAATAAGCCTTAGGTTCAAAAAATTATTTTCTAATGAACTAGAACATAATATATTTCTATGAATTCTGATACACAAATGTAACACATGTTATGCCTACACACAATGCAGTGTAGAATTTAATTACATTTAATTTTAGATTGTTATTTATAATTTAGTAATTATATATATATACATATATATATATATATATATATATATATATATATATATATATATATATATATATATATATATATATATATATATATATATATATCAACTTGAAAGTTTATTAATTTATTTTGCCATAAAATAATTTAGATAGTACATTCAAAATCAAAAAAAGCTACATGTTATATATTTTCATATAAAATGAAGAAAAAATTTTGTAAGTGGTTGTCTTATATATAATAACTTGTGTAACAATAACTATGATAAGTTATACAGTTAAAATGATGGTGAAAATAATGTGAGGGCTTTAAAATAACATATTTTTTTCTAATAAGACTTAGAAAAGTGTCCTCTAAAAATATTATTTTTATTTACACGGTCATTTTTTTTTATCCTACGCTCGACCTTGGTTTTTCAATAATCAGTCTCTGTCAGGCAGCCCAATGTAATCTTGAGGTGGATGAAAAGTCATCTTCCGCAGAATTTCTAACTGCGGCGTCCGAAAGTACAGGGCAAGTGTAAAGGTGGTCATCAGTCATATCCTCTAGTCCACAAAAAGGGCAGATCAGAGAGTCCTTCAAACCTAAACGGTAAAGGTGTTTTTGCAGGTAATCATGCCCCGTTTTAAAGGCGAAAATTAGCCACTCCCATAGCTCTGTGGATGTTGCATGGAATAGGGTTTGTTAGTAAGGAAGCTTATATTTTCCCTTTTGTGCGCATCTTTTCTACGATAATCATTTCCACGATAGGAGGTTATATTTGACTTAATAAGCCCTTTAACAGTATGGTACTCTAAAGCTGGAGAAGGCTGTTGTAGATCTGAGCCAGCTTTTGCCAATTTGTCAGCTGCGTCATTTCCCACGATACCACAATGGCTGGGTATCCATTGCAGCACAATTTGACGTCCCTCTTCTAATAGAGAACTAATTGCCATCTGACAGAGATAAACAGACCCAATACTGCTAGGAGCAATTGGAGAGAGAGACCTGATGGTGACCTGAGAGTCTATAAAAATACTATGTTGTTCGCATTACCCTTTCTGATTTCTCCAAGTGCTAACTGCACAGCGGCCACTTCACCATCGTAGCTCTTATAGTATTTCCCAACAGCCTAGCAAAGCCTGAAACTCTTAGAGTATACTCCTGCACCAGCATTTCTAATGACATCCGCAGTTGAACCATCTGTATATACATGGAACCAAACAGATCATGATAATGCTCATCGATAGTAATTAGGGTTGCCATCCTTAGCTCAGAAGCAGAGGAGTTCTTCTTACCAACTGGTAGTATCAGGTCTAGATGACAATCTGCTCTATAAATATGGTTTCGAAAGATAATATGGTCTTAGCAAATCACTCTATCTGCATCCGGGATCTTATACCTATCTGTCAATTCCCTGGTCAAAATTAAAAAGGTTCTCTGTGTTTTCAATCTTGGGTTGTTTGTGTTTTCAACTTACAAAGTCATAGGTAACGTTTATTCTATTGTTTTGAACAGAGCATTTATACAAACGTGATTATTGCTTAAAGCACAAAAAGGAAAATATACATTTTTAAATAGCATGAATTTTAACTATATTCATTTAACAAGTTATTTAATATAAATTTTAAAGTCTATAATTTATACTTTATAATCTTAAATTCAAAAATCTTTGTTTTAATTTTTAGAAGGGAAAAAAATACCCTGAAAAATCAATTGTAATGTTGAGAGTTTGTTACATGAATGTGTGTTTGACAGATAAATTAGTATAAAAAAAGTTTCAGTAAAAATATATTAGTGATTTATTTTCTAAATTAGTTTAGAGGTATCCAACAGAAAGATCTTTTTTACTTCGGCTCTATTCAAACATTAAATAATTATTTATGACATAAAAATAATGAAAAATGCATTTTAAATGTTATGAATTTTAGCTGTATTCATTAATAAAGTGTATAAAACATTATTTATAATATAATTATTTTAAAATGTCATTTATTTTGCTATTATTTTAAATATGAAAATATTTTAATTCATCGAAAAACTGTATAGTTAATACTAATACAGAATTTAATAAAATTTATTCTTACAAAAATGTTTAAAGCAGAAGTATTTAATTATTCATATGATAATGTTTATTTACTATAGTAATGTTAAAATTTTGAATTTCATTCACACAAAATACCTTTTTATAAAAATTCACTGAATTATATACTGTAAAATTTTTATTAGTAAAGCAATTCGTAATGATAAAAATAAAAAGATTAAGCAATTTGTAATAATAAAAATGGAAAAAATAAGCAATTTGAAATAATTAAAATAATCAAACATTATTGCATTAAAATATTTTTTAGTTTTTGAAGATGTCAGACTTTTTTGATGAATTCTAATTTTATGTGTACTTAAATATCTCTTTTTTTTTTCTGCTAAGAATTTTTTTACACTCATCACATTTTATAGAGAATATCTGCACTGTTGTATTATTCAAAGTGATGGCAGAAGCTCTCTTAAATAACGATAGATGGCAGCATCAGTAACAAATAATGTGACTAATTAAAGAATCAATGGGTATTACCAAGAGTGCAGCATCCAGCCACCTATATTTTTAATTTATATTTATATTATTTAGTGCTGACATCTACTGGCTTTTGAGGAAAATATAATTTATTATATATTGAGTTTAGTTTAGAAGCATATGGAACTTAAATTAATAAAAACGTTTTTTATTTTAAATTATTTTTTAATGAATTTCCAATTTGTTTTTAAAATGAAATTATTTAAGTCTTATAAAATAATGAAGTGAACTGAAATTCTTATAATGATTTGTTTATCACTGAAAAAAAATTTTAAATAGGAATTTAAACACTATATATTGAGTATCATTTTTACAAGATACTGAAAATCGAAATAATAATAATTCAATGTTTTAAAAACTTTGAAATAAAAAAATTGATAATTTAAAATAAATTTTATTATAAATACAAAATTTGATAAATGTAAATTAAAATTTACTCGTTTCTGCATTTCAGAAACATTTAAACTATATCTGTAGAAAAAATACCAAAACAATATAATTACGAAATTACGAGTATCTTATTAACATATATTTTTCATAACATAAAAAATATGAATTAGACTTGGGATATGCGATTTATAATGAATCCAATTTTTTTATACTTCATAAATTAATGGTTGTTTTAACTTGAAGAATATGAAATTGTTAAATCTGTAATTTATTGCAATATATATATATATATATATATATATATATATATATATATATATATATATATATATATATATATATATACTTTTTCCCCAAAAAAATTTCTATTCGTTTTTAAAAGAAAAAAATGTACAATTTTTAAAATTTTTTTATTGATTTAAAATCTATGAATTGCATTACTTCGTAGAAATTTAATTTTAGAAATTTGTGAATACGCGTCCTTTATTTTTTAACAATTTTGTCTTATTTTTGAAATTTATATATTAACCATTCTGGCTGAAACCTAAAAAATTCATTAAAAAAATTCATTTGTCTCTTGAGAATTTTTATTTTATTTTAAAAATAAAAAAAAATATTTATTCATTATACAGGCGATATTTAATTGATTGTTTTTAGTCTTATTTAGGAACATTTGTTTGATTTTTTAACTAGAATTATTCGAGATTATTATTTATGATAATTTTGTATTGATATATTTAATTGTTTCTAAGCTACCTTTTTTGCATAAGATAGTTGAAATAAATCGGGAATAATAATTTTAAATGAATTTGAACCATATTAAATTGTGATTTTATAAAAATCGAATTCTCAAATCTGTTCCACTGACAGTCAAATTATTAATTCTTCAACTGTCGCTTGAACTGCAACAATAGCCTCCTAAATAAGAAAGGCGACCCACGGATAGGCATCTCTTACGAAGTCGTTGGGATAGTCTGTTGAGCAAATGCTATTTTGGTACAATTTTATAAATTAATAATTATTCTTCGATTGAAAGAATAATTTTTGATTTTAGAAAAGTAATAACTTATGAATGATAAATGAAATGCATGATGTTCATTTTTGATAAAAAAAATTAATTTGTCAAATTTTTTGTTTCTTTATTCTTATTTCTTTTGCTGAAATAAATTGTGGTAATATAAATTATTACTGATATATTTCATAGTGGAAAATATAGTTTTGTAGACTTAAAAATATTACGTCAAGTATGGTATGCATTTAATTTTTTCTTGAAATAAGAAACACGAAAATAAGAAGAATCTAGATTATCAAATATTGAGTTTTGCTATTATCGTTAAAAATTAAATGACATATTTTTATTATCATTTTTTAAAAATATTTTGCAAGCACTTAAACATCCATTAACAACTGACATAAAATACTACCGCAGTTATTTAAGAGTTTTCAATATACATCTGTGTGCTATGCCTGAATAAAAATACAATATATGTGATGAGAGAAAAATTAATTTTGAAATTGTTACAATATTTTATTATATTTTTTAACGCTAAATAATTAAATGAATTACAGTATTTTATATAAAAATAATACAGGATGATAATATCTTATAGAGAATATATAATTTTACAAAAACACTATTTTAAATGCAAAATAAGTTGATAGATATGTAGAAAAATATATGTTCTAAGAAAAATACAGCAAAAGCAGTATTTCCCAATCATACAGCATTTACATAACTTTTTATAAAGTAATTTTATAAGAAATCTAAATAGAATTTTTTTAATTTCGAATTATTTTTGTAAAATTTGAATATTTTACTATTTTATAAAAGAGGTGCTACAATTTTTACATTTAATTTTTAATAGTTTCAGATGCTTATACTAAAAGAAGAATTATTAATTCAGGAGTGACTATATTTCTTAACATCTGTAATACTTTAGACAAATTTTATTTGAATTTATAAATGATTTTGATAATCCTATAAAATGGGTAAGGTAAACATAATTAATGATAAACAATAAACATGATTATGTTCATCTTTAAGTTAACCCAATTTTGAATGCGACATGCTTGTTTTTGAACAAATTCTAGATTGCTAGATAAAAAAAGATTTTTTTTTTTTTTTGGACCTACAAAATAATTTGTAACAAATGACATTGTTTTGGTGAGAAAATTAAATTTAATAAGCAAATAATATATACTGATTATATCTTAATTTGTATTGTTTTTATTTTTAAAAAAATCGTATTATTGGTATCTTATCATGTATAAGCTTATCAAAATCATCTCTCATAAATTATATTATATTGTTGGCTTTAGTTAACATTAATGCTTATATATAAGCATTCTCAAGATTATTATAGGGCTCATTTCAATAACAAATTTTCCAGAATTTGAAATTCCATACAGTTTATTCATGTTATTGCTTTAATAAATAATTGGTGCATGCCTATTACTTATTTTTCATTTAAATATTTTTTTATAAAGTACACTTTAGATCAGAATTAATTATTACAGACCACAATAAATTTCATTTCTCGTTAATATATTTTTAAAATAATTGTATAATTTCCTTCCCCTGCATAATCTTCCAAATAAAACTGACAATATTTCGTTTTATAAGCGCTCTGCAGGATACAATTATTATATCTCTGAAGGATACAAATTATTCTATCATATTTACCTTTAATTATTAAATGAAGGCAATCACTTGTTCAATTTTGCTAAATTTCGAAGTATTTTTTTTTCTTCTATTCATGTGCTTTTCTAAAACTTATTTCGGTTATCTGAAATCTGGATTTCCATCTTGATATTGGTAAATGCACAAATACATTGGTAAATGTAGAAGAATAAACTTTGGTAAGTCTTGGATATAAAAGAAGAATTCTCTTCTTCAGACTTTTCCTTAAAATATTTTATCTTTTTCTGAACATTTTCCATGCGAAAATGGCTTCTTTATACATGAAAAAAAAGATAAATCACATTAAGGCAAAAGATTTCGAAGAAAAATGTATTTGAAATTTTTTGAAGAAAACAGAAATTTTCACTGCTTGCTCTGAAGCCAATATAGCACTTTGAAATATTTTCGAGCGAACTAATACTTGCATTTTTCAGCTATCCTTTGGAATTTGAAATACTATAGCGTCTAAATTTATCTTGTTGCTATTAGCAAGTGGTCTCTTTTAATTATTAGATCTAGCGATTAAATTTCTTCTAAGATATACAAAACTAAAAATTTAAAATAGTTGTATTAAAAATCTTTAAAATAATTTTTTTATAAAAATTTTATTTTAGGGAGAAATACTAAATTTTTCCTATTTTTAATATATTTATATGTAAGGTGTAGAGAGATTACCATTCTTAAATTCAATATTCTACAGAAACCAAAGTTGTTTTGAAGCATCAAATTTTATTCTAATATTGACTAAGATTAATTTTAATCTTAATTCTGAACATAACATTAATTTATTTTATTAAAAAATGTGTATAAGAGTTGCTTGCTTAAAATCTTTGAATGAATTTATTGGAAATGGATTCATCAAAGACGAAATTAAATAGAATAGTTAAATTTTTACTCTTCTATTTAACTTTGCATTTTCAATTTAAATTTAAAACTATTGAAATTTAAAATTGCTGATAAAGAGCAATATTTTTTGTTTTGTTTGCTAAGCCTTCCATAACTTTCTTAAATTTTTATCAATCAATTCTGGAAATAATTAAGGCGCATGATTAAAAATAGTTATCTAATTTATATACTTTTTATACCCACATAAATTAGTCTTTCTCTCTTTTTTTAAGCAATAATAATGTATTAAAATGAAAATATGTTATGTAAACATTTACTCAATAGAGTAGTTTTGATTCTCTATATTTAATCATAGAGTATTTTATCTTGACAAAAAACATTCTTGGGTAATTTGGATTCAACATTTCAGAAACTTTATGTTGAACTTGATAATGCAATTCTGTTGCATTTAGTATATAAGATTTTTACAGAATGAATATTATGTTCAACATACATAAATGAAATAATCCAACTTTTACTTTTAAAAAGATTAAATTAGTATCAAATTTTAAATAATTGAACTTCATACGTTTCACATTATTTGTAAAACAAATCTTGTGAGAAAATGTTATTATATTGTCAGAATAACAGTCTTTTCTGCTTGACATCATGTCAAAAGATGCCTTCGGGACACAGAAGACAGCTGGTCCTAAAACTTACAAGGAAGTGCGTCTCTCTCTCGCTCTCTTGTATCATTCATTTTTCTATAAGTGTAAATGATACTTGGTAAAGAAAAATTATTTTGCGGTTTTTATGCAAGAAATAATTTAGAAATCGACCTTGAGGTTTCGATTTTTTTTTCTCTTCTTTTCTCATGTATTTTAAGAATTCCCACTCTGATAAAATCAGAAAGTTAAAATTAATGTTATAAAATCTATTAATAGAAAAAAATTTCATACTAAATCAACAAATAGTATTCCAAGAGTTACAAACTGCTGTGGAACTCAAAACCGAGTTGTTAAAATGATAGACTTAACTGTGAGACAAAGTGAGTTACTTGATATAAAAAAAGAAAGAAAGAAATTCAAACAAAACCTAGGCCTGTTGGGGGGAGGGGAGTTTGATGGTTAAATTTTGGGCTTCCTCTCTGCGGCAGGATGGATTATTTCCAAGAAACTCTTCCCGGAAGTCACACGCCAAAACCACAAAAAGATCGTGTGCACCTGCTCTCAACAGGTAGGTATCTTGCCTGAGGCAAAGAAAATGATGTTAAAGCTTAAGTAGACATAAATAACTCAGATTAGTGCTTGTTTTAAACCTTTTACTATAAATAATCTCTCGAAATAAACTAATAAAACAGTGACCCAAGTGATATTATTTCATGTATTTTCTCTAAATTATTTTTATATTTCCTGAAGTAACTTTAAAAGCATATAAAAAAATTCTTTTTTTAAGCGCATTTTTTGAAATAATCTTTGAGAATAATATTTTTAAGACATAAGAATTTGTAAAAAAAGGAACCTAATTGTGATATTAATATTATTCTGAATTTAATTTATTACATCGTTAGTAATTTAGCAAACAAACAAAGTTTGTTGCTAAAAAAACGAAGTTTTTAATCAAACAGAAACTTTTTTTTGGAGATTTGATGAACTATTTTTTATTCCATTGCTTTTTGTGGCAATGAGTCGAAAATCAACATTGAAAATGATCATAGTTATTCTATTAATATTCACACCAAGATACTGGTGACAAAATCAAAAATTGTTTTTTTCGGTTAGTATTTGGAAGATTAATTTAGTCAATCAATTTGTGTTCCTATTTCATAAGAATTCGTGAGATTACAATAATTCAGTGATCCATTATATTTTAATAGTTAAAAAATTGATATAGATTAATGTTTCTTAATAAAAATCGATATGAATTGTTATTTCTACAAACAATCGAAGATCCACTGATTGGTTTTAAATTGATTAAAAAACCTTTATTGATTTTATATAAAATTCTATATGAACTGATACATTATGTGCCAATTAGTATTTAAACACCCATGAAAAAGAGGATATCTGTGGTACCGATTTACATCACGCTTTTTGTGTCATATAAACACAAAAGGCGTGTAGGAAAAAGCATTGGCATTATTCTCAAATAAGATGCCACAAAATTTAAAGGTTTGACTTCGAGAAAGCCATAATTGTTGAATACCCTAGAAATGACCGATGTTTATAGGATATATCTAGTGATTTAAATTAATCAAAATTGACAGAACCTTATGATTAAGAAGTAGGTAAGTAATGGTTGTCGGAAAATGATCTTTAACCTGGCAAATCCACGAAACTAAGCGATGGACTACGACGAATCATGTCAGAAGAAATTCGGGAAAACTGCACCAAACCAATAACCAATATAATCCAAGTATTCCAAAAAGCATCTGAGATGTTATTTCAATAAATATCATCCGTAACGAAGCACATTTACTTGGTTTCCATGGTCATGCTGCCACCCATAACCATTTGATCCAACCGTGATACACAGTTGAGATGGTGCAAATTTCGTCAAAATTAGACCGTAAGTGAGTAGAAATAGCTTCTCTGTAAGGATAAATCCAGGTTCAAACTCTACTATTTGGGTGGCAAAGTTTGGCCTTTTGGCAGAATGCATTGTGCCTAGAATTAAATTTAATGAAGATAGACTTATGGTCTGGATATGTCTCTTGTGGCAGGGACTAAGATCCTTGATCTTAATTAAAGATAGGCTTAGTGCTAAGTTCTACTTCATAATTCTATACAAAAATATGTTTCCTACTCTGTGGCAATTTTACGGGTTGAATCATGGTTACTTTCTGGATGATAACGTAATTTGGGACGTTGTGACATCCATCTTAGATTGATATCCTGACAATGGGGTGAACTGATTGGACTAGCCTGCCCAGATTCATGACTTGAATTCTGTAGAACCCCTCTGCGATAAGTCGGATTACCGATTTAAAGGATGTAGTAAACGTTCAAAATTCGGTGAAAGAATTTACTTGATTCTTCAAAGCCAAGTTGAAAAAAGTACCATTGTCTATCACTCAAACATTAGTGGAAAGCGGAAGGTTAAAGCTGTAACTGCACACGTGGAGGCTCTATAAGCTATTAAATATGAAGAAACTGTGTTCATATCTTTTATCACTAGTTTCCAAATACTTATTGGTAGATAATGTATCTTTGTATACAAAATAAGTTCGTCATACTTATCAAAATTTGGATAAAAATTAATCGTCCCTTTTCATCTGAGAGGGGGAGGGAAAATTGGATATGAAGAATATAATGATCAAGCATCAACTTTTTCCCGTAATCAGAATCCAAATATTATTAAATAGTTGATTTTCTTTGGCGAATTTTATTTAGGAAAATGTACGTAAATTCTGCGATTGCAATGTCTTGCCAAATGTCTGACAAGTGCAAATAAATGGAAATCATTTTTTTTATAGAGTTTCTAGCGATTTAGACTTAGAACAAGTTTTTTTCAAGATTTCATACTATTATATATCAGATTTTTTATGGCATATTACTTATGTACATGTCTTAATCGATAAATTTTTACATTGTATGTTATCATCTTAGTTCTGACATTATTATTTGGAATAAACTATAGCTGTGCACACCAAATAAGCATTTATGGATATGATCAATGATAGTTTTTGAACTTGATGTTTCTTCTTTCTTACTTTGTTTGATTTCAGCCAATTTAAGATTAACAAAGCTGTAGTTTATCCTCAACAGTCACCACTCTTTCACTACTCGTTAGACAGCTCTGCTAATCATTTGATGTAAAATGTACGATTCCTAGAAATATCTGATGCAGTTGACTACATATTCTATCGACTAACGTATATCGAATTAAAAGTAAAACTTATTTCGCTTGATATTTATACAGTTTCAATCAATATTCATATTAGCTGTACAAAAAATGTGATTCTTCTTTCTATACAAGTCCGCATACGTTATCATTTATTCTATAATATATTTCTGCGTTATGCACAATATATCATTTATTAAAACAAATAATTTAATAAATTTTGTTTTTTATTTAAACGAAGCTTTTTTTTTTTTATTAGGATTAAGTTTTTTTTATTTGACTTTGTTTTTCATAAAAAGATATAAAATAACTTTTTGATGCAATTTAAAAAAAAAAAAAAGTAATATTTTCTTCCTTTGATATATTTTTTATCATAAGACTTCTCTCTAAAACTGACATTATTATGTCATTTAATAATCTGTTATCAAATAGCATGTTCTTAAATTGGGTTACGGTGCACTCTTCGGGTGGAAAAACTAGTGTTCGATCTCAGCCAATGTTAAATAACATTAATGAATATGGTATCTATGCACACCTGCCACGGTGGGTGCTTGGGAATTTTCCATGTTTGATACTTTAGAACATGTTAATACATCTCATATTGAATGGATAGATATCCCTTATATCATATGGAAAGTCATCCCAAAAAGATATAATATGCGGCATTTGTTAAAAAGACTTACAGCTGCTTTCAAATGTTACATTGTCCATTTCATGTATCTAAGCAACTTGATGAAATCGTTAGTATTGAAATTACATATTTTTTAAAACTCCATGGTGTGAACAGAAATCAATTCTATAACACTGTGAGTTATTTTATTTTGTTGAAGTTGTTTTGAGTTAGTTTTAATTGAAAACAAACGATATTTTTTTTTAAAAAAATTATTTTTAATTTTTTTTAAATGAAAAAAAAATTTATCTTTTTTTTTTTTTTTTTTTTTTTTTTTTTAATGAAAAAATATTTATCTTTTAAGTTATATATCTAAGAGTTTAAAATTTTGAAATATGTTGTACGAGAATTCCTCAATGACTTCAACAATATTCTTACTTTACGTACTTTGCGTAATAAAAGCAATTTTCATTCAGTTAATTTAAAATATATTATAGAAAAGATATATTTAATAAAATAGCTTTATTATTTTTTTGTTATTGTAAATTTCATAATCATTCAAATATGCTCATCACTGTTTAAAATAAACTAGATCTTTAAAAGTATAAAATTTATTATTGTATCACTCACTGACTATCTGGAAATTTTACAATTAGAAAAGTATAATTAAGAGGGAATGTATCAGTTTTATTCGATTATCAGTTTTATATTAAACAATTAGTCTAAAATACTTTTAATGATATTTATATTCGATTTTATTAAAATTGATATACATTAAAATCAATTTTATCTTAAAATTCATTCAAAGACTATTGTTCATTCAAAGAATTGTTTATTGGTTATATATATATATATATATATATATATATGTGTGTGTGTGTGTGTGTGTGTGTGTGTGTGTGTGTGTGTGTGTGTGTGTGTGTGTATATATATAATTTGTTAAATTTAATCATAAATTAAGTATTTTGCATAATATTTGAATATTTGATTATCATTTCTGCACTAATTTTTAAATTTTAATGTAAACTATATTTTTGAAATTAAAGTTAAAATATTTTAATTAAAAGAAACTAATAGGACTTGTTCATTGTTACTGGGACATTTTTGGCCATATTTATATGAAGGATCACAAGTGACATAACAATGTCTAGTGCGAGATGTATTATAATATGCCTAAAGATAAAAGTTCCTAAATTTTAGAAAATGAGTAGATTTAATCTAAATCATCTAAATTATAAAGGAAAATAACATAATTGATTTATTATATTTCTTTATATTTATATAGCTGGATTATTATAAACTGTTGTTTTTGGGCAATAAATCTCTGTCAAATTTTTGTAATATATTATTTGTAAGCGTAGTCCAAATTGTATAACCAAGAATTTTAATATATATTGAGAAAACGTATCTTAGAAACAATTTAAGTTAAAAAATAAATCGAAAACATTTTCAGCAAACCTATAAATAAGTTTTACTAACGGGAAGAAATGAAATATAATTCTTAATTAAAAATAATTTTAACCAAGCTTAACACATGATACATGTGATTTAATCGCTTAAGAATTGTTGGAATTTTTGTATGAAATGATTGACGCAATTTTTTAAAATTTTCTTAATGAATAGTACAATCATTTTCTCTTCATCTTATAAAATATCTTATTCCATTTTATACAGACAAAACCTTCTGTGAAAAGCAGATAATTTAAATTGTTTTTTTTTAAACAATTCGTTTAATATTTCTATATTTTGTCTTCAAAGAAGCCACCGCAGAAAATCCAGTTTCACAAACGTAAGATGTTGAAAATGGTAGTAGAATGTGAAATGCCCTTGTTTTTAGTGCAGAAAACTCATGATCCACTCCTGCCCAAAATTCAAAGAGTGATTTATTACTCAATTGTCTTTTGGTTCGCCGCTTGCCGTGAAATCTATGAAGGTTTCTTCCTCTTCAATTGAGAATCCTTCGGGAGTATTTTGAAATGGATCCCTCACCCAATTGTAATTTGATATCAGTTTGTCATCAGCAAGAAAGTACTTTTTAAATTCCTTGTTGGCTTGCTAAATGATTTTAAAAGGTTACAAAAACAACTTTTACATTTTGTTCTTCAGCCTTGTAAGTTTTAACACAATCATTCAAATTTGGAAACATTGTTTAGTTTGCTTGCTCTAAATTTCTGATCCACAGTTCCAATTTTCTACAAAAATCATTAACTTTATCACTCGTATCCAATATATGTGTATTTGCTCCTTGCAGTTGAAGATTCAAATTATTTAATTTCTCCAATATGTCGACCATGTAGCCCAATTTCATCACAAATAAACTATCGCAAAAATTCTCAACTTCCGGTCTATTTTCCTCTTCTAGGAAAACGGCGATTTCTTTTCTTAATTCATAAACACGTTGCAAAAATTTCTTTCTTGATAATCATCTTGCCTCGCAATAAAATAGTAACGCTGAATGCACTGCACCCGTGTCTTTACAAAGTGCGGAAAATATTCTTGATTTCAGGGATCTCATTTTTATACAATTTACTACGGTTACAATCGTAGTTAATGCAATATTCAAACCAGGACTCATTTCTTTGGAAGCCAAAGCTTTTCTGTGGATCATGCAATGTGTCCCGACGCACTGTGGCGATTTTTATTTCACAAGTGCTTGAATACTTTGGAATCTTCCGGACATAGAATGAGCACCATCGGTGCATATAGAAATTTTTCCATTCTATGTTTGCCTCGTTCATAAAATCATTTAAGATAGCAAATAATGCGAGTGCTGTTGCTTTGAGTTCTATTGGTTTGCAGAAAAGCATTTCTTCTACTACTGACAAATCATCACAAAGTCTAACATTGGCAATGAAATGAACATCTTTATTACTATCTGTTGCCTCATCGAGTTGTATTGGAAACAATTTGTCACGAAACTTCAACAAAAATTAACACTCTACATCTTCAGCTATATCAACAATCCGCCGGACAACAATATCATTTGAAAAAGGTATAGATTGCAATTGTTTTGCAAAATTATCTCGAAACATAATTTCTACAATTTCAATTGCGACAAAATGAGCTCTTTACCAATGGTGTGAAGCTTTTTATATTTCGCAATTTTATATGAAACTTTGTAAGAGGTAATTAAAGCTTTTTCATTCCCAGACAAAGTTTTTTTAAACAATGATTTTTGCTTTTCATATTATTTTAATTTTAATTCAAAGAATTATCTGGGTTTGTTTACATATTCACTATGAAGCGTTTCCAAATGTCGCTTAAGTTTATTAGATTTTATGATGACTGTCGCCAACATTTTTAAGCAAATGATACACAGGGGCCTTTCTTCTTCATTTACTTCAGTACTAGTGAATCCAAAATTTAAGTATTCTTGAGAATATTTCCTTGATTTTATTTTCGGAACCACGCTCGTCTTGTACTTGTTCATGCTTGTCTATCGTCTAATGCTCGCTTACGCGAGCTTAAAAATTTATCCATGATTCTGCATAAGTCTGCTGCCGTGAATATTTAATACGGTGAATTGCAATTACACGAATATATTTATAACATCAGAATAAATTCAATAGCGATAGAAAGATCGATTCAAATGAGATGGTCTGGAATTGAAATTGGCGTCATACAACTTTCTCCTTCTCCCTATGAGAAAACATTTGTTCACATCTGCGCATGCTCCTAACTTAACTTTTAAGCTGACCAGACAAATTCCGGACAAATCGCAACTTCTCACATAACCGTGAGAATGCCCGACATGGCGAGACGCAAGAGCAATAAAAAGGCATAGGATTCTTGTTTTTTTCAATGCTGAGGATCGGTGTTGCAAAATGTCAATAAATTTCCGTATTCTTGGTAATTTGTAAAATTTAAAATTAAAGTTGTAGTGTAGGTTTATCGCCAAAATACTCAAAATACATTATTATTGTATGCGGTGAGAAGGGGGGAGCGATGAAAATTATGATTGAAAATTAGGCCGTGAATACTAAAAGGTTGAGAAACACTGGTGTATGAAATCACTATGAGGAACTAATTAGATTGCTCAAGACTCACTCAACATATTCGGAGCATCTCTATATGGATTTAATTATATGCTCACTTTATTCTATACAGTATTATAATGATATAACTTCTGGCTGGTTATCTCAAGACTTTGGTGGTGCATCTGCAACAATATTGAGATAAATTGTGGATAGACAGATAGCTAAGGGAGGTCTTTAAGGCCAAAAACCTGTGTTATATGCTCTGTTCATGCAGTTTCACAGGATAGGCCTACTGTCTTGATGCTGTAAATATCCTTCTTGGACAGATCGGGAGAAGTGGTGTATTCTGTTCAGTGACGAGTCAAGGATTAGCACACAAAGATATTCTCGATGGGTGTTAAGAGCTATATGAAGGTGGAGCCACTGCTGCTGCCGTTCGAATCTATAAATAGTCTTAGTCACTCGTCTTTGTGTTTTATCTTCTCGAAGGAGCCCATTTCGATTGCTCCTCTAAATTTCAGTCTAATTTTATACGTTTGTATGTGTTGCGTTATAATAAGCATGAGAAAAAGTATTTTTAGATTATTTGAGTTTTGAACCAAGTCACCAGATAATAGATTGCAAAATCTTGATAGAAAGTATTCTCATTATTAATTATATGATTTGTTTCAATGCGTTTTATTCAAAAGAGAATCCGAAATATGCTATCATGCTGCAAACAGAGGAATGGATGGCTTTAGTAATATTCTTGTGTGAGAAAGAATAATGTTGAATAGGAATCCACTATTCTATATTTTCTCTTGAACAATGTCAACAAGTAGGTTCTCGAATTTAAATAGAACATTTAAAAATAATTGTGTTGAAAAAAAAGTATTCATTATATATTATGTTTAGGGAGGACCTTAAGTATTAGTTTTAAACATCACTCATGGACTACAATAGGCAGATTTATTTCATGTAGACCGACAAAAGACAGAAATTTAAAGAAGCAACATTTACTTTCTGTTTAAACAGAAAATAAATTATTTAACAGACAAAAATGTTGTTTAACTGAAAAAAAATAGTGATATTTGATGAACAAGCAAAATTTAAATTGTTTATCTCTCTCTCTCTCTCTCTCTCTCTCTCTCTCTCTCTCTCTCTATATATATATATATATATATATATATATATATATATATATATATATATATATATATATATATATAAATTATAAAATTTATTTTACTGATCTAAAATTATTATATTATATCAATGTCATGTCATATTGTTTAACATGAGAATTTCCGATAAAATATTATTTATAGTTTAAAACTAACTTTTATTATTTACATGAATCATTTAAAGTAATCTCTATTTAAAGTATCAACTTCAGAGTGTATTACGTCATAACTTTTATTTTTTCATCATTATCTTATAATACTGTCTTTCCGTTTCACAGTGAAAGTTTCAGATGTCAAATTCTATTCGGCCGTGCTGCAAACCAACGCAATAATTATTGCACCTGTTCCAAGGCACCGGCCCGCTGCTGCCATTTTAATGAACTTGTTTTCACGGTCCGATAGAAACGTTCTACCAGGTGAAGAGTACACTTCCGTCCATCTCCAGCTCTCTGTAAAAATGATCAACAGACGATTTTCGGACTCGGGCGACCATGCTCGTCAATTTCATCCACCCAATCTGTGGTGGGGGCATCTTGCATCCGGTAATTACATGAAATAACTGAATAAACTTTGTCACGCCTTTAGGGCAGAGGAAGATGAAAGTGATATCGGAACTAATTCTCATATTCATTAGTCATTGCATGTAGACCTTATTTATTTAAAAGTAATTAATGCGAAGCTTTTCTCAATGACCGCATTTAAAAAAAATTTGCGTAACATGATTTTGTCTAAATATAATTCACATCAATAAATTCTAGCTTTAGATACAGCTGTATTTTAATAAATGGAATCATAGCTGTCAGTTTCACCATTTTTTTATACTCAGCATTATTTTAAAAATGATGAAATATATAATTGCTATTAAAAAGAAATTGTTTCAACAACAAGATTTCGTTAAAAAAAAAAAAAAAACGGAAGGAATGAAAGGGAATGTATAATTTCACTTCATTTCAAGGTAATTTTTATAAAATTAAAAATACTTTTTTTTAATAATCAATACAGATTAAGAAGGATTAAAAATAAACGTTATTAAATTTTTGTAAGACTTTAAAATACTTCTGGTTATTGAAATGATTCATGATACACCAAGTAGAGTTTTTATCTGCTTTATTTAATATGATTATCTTTCTGATAATTTGACAATATAATTTTTAAATTAAATATTTATAAAATTATTAACATTTTTTATTATATCTCATATACATATATATAGTAAATATACTGCAAAGTAAATTATACAGAAGTTTATTATATCAAAATAAACTACACCAAAGTTGGCTAATAATTTAGTACATTAATAAATATATATTGGGTATCCTAACCAATGCAAAAAAGCTTCTAAGATCAGTGTATTAAGAATACAAATTAGATGCAATCTGAAAATTAATATATTAATATATAAATAAAATTGAAATTGCCAATAAAAATTAGGAGGAAATTAAATATAAGCCTGGCAAATTAAATTTAATTTATATCTAAGATTTTTTTCTAATCACACATTTATTTTATACACAAATTATTTCCCTTTTTACTTTTGTAAACTACCTTTTTCTTCCTTTTTAAATATGTAAAAATTTTGATATGAAATATTTAATATTATTTCTTTTCCTATTTTAAAATTGTATTCATTATTTTTATAGATTATTTACTATGATATTATATTAATATAATTTTCGATATGTTTCTATGCACCATTCTTTTACTTTACAACACTTATCTTATATATTATTCTAAAATATTTAATTTAATTAAATGTTTAATTTATAAAATTTCTTCATTGTGTTGAGTAATTTCCAATAAGTAAATAAAATTCTTTTACAAATCAATTTAATAATTATTGCCTATATAAAACAGTATAAAATAAAATAATCATCTAATATTAGTAAAAAACAGAAACATATTCTGAATATATAAATGAGATATGTCTGCAAACGTAACCGCCATCTTGTTTTAATCAGTTTGATAAATTTAACATTTTTTTATTATTGCATACATTTCAATAGCTACTTTAGTCATTCACACTCAAGTTACTGTAACAAAAATATCATTAGATGTTTATTCAACGTAATTTGCAAAATCATGGAAATGTTGAAAGAATAAAAAATTGAAATGAAAAGAGAAATATATATGATCAAAATCTCTCTAATACTTGTATATCAAATTTTAAAAATAAATGATATTTTATCTTATTATTAAAGATAAATAATATTTTATCGTAAGTTTCAACATAATATTAGTGAAATAGAGCAAAAATGTTGGCGGCGTTATTTAACGAATTAAATTTTTCCAACACATAATTGCTCATAAAAAATTGTATAGTTTGAAAATAAATTTACATATAATTTCCCCTTTTCTCTATATTAGTTATGTAGTTTTGCAATTTTTTTCCTTTTTCTCAATTTATGAACTTAAATACTAACTAATGCAAAATATCTAGGAAAAATAGTTCGTTTATGTTTGCATACTCTCACTTTTAAGCATTTAAAAATAATAACTGTCCGTGCTTTTAAATAAATACACGTGAATTCCAATAAGAGGTAGATTTATATTTTATATACTGTAATAATGTAATTATGTATATACTGTAATTAAAGTGAATTTGAAAAAAAATTTGTCGTAGAAATTTCTATTCTTAGTTAATTTTTAATATTAAAACGCAGAAAATTATTATTTTTTATTAATTGTTTTTGAACTTTACAATGTTTCATTTATTCTGTGTTTTTCATACATTGTATTTGAGAATATTTTCGAATGCTATGTTTATTTTTAAATGTACTAACGTTTAGTCATAAAAATATTAAGATATCTACGATATGTTAACTTATTGATTCTCAAAATGGAAATAATATTTACATTATTATGGAAAATTAGTATTTATCATCTTAGAGATGAAACGTTATTAAAACAACTACTGAAAACTGTTATTTATTAGAGAAGGCCTATTTAAGTGAAATAATCATTAAAAAATGTAACTTGCTAGAAAAAGATATATTTTATATCTAAAATTTTTATCTTGTTCAAATCTTTAATGTAGAAATTTTTTTTTTTAAGTTTTTCTAATGTAAAATTTTAAGCATGTATTTAAGTTTCAGTTTAAAAAACACTGAATACCTTATTATTAAAACTAAAAATGCGAATACATGGTACTGATTTATAGAAAACATTATAAAGCTGAAAAATTTGTTCAGTTTTTACATTAAAAGAAATTCGTTTGAAAGATGTTTATAAAAAAAATTGAAGGAATAATTAAAATAAACTGTAGAGACGGTCTCAGCCAGCAACCGGCTGTAATACTAACGAAGAAGAGTTCAAATAAACAATCTGTAATAAGAATCTTCCACTGGCAATTTCCTTTCGAAAATGAAAACACTTTCGATTATGTTGCTGGTCGTGTTTTGATCAAGTGAAAGCACCCTGACAGTCATTGGCCAATGACGTTTGTCGTTTGGATGACCCTTCCGCCCTGAGCATGCATGCCTATTTCAATGATATTCCGTTAGATATTCAACAATCGGGATTCGAAAGGTTTTGTTCTTTTCCCCACCCCCTGTTTCCCCCGACAGGACCCTTGCGCTAACGAGCCCCTTCTCCACCCAGGTGATAGAAAAACATGGAACAGATCGGGCACATTGTATTTGCCCTCTCCGTCGCCATCTGTGGTTGTTGCCCTAAAATCCGTTACTCGGGTTAATAGGATCGGTCCTACGCATCGCATCTGGTGCCGAGCCTGACGTCATGCACGCGCCGCGCTCGAGCCTGATCACGTTCTCTCCCCCCTTACCATCATTTCCAGAATATTTCTAAGCAAATTTCAGAGACTCCCCCTCCCCCTCTATAGGCAGTTTTATTTTCTTGCTGAGGACAACTCTTTTGAAAGGTGAACTTTCTCATCAAATTCAAGCTGGGTCCATTGAAAGCATGTTCCCCGTCTTTCAGAATCTCATTCTCTGAGTTGTCGGTCACCCTTTAAAAAATTTCTGTTTGATGAAGGATTAGCAATATTTTTTAAGCTTTCAACAATTATTTAATTATTTAGAATCCTCTGTCAGCATTCCATCTCTCCATTAAAAAAAATTAATTTAAAGAAAATGGATATCTAATTTCATTGTTAATTTCTGTTCCTATGAAAATTTTATTATTCTATAAATTAAATCTACATTGCAAGTTTTCCATTTAAAAATCACATTCACTCTAAATTAGAATTTAAAATCTGATACATACGTTTACAGACAAAGACACACCCATATATACACTTCTGTGTATCCGCGTGTTAAGCAAATCAGAAAAAACATTTCTTATAATACGCTTAATTTTAAGTACTGTTTGGAATTCTGCACAAAATTTCCGAAAGGATAAAATATTATCACTCACTTGGATCCTCTCTTTTTTTTCTGTCAGTGTAATTTAAATTTATTTAGAATATCAAGTAAATCAATTGATTCAAATATTATAAAGTATTATATATGTAAACTTAGGATACTATGTTTTTATTTCTAGAAATGAATAATTCAATAAATATCAGAGCAAACAAAGACCCATGAGAAAAAAATATTATTGGATATAATTATCACCAAAAATATGAAGAAAATATATATTTTTAAGTTTCTTTAACTTCTAAGTAACTTTTTCTTGTTTTCTAGAAACATAAAAATTTATAGTGCCTGAAAATTAATAGTTTATTTTATTCTCAAAAAACACTTATTTCTAGCAACCGATGCCACTAAACACAACTTACGCTTTGTAATTTTAAACTACAATTGAGTGATGAGGTCGACAACTGAACAGGATCTCCTTTTTCACGCAGCTTTAGTGTGCGTGGATGGATATAGTGTCCTACGGAACTCTTTAGTGGAAAGACATCCTTAAGTGAAAGGTATTCTTACTCACGTAATTTACGACAATCTTTGTTAGTATCAAGTAAGAACACATTTCTTTTTAAGATAAAGTGATCGCATTCCTCGGTGAGAATTAATTACAAAACTTTTAATAATTATTTGAAAAATAATTATTAAAAGTCCCGTAATTAATTGTAAAAATTGACCACGGTGAAGCTAATACATAATTATTATTTGTCAAAACAAAGTTCTAAATCACAACAGCATTTAAAGATCAAAAAAAAAAAAAAAAAAAATTCATCTATTATTAAATTTAAACTTAACTGATAAACTTATGCTTTACTAAGTAGATATTTGATTCATATGGTAGACGAAATCGTAGAAAGCCTTATAAAAATTCTTATTTACGTTTTATCAATTGTTTCATTATCTGCTTGTTCCTACAAATTTGCTTTTTAGAATTTATAGACCAAAAGACGAAAATTACGGTTTAAAATCACAAATAAATTAGAATATTCCTTAATTCTACTTTGATATTTTCTTTTAAAATCACTATATTTCCTTATTGAAAAAAACAAGAACACAGGAAGTAAAGTTGATGAAAGAAAACTATTACTTATTTTAAATGCTTGCGAAAATTATTATTCCCGATGAATCTGCTGAAAACAGAAGCGTTAACCTTACAATTATTTATGCAAGTACAACAAGCATTCCTTTTACTGTGTAAAGAAATGTCGATAAATAATTCAATGAAAATGCAAATTTATCGTTTTATGATTTACAAAATGACTTCTATCAAACAAGGGAAGACATAAATCTGTTTTCTGACTATGGATATAAAAGGGATCTTTTTGGTTGTACTTCATCGTATTTCAAAATTTAACTGAATTAAAGTGTAAAAAAATGGTAAATTTAAAAATTGATGTTAGTGCCATCTTAAAAATAGGCATACTGGAATAGAAAAAATATGTCATGTTCAAATGATAGAGTTTATATAAAAGAGTATAATGTAATTCAAATATTTATTCCAAAGTTGAGAACTGTACTAAAAACTTAATCCATTTGTTCATAATTTCTTTCAAGAAAAAAATTTCTAAATCAAAATGATCAGATCTAATTCATACATTAGATGTTAAATTTTTATTCTTTAATTTTATCCATCAGTTTCAAAAACCGACCAATAAGTACTTTGATATTTTAAATAAGTTTAAAACTAAAATGCTGAACTTTCAATTTGTTTGAAGTTAGATTAGCTGAAACAGATTTTACAACGAATAAAATTTGATGTGTTTTATAAAACAAACAAAAAAATGAAGTGTTTTCTTAAACAATAAATGTAAAATATATTTAAAATTGTTTGTTTCAACAGACATTTCTGCAGAAATGAATTAATTCATTCAAGGCCAATAATGTAAAATGTCGTCTGGATGTCATAAACATACGTAGTCATAAACAGTCGAACCCAAATTGGGAATAAAATCCTCGAACAAATGAATTTAAAACCAAAGTGCTATTGATACTGCCAAAACATACACAAGAGCTCTAAAAGTATTTAAATATTAATTTTAAATGTTGATTGAAATATCAATTCAAAATATATTTTGGTTATGTTATTCTAAAATATTACGTAAAGAAAAATAATTATGAAAATTTTCAAAAATAAGAAATTATCAACAAGTATTTTAAAAACACCGAGAGTTAAATGTTTCGAATACATAAAAAAAAATATATTTTTTTTTTATTATCACTCTTAGCTTTGTGTAATCAACAAACTTTACTTTGGTGTAATTTACATCAAAGACAATTAGTATGTATTGCTTAGAAAAAATTCAAATTATATTTCATGCATCGATAGATTTTTGCTGGTATTTAACTTCAGAAAATTTCCTTTGCATATGTTAAATTTTTTTTTATTTTGTAAATTTTTAAAATTAATGAAAAATTATTAGTTATTTTTAATAAGGATATTTATTTATTTTGGATGAGAACAAGGAGTTCCCTGTTTATTCAGTGACTATACCTCAATTTACTTTATAAAGTGATAACTTTAATTTACTGCATACAGTTATTACCTCAATTTAATTTATAAAGTGATTACTTCATTTCACTTTATAAAGTAAATTGGGAATTTTAACATTCTGAGGTAATCCTTGCAAATGAAGAAAATTTTAAAGAAAAAACTTGGTATTAGTATCAAGATTCAAGACCATTGCATAAATTCAACTAATATTAATTTTAAGAAGTTTAAAGTATGTATAAATTAATTTGTTATCCAAAATTTATAAATCAATATTTGCAAGAATATAAGCAATTTTTTTATGCATAAAAATTATTTCATTAACTTTACATCTAGATTTTTCTTTAGTTTAGTTTAATTAGTTTACAACTGTCAATTTATAATCAGTTTTAACATGGTGCCAAAAATGAGCATTTTTGACACATTTCACTTTATTTTCCTATAGGCAAGAAAATGACTGAGGCCTATAAAGAGATATGTGAAATTTTTTCTGTTGATTATTTAATAGAGAGAGAGAGAGAGAGAACACACGTGCCAGAATTGGTTTTAAAAAATGTCGTTCTGGAGATTTCTCAGTGAAAGGTGACCAACATTCTGGTCGGCCATCTGAAGATTATGGGGAAAAAATGAAAACCATACTTGTATCGTATCGACATATAACTGTGCGAGAGATTGCAAAACAGTTAAATGTGTCATACAAAATAATTAAAAATTATATAATCGCCTTGAACTTGATAAGAAGCTCGATATATATTTGGTTTTCGCTTGAATGGAAATAAATTCATCTAACACAACAAATCAATATGTGTCAAACGCATATTGACTGTTTTTCTAAAGCGAAATATCGCTGACTGTGAAAAATGAATCGTCTACAATAATGTTAATCGAAAGATTGTGCTGAGACGTGATGAACCAGCACAAACCATGTCAAAACCTGAATTGTATCAAAAAAAGTTCATGTTCTCAATTTGGTGGGATTACAAAGGTGTTGTGTATTTTGAGCTGTTTCCAAACAGCAGAACATCAACTCAGATACTTATTGCCATCAACTTGTGATACTGAATTAAGTAATTAAAGTGAAAATGCCATAATTGTGTGTGTGTGGCAAATCACAACGGAAGATAGTGTTAAATTTCTTATAATTAAAAACACTTATATACTTCCAATTTTTCAAAGTTAATAAAAAAGTTGTTTCATTTAAAATTTATTACGAAAGTTTTAAAAATAAAATTGAAAATCATAGTTTTAAATCCATATTTAATCTAAAGTTAGACAAAGAAAATAAACAAACTTTTTTTGTATTTTTTAGGTTAGTTAGTAAAATAAAACAAAATTCATATGAAAATTTATGAAATTGCAAATTTAAAATTTAAAAAAATTAACAAATAAATGTATTTTAAACTAGTTATGAAAAATTTTGGTGTAGTTTAAACTAGAATTAAAATTTTCTTTTGTTATTAAAATAGCATCATAATAAAAAATTTTCCATCTTAAATAATAGACATTATAATGCTTGAATGCAAAGCGTTTTTTTCTAAAATAAGTTGATCAGCCAATTTTAAAAAATCATCTTATTAATTGCATTTATTATACCATTGATGAAATGGACCTAGAATTTTATCAGTATATAAGTAATAAAAAATTAACCATTAAAATATTATTTAATTGAAAAAAACTCTTGTGGTACTTCCAACCTAAAAATAGTTATTAAAAGATTTTGTTGATTAAATAATTCTTTCTTTATGAGAAAATCAGTGGAAATAAAAAATGATTTTTAAAAGGAAAAAATTAGAAAATAATTATTTATAAAGTATTTAATAATAACGAAAATAAGATTCTTCATTCTTAATCCTTTAGGTTTTTAGGCTTAGAATATAGCTTATATTTTAAAATTTGGAAGGAAATCAAATATTTAATTATTTAATGTAGTAAACAAATATAATGTTATGTACTTATAATTTATGCAATGAGGTATAATTCTTAATAGTGGGACTTTTCAGATTTTAGGAAAAATTATAAGCAGATTTTAGGAAAAGTGTTTATCTAGCAATATTCAGGAATGTGAGGAAAAACAAGTTTATAATATTTAACGGCAATATTTAATTCAAAATAAGGGGAAATACCAGTAAAAATAAAAATAATTTCACTGTTAAACAATTAATTTAGCAATTTTTTTTTATTCCACTGATGTAAATTTTTACACTAATTACTACTAAATTAACTTTTTAATTGACTAAATTTTTCAATAATTGTTAATTTAATTTAGGATTACTTAAGTTACTATAATCAGGATTTTAAAAATGTTTCAAAATTCCGCATGGAATCGTATCCTCAACTTGTGTATGCAATCTAATATTAAAGTTAGCTTCCATAATTTCCTCAGAGAATCTGAGTTCTTGGATCTAGATGAATGATTATAAATACTGATTTCTTTTTTTTTTTTTTTTTTTTTTGTATGTAAAAATTATTTTTGATTTCTTTCGAAGAATTTACAATTAGACCATCTTCAGAACCTTTTGTTCAACTTTAAGACAACATCAATGTGCTCATGATTTTGAATAAATGAATTTTATTAAAATTGTAATAAGTATATCAATTTATTTTATAAACGAAATTCGTAAAAGTTATTGCATTTTTATTTTTAAATGCAAAATCATCAGTTGAATTAAACAATTTTGGCTTGAAGTTAACAACCCATATTAAAAATCTGATTAATGATTTAACATAATTAAAATTTTAAAATTCAGATTAATGATTTTTATATTTAAAGTTAATTATAAAAACACTAAAAACCTGATTTTAACACAAAAAAGAAATTAACATTATGACATGAAAGAATTTAACATTATTAACATTAAATATATAAATTTTATTAAGATTTAAATTTTTTCATATTACCAAAATTTCTTAATTAATATTTTTAAGAGGAAACGTTTTTAAAGCACTAATAAGTAAAAATTATATTTTTAGTAAAATGTACAAAAATTTATTCCTAAATCAAAAAATATATTTTTAAATTAAAAAGCAATTTTTTTCAACACTTTAATTTTTTATAATATATTCATTCACTTTTCTATAATATATTACAGAAAATATAATAAACAAATTAAAAGTTGGATTAAATTTACGTGCTCGCTCTTTCTCTTGTCAATTAATATTTTAAAAATTACTGCTGAACTAATGTTTTGTACAATTTTCACATATTAAATTACCTGCGGTAAAATAAATAAATAAATGTAAACATATTTGAATCGATATTAAAAGTATGTTAAATATTAAAAATCAATAAACCAAAACTAATATTCATTAATAATTTGACATTTTTGATGGACTTCACATAAGGCTTATTATGAATTCGATTTATTTTAATTTTGATTTGATTTATCAAGTGAGATGAGTTATCACCTCATCAGGAAAAGGGCAGAGGGATCAAAGCCGTTAATTCTTACCCTTCCTCGCTGTCTGTACCGGAGGTGAATAAATTGAATATAAAAACGATTAGCAGCTGCAAAAATTAGCACTGAGCGAGTTGATGCAGGTGGTAAAGAGAGATGGCTGAAGAATCAGTCAGCCATTATTCGAGACTAGAGCCCTATCCGATTACGATTAAGGCAGAGGATGGGGGGTGGGCTTCCTTCCCCTTGAATACCGGCAGAAGATGCAATGCATAAAGGAGAGGGGGGGGGGCTTACAGAGCGGACCCAGCTGCAGGTACAATATGGTTGTGACGGTTAGTGGTACGGCGCGTGTGCCCTTGTTTGTTCTTTTAGGCACCGCTTCCGTTGAGCCACCTGCCTTCCCCCTTATTCTTTTCATAAAAAACCATAGGTAGGGGGAGAAGTAGTACAACTCACCTTCGCCAATGAATAATCTCTAAAATACACCAGGGTAGTATTTGTTAAAAAGGGCAATTTTGGTTTCACGGCTGCTCTTAAATTGTTTAACTTTGATTATGAGTTGCTTGCTTTTCCAGTCAGGATGACATTATAAACCTGAGTGTACAGGTGATACGCAAGCTCAGTATCTACTCATGACACGCATTGTTTCAATTTTAGAAGATCGTTTGGAGCATTAAGACAAATTCAACTACATGTAACTGTAATTTTCGCGGTGAGTCATCATTGTGAATCACAGTTATAAAATCTAAAATAACCCAGAAAATCTTTTTCACGGTAATGTAGCTTTTATAGAAACAAAAGACACAATTATAAGGGGAGTCTAATAATTTATTCTGCAGTTTTAACACGAATTTTTGACAAGAAAATCATTTTGCAAGATATTAATATTTTTAGCTTAGATATATAATTAATATAATACATATACAGTGAAAACTACGAGGATAGTAAAAATGTTTTGCAAAAAGTAAAATAAGGAAAAAACCTCTTTTATTTTGAGAAATAGTAATAAGTGAAAACATGACAAAATGCATTCGTTAAAATGCTTTCGCGAACCAAAATGGTTTGTTTTATGGAAATAGTTCTACAGTGCAAGGAATTCGAAGTCACATATTTTGCTTTATGACTTGGTAAACATTAAAACTGCCAAACATAACCTTGAATGTTAAATAATTTTAAAAAATAGAAATTATTTAAAGATTTATTAACCTTTAAGCAATTGATATGATTGTTTTAAAAGTTCTATGACTTTTTTTTTGCATTATATTTAACTATCGTTCCTGTTAAAGATTATTCGATGTTGACCTTCTTATGGCTGCTGATTTTTATTAGGTATTTCGTTGTATGTATTTTGCAAATTTCTTGAATAAAATTTTTTGTTTCTTAGGTGTTTAAAGATATTATTGGTGGGTTTGTTTTACAAAAGACTGAGTCTATCAAGAAAAATACGATTGATCATTTTATTACCATAGTAATGTTTAATATAAAATATTCTGATGGACTGTAAAAAGACTTAAACTGTTCTACGATCATTTAAATTTAATCAGTATAACTAATTATAAAAAGTTCTAGTTTTTTTATGTTATCTGATGCGTCAAAAACAATTATAGATAAAACACTAAAACCAAAATAAAACAAACAAAATAAAACTTTTTACTCTTAAAATATAAATTTTTTCTAAAAACTTCAAATGCAAATTATACAAACACCTTTAAGACAATTTTTAAAGTATTTTTGACATTTAAAATTTTGTGACACAAAAAGTAAAATTTAAATTTAATGAAAGAAAATTAAACAATTTAAATTCAGATGTTACAAAATTGAATAATTTTTACGTACTATTTTAAAAGGGCTACTGAACTTTACTTTTTTTACAATATTTAATATTAAAATTTTTAATCAACATAAATTAATGTATATTCCAATTTCTGTATATATATATATATAAATAAAAAACATATTAGTAGTGATTCGTGACTCTACTTTAAAAATTGATTTTAAGAAAAATAAATTTTCTTCGGTTAGTGTCATTAATAAAACTATTTGCTCTTTTGAATTCAAAAATAAAATTATTAACTAATTATTTTGTAACTAGAAAAATAGTTTAAGTGTTGGTACAAAAATTATTTCCTGTAAATCAAGCACAGAAAATGGAAAAACAAAAATTATTCTATTTAAAAAATTCATTTAACAATGATTTTTTTAAGTAAAATACATTTTTTTTCTTTATATATATATATATATATATTACGAGTAAGCACTTAATTTTTATTTTTGCATAATTTATAACCAATTCAAAATTTTGATGGTTAGTACGAAAATAATCAATTGTTTTTTTATAATCTTTAAAATATTAGTATATTATACTATTATAAATACAATATCATAATTCTTAACTAATTTAATCCAGTATGAATATCTGATTATCTAAGACTTTATAAGATTCATATCATATCAAATGATATTAAAGACATCAGATTAGTAAAAAAAAATATATATATATATATTCTTCTATAATTTAAAAATAATATGATGTCATAGCATAAAATGTGCATAGAACTATTAGTTTTAGTTAATTAAATGTGGATCCCTTTTTATTTCAGTGATTTTACTAAGATTTGTCTGTCGGAGCATCCCAAACGATGTATGATACCCAATATCTGTACAAAATAAATATTTTATTTTAGTTTTTAAAATACTTTGTTGCTGAAATACAATACAAATCCATATTAATATTTATAATTAATTTAGCTAACTATGTATGCCTATTTATCTGAGCTATTTTTATAAAAATCGTATATTGGATTATCCAAAAAGATTCTAAAGTAGTGCAAATTACTTTTAAAAAAATTATTATAAATTCTTAGCTATAATATATATGATAATAGGATTAATATAATCTGTGATATTATAATACAAAGTGTGCCTAATATTATAATTAATCATTTATTAATTATACCTAAATGTATGTCTGATAAGCTGAGTCTTTTTAAAATCTTAAATCTTAACTTCAATAAACTTTTGGAACAATCCAAATGTTTATAATGCATTGCAAATTTTCTTTTAGTCTTTGCTACATAATAATGTATATTATTTAATATAAATTTAACTAAATATATATATATATATATATAATTGTGGTTATCTAAGTAGGTTCAATAAATATCTTGGTGCATTTTAAATTATTTCAGCGAGATGTTCTAGGAAGAGAGGTGTTCCGCTAGATGGGCCCCTTTTCTTCCTCTCCCCCGCTCAAAATAAAAGCGAAACTTTTCAGGGGGTGGAGGGAAGGGAAGCGAATTGGAGAGATGAATAAATGGAAGAGGGGAAGAAGACTACCTGCAGGAAATGGCGGGATCCAAGAAGAAATCGAACAGTTAAGCGGAAGAAAAACGGTGGGGGAAGGAAGAAGTGCATAATGGAAAAATTCGGGGTGGTGGGGTGAAAAAATATTCACTTCGGTAGACGAGAGAGAGGGCGGTCGCGTGCGATGCGTGTGGAACGACGATGGCGCGTGCTAAGACCCCTCACAGAAAAAAGTTAATAAATAAATGAAAAAAAGGGAGCTTTTCCTTTAGGTAACAGCACCTTTTGCCGTCACCACGCGCAGTAAAGAGACTAATAGAATGCTAGCAGGCTGTTACAATGTACCCGCACAATACCTCTCCTCAGTGAACCTACCTTCCCCTCTCATTGTGCGAGACTTAAAACCTAACGTTTTTTAGCGAGGCATCTGTCGATCTTAACTACTTTTTATTATTTTTAAACTACAGCTGCTTTTTTTGAAGAAAAAAAGTACTGCACACGAGGAGTTTCCAGAGGGGACAGAGAAGACTGTATGGAAAATATATGTAAGTGCGCGTGTGTCGGTGCGTCGTCGTCACGATGATAGAGGAGACCAATTTTTTTTTTTTTTTTTTTCCTTTTCACTCCACGTTTAGCCATTTTGAACGATGGTCGCGTTCAGGAGTGAGAGTGTTTGGTAGCACCGGCCAAAAAGATAACGCAACTCCAGAATAAGAGTCAGATGTTTTTCCTTACTGAGTCCACTTATTTGTTGTTATGGGGTAGTGTAGAAAGTTCTAATACAATTCAATTGGTTTCCCCGATATATTGTAATAAAACGGATCGAATGCATTGATCAGACTGCAGTAGTATATAAACCATGAATTTTATTACATGGATTATGTAAAACTTTAGTTATTCTACTTAATAAAATAATTGTATTCAGTTTTACTTTTGATGCGAAATGTCGGATGTTACTGAGCTTAATAAAAAAAGAGCGTTAATTCGGAGATGAACTTTTTAACAACTTTTAATAAACGTATTATATTCTCACAGTTAAACACATAAATAAAATGACCATCGTTAGCTTGGAAATTTAAAAAGTGCAATATGTTGCTCAGTAAAAAAAAGTCTAAAATAAAAAAATATTATAGGTAATGTAGAGATAAATGTTAATAATTAAAACTATAGAAACTTTATTAAGTGATGTACAAAAAAGAATGAATTGATTAAACTCTCCATACAAACTTGAGGATTTTGCAATAATTCTTGAACAAACTATTGATTTACTTTTAAATATTTTTCTCAACTGGAACTTTAATGAGCCTAAAATGTTTTTATTTTTCTCTTTTTTGCGTTTAAAATTATTTATAATTTTTAATACTTGATGTTTTCTATGTTTTATATTATTTATTAATGTATGATTCATGTTTAAATGTTTGATATCGAATATTAAAAAGGTCTGCAGTTCTTATACTTTTTGGATCATTAAAATTATAAGTAAGAATGAAAATAATTGCATAAGTACACCGTATTGTTAGAGAATCAAATGGAAACAAATGAAAAAAAAAAAACAAGAATATAGCTTTGATTTTAAAAAATTGCTATATACAAGTCGTTAACTGATTAAAAAAATTAAGTTCTGCAGAAATCATGAATTAAATCATTTTGTATTTAGTATTTATATAGTAAAATTAGAGAGAGAGAGAGATAAAAGATAATAAGTAAATTGTACACTCGAAAATCCCAAAACAACAAAAAATGTTATATATAATAATTTTGAGAGATTAATACAAGGAACAATAGGAAAGGATTTCAAAAAACAAATTCAAAATGATTTTGGAAGACAAGATGCATTTTGATTGTGAAAAAAAGGCAATAATTTCAGATTGGACGATGAAAAATGTATAATTATTAAAATGCAATCCAAAATTAAAAAAAAAAAGTCATTTTTTGTTTCACTCATTTATTATTGAATAAATTAATTTATAATTATATAAGTACCTGATAACTTAGAATATATTCTTTGAGAAAATTAATAATAATAAACACCCTAATCAGGGAAAAGAATTTGTTGCCAAAATAGTTATTTTATAGCAAAAATTTTACTATTTTTTAATAAATTAAATTAATTTTAATATCTAGCTTTTCCAAACTAATTTACAAAGTTAAACTGTTTCCGTGAAGAATAACCAGAACTTAAATAAATAACTTTAAGAGAATATATTTCGAAAGTAAATCAGTCAAAATATTTCTTCAGTAAAAATTGAAAAAATAGTTAGTATAATACATGTTTTCAAAGTATTTAAGTAAACATATTGCACAAAATATAAAATTAAGAAAGAATATCATATGCCATAAATTTCTATATAATTGATTTAACATAATATAATAATAATACAGATATATTCCATATTATTTTAATTGTAAAATTTAAATAATAAACTGTTTAATATAAAAAGTTTTAATAAAAAAAAACTAACATTCCTATTAAATTATATTTATATGACTTACAATTTATTAAATGAAAAGATATTTTAGACACTCTTTAGGGAAAAGTCAAATTTTTATTTCTTATTTGTAGTATTTGCAAAAAAAATGTGTTGAATGTAAGAGATAAATTAAAACGATTTATTGATGACTTTAATATTTAAAACAAATATTTTATGTAAAGAAACATAATTAATACAGATGTAATGAAATCTCCTTTTAAATGAAATAAACTTGCAATATTTAAATTCACATTTTGTTCCTTTTAATTTTCAGCTATATATTAAGACGTATATCAAGACCGTCGTAATATTATGTCGTCGTCGTAATATATTAATTATTTTCATCGGTATCATAATATTCAGATACCGCAATATTTAAATAAATCCCCTTATATAATAAACTCAGTACTCTCATATTTCTTACACACTGCAATTAGAAATTAATTATTGGTTTCAAACACACACACACTAAATATATTTAAATAAGATTATTTCTATTTAAATATATTTATAAATTTAAATGTTTAGAAATTTGAATTAATAGGGTATCTACTATGTTAAATATATAAATAGAATATACTACACTACCTAATTGTTGAGTTATTTAGTTTACATATATAAAATAAATATATCTGTGTGTGTGAAAATTCTTATATTAATTAAAGAAATCAATTTCTCGCCCATGATATGTATTAAGAATCCTTAAATCTGAATCTTGACACTCTTCCTTGAAATAATTGAATTTACTTTGACGAATCTACAATTTAATTCGCTTGAGACATAAAAGAGTAAAGGAAGTACACCTAGTACTACAAATAAATGTTTCAATTGTCACTATCGAAAAATGCCAGTCTATTTTTAAGCCAAATGGACACCCTTTCTTAAATTTTAAACTTAAAGATATTTAAAATAGTAAAATATAAATCAACAAATATTCCGAGGTTTTGAGTTAATTCCAACTCTATATAATGTTTTCGTCAATTAATTTCATATTATAAGTACCTATTAAATATTTTAAGAAAAATGTATATATATTTAAAATAATGAGATACAAGCTTGTGCAAACTAATAAAGCTGTTAATAATATATGTTTGGGTAAAAGCAAAGAAAAGATAGATTATTCTGTTTTAAATGCAAATATTAAAGCACTTTTCTTTAAAAACTAATTTTAAGTTATACAGAAACAAGATTAAATTTAACATCTGTAAGAAGCATACGTTTTTATTATTATTATTATTAAAAACTTACCGTTATTTTTTTGGATAGTAAAAAATACCTTAAAATTACTCAGATAAAAAAAATAAATAAATAAAATAAAAAAACTGAACTTGTTTAAAAAAAAAAAAATCTTGTTTTCCAAACGATATATCAAAAATTGCACTTTAATTTTTCATAAATATTGCACATGCAAAAATGTTTGTTTCATATCTAAGAGCTGTTGGAAGTCTTTATTTTGAAAGAGAGAAGATCATTCCTCTGAGTAACGTATAATCTCGACATTTTATTGGTCACTCCGAGAAGTGATATTCTGATATCAAGATGTTTCGACCAATTAGTGCAACAGCTTTCATTTGTCATCGGTATTGAATAATTCTCGTATTCTCTTATACATATTCAATAAGAATGCAAAACATAAAAATCTGAGGAAATTTTTGTTACTTCAGGAAATGATTTATCAGAGAAAATAATCATGTAGGAAAATGCTTTCATGAAAAATTTCATTTTTAATCATTGTTTTCCAAATACCTCTGTCAGAAATATAAATAAATTGCTTACAATATTGTAGGTCAATAGACAATACCACCAATATTGCAAGAATCAATTTTGATTTCCACAAATTATTTCAAACATGATTTCTGCAGATTTCTAATAAATATGCTTTTTGTAGTTACATACATTTTTATTTCAAAATATTTCTCATTTTAAGCAATTCATGAAAGATATCATTAGGTTTTTAAAATATTTGTCAGCAAGATTTAGTTTTTCACAAATAATTACTTAATTCTATTAAAATAAAATAGATTTTACGATAATTTTGTCAAAAGTTCTAAATATTTTTACCACTTTTCATTAAACTAATTATTAAAAATATTTTTTCAAGCAAATTAACATGACAGTTAAAAGGAAACTTAATTATTTAATAAAATGCAAGCTAACGTAATTCACACAATAAGATGATTTTTTTAAATTAATATATTACAAATCATAATGTTTTATCCTCAATAATGAATTTGTGAATTTTAGTATACATAAATTAACTTCTGAATTATCAAATATACTACATGATTGCATTGTTTCTACGAAATATATTTATTGTGGAGCAAAAAATAAAATTATTAAAGATGATTAATTTTTATAATTTTTTGCTACCACATCTTTCTCTGTCATAGCATCTTAATAAAAAGTATAAATACATATTTTTTAATAAGCATTTTAGGTATATTTTAACTAAATTCTAATGGAAAAGCAAAGATTGAAGCGAAAAAAATTATTTTTATGCAATTATTTATCATTAAAATTTAATAAGCCATAGATTTCATTTCATTTCTTTAAATTTCAAATTAATTGGAAAGTTTCTTGGAAAAATGGAACTCTTAGATAAATTTTTACTACATACTTTCATCAAAATATTAATTAAAATATAAATGTTCTGAAATTTGAAAAAAGCTGTTCGAAGGGTTCTTTCGAAGAAATCGAAACAGGTGTTTTGTTCGTTTTCGCCGTTGCAGATGTTTTGTTCTCCTAATCAATGGAAGAAGTGTTTTCAACAGATGGGAAATAGAAAGATATAAAAAGAAAGGGGATTGGAATTAAAAATGAAATATCGATTCGCTTATTTCGTTGAAAGAATTTCGTTAATCACGTAGAATATATCAACGATAATTGGAATTCACGTAGTAAATTTATTATTTTTTGATGAGCTTATTTAAAGTTTATTGAATTATTGTATTTATAATTTTATTTACATAATATTTGTATTTATATAATATTTGTATTTATTATTATTATTGAATGCATCACAGCAAAATGCATCAGAGAGGAATTGTAAATTTATTAAAATAAACTGAGCTATTTTCAAAACTCTTCGTTATGAAGAAGAGTTACATAAATAAAAAAAATGTAAAATGCTCACAAAGAAATGCCAATAGACGAATAAATAACACTCGCAATCTGCATAAAAAATCTTCTTCTTAATAAGAAAAATGAAGCGTGTAGCTCTAAAGTTTTATAAAAAAAAAAAAGAGAGAGAGAAGCTTTTGAAATTACATTATATTTTAAAAAAAAGTTAATATAAAATGCATATAAGTTTTTACAAATATTTTACTCCCAGAAATTAATTGTTTATCAATAACAATTAATTTTCAAGCAATCACACGTGGTGAGAATAACTTTGTGTTGTTTATTCTAGACAATAATTGAGTCAAATGATTTTTTCTCATTGTTAGAGACACAAACGTAGCTCAGTGTACAAAAATATTAAAAAAATAGATACTATATACCATCTTAAAGATCATTAAATTCAGTATTTCCGTAAAAATTACAAAACCTAAGCTTTTATTCAATGTATGTTGTTGATTTAAAAGTTTTTAAAGGATTCTTGAAACATTAAAATATGGAGGAAAAATTGTCTAAGTTTTCTATTTCGAAGCAAATAATTAGTTTGCACTTTGAATAAGGATTACACACATTAACCAATTTAAATAAAAAATATTTCACAAAAGTTAATTAAAATTTTTAATATATATAGATGTATGTGTTTATTATACTGTTTTCGTTTCTTGTTTCTGAGAGAGTTAAAAAATATATAACTATTGATGAAAATAGAAGTTTATAAGCTAAAATAAAAGTAATTTCCCTTCACAATTTTAATATGCAGTTTTAGAATTGGTCGGGATCAATCTGAAGTTTAAAAATTGAATACCTGAAACTTAAAATTAAATATAAATGAAGTTTAAACTTGAGCAGTAAATGAAATACCTGAAATTCGAAAACTGAATATCTTGTAGCTTAGTCAATTTTGCTCAAAATTTTAAGACAATTTTGTTCATAAATCAGGACAAACTTTTCCCTGATTCTGTCATGTAATAGTGCTTAGTAAACGATTTTTAAGACATAAAATATGAGAACGTGAACAAAATTTTAAAATCCAATGCTTACAAGAATTTATTTAATGACCTCACAATTATACGATTTGTTATCTAATTTTAAGCATTTTTACCGAAGGAATTAAACATTTGTGAAACACCTGTGAAATACATACCGAAAACTATTTTTGTTTCTACATCTCATACATAAATTTTACTGTTTTTGTTTCTGATATCAGAGAACGCGAGTAAAATCTCTAAATAAAAGACTATTAATGAATGTTGAATTTTTTCTGGTAATTTTTGGCATTAGCATATATTTTAGATTCGGCCTTCAAAAAAATTGATTTCTTCAAAATTTGAATAAAATAGAGCAATACATTTTCCTGAACAAGTTGCATACAAACAACAAAATTTTGTAAGTGAGTTTCCATTTTCAAACCCATGTGGTCTATATTTCTACATGGAGAAACTTTCATTTATCTTTGAAGAGTTTGCATCAGAGGAGGAAAACATACCCATTTTCTGGAAAAACTAAAGCATGTTTTTTTTTTTCTGTACTTTAAGGTGACGGTCTTCGGTGTGGTGCTTGTAACATTGGTTAATCATAATATTTTCTATATAATAATCCCTCAATTATAAATTCATTTACTTCTCTAAATTGAAATTGAAAGAATTATTTGTTGCCGATTACTCGGAAAAGATTAAAATCCAGCAAAACCTGTCTTATGTATCTCTGACCTTAATTTCTTCCAGTTACACTGACTTGTATATTGTATAATAGTCACATTTCCTTGTAAACTTCTGCTACAAATTTAATGCGTTTCATAACTTTGAAAATATTTATTGTATATCTTTGAACAATACCAGAAAAAACAATTATAATGTCTCGATAAATTTGTTTTAAAACTCTATTTACATGATTTATGCAAGAAGTTTTTCAATCATTTTAATAATAATGAGGATGAAATATTTATATCAATCATATCAATTACGCAAACAATTATTTTTTTTAGTAAAATGATGTTGACCAAATTAAATGCAAAATTTCTTGAGTATACTAAGTATATGCAGTTAGAGCTAATCTAAGAATAAGTTATCCTAACTTTAGTATTAACTTTATTTAAAAATCGGCAAAAATTGTGATATATGGAAAAGTTTTTAAAAAGGAACTTTTGGTAGAATAATCCAAAAAAATAATAATGAAAAAAAATTCAAAAATGAGGACTTTTGTAAAAGAACGTGGCTTAAAATGGAAAATTTATTTCACTAATAAATGGAAATATTTCCATTTTTTTTTTTTTAAGTTTTGATTATCCGTCGTGATTAAAATACTTCTGAAATAAAAAGAAGATAACTGAAATTATTTGCAAAAAATTTATGTAGCATTTTGTAAATTTTATGAGAATTCTGCATCGAAATTCCCTTTAAATTTTCTTGCTAAGGAAGATCGCATTTTCTCTGTCTGAAATATATTTCAATTTGTACTGAGTTATAAAGCAAATGAAAAAAATAAAAGCCTGACATAATGTGTCTTTAAAGTATAAACCTCATTATGATTATTCTTTCAAGGATCAAGAAAGAGTTTTTATAAAGTAATATAAAATTTTTACTTTTACGGGAAAAGTTATCAGCTCTATTTTGTAAAAATTAACAACCGCAAGCATTCATTCTTTTAGCTTATATCTACATTTTAAAAGCTTACAACTTCATTTTTAAAAACTGATGTTTGATAATTATTCATAAAATTATTATTAATAGAAAATAATGGAAATCACAATTCTTTTGTCTTAGATAAAGTATTGAATTCTTGCCAATACTCAGAATTTGTTTAGAACAGTTGCTTTGACGGAAGGAGAGGGGAAAGATAAAATAAAATAGGTTTTTGCACCTGTCCATCTCACGGTCACTTCAATAAAAGCTACTCGCAATAATACATAAAAAAAAAGAGATAAATTTCATTCTAGATTCAGCATCCACTTGCAAACAAGCGTTAGGAAGGTGGAGTGGATGCAGAAAACGGAAGTCAGTGGAAAATGGCCGGAGCATATGTGCCGGCTTTTATTAGCCAGACCAAATGAAAATACCTCTGTGTATTCTTCCCGCCGTTACAGTAAATGCAGACCTCTCATTGGCCGGCACACTTTCCATTGGAAGTGACACTATATTACCCACCTGCTAGCGGGATATTTGCTATTTGAATAATGAAGTCCAGTACGCGGAACACATGTTGTGGCTGTGTTCAGATCCGGGTGCGATGGAGACTGTTAAAGCATTTCGTTAGCCAATCAATATTTTTAGTACTGTTCACCGTTTAAGGATCACAGGTACATTTTCATTGGCTCGCTTGAATGCGGAATGAAAATAACAGAGGAGAGAAAAGTAAATAATACCCCAATCCGTTACTATCCGGATTGTCACACTCTGGTTGGTCTCAAATATCCTTCATAAAAAATAAATAAATAAAAAACATTGAAATAATATAATTTGCAATTTGCATTTTATTATTTATTTACTTATTAGAAATAAAGCTTATAAAACTCTATTAAGGAGTTTTTTCAAATAATCTATAATATTGTTATTTATGTAAAATATTAACATATGAATAGAAAGAACATAAAAAGTTGTGACAAAGAAAATTTTTTAAATAGAGAGAAGCAGTTTTTGTTAGATTAAAAGTAATTTTGCAAATATTTTTATATTTTAATAAGTGTATATATTTATATGTATATTTGTTGGAATACTATTAATTTTCAGAAGAAATTAACATGTGACAAAAATTTATTGAAAAATATGCACGCAAATTAATTACATTCCTTGAAATTAAAGTTAAATATTAACTGTAAAAATTGTATTAGCATATTTCTTAAAATTTGCTCTTAAAAATTTATAATGTTTCTATAGCCAAATTACTAATCATTTTTGTGTAATATACGAATTCAAATATTATTTATGAGTGAGGTTTCTTTTGTTATAACAATTTATATAAATTTTTTAAATAAAAAATTATATCCTTACAAATTTTAGTTATGAAATATTCAAATTAAAATATGCTAAAAGAAAAAACATGTCAATAATTTAGCCACAAAATTTAATTTAACAGCACAATTAAAATTTCTTTGGAACAGATCTTCAGTATTCCTTTTTGTAACAATATTGCTTTTATTTTTATTGCTTTTTTTAATGTACTTTTCATTTTATTTAGTACGCGTAGATTCACACGATTCTATTTAGTATAAGCAAATACAAGTTCTTTGAATTTAATATTAAAATTTTTGCATTCTAGATAATTGTTATATTTAAAAATATTAAATTATTAAAGTCTCTATGCTCTCTTTTAATTTTTATATACGTTACTGATTTACTTTTTCAGCAAGAGGCTTAAATTTTTAAACAAAATCTAGTTTTCATTTTGAAATGAAAATGAAAGCTAATAAATTCATAAACCTATAAATCAAGTACTTAATTATTTACTACTGCAATTAACACTTGATAATTAAATGAATTCTCAGAAAGTTATACTTATTTTTATTTCCTTTTATTTATATATAATAAAATAAAAACTGATACCAGTACTAAAGCATTAAGAAATGAAGAGCAGAGCTTACAGTTAGTGCAATTTTAATCTAGAACTTAATCTTAACTGAACAAATAGACTTTAATGAAAATCATTCAGGGGAATTAATCATTAATTTTTGTTAAATTAAAGATTAGTTATATCATGAAAACTATATTTTTTGCAAAGGCATCATCATTCATATTGCAACGAAATGTAATTTATCAAATATATACAATTGGAAATAAAAAAAACTCAATTAGTTATAGGAAACACAAAATTATAAATTATATTTTTCAACTAATTATAGCAAAATCTAAACTAAAGGATAGCTTACTTTAGATATTTCTCTCAACCGAACTTGTTAAGCTAACAGTTGAATAGTAAGTGTCCTGCCCTTTGGCTCCATAGTTCGATTTCTACCTCGGGTATAGATGTTCCAAGTCGCTCGGAGAGAACTTTAAACCACAGGTTCCAATCCTAAATCAGTTCTTGTACATAAAATGTGTATGTGGAGTATAAAACAAATTCACTTTTAATTTCCCAGCACATTTCCTTTACTTTAACCACTAAAAATACTAATATTTTTTTCCTTGTTGAATTTTTGTTAAAAAAAAATTAATTTGTTGCATTTTTTACTTTTAAGTGTGATCTCGAAAAACTGTCTTTGATCCAAACTTTCTTGCTGATCACATAACAAATCCAGTCAGTTATAGCAAACCTCTAATTAAATATACTTGTTCAACAAAGACATGTCATAGTAGGCGTTCGTTCTAGCGAACCCGAAGGGACTGATAAACTAGTTCGTAAATCATAAAAATAAATTATAGGCCTTGAAACTTATTATTTCTTTTGCCAAATTGCTCGATTTTGCAAGCAAATCCAATTAGAAAAAGTATTTAGCATGTAATATGCAAAATAAAATCCATACTTAAAAACAATTCTTGCTTTCTTTCTATTGGTGAAAAATTCTGTAATATCTTACCTTTTGTGTTTCAAAATTATTTTGAAAATTACTTTTCCCCCTTTTTTGATGCACTAACGCATTTTGCTATTGTTTTACTCAAAAAAGTACCTCGATTTTGTCAAGCATTCCGATGCTTATGTTGCAAACAGTGGCAGCACTACTCATTTTTCTCTTGTTTGATAACGAAAACATTTTTTCCTTCATTATGTTCTAAATCACTTTATCCCCCTGAAACTTCTCATGTAGAAATTTCATCTGATTCCACATTCTAAAAGTCTTCAAATTTCTTGAAATTTCATGGATGAATAACTCGTCTTCACTCAAGTCATCTAGTAAATGTTCTTTGTTTTCTTCAGTTACGGTTGTAATAAAGCCTGTATGTCAAAATTACCTATACATCGTTTTTCCTGTAATACCGTTCCAAGCATAGGTTGACTTTGCATTCACTTGGATTGCTTTATGGAAATAAAGTGATTATAAGTCATTTTCAAAACTACTTTACAATTTTTGCACTTGTAACTTCGATAATTTGGCGCTATAAGATGGATGCTGGTTTAAGTGGGGGAAAATCTCATACAAACTGCTCAAAAAATTCATAGATGTCAACATCAGCAATACGGTTATGTATCTACAATTTAAAACAGTTAACGATTCTCCAATGAAAATGTTGATCCAAGTTTACTAACCATTAAATGAAAAGATATTTTAAATAAAAAACATATTATAAAGAATAAACATAAACCACAAATAAAAATGGAAATGAGTTCTCAAAAAGTGAATTTCTCAAAATTTTAGTTAATAAATAGGAATTAAAATTGTCATTGTGTCTACAGGACTCTTTTAAGGACCAATCACTGAATCTGAAAATCTTGAGTGTTTGTCCATTAGAGTTTCATAAAAATAGGCTTGTATATCTACAAAAAAGAATTCTTCAACTTAATATCGCATAATTATCTTTGGTTATTTGAAAACACCTTTATATTTTTATTATATTTTGATATATATCCCTATTTTTAAATATTTCTTCCCAGTTACTAATACTTTTCTGAAAATTTTTCTTTATTATCAAATTAATCTTACATATCTATTATCAATTGTATTCCAATATATATATATATATATATATATATATATATATATATATATATATATATATATATATATATATATATATATATATATATATATATATATATATATATATATATATAGGTAGATAGATATAGATATTTTATGCAGGATTAAAATCATTTCCTAGACTATCTGTAGTAATACTTTGCTCTAATTATGCATTTGCATTTCATTGATATTCTAAAGAGGTTTTGATCTTGCAATTTTTCTGAAAGAATTCTGTTCGAGTCATTGTTGGGGAAATCAAATGTTTTTTTATGAAAACATGGCTAAAATTTCATATGACACTTTACAGAGCTCAAATGCTTAAAGTTTAAGTGTTCAATGTATAGTTTGTGGTTTTCTGAATTTTACTAGCAATTTTTTTCAAATCATTTCAAAGTGAAGGAAATATTTTTTCTGGTATGATGTACAATGGTATTATATAAAAATTTTGAAAATTGAAGAGGTGTTATAAAAAAATTATGAATATTTGTTGTAATTTATGAAAACAAGATAAGAACTTAGGTTTGATAATTTAGAAGTATTTTAGAAGTTTACAAGAAAATAAACCTTATTATTAAATACATATTGATGAAATATCTTCAAATCTACATCTGGCTATGTCTCTGGCTTGCATATAAGTTTATAGAGTGCACCATATATATTCGATATTCACATACAAGAGTGTCCTACTCTGACGTTTGGCAGATATGTAATTAAAAAAGGCATTGTAAACGATTGATTTGCACATCCCAAAGTATAATATAGTTCAATCTTTTTTTTTTTTTTTATCATTTATGATTTAGCTTGAAATAAAAATATACTAATTATTTACATGGTATTTTTAGTTGTATTTTAATCAATTTAATTAACAATCTAATTTATCGCCTGTTATAGGAATAAAAGATAAAAAAAATTTTCAGGATTTCTCTGCTAAGAATCAGATATAAGTTAATTTCATTGTTATGTTGAAAGTTAGAAAAAGTTTTTATGTTTTGGTTTTAAAAGTGGCTCTTTAGTAATTTGGTTGGCAACTGATTTTACTTAAATTCCAACTACCTGACGACAACCTAAACGTTCTTCAGCTTTCTTCATGCTATGGGAATAAATATACTTCAGATTCTTGAACGTTCACAATATGAAGAATTCGATTTTTCAAACGTGGTTCATTTATCAGTTCTCAGATCAGTAAGAGAACAATAAAAATACTTTATATTTATATTTTGGGTGATTATTTTTATCTAATTTTCAACAGTATTCTAATTTATTGAAAATATTTTACTTAGTTTAATTTTATACTCCAGATGAGTTCTTATTCATTTTTCGATATTTTATTTATTATAGTTTTTAATTTTTTACAACAGACATAATATTTTTTAAGTTTTGTTCTTGGAATAACACCTTATTTATATTAAATGTTGTCCACAATAATTTTTAAGTTATAAAAAAAAAAAAAAAAAAAAAAAAAAGAGCATTTTCCTTATTCATTCTTTTTTTAGTTTTGGTATTTTCTGTTGGCATTGTTCGCCGCCAATAATTGAAATGCTAGCTCATCAATCTGTTTTCAGCCAAAAATTGATTGCAACGCAACAATTTATAATCTTTGATAATTGGAGAGTAATTTTTTTCTTCTTAAGAGATTTAACATCATGGGAATTGAAATTTTCATTCATATACAAATCTTGATATTTTTAGCATCATTGATGGAAAGTAAATGCCATGTACCTTTTTTGTGCTTGATAAATGTTATCTGCGTAAAAGAGTCTCTTTTTTTTTCCTTCAATTAATAACATCTCCTAAATAAACTTTTGCTCAAAATGTTTTAATTTCTGCTCTATTCTTAAATTTAAAATCAAAATATTTGATATGGAAAAATATCTTAATGCTTGACTTTAACTCAAAATTGGAAAAAAGATAAGTTAGATATGTTAAACAAGTCTTACGATTCCATTAGCTATATTCTATAGAATTTTATGGTATAAAGATAAAAATTAAAGTTTCATTTATATGAAATCGTATTTGTTTATTTAGCAATTTAAATTACAAATTCATAACCTGAAAAGTCAATAAAAGAAATCGATAATGATAGATTATTCATTTTTTTTCTAGATCTCATCTATGATAAAAATATATTTTATAATTAAAATTTTGTTAAGGGACACAATTTTACCATAATATTTGATATATGTATAATAAAATGTATAACTTCTTTTTTCTCTATTTTCCTTTACCAAAATAAATTGTATTACACTTTGTTTAACCATAATATGACTCAAGTAAATGAAATTAACTAAAATTGACACTTCAATAAAACTTGTCAGTACGAAGTCAACTGCTTAAATTAAAAGAAGAAAAATCTTGATTTCAAGTATGTAAATAAAAAGGGGAACGCAAAAGAATTTTTTATGTTAGTGATTACTATGTAAGAGATAGTTTGATAATACCTGTAATCAAATCTAGCAAATTCATGGCCTACGATTCCATGACAGCCAGATACCAGAGATACTAAAACACTAAAATATAATAAAAATGGCTTATAAAACACAATGCGTTTGAAAATTTCAATAAAAATAGCACCATTTTCAATAATTTATACTTTTGAAATAAATTTTTTTATCTTTCTACTATGTTAAAACTTGAGCCATAATACTCATCTCCATGAATTTTCAAAACTTTAATGAGGAATGTTTATTGCTTTTCAAATTACCATAGTAAATTCTATCGAAAAGATGTTCTTCCTTTAAGCCTAATGTCGATTCTCCTTACTTTTAAGATACATACAAATTTCATCAATTATAAATTCATATCAGTTTTCATCACCAATTTGTTCAAAATAATTTTGCGACAAAACTAAAAGAAGTATTATTTGTGATTATTAAAGTATTGTAGTTATAATTCATAACAATTACTACGAAAGACTTAATAGAATCCTTCAGCTGTGTAACATTGATTTTATGATACCAATTACAAATATATTGAGAAATGACATTAGAAAAAACAAATATCACATCCAAGTAAAAATTGTTGAGATTAATTTAAAAAGAGATAATAGAAAAAAAAAACACTTTTTGATGCATTTAATTCAAAAATTGAGTTTTATTTGATCCAATTATTCGAATTTAATGTATTAGTAATGATCAATGATCATTCTAAATCTGTACGAATGGATAACCATCTTAAAATTAACTTAGAGACTTTTCCAATATATTTGGTAAATGTGTTGTAATTTGTGATTAATTTTGATTATTCTTTGAAGTGCTAAATCAACCTAATCAGAATGGTAAGAAGATAGATTATATTTATGACGTCTTGGAATTGTTTTCTTAAGAAAATTTGTCAGAACAAAACAATTTTAGCTTTTAAAGCATTGCTTTATGACTTTTTTTTATTTTTACAGATATGGTTAATGGCAAATCTCATATTATGTAGATAAAAATATTATATTTAGTAATTTTTTATTGGTGGTGCGTGATTTCAAAGCTATTTCTAATAAAAAACAATTGTTCAGAATATAGAAATGGAAAAAATATATTTGATAGTAAATAATTAGAAAGTAATATGTTTATTAAATAATACTATAATTTACAATATACTTAGAGTTAGTCTACTATGTTTGTAATGGCATGAGTTTGTTAAATGCAAATTAATAAGATATACTTTAATTTCAATTTTATATTTAATGGGCGAGAGAGAACTTCATTAATTTATATCACATTAATTTAATTTCATTAATTAATATTACTATATTTTATAAATATAATATCAGTCATATTCATTTGCTTGAGAAGAATCTATTCAAATAATAAATACTTCTCAATATTACAAAAACAAAAACAAAATATTGTTTTTATGTATATTTCTCTTTTCAGATTTAGTAAAGGATATTTAAAGTTTAAATATTTTTTTAATTTATATTTAATCCCTAATCACACTAAAAATACTTGAATGTTTTGTATTCAACTATATATATATATATATATATATATATATATATATATATATATATATATATATATATATATATATATATATATATATATATATATATATTTAAAGATATATATTCCTCTTTTTTATTTTGAATATTAATTCCTACGAAACTGATCAATTATTCATATATATTTCAGTAGATCACAAAAAATAAGCTACAGTAAAACTCATCAAAATTATTTCAATCTTTAATTTTTTTAAAAAAAGATTAGAAATTTTTTGATATTTTTGCCACAGAAAGTTGAATTATATTTAGGTGAATAAGTGAAGAAGATCATGAATTATTAATCTGCATTCAAATTAACGGACACGTGCTACGCAGTTTGTCATGGTATTTTCAATTGACTTTAACTCAAAATTGGAAAAAAGATAAGTTAGATATGTTAAATAAGTTTTAAGATTAAATGACGATTAAATACTTCACAAAAATGTCCACTAATTATTATTATATAATTAAATTGCTTTAAAATTCTTGAACTATTTTCCCATCAAATGCTCATATTTATGTCGTTTGATACAGCAAAAAATTTTATCATTTCATATTCTGTGCTCTTACATTTCTATTTAATCTCTCCAAATATCAATTTTGTTTGGAAATTGTTATATCTGTGACATAACACTTTTCGGCACTTTTATTTCATTCAATGATGTCAAGGTTTCATAATCAGAGAAATAGAATTATTTTCAGCTGCAAGGTGGATTCCAACGGATTCTCTCCTTCTTCTAGCCCTATCTTCTCTTCTGAATGAATGGATTTTTCTAGTGTAATGTGCTAAATCGAGTTTTTACTCGCAAATCTAAAACTTTTTTTATAACAATTACTCCTTTTTATCTTGAGCACCTGAATCGTCCCAATTTGCGTCAACAGCGAGTTTTTGTTTAACATAGTCTATAAGCAGCTGAGTTATTTCTCTTTTTATAATTTCCACCTGCGTCTTCCTATGCCTAAAGAAATATCTCTGCTGAAATTGCAGCCATGATGACCCTTTGATGAGTTCAGTTTTGATGGCAGAGAAATTTTCTTTCCTTATATAAAATTTATGATTATATTGCATGAAATATTTTATTAGTGAATAACCGATTTAAAAATTTAAATGTTTCAATTTCAAAATTTGCATACGGGAAATAATTCTATTTATTATCATGAGTATGTTTTCCAATCAATTTAATAGTATTAAATTACTACCGTAAACAATCTATTTCAAGAAATACAACAAGCACATATTTTTCATTTATCAGGATGAAAAATGTATATAAATAATATTGCGCATCCTAATAAATTTTTTACTTGTTTATTAGAGAATGAAAATTAACTTATTTTAGCGTTTTTATTAACATACATATACACAAATATACATTTATATGCATATATATTTGCTTATATATGAGTATAAATGCCGTAATAAGTGACACAGGGGATGGTTTTGGACGCAGTGTTATCTTATTTATTTAATCTTTCTCACAATAAAATAATTTATATACTAATTTCACTTACTTGAATATCGGATCCACTAACTCATTCACAATCACACACAATATTTTTATATTATAATTCTTTATTTGAAATATTTATGACCTTTTGAGAAATACTTATTTTACTAAGAAATAGCAATAAGTCCAATTAATCCTTTTAAGAATACTTGATTAGAAGGAAAAATTATAGTCAGAATAGCAAGTATTAAAATTAGAACTAAGAAAAAAATAGCATGAACACAACTAAGAAAACTGAGACTACAGTAAGTCTGTAACGATTCCTCTTGCTCTGAGCTCTCCAGTATCTCCCTTACAATTGTCCCTATCAGTGCAGAGCAATAACTCAAATGGTTCACGTCCATTTCCTGTCTTGCATTGTTGGCAAAGATACAAATTTTCAGAAAGACAATCGTGATCAGTAGAGAAGCATAAAAATGGCAACAGATCTGACTTTTAACCAAAGTAAAGTATTTGTGACTTCAATGACCCATTTTTCGTCCTTGTTTGACTCCTTTATGTTTTTCCAATAATATACTCAAAAAGATTTTTTATTAAACGTTTGATGTTATAAAAAGGAATTTATTTATCAGCTACTTGTAAAATTGTGGGGACTTTCCTTGCACAGAATTAGCTGTTTCATTTCCCTGGAGTTCACAATGTGCTGGTACCCACTGCAATGCAACCTCTTAATATTTTTCAATTAAATCAATAACGGCCAGAAGAATATCAGACGACGTAGAAACTTTAGATGAAACAATGTTCAAGAAAATCTGGCAGTATAACAGGCCTTGAAAATTTTTTTCAAACTGACGCTGGTGCTATGACAGAATGATTTGAGTATCTGATATATCCGCATAAAAGGCTGTTTTACACTTCCCAACAAAAATATAGAATGCGAAGACCCTGTAAAAGACGTCAGCATTGAAACAATCAGTCAACATGGAACCATCTACAAACAGATGAAGTAAATCGTTTTCTGGGTACAATTCCAACTCTACAGCTTTTACAATCAGGTCGTCTATTTCTTTCTTAGAAACTTCATTTGATAGGTTTATTCTGACCATGTACTTACTTACTTCAGTTGAAAATTGTGACTTGATGAGATTTTCCATCTCCCACTTCAATTCTAATTGTTTTTTCATCACAAAAACTTTCTGAAGCAAGCTGTTTTTGAGTTTTAAGGTTTCGTGTAGATGATGACAAAGGACTATTTCACACAGAAAAGCAATGTGGTAATTTTGAGATCTTTTCCAATAGTATTAGTGCTTTCTCTCCCATAACTGATTTAATGCTCGTGTTTCAAGTACATATCAAAAACGCATCATTATAAGGGCTGTCTTAACAGATCCCTTGGTATGTCGAAATACTCGGTTAAGGGATTTTTTGCACAACTTTAAAAGGATCTTCGCTTCTCATGCTCCAAGGTGTAGGGGAACTTTGGCATTGTACTCGTATTTTATGTATATATCTGTTTATTTGTAAACGTATTATGCACACAAATTGTTTTAATGGGATTTTTTGTAATAAAAACAATTTTCTGTGTCATTCCACAAATATGAAATTTAAGTACAATATTTATAATGTAAATGCTTCCAAAACTTTACTATACATAATGTTGAGTGCAGATATTATTTTAGCCATTGTATTTTACTTGTTTGAGTATCTGACTGTGTAGTTTTACTTGATTTCGCAATACATTTTCAATTTGTCTTGAAGTTTAATGTCCTGATTACGTAGATTTCTATGAAACTAAAGATGTCTATGAATGTTGATTGGTTGTTTGAGTAAATCTCTATCGTGTAAGAGTTATTTTTCCTAATTACTTCATGAAACAAAGTCATTTCAACATTGAAAATACTAATGACTTTTGTAAGATGTTTTTGTTAGTATTCATTTTCTTGCCACTTTCTCGGAACACTATCTGTTCTTTGTTCTTGATTTTAGAACTCTTTGAAAATAATTTGGGCATTGAAAGGTATAGTCATTAAATTTATGAATGGGCCATTATTTCTTAATTTCTAGCCCAAATAAAAATAAATTTCCCATGGGATTCTAAATGTAGAAGCTTTTTATGGGATTTTGAACCTCTGCTTCTTCGTAGAACTGGAACGTATATTTTATTTAATTCCATGACATCATTATGCTAGTAAATAAAAAAAGAGGCTATCAGAAATTTTTAATAAAATATTTAGAAATGATGAGTTATTTGAGTGAAAGCATTAAGTAGTGATTAGCATTAGCGGATCATATTATTTATTCAATGATGTTTTGTATCAGATTCTGACATCATTGCTATTTAAATCTCCTTTTTCTAAATGGACATCAGTGTGTTGCTTCTAATTCTAATAATTTGATATTTTGTTATTTAATTGTTAATTTGTTAATATTTGAGATATTTCTTTTTCCCTGCGACAACTTGTTCTTTATTCTAATAATTTCTTTAATATTTTCATTTTCTCTAATATGTCCATTACAAGCCGAAGGGTATTTTGACATGCTTTAATTATTTTCTTTCTTCAAAAATAAAATAAGTTATCCATTTTTGTAAGCAGAATGTGAATGAAGTTTTACTCATTTATTCAATAATGTTAATCAGAGTAATGATATAACATATTGCTTAACATTCACACGAACATTTCTCTGGTACATAAATTTCAATGACTTTCCTGTTTTGCATCCTTTGATGATATGACTTTTAATTTTATAATACTTGATCATTTATTGCAGCAACTTTCGAAGAGTTAAGTTTCAAGTTAACTGCGCATTCTTTTAGGATGTCTTCAAGAAAATCTGTGTCGCTATCAGTTAAATGAATTTAAGCTAGTTCTATAAACTGACAATATTATTAATTTTTGTTATCACAAAGAAAGAAGTTCCACTCAAGCTTCCATATAATAAAGTAATACATTGTGAGAAAATAGTTTAAAGCAAAATATAAAACTAAGAATATAAAATAATTCTTCTTAAATAATTTATCATTGATAAATCAGGAGAAAAATCCATTTTGTACAAACAGTCAAAATTATGCTTGATAAGAGCATTAAAAATGTCAATATACTATGTTATATTTTTAGAAAAGATCTTGTAATCTACTTTTGCATTAGTTTCGAGAGGAAAATGTCAAACACAGTCAAAGATGAGTACATTTTCATAAAAGTTATACAATACATATTTTCATTACTTCATACGCACATATATTTTCAGAATAATTACCAAATATTCACAGTAGAGAAAATGTTTGACATTACTACATGTCTGGCAATAAATGAATCTTAAAAATATACTAGCAATATCAGCAATATATGAAATCATAAAATACATTTTAAATTTCTGAAATATAGTGGTTTTGAAAGATGAAAACACCAGTTTTAAAAAATTCAATTATTTGGGGGTCAAAATATATCTGATATTTCTGTATAAAGATATGGACTCTAGACTATTTCCTGTCCCAGTTGGTTAAAGGGTTAAAACTCGCAATCATAAAACTCTTCATAATTTTTAATCAAGATGGTAAGAGGAAGATAACTGATTGGGAAAAATTCTCTTATTACATGACTGTAAATTGCCTTTCTTATAATAGAATAAACTATAAAATGTGCCATTGCGAAATATTTAGAGCTAAAAGAATTGTAGATAAGTCTCAGTTACAATGTTTCCAATATTTATACTCTTGTAATCTACTTTCACAGCAGTCACTGGAAGTATGGTTTTGTCTGTGAAAAATTCAGGACAAAGAGTTATACACATGTTGTATAGCAGTACATTTATTATTTCATTAATTCAGCACGTATGCAAATTAATTGTAGTATTGGGCAATTAGTACTTTTTACTGATCAGAATCGATGTTGTTTGCAATATTAATCACAAAAGGAATTTTGGCTTATGGTAACCTGCTATTATATCAATCATAGCTATAAATGAAACAGATCATTTTGAGTCCTTGTATGTGTAAGTAAAGGACTTTTTTCTATAGCACCTTGTCTTGCTAAGGAGAATAGGGCGTTCTATAAAGACTATATTATCCATCCAATTGTTCCACTTTCTCAAATGCAGAAAGTGATTTCTATAACCTTACATAGTTTAATATTCTACTGTACACAAATTGATTTCCGAAATTCTTCATGAGAAGGATACATTTTATGTAAATCAATTAATAGATACTGACGATATTATTTCTATTGAATAAGTTAGGGGAGTTTTAAGAGAAATATTAGTGTACTCAACCTTTATCATTGCAACCCTTTATCTTCAAATTACCGTGATATAAAAAAAATTCAGTGAAAGCTTCTTTTTTCAGCTGAACGTAATTATTTTAACGTTAAAATATAGCTGACGCTATTGTACAATCGTTAGATATAGTCACACTTTCTATTTAAGGTGGCTTTATGTGATACTAATTATTTTAATTTTTTTGAGGATGTGCATTTTCTGTGAATTTTTTTAAAATTAAAATAAAATGATTTTCTCTTGTACCTAATTCATGAAAGATGGTTTGAATAATATTTCCAACAAATATAATTCCTTTGCAATCACAGATCATTATTTTGGTATGCTATGTTTTAATACGGGAAAATTGAATTAAAATTAATTAATAATTAAATATTAATTGATTAATGTTGGGAAATTAATGTACGTATTGAATTATTTCTGGCAAATTTTGAGAAACTTTCAAATAAAACAAAAGTATTATAATGATATTTAAAGGTATTAGACAAGTAAAACTTTTTATTCATATAAAATTTTAACTCTTAAAGCATCAATAAAAATTTTAACTCTAAAAGTAACTAGATAAATTTTAAAAATTCGTTAATAAATAAAAACTAAAATTTTTTTGTGTGTAAGTTAGTATGTATTATGCATTATATTTTATGCAAAATTTGTTATCTTTAGTTTATATTACTGTTATCATGTTTGGAGTTGCATACCTTTACAATAACTCCTATAGAAGTAAATAATAAATAAAATGTCTACAATAAATATTTTGAATGTGTAATATTTTCTATATAAAAGCAACAATTTAATTCGCAGGGAAAAACCGAGGAAGAGTAATTATAAAGAGAGAAAGTATTGAGAGAGAGTCAAATAGGAATAGTGACTAGAAGAGGTCAGTCACACATTCACGATTATGACCATGACTTTTCCGACGTCATCTTACTCAGCACCGTCGACACCTGTGCGAATCCATCCTTTACAGAAGGTCACTGGTTTCGGAAGGAAAGGATTAAGGAGAAGAAAGTTACTACGTCATTCATGTGCAAGTCACGTTTAGGCATTTCCTCCTTCGACCTTCCCTGTCTGGGTTTGTTTTGCTCCAGTTCCGTGTTTGCCTGATGGTCAAGCGAAGCCGGCCTTCTGCCTTCATTTGTTTTGCATGCTGATGAATTAATTAATCCACTGGCGACGGAATAGAATGTAAAGAAGAAATTATAATTATTCATTGAGAGCGGAATAATTGTGTTTCATTCCTTCCTGAAATACTCAGGGTTCACTTAAATTTGAATCTAGTAACATATTTACCTTGCTAGATTCTAAATTCCAGCGATTAAATAATTCGCTTTAAGAATTGATGGATTTATTTTTAATGATAAACTAGCTAATTTTTTTAAAAATGTATGAAAATTAACTCAATAAAATCATACATTTCTAAAACTCAAGTGAAAATTTACCTTAAGACAAAAAAAGAAATATTATTAAGGATAATCTTAATAAAATAAAATCATATTATCACTACACACACACACACACACACACACACACACACACACACACACACACACATACACACACACACATACACACACACACACACATACACACACACACATACACACATACACACACACACATACACACATACACACACACACACACACACACACACACACACATACACATACACACATACACAGACACACACAATCACACAAAATTATAAAATTCCTTTTTTTTTTTTTTTGCTATAATATCCTATATAAAGTTAATTATAATATCTACATTTACACACGTCAGATTGATGCATTTAGTGACTGACAAATTTGTAGTATTCATTTTATCGTATTTAATATTAATCATATATAATTTAGGGATATTCAAAATGTATTTTTTAAAAGTGAAAAGTAACGATTATTGAATTCTTTGTCACGAATGCTTTTTTATAATTATATAGTGAGTTTCTAAATATTCTAAATACTTTTTGTAAATTAAGTATATTTGGTGGCCAACTTGTCTAGTGGTCAGCGTGCCTGACTACGGATATAAAAATCCAGGGTTCGAATCCCAGTTCAGGCATGGATGTACTTTCTCTATTCTGTCTTTCTGCTTTCCTTGTGTGTGAATGAGGTATGAATGGAGCTAACCCTATAAACGGGTACCTAGGGCATGTGTGAGGGTACGATGGTGGCCCACCCCTTGTGGTGCACCTGGGGCAACGCCTCGGCGGCAAAGAGGTCGCTGTTTCTGGCCGGTTCTTTGAGTATAAAGGGACAATTCATCCCGATATACCCCGACCATTGGGAAAAAAAATTATATTTTACTCTGCTTACATTAAAAATTTTTTTCCTAATTTTAATTTTTTTTATTTAATATAATAATTTAATTAAAAGATTAGCAAAAAATTAATTAAAACACTATAATTTATTTAAATTACAAGATTAAGACAGAAAATTTTCATATTACAGAACTGCTTGGGTAGATTCCCATAAAAATGAAAGAAATATGCGCTAACACAATTTTTAGGCATCTTATTAGATTATAAAGATATTACAGTGATAAATAATGGAAAAATAATTATTGTATTTAATCATTAAATCTACTATAATCTGTTAACTTAATTTTGTTTCCGAAAATATATGCTTAAGGAAAAATTATAATGGTTTAAAAATTTCTTACGAAAATAGGATTATTGTTATTTATTCAGATATAACGGTAGAGACACGGAGTGTTTAATATAATTTTTGTGGATAATTTCTCATGTATGAATAGTTTAATTTAGTTAATTTCCTATACTTTTAAGCAATAATATATTTTAGTTCAAGTATATGAAACTTAGAATAATTCATCCTCAATAATTTCATTTTGCAATTTTATCCATTTCAAATAAAAAAATTTCTTAACTATTTTTCATTGTTACATAAAATTTTTTAATGAATACTTAATACGAATATATGTATATATATATACATATGTATGGATATGCATATACAATATGTATGTTTGTATGTATGTATATTGAAAATAATAAAATTTATCTATATATTACCGTATTGCGTATTGTGTAGTATCTGTGACAAAATTTTTAATCAATATTTTTAAAGAATTCATTAATGATAAAACATAAATTTCAAGTACACACACACACACACACACACACACACACACACACACACACACACACACACACACATATATATATATATGCACAGTTAATGGGAATTATTTTAAATTATATAAAGTGAACCATAAAAATATTTAAGAATCGAAATTAGAAAAAATGATATCACATCAGGGTCCAATTTCATGAATAAGTATTTCTAGCACGTAGTATGTTCTATGAGAAATCGATGTTACGAGCTCGGAATGCATTTCTTGTAAGAAATAATGTATTATAAAATAATAGAAAACATAATAGCATGAATTAAAAATAAAATTTAATTAATCACCCCTACATTATTTAATATTGTTATGTAGACTTACTTACATAAAGTATAATTTGAAGATCTAATAATTATCCTAGCTCTATTACTTGTAAAATGTTTAGTGGAAATTTATGTATCTATATAGACATACACGAAATAATGGTCATGCTATATTAATGATCATGTATTGACATTAAATACTGATCAATGCTTATTCATGAAAAAAGAAGCTCTCAACCAAATACACGCCTAGAATAAAAATTCGGTCTATTTAGGAAACGCAAGCTTTACCCGGATTTTAACGTTCGTTTCCTGCCCGAGAACCATCGGGGTAAAACAAATGAGATTCAATTCTTGATGCCGGGAGGATTTCCTACAGCTGTTTTCGGTTGCCCTTTCCCTGTTAAAAATGTGCAAACCCCAACAAATTGGGGTGATAGGGAAAAAATACCAGAAGTATGACAGAAAGGGGTTTCGACGCATGAATATGTTTGCAGCCATATAACTATTACACATCTTTACTACTTTTTCGTTATAGATAAGATCGATAAATAATGTTTATGCATCACAGACAATGTATTCAGTACTAAAACACTTATGTTTCTTAAAATAAAAAATTAAGAAACGAAAAGTGTATAAAAATATCTGGGAGCAATGGAGTTTTCTGAAATTTATTTAAATAAAAATTAATATTTTTCAAAATTTTTTAACACCCTAAGAGATACATATTTCCGGATTGTTTATTACACAATAAAGACATCTATTTTCTTCGCTTTAATTTGATAAGATCAAATTAAATTCCCATAAAATTATCTTTCAGTGGTATAATCTAATACACTAATAAATGCAAATAATATATGAAATTAACCAATATTTAATGTAATAAATACAGTACCATACCAGAGCTATCTTTGATTATCAATCTATTTTTTATAATGACAACTCTTTTGCATATTCATTCATACACATAAAATTCAAATTCAACCCTTTTTATTTTAAAACTTCTTCAAATTAATTCCATTATTTTTAAAACATATTAAAATCATTTATACATACATACATACAACATATATATATATATATATATATATATATATATATATATATATATATATATATATATATATTATGCAAAATATTGTTACTAAGACTGGATTTTAATTTAATTTAATAAATTAGGAGGAGAAATTTTATACATATACACATATACTACACAGGAAATATTTTAAGGTAAATTCTGTTTAAAAAATCACAATTATATATTGAACTTATTCTTTTTACATTAGACTTTGGCTTGAAAAAAATTAAAAGTTCAACAAAAACTCAAATCAATTGATAAAATTTAATCTTAATAATCAGTTTGTGTTTAATAGTTAATAAATAAAATATTCATTTTTATGAGTCTCCTACTTAAATTTGATGAATTTTCAATTTAGGTATCTTTCCAAAGCATTCATTATGTGTATGTTTAATATAAAACTTTCAATATTACTAGTAAAATTTTAAAATGAAAAAAAATTTTTTTGAACAAACTCATTTGGCTAAGCACAGATTGTATAACTTAGGAAAAAATTAGGGATATATTAAAATAAAATGTATTTCTCCTTGGAAAGGTTAATAATTTTCTCTCCTTAATTTGAACTTTAAAACAGAAGTATGTTCTTAAATTTTTGAATACTAAATCAAAATATGAAAAAAATGGTTTTTTTTAGAAACAAACTAATTTTATTTTGAATATTTTAAACTAGGCAGAAACAAAATTTTTATTATTTATAGCTGAAGTAAATTTTGCTGATATGAAAATACGTATTGAATAAAATTAGATAAAAAATGTTTTATGTGATCAGAAATTTTTTTAATTTGCATACAGAACTTGCTTCTAAAGCTCTAATTTTCATTCTCTACAAAAATTTGTCATCACATAATTTAAAACAAAAAATTAATCAGTTAACAATAAGGAACATAAAATTAATGATGTGATAACTACAAGCAAAAACTAAACTGATTGAAATAACAACAGGTTTTTTTACAACAAATCTGTTAATTTTATTAAATTATATTGATTCATTGTAAAAGTTATTATATTAATAGGACAATATTATTTGTGTTTAAGCAAATGAGCTTTGAAAATGATAAGTTTTTATTAGCATATATCTCTTTTAAACTCATTTGTTTTGCATATGGGAGACAAAATGAAGGAATCTGAGCTTCAGTTGAGTCGATTCAGTGAGCTGTTAAAGTTGAAGATCTGAGCACAAACCACTCATATACCGTTTCATACGTTTAATCGTGATCACAGAATATAAAAATTTTCAATAAAAAATTATTTCATAGTTAAGTATTAATAAATTTATATTTGCTGATTATATTCCAGCTTAATTTTCTACATTTCATGTTAACAATCTTCAATATTAAAAAATAAAATCGAGATACAGATGAACTTTCATCATTCAGCGACTTAATTTTTGTGTACTCTAGCAGAAATGTGTGTTCTCTAGTGTTCAACAGCATTTAGAATATGTAAATTTCATTTTAAAAAATAAAAAACTTCATAGTCAGAAAATTTGTAAAATTATTATGAAATGACACATATTTTGGAATCACACACATGTGTCATTTCAGAATAATTTTCGTAAAAGTATTTATTGAAGAACGAATAAATTCTACTATGGGGTAATACAATTATAAATTATGCAACTATTACTCTTAAAAACACATTTAGCGAGCATCCCACTTTTATCATGTTTAATATGAATACACGCTTCAGAGTGGATAGGTTGCAAGTTCAATACCAACCACAATTGATAAGTGGGTATATTTCTCTAAGGAGGCAATACACGGAAATTACTTAATATGCCTTTTGCTTTCTACTATGAAGCATCGATATCTAATAGTATAAATCAGATATAATGAATGGTAGTTTTATTTTTAGAGTGAAAAAAACTGAATTTTTATTAGAATATAGCTCACTTTCATTATTTTCATGAATATCACGATATGAATAAATATATTCGAAATTGTAAATTATGAATGAAAAAAATTAAGTTCGAAATTTTTTAATTCAATAACTTGCGTACTCTCAGAAAATAATAAATTAAGAAATAAATAAATGTGGATAATGAGTGAATACAAAACGAATAGGGGGGTGAAAACTTCTCGGAGCAGATCCGCAGGAATAATAAAGAGGAAGGGCACCAAAAGACACCTGTATCCGACAACCAGGGTCTATCTGCCGCACGTGCCGGCGCTCTCTCGACACTAACCCCTCATCCCCCCATTTTGATTCGCTCGCGCTCGTTGATGCCAGATGACACCGCGAAGTACCCCCTCCTCTCCTTTAGGATATAAAAAAATAACAGAATAAAACTATCACATATAAGGGGGGGCTGGCCTTTTACTTCCGAACCCCTCGATCTCTATTGGTGGAAAGGTCCACCTGCCCCTAAGAAGCCTTGAAAAAGGACTGTTTCCGAAGTTCGCAATCAGAAACAGCTAGAACTTGACGAGGATAAGAGTTACTACTAACTTGTTCTGTTGTGCCATTCCAGTTTTCCTTATCGAATGTTTGTCTTGGTGTGCACGGATTTCTCGCTAACATCATTCTAAGCGGTTTCGTTTCTTGCTTATTTCGCATCATGCCACGTGCTTTTCTGATCAAGAAGAAACAGCAGTGTGCTCGGAATGGAACGTCTCTATCAAAGACTGTATGGACTGATGAGGATTCTAACGAGGACATGGATACTTCGAGATTTCAATCGCAATTCACTCCCCTCACAATAGTTTCTCCCGGTAATTATGCTTTAAAATATACTTTATCACGAAAATATTTTAAAATATGCATGAAAGAAATTAAAAACTCTTTTCAATTGTTTCATCTTCTTTTTATTATTGCACAGAGAATGAGCGATATAGATTTATATGCATATAAAAATATTGTTTAAATTTAAATCTAAGAACTTTGCAATAGAAGAATTAATTTATTCTATGCATTTTATCATACTTATTATAACATCAGTGTGTAATTTTCTTTTTCTAATAGCACAAAAAAAAATTATAAGATTATACTTTAAATTAGAATCTTATTTCTCCTTTCTACTCATTATAATAAATTTTATTTATAAATGGTTAGTTTTCTTAATAAATGAGGTATTTGCTCATTTTTTTGAATAAGTAGAAAATATTAAACATTTAAATTTTTATTAATTGAGAATATATATTGAAAAATATTATGTAATAGTAAATTTATATTATTAAATTTTATTCATCAATAATTTATTTATTTTTTAATATAAATTAATTTGCATGAAAAAATATTGAGGAAATAAAAGATTACTTAATATATTAAGCATATGAGTTTTAATTTTAATATTGTTTAACCAAATTTTTAATACGAATTTTAGTAGAATTTTACAAAAGTAATGTAAATTTTCTTTAAAAAAAACGAATAAAATACAATATTCGGTCATAAGAACTATAATTGTTAATATAATTATAAAATAATTTTTTTTAGATGTATAAAATATATTTTAATATAACTGACAATATACATAAATCCTAATTTAATATATAAATCATTTCTCTTATTAAATATTTTTTCTTTTTATTTTAGAAAATTCATTGATTACTATGTAATCTGCCAAAGCTTCATAATAATAACCAATAAAGGAATTTAAAAAATAAACTCAATACGTTTTAAATTTTATAATAATCAATAAAAGTGTATTAAAATTCCATAACCATTAATAAAATATCTTTATTGCAAATAAACTTATTGAAATTTACAATTGTGACTAAATTAATATTTTAGTTATGAATATATATTTTATGTGAAATTATCAATAAAAATAATTTGAAATCATTCTACATAGAAATTTAGATCAGGGATCGAAAAGTCTTAAAACTTATCATAATTTTTAATAGTTAATACTCATTTATTTCTTTTTTGTATATATGATTCATTTATTTCAAAATTAATTCAAATTTAATTAGTTTCTTAAATTTCAAGATTTTTAAATAATTTTGCCTGAAAGTGCTATTTACATTTTAAAAGAGTCATAAAATGTAGAAAATTTGTATGTTAATCTTAAGAAACATTTTTCCTGCTTGGCAGTCATGCTGGAAAACATTGTCATGCATTTTGATTTTCTTCCTAAAATTTAACATTTCAAATGCCCCTGAACTCAAGCTTTCATCATTTAAATATTAATTAAAAAAAACAAATTAATTTTTTTAAAAAAGAAAATTAAAAAAGAGTTTATTTTTCTGTAAGGTTTAATTATTTTTAAAAATGTCTATTATAACTAGAAATAAATTTTAACTAATAAATTATAAATAATTAAACAAAATTATTTTTAACAATATTATTTCAATTGAGGATAACTGGAGCAAAGTTTCTATAAAAAGCAGTAATGACTTTCTCCACATTATTAATTAAGTATTTTTGCTTTAAGTTAGAACTAGTTTATGTTTTTAAGTCTGTTTTCGTTTTTAATTGTTTATTCCATAAAATTATAATTTAGAAGTATTTTAAAAGTTTTAAATTATAAGCTCATAAATTAAAAAAAAATTGTGAAATGATAAGAAAATGTTTGTTCATAGTACAATAGAATTAGCATCTGTTCTCGGTCAGTTCTTTATTCTTTTCCTTCATTAGTAAATTTATCAGTTTAAAAATCTTTCAAATTGGAATTAGCAGTCTATATAAATTTCTTGTGATTGATTAAAATTAAAAATTGAAGAATCGAATCCCAAATATGTCACCAGAAAAAATATTTTAATTTATTCAGTTTTTTAAATGATAAATATTCTTCCAAACTTCCGGAAACATTCTTTTCTCATGAGAAATGTAAAAGCCTATGCTTAAAATCATAAAGAAAATCCTCTTTTTAATTATAATGAGATTGAAAATCAAAAGAATTTGAATCAGAAAGTATTTTAAAAATTATATGATGGTAAAACACATTTTATTATGCTTGTTTATACTATATGATATTCAAAGTCAAGAAATTGTATAATACTACTATCAATACATCATTGAATAATCAATTACTAAGATCATTGAATGATGCAGTAAACACTGTAAGAATGAAAATTAAAACAATTTAAATTTAATATACAATGAATGAATTTAATATATTATTTCTGTAACTATTGCAAAGTTAAGAAAGTTTTGAATTTATAAAAACAATTATTTTTTTTACGAATACATATCATGTGTAGATACCAAATAAAAATCAGATATATTATATTAATGAGATATATTCCTCAAAATTTCTATTTACAGGAGATTTTTTTTTAATTTGAAAGTTTATTTTATTTTTACAAGCACTTAAAAACTAAAAGTATTTCCAAGTTGACACTGGCAAAAATTAATTCTAATGGCCACAATAATTTTTAAATTAAGTTTTGAGAAAGTACGAAGAGTATATTAAAAGTTAGAAAAGATAATTATTTTTGTAACTATATGATTCATCTATTGTCTCCAAACCTTTCATTAAAAAGCTAAGAAAAATTCTGTTGCTTATTTAAAATGCATATTAAATATTTTATCTCATGTATGCATGCATCAGTATATATATATATATATATATATATATATATATATGTGTGTGTATATATATATATATATATATATATATATATATATATATATATATATATATATATATATATATAACAAGCGGAGTAAACCATCTTGTATATTAAATTTTAGATAAACATTATAAAATCCTTGTAGTGGGAAGTGTAGTACATGAATTGTGTATACAGATTTATTTTTTTCATTGTGCTACTATTTGCTTGTATTTTTTAATTTTTTACTGTAGCTATTTTAATTCACTTATATATGTTTTGCGTCTGAATTTATTTAAATTTACTTGAAAATAATTGATCCCCTGTTCTAAGCGGCATAACGATTATTTCACTTTTATAGCAAGTTCAATAACGATGAAATTCGTATTGAACCACATAACAGAACCCAAATGTTTCATACTGTAGACTTGAAATTCGAAAATTTCACACCCATATTATCACACATGTATAAAATATATATAGAGATAATTTTTTTTTTTTTTTCATTTTAAGACATTGAGTGAATTTAGTAATTTACATGTATATGTATTGTAAATCTATTTCTTTAAACCAACTATCAAAACAGTCTAACTGAATAGAAGATTTACATATTAAAAATAAGAAAAACTTGAGACTTTAAAAAATAATCTTTTTAATTTATTAAATTATTTAATAGCCATAAGAAAACTAAACTAATATTTCAGTTACAATTTTTACTCAATTTCCAAATAGAAGATATTTTCGGAGATTTTTCATGAATGCAATTACTATTCGATATTTAGTAGGGCAGGAATTATCGAAATATATGTATATATGTACAATTAGATATATTTCGATAATTAATAATATGAAATAGCAATCATACTATCCTTTTAGAAGAGTCATTCTAAAAGGATTATATATTTACGATCTCACACTTTTACATGAATATAAAGCATAAAATTGTAGTTGCATTCATAATCTATGAAGGTGCAACGTTTAAAATTAAACACATATGTATCGATAAATATATCAGAAAAAAAATAACTAGTATTCGAAAATTCATATCGATACCTGTTACTATGGCTGCCATTTCTCGCATGAATGGCAGTCCGGAGAAACCTGTATGGATGAAACTTGTTTTCCCATATTTTAACACGAGAGATTGGGGAACGCAAGTGTTAGACAGCATTGTTGTCGCATTCCCCGACTTCCTCCAGGTCGGCGGAAGCCTGCTTCCGACCGGGAATCAGGTGCTTCTGTATACACCCCACCGGAATTTTGCTAAAAAGTATGACCTCTACTAGTAATCTCAAGGTGCCGAAGAAATTCTGTAAAGGAAACTAGGGTCAAGTGAACGAACCACACCTTGGGAAATGGGGAGACCCTTTAGTTTCCTGCTCTACTGACTGAAAAGCTATGAGAAGACTGGTGTTGATAGAATAGCTCTCTGCTTTTTTTTTTTTTTTCGTCCTTTCCTCTTACCTCTCTTCTTTCAAACATCAAGTAAACTAAAATGAATAACCTTGAGGTTATGACTCGGGCAAACAGGTGGCGGGCAATTTGTGGTAGAATTTTTTTTCTTTTACTGTTGGTGCTTCATTTTTTTTATATTTTTTTATCACAAAAAATGTAGTAAATATCTATGTAAATAGCAAAATTAAAGTTTAATTCTGTGATTTGTATTAATAATAAAATTATTTCATTTGCTCAACTAATTTCTTTTTGGTTGAATGAATACATTTTTAACTAATATTTTATTTAAATAATCTTTCTTCTCACATTTATGTGAACAATATTAAAAATAGAAATACATATCTACACATTAGGGAGTAAAAACTTATATATTTTTAACTGTGAAAATAATTTTAAATCATACTTTAGATAAAAACATCGTAATGTATAGCAATATTTTATAAAAATATTTTTTGTCTATTTTCAGAAGTCAAAGGTCCATATGATTTGAGTATGAAACCAAAGAATATAGATGATAATTCAAGTGATACAGAAAATCGAGTATCAATTTCTCCAAGATCAACCTTGAGTACGTCACCCCATCCTCCGGTAGCTTTAATCGCCCCGAAACCAATAAAGCCTACGCCAAAGACAGTGGAAGAAATTAATGCATCTCCCAATTGGCAACGTCAAGTGATGACTCCTTACCTTCCATTCAACTATTCAGTGTACTCTTATCCAAACAGGCCATCTGAACATTATCCTTATAACAGCAACAACTATGTGGTTAATCAAAGTTCCATGGTGCCACCACCACTCGTGCCTTTAGCCTCAACTTCTCCCAATTGGGATAGATATTCTACATCTAGGGAAAGATATGAAATAGTACACAAAATCACAGCATCAAACACTCCTTCTCCAACAACTATTTACCCAGAACTGTACTCCGATGGACAAGATTCTGGTCTAGCATCTTCACCTAGTCCAAGTTCTGAAGATGGAGAGGCAGCTGCCAAAGCCGCATCCACCAGGTATCAATGCCCAGATTGCAGCAAAAGCTATTCCACTTACAGCGGACTTTCGAAACATCGACTAATGCATTGCAAACTACATGCCAAGACGTCTTACAACTGTAAATATTGCGATAAAGTCTACGCTTCTTTAGGAGCCCTCAAAATGCATATCAGGACGCACACGCTACCTTGCAAATGTAAATTGTGCGGCAAAGCTTTCTCCAGACCCTGGCTTCTGCAAGGACACATTAGAACCCATACTGGTGAGAAACCATTCTCTTGTCCACACTGTAGTAGAGCATTCGCAGACAGATCTAATCTCAGAGCCCATCTTCAGACTCATTCTGAAGTGAAGAAATATAGATGCAAGACATGTAGCAAAACTTTTTCTAGGATGTCTTTGCTACTCAAACATGCTGATGGTGGATGCGCAGGAGCTAATGCAAGCCAACCGCAAGCAAACTGTTAGGATGGTGGTAAATTAAGAAAATATAGAATGCTTTAAAAAAATGAGGCCAAATTTTTTAAAAATTTTAATGCTCAATTAAAAACTGTCTTAAATTTATAGTATATAATATTTTTATTTAAATAATTTTTATGGGAATTTTTGCCATTAATCTTTGTTTAAATGCTTAAATATGTAAAAATCATTTTTTTACAAAATGCAATTTTACATCTAAATATTTTTGTTAGTAAACACAATAAAATTAGTTTTATGAATAAAATAGAGCAAAATTTGACAACTGCACGTATTTAAACTGCTAGTCCCTAAGCATCAGTTTATTAAAAATTCATTTGTATATTTATTAGCATAGTTTTTTTTCCTTAAACCTCATATGATTAACTAAATATACTTTTAATTTTTCTTACATGAATGATATTTAAACAAAAATGAATGTGAAAATATTACTGTTACTTGTCTTGAAAAGTATTAAAAGGAAGGGAAAGTTTTGTTTGATTTGTGTTGAGTGATTGTTACATATTTTTCTGACTTTATTATTTATAACTGCAAATTGATTTTTATCAATTTACAAAATATACTAGTCTTCTGATTTATAAAAGTAAAAATATTCTTTTGGCTAAATCTTACTATATTAGAAAACTGAGAATAATTTAGGAGGATAAGAAAATTTTGACTAAACTAAAAATAGTAAAAAACTTTCAATTTATATAATAAATTATTATTGTAAAATTCTCTTAAAATATTCGGCATTTATCATATTCAATATTCTTTTAATGATCCATTTTATTGGCACTTTTCAAGGAAATATAGTTTGATATGGACGGGAAGTTTTAGAGGTTTTTATCATTTCTGCATTCCAGTTGTAATACAATCAGTTTCAGGTAGAATGTTGCCTTCCGAGTCTTCTCAGATCTAAAAGCTGTTGTTGAGTTTTCAGACATGTGGGTTCTGCCCACACCTGTTCTGGTTTTCCAGCCACCCAACAGAAGGTCGTTGATGTGTTGTTTGTGGTCTCGAAGGCGTCACCAATTCACCTTGCACCTGTTGCCCAGGAATGCACCAATAAGATGGTTCAAGGTTCAATCAACGACTTGTAGTTTTATATATTTTTTTTTCCTTTCATCTCCCTTTCCAATGGAGATTCCCTCTTGCGGTTCCAGTTGGCTCTATCTTTCTGAGCACAGTGACCTACATCAACTGCATTTAAGTGCTATTTTCTGATGGTCAAAATGCTTTGTCCACCTCACAAGGGAACATTATTTTCACTATTTTACATAGAAATTGATAATTTGTTAAAAAAAAAAAAATTGTTTAAAAATATTAATAATTTTTTTTAAGAAAAAAATTTTACTAAAGCAAAAATTACCTTTATCTTCAAACAAATTTGTGTTTTTTTTATTAGATAAATAATTAAACTATTTTGTCTTAAGTAAAAGAAAGAGAAATAGTTTCAGTTTCATATTTTTTTTAATAACCACATGAATTTTTTTTTCTTCATATATTATTAAATTATTTTTTTTAAAAAAAACTTAAATCCCATATATTTTTTTATACTTACAAACAAATAATTGACTATTAAAATATTCAATGTTCAAAAATAACTGAATATCACAATATTCAATTATCTCCAACGTAACTGTGTTTAGCACTGAACTATAATATTCTAAATGTCTTCCTCGAATGACCTCAGTTTTTATAATATACTGTTGTTAGTCATGTTTAAAGCACTGTATTGTTGTTGCAATTTAAAATCCTTCCAGCAATCAGATGTTACTAGTTCATGTATATAGTTCTTATGGAAAGCTCAAGTACATTATTTAAAGAAAAAAAAAGAAACAATGAGCAATCTGTGATTGCAAACAAGAACCTTTTCTACGTTTCTTAAGTGTACAAATATAGTCCTAAAGGGACAAAAAGATAAAAGTATTGATGAGTGTAAAGTATTCGCACTAACTAATGTGCCATCTTTTGTTCCTTTGGCAAATTTTATTAGTTAGATATACATATATTTGTATATATTTATAAATATATATCGAAGAGTAAATATTTCTATATGCTAGTCAATTTTTGTATTTAGCGTGATGTCCTTTTATCATTTTGGATGAATTGTTTAATTTTCGTGCTAATTAAAGTGAATTCAACCCGTGCCGTGCCATTCGCGTTTCCTGCTACCTTTTATCGTGTGGCTGGAGTTTTGAAGCACTTAATCACTGCCATTTAAATTAGCATCTATAGCAACTAATTTGCCTTAAGTCTTTAATAGATACTTTTTGTCTTCGCACTAGATGCCATTCAATAGGTTTTAATATACCTTTGATATTAAATTAATTTTATATATAAAGGGAGTAATCTATTTAACTTTTTCATTATAAATTTTATTAATGTAAATCGGAGAAGTTGCACAAAATGAAAGAGCTTAATAGTTAAAATTGTTGCTATATACAATAAATAATGGCAGCGTAGTTTTCATTATTAAAGAAAAACTCTAAAAAAGTAGTGATTAATACTAAATTCTTAAATTAATGTTATTATTATAATTTTTAATTAAATGTTATTTTTAAACAAATGACTAATAATTTCGTAAACATTTTACATTAAGAAATGACGTATTTCAGTTTAACTATAATATATTCAAAAATTAAATGTTTGGAAATGTTAAATATAATGTAACAAAAATTCAACAAATTTGAAAAGGAACAGATTATTTTAATAAATTGACGATTTATTAAATCTCACATTATTTAATTAAAATGTTTCTTCTTCTGTTACTTTTAAGAGCCTGTTGTATTTTCAAATCTAATTTATAATAATTGCTTACAAAAATAAAATTTTCCAAATTTTTGTTAAACCTATTGAAGGCTATTATAAGGCACATTTACTATGTACTTTAATGCTGTTGTTTTTACACATACTTTTCACAAAATCAGCGCACGAATTCTTAATTAGCATAGTTTTTTTTATTTTATGTGACCTGTATAAATAAATTTTGTGCCTTTACTGCCATTTTTCTCAAGTCAACTATTATTTTGTTGTGAAAAGATGATTCACAGCAACTTTCAAACTCATGTGCCTAAAATATTTGCAAATAAAATATAATATATATTTTTAAATTATGAAAATACATGTTAAATATTATGTTGCTTGTTATTGGCTATAGAGATATCCTATGCATGAGTGCATAGTGTTATTTTGATATAAATGTTGAACCATCATATTTGTGTGTACGAGAAATTCAATGATGGAAAGTTGCACAATTGATCACGGTTTATGTTTCTTACTGTTCAAAAATAAAATTATTTTTAATGAAATTTATTTGTGTTTTATTTTAAACTTGTATTGTTTGTTAATTTAATGTGTGTCACTTTTAGTATCATGTAAGATGTAGGGTAAAAACTTATGAGCGGAAAATTTAGCATCACAATGAATCTTTAAAAAAGGGAAAGTTCTATAAATTTTAATATAACTACTACATTAAAAATATTCAATATTTCATAACTAAGAAAAAGTCTTAAAATGAATATTTCATTAAATATTGGTTTAGAATTTAAACATTCTCATGAAAAATTTTATGAAAATAATCACTTTTAATAACATAATGTATGTGGGTACAGATACTGAAAATACCTTTCACTTAAGTTTTAAACTTTATTTAATTTCAATGATTTAAAAAGCATTAAAGTAAAATCATTTAAAAGAAAAAAAAGTTCATTTTAAAACATTTTACATTCTTAATTTATTATAGATCTGTATAACATAAAAATATCGTAAGTTCTTAGCTTCAAAACTCTAATCTCAAAAAGCATTCAATTATTAGAAAATATTTCCGATTCTTTTAACATTTTATAGAGAAGAATGATACAATGTAATTTACTTGACTTTTTTTATTATTGATCATATTCAGATGATCAATTTCCAGTTGTGTTTCTAGATTGCGAACAAAGGGAATTTATGGAAAATAATGGCCTTTTTTTTCTCATTTTGTACTAATAAGTTAAATGACAAGTATATTAAAGGTCCTGATAAAAGTCACATATGTACATGATATCCAAAAATGTTCATTTACAAAAAAAAAAAAAAAAAAAAAAAAAAAAAAACATTAAATTCCAGAAGACTGTTGCCATTATCATATTTTTATCTGGTAACAATTACTTATTAAATTCATATTCTTTTCTTTTTTTCATACGCCATTATTTTTAGATCTACTGTATTTAACAAGCAGCTCTTATTCATCTTTCTTACCCAAATTTTTCGCGTTATTTCCTTATAATTTTTTTTTAAAAAAATTTCATTGCTTTAATTTTTCTATCTCATTAAGATGAAGTAATGTAAAGGAAGATACTAAGAATGAAGAAGTAATGTAAAGGAATTTTTCTAGTGAAATACGAGTCATTAATTTCTTGTTAAAATGTTGAAAATTATCTCTGCTCTAATATTGGAACAACATTCCTATCTGTTTATTGATCTTTATCTGCATAAAAACAAAAATTATATCGTTCTATTAATATTTTAACATTAAAAAAAAATTTTTTTAAGAAAATTAGTATTTAATACACGTTTTTATTGTTATAAATTTTTTTTACAATGGAAAACCAACTAAAGTTTTACTTATGAAAGATTATATTATATTTTAGAAAAAATATCCTCAGATTTACCAATAAAGCATTTTGAAACTCAAATCCAAAGACAAATGTTTCAAGAGAACTGTTTCAGATAAATGTTTTAGCAGTTTTTCTTCCATTTATTTGAAGAAACTTTTTTTAATTTTAATTAGCTTATATTTAGCACTTTACATCCAAAAACAATTTTATTTGGGTAATTGTGTATTGACCACACTGGTATTTACTACTTACGAGCAAGTTTTAATAAGAGATATCATCCTATTTCTTCAATACGATTTTTGAATTGATTTTCAATATAAGAATTACTCACTGACTGTTTAATTTTTTTCTTTTTCCAAATCAAGTTTTCCTAAATATTCCAATAACACAACAAATGATTTTTTTTCACTTAATTAGATGCTATTTTCATCTTGTAATAATTTGTTTTTAATTTTTCTCATCATAGTGTTTTTTTTTTTTTTCATTATCAACCTTTTATGAAACAAACAACAACAAGAAAATATGCAAACTAGAAGATCCTCCTAGAGCAAGTGTGTATTATTTATGAATCTTAAGCAAAATAATTGTTAAAGGAAAAAACTTTTATTAATTAAATTATTATGACGATCAAAATCACTGATAAAACTTATTTAGACATTTTGTATTTCTAAAGTGTCTTATTCCAAGGCAAATAGTCGTCATTCTTGAGTTATCCTCCAAACAAGAATCTATTAGAAATTCTCACTCAGGCATTAAAAGTGTATATTAAATTAAATTTTCATCAGTCTCTCTTCCATAGAATATCTTATTCATATTTTTGGCATTAAAGGGTGATTTAGAAATTTTCACAAAACACATTAGCTTTTGTGATACGTGTATAATATAATTACCAATTGAAAGTGAGAAAAAATTAAGAGAAATAATCAATATTGTATTGACTATAGTTTTATAATCTTAAGTTTGCCTATAATCAGAGAAAATTAGTAATTTAAATCATCGAAATCACGCCATGATTGAGGATACTGAAGGTTCGCATAATTTTTCATTTTGTATTATGAAGACTTAAAACAATTAAAAGGCAATTGGATTTTATAAATCTTTATGTAAAGTATCCCCAAAATATTTAATTATATTAAATTCAAAATAATAATAATTAGTATTTATTAATTGACAGCATTTTACTTTAAAAGGAACCTTCCATTTAAAATTATTTGTAATATTTTGTTGTTTTTCATATTTGAAAGAATTTTGCTTAGCTTAAGAATTAATTCTCAGAATCACAGACTTGTATTAAAGACTATATCGAGGTCACTATCCTGTTACGAACAAGTTTCCGCTTTAATTAAAATTTGTCCGACCTTTTCTCATTTGTCTTCCGGTAAAATACTTTCACCATTAAAAGCGGCAAGAATAAAGGAAACAAATGTTCCTCGGAATTCTTTAATAGCAACGAAATATTTGTTCACCTCAAAATGATAATCAGTGTTGAAAAAATCCTAATGTTTTCTTTTAAACATCTGATATTATAAAATTGAAGGAAATAAAATTAATTAGGATTAAAATATAAATATTTAAAATGACAATTAACATATTTGTTTGTAAGTGTGTGTGTGTGAGGAATTATTTATAATTTTTTTATTGCGCCTAAAATAAAATCTGCATATGACAGTGATGAAGTCAATCAGTTTAAATAAATAAGATTAAAATTAATTGAGTAATAACTAAATAATTCACATACCAAAGAAAATTTTTAAAAAATTAAAAACTTATCACTAAAAATTAATAAAATATGACAGAGCTTATACTTTAAGTTGTAAACAGTAATATTAACAAAAAAACTTTCCTCCAATTAAATACTTAACTATTGCAAAGTCACATTAAAATTTCTGAAGTCACGAAAAGTTATTAAAATAAAAATTTCAATATTTTGAAGTTCAAGTAGATGAAAGCAGTTTTAATGATTTAATCGAAAAAATGTTTGTTTGCATTTATTTAACTATGCATTGTATAGACTTATTTTTAGAAATGCTAAGACATAATTCTATGAAAATAAACACAGAAATAAGTTTTATTCTAAATTAAATGAATCTGTTATGTAATTACGTGAATAATTACACATATTACATTTGTGAATAATCAAACTCTTATTTATTTTTGACATTAACGTATTTAAAATAATATAGCGGAATAAAATTCACGGAATGTATTTTCGTGAAAAAAAAAAAACACAAAATTGTTCTTTTTTTTAGTAATTTGTCTATGATGGCATCAAATTGAAACTAATTTTCTTGATTACACTAAAGGGAAAAATTAATATAATGATAGGGAAAAATTGCCTTTTATCTATACATGAAATCCTTAGAAAAAGAGATTTATTCATATAAATATCATAGCGAACAAGTTTTTGGATGATTATCATTTTCGGGAGATTAAGACAGCTTTATTGTATTGAATTATTTATGTAAATGTTCTAAAAGCATATTTTATTTTTATATAATAATGACGATTTTCCTTAAAAGAAAAAGAATAGAAACTAAAATGATAAAACTTGATAGAAAATATATTCTAGTAGTATTTTTTTTAAAAAAATATTTTTTTTTTATTTTTTTTTTTCATTTTTTATTTATTTATTTTGATTATTTCACTAGATTAATTCTTTACAATATAAAAACAAAAAAATATGGCTATATTTCTGAAAAAGATATTATGCACTTCAAAAAATTATATAATCATTTATAGTCTGAAAAACTTTTAGGAAAATAGAAGTTTTTTTAAGGAATCATAAACATATTTTTTTCTTTCGCACAGCCATTTTGACGAAAATTGTTCGCAAAGCTAAAAGACACTTATTTTTTGCCTAAATCACATGCTTGAAAATATTTTACCGTTAAATTTTCTATCAAAAGGAAATTTTTAAAAATTGCCGTGAAAGATTTTTTGTCAAAAAACTACAGTTTGATTTCAAAAATGTATATTTTATCTGTAAACTATTGTTTGTATTAGGAAATTATATTACAAGAAAAAATGCTTCTGCTGTATGTGGCTTTAATAATGCTTAAAAATATTTTTTTAAGCATTTATTTTAATCTGTTTCAAATGAAAGATGAATTTATCTAATAAACACTTTGTAAATATTATACGTGTGTAGTAAGTTAAGGCGTAGTAATTCTATTTGTGACAAATCAATATAAGTAACATTTTTCTTTTACGTTCTAACATAATCTGCTTTGATTTTCAAGATAATTTCTTTACTCTTTGAAATTATTGTTCATCACTTTAGTTCTCTCTCTCTCTCGCTGCATTATTAATCACATATTTATCATAATATTTGCCTAAACTAACATTGTATATAATATTGTACTTGAAAGTTAATTCTTAACACTCATTTTTTGACTGCTTTTAAACTTTTTTTTTTCAACTTTTAGATATACGGGAGTTGTTTGGAAATAAGTATCATTTCACTGTAAGGCCGCCACAATGCTGCTGTCGATGTCATGAACATGCGCAATAGCCTACCTCGTATACTGTCTCTTAATTGATTCCATTTGGGTTGCTATACGTTGTGTTTTCAGTTTGCTGTTCACATTTAAAAAGTTTAAAACAATTATTGATCCCCCCGACTATAAGATTCGTGTCGTAATTCCATTTTTGAATACAAGGAATGGAAAATCGGTTGAAATATATGGACAAATTGAAGATGTTTATGGTGAAGGAACGATGAGTAATGACATGGAGAGAAAGTGGGTTAGAATGTTTAATGAAGGTCAAACAAATGTCCACGATGAGGTTCCGAGAGGTCGGCCTTCTGTTATTAACGATGATCTGGAAAAGAAAGTCGATGAAAAAATACTTAAAGATAGATGTTGCCCAATTACGTCACTTTCAAATGAATTTCTCCAAATTTCACGTACTGTTTTGTATGAAATTGTAACAGAGAGCTGAAGTTAACACAATTTTTGTTCCTGATAGGTTTCAAAAATCCCCACTGAAAAAATGCAGGTTATATGAGACATTTTTTAAATGGAACTTTTCATATAACCTGCATTGCACATGTAAAAGAATATATAACTAACCACTAATTATAATAGAAATATCTATATTCTTATTCTACTATATATATACTTTAATTATAAATATAAATAAAATATGAATAAAAATATTTATTCTACCATGACATATTTAAGCTTTCCCACTCACTTTAATAATAGCTCAAATAGTGTTGATGTCAACTATTTTTTATCATATTTATGAATAAACCCATTTTAGGTAGCTTGCTTGTGAACCGAGTTTAAATCTCGTGTGGTAAATCATCCTTGCACTAACTCATGAACAGATTATCGCTATTCAATGTATCCCTCAAATGTTATTCTTGCGTTTTACACGTGAGAAAACTAACGATGTAGACAACTGCTGCTCCATTTTACTCTACCATCCTACTACACTGTCTCCAGTTACACCAACCTGTTTTTGTCGTCACCGATCACACAGGGGAAAAGAACAAAAGGCCTGAAGATTATAACGGAAATCCACCAACCAAATCGATTAATCGTGTGCCACCAATGCGAGACGCTAAATACAGCGGGGGTGGTGAACGCACCATGTATTAAGCGTATAGTACAAACTAAATGAGCAAGTAATCGAAACGGAACAGATTTATTTTGTTTTGTTTTGTTTTCCGGTTTTAGAAGCGCGGTATAATTAGGGGAGCATCCGATCGAGTTCTTCCTTCCGCGCATCTGCCTCTGTTTCAGAGACAAGTTAGTTATCACCCGTCCATGAGAGGAGATCCTCAGAAAGGTACCAATCGGTCCCTCATCCATTGTTTCAACTTCAATCCTTTGTTTCCATTCTTTCTTCGCCACGCAACCCTTCTTTTTTCTCTTGATATGCGGAAGCTGAAAAAATATTAGCTGTCATTTACTTTCTACTCGTTCTCAAGTTTTATTGTGATAGCACAGTAAACAAGGACTTATCCGATATGAATAAAAGACAAAAAAAAAATCATATAAAAATATTATGATGTTCAAGATTGATCACAAATTTATAATAATGTTAGCAAAAAGATGTTCAAATCAAGAAGGAGTTACCCAAATTTAAAAGCATTCAGCTCTATGCTTATATCAATATTAGCGAACTAAAACATTAACATTTCGAAACGAAAGGATTACTTAACTCCTGAAAACATTTTAAAGGAAGTGATTTTAAGTTTCTATTAAATCAAACTGTCAACAAATCATGTGAACAGAAAACAACATTAGAGTTATAATTTTCGTATATCTGTTGGAGATTTAGGGCATTTCTCTTTACATACGGTACAAATAGAATAATTTGATATCAACTAAAATGTCATGCATCTGCTTGATCCACTAAAAGCTATCTGTTAAGCCATTCTGGTTAAGATAAGGTTTTTAAATGTCGCAAATATTCTTGTGATACTAAATGTGGCTAAGCATTGTTCCATTTAAATATGATTTCTCACACTTGTGCCGTAAAAAGCAATGAAATTACCTAATGCCGTTTTGCCTAATAGTAAACACAATTAGTCGTTTACGAATCGCTACTATTTAGAATCAGAAATTAGGCTGCTTTAGATAATCAACTGAGCAAATGAGCGGATATCCTACATAAAAAAGTTGTCATCATTCGGGCTAGTCATCATCACAGTGGCCTAGTCGCAAACAGCGTCTTCGGAATATAATGTCCTGGGTTTAATTCCAGTCACGCTGTTTAAACAATGGGAAATTTTGCCATCTACATTTATCGGGGTGAGTGCTTAGGAGTTGTCAAAGATTTCTCTTTCCTTTTAATGCGCGAATACTGTGCACTATATATGAACAGTCTTCCCAACAGAATTAAAGCCTCTTTTTTTTTACCGAAATTTGTATTTTTTAAGCAATTAAAACACCTGATTGGGGCCTTCTGCTATTAACGTACCTACTAAACCATGTCCAAAGTTTTCATAATATAGCTTACCATAGTCTATTAAGTGAACAGCGTTTTTCAGAATGTTAGGTCCCGAGTTCTATCCCAGTCACTCTTCAATAATAGGAAATAAGTTTTACACACTGCATAAAGACAACCTAGCGGCCGATTGCTATTGTAAGGCATTTTAGAAATTTATCGTAAGTCATCTTGGGAGTTTTCCGGATTTTCTCGCTTCCGATATGTGAATAAGGCTTAGTATTTATAAAATTTTTTCCCGGAAAGTCTTAGACCCTTTGGTTGCATACTATGCAGTGCCCGATGTCATCATAATAGTCAAATGTTAGTAGGAGTTCTATTAGAATACAGCTATGTTTAACTGTGAAAACAAATACAGTGAATCTAAATATCTTTTATAAGATAGTAATTTATGAAATAATTAATGAAACTATAGATGATATCTTAAATAATATTTTAATACTCAGCACTGAATCATGTTGAAATTTTTTACTATAAAGCCATTAAATGCAAGTGATGATATTATTTTCAGTTTTTTTTTTTTAAATGCGTATGTGACAGAGATTTTACCAATTAGAACTTCTCCCTCATAATTAATAGACAAATTACTTATATTTGGTATAGTTTGAAAATTTTTAACACGTTCATGATCAAAAATTTGAGAAAGTCCTTAGAGACTCTTTCCGAGAAATGCATAATAAAGTTTTGTTACTATAATACAGTAAAAATATTTCTCTGTTCAAAGGTAAATTTAAAAATTAATTATAGAAAACTGCATGATTTAGTGAATAAATAAGTGAATTTATATAAATCTTCAAATTTTAATAATATTGATGCATGTCTGTATTATATATATGTACATATCATTCTTATTACTATTATTAGTACTGATATATACATATGTATGTATATACATATTCATATTTGTGTGTATGTGTGCGTGTATAAGCATACATATAATATCGTATAATGAGAGTGAGCCTAACAATTGAAAGATGTTGCAAAGCTAATGACTTTTGAAATTTCAAATTTTATTAGATAGTCGACGGTATTGTGTGCCTACAAAAGGCAAATCCAGAGAGCTTCCAAGCAATTGCTTGTTGAATGTACAAATAGAAAGTAGAAACAAAATTACTATTTCCGGAACATTATTTGAAATCGAATATTAGAAATATCTTGGTAAACTTAACTTTGAATCGCTTTTTTATCTCAAACTTTTAATAATTCATTTTGTTTAGTTTTGTTATTAGTTCGTTGTTCTTTTAATAAATTATATACTCTTTGAACAGAAAATTTTAAAAGAAGTTATAAAAGCTATTTAGCTTTCAATCCGATCTATTAAATATTCTAATTTTATATTAAAAAATATTTTCTTAACAGCAAAAGAATATGACGAATACATCTGCTTTTGTCCGTGTTCAAATTTAAAATTTCCCGTTTCTCATAAATTGACTGCTATAGTTACAGAAAACTTTTTCATACAAATATGATTATATTTTTATTGAAATTTATTTTTGAAATTATTTTTTGTGAGACTGTAAATTTTTTGATTAATAAAACGATAAATTTTAACGCTAGGTTATGGTATCCCGTTTTAAATAATGTGTTTTTTACTTAGACATAAAATAATACTTAAAAGGAATTGATAAATTTTTGATCAATAATCACTGATTGCTTATATATGCCATGGTTTTGAAAGTTTGATTTTGCTTTAAAAAAATTTATTTTTATCAGCCAAACTTTGATTGGGTCTTCATAATTTAAAGAATTTCATTTGACATGTTACATTATTTTTCTTTATATTTTCTTTGTAGAAATTTGCTGTACATGCCATTGAATCATTCTCTTCATTTTAAATTTTAACATTTTTAATCGACATTCTAACATTTTAAACTAAAATATATTCATCCTGAATAAATAGTATATCTAATTTATTTAATAGATTTAGGTATATATTTTAGCTTCCCTTTGTTAAACAATTGCTAAACATGAAATAAAAAAGGAAAAGAACAACAAAAGATTATTTGCAACAGAGAACATAGCTGGGAGCTGTTTTCCCCCAAGCATAAAGCTCACAAAATCGAACAGATTTTTTTAAATGCATCTTTTTCGTTGTCTCCTCTTCTATTCATAGCAGCGTGAGATACTAGAGATGAATCCCGAAAGCATTAATGGTTCAGTGATTCTCTTGTGAAACATATGCTGTCTGTGGGCAGCTTGCAAACTACATGCACACAATCCCACGCAGAAGGACCCTCACGTTCAATCCTTCCCTCCACTAATACATTCGTCATCTAACTGCCACTGCTGTGATTTATTCACGGGGATAAATCCCCACTAAACTGCTTTATCCACTCGCTGTTTTCCCAACAAATTAATATCGTGGTATTATGATGCTCTGTGAAACTTCAGATGATTGAGATTCAAAATAAATGTCTAGAGTAATATTAAATTGAGAGCATTAAAGAAAGTGTAATTGTTGCCCTTCTATTTTTGAATAATGATCGAAAATTTTAAAATAAAAATGTTTAAACTAAAATATACAAATGTCGCATTTCTGTTTTTGAATAATGATTCAATTATTTGAGCCAAATTTAAGCCTTTCCACATATTTACAAATTATACACTTGACATTGTTTTAAAAATAGTTTCAGTGTATTTTTTAATATTTCCCAAATTATTTTTTAGAAATCTTATTTCTGAATATATTTTTCTATATTTATTATAATTCAGTTGTTAAAAATTGAATTTTTTTTATATTTTTCCAGTTATCTATCTTTTTGTCATTTTTACTTAATTGACATTCTTTTAAAGTTCTAATTGATCTAGATCCAATTGACATTTTTTAAAGTTCTAGTTGACCTAATTGATATTTTTTTTTAAATTCTAAAATAATTTTGCAAATATGACTTCTAGTTCTAGAAAATAAAATCAAGATATTTTCTTTGTATTTTTAAATTATAAAGGTAGAATCAAAGATATTAAATACTTTAAATTTTAAATACTTCATATTTTATAAAGTTTGATGATATTCTCTCTTCTTTTATAGCTTAAAATCTTATTGTGATAGTTCTAAGCAAAATTTGATTTTCAAAATCAAATTCGATAGAAAAATATATAAAGTATGCAAAGTACATAAAGTATACAATGTGTATGAAATTTATTGCCAACATATATCTCATTTTTATTAAAGACATGTTTTAATGATAGCAAAAAATATTCCCATAAAAATTTCATTCTTTTTTTAAAAAAAGTAATTACATAATAAATATAACGATTATACTTATTATTTTAATTAAAAATTTGGCTGTTAATAAAATTTTTTTCAAGAAATGTGTTTGAAAATTAATTTAATTAAAACAAAAGAAATTTTTCTGTTTAAATAAAAAATTTTGTTAGTATAATGAAGGATGATATATATTGTGATTTTTATAGGATATAAAATTGATGAGTTATTATTAATTTCAGGATAATAATTAAAATATTAATTATTCATACACTCGTTAAATCATTAGAACAATTAAAAAAGTCTAAAGGTATTGAAAAAACATCATAAATTTAAACTTTATTCCAAAGCTATCTGTAAGGCAAAAACTAATAGCAAACAGAAAGATAATATATATCTTGAATATTCAATTTAAATGAATTAAATCATAATTTTTCTCAAAAATCAATCTTTAATTCTAAATATTCATTTAAAAAATAATTCATGAATTTTACTAGTTTTTTTTTTTTTTTTTTCCATAAAAACTTATTTTTGAAGAATGAAGATTAGTTTAGAAGGAAGGTTAGGTTATAAATTCACTATTTAACTTTGGAATTTTAATATTAATTAATTTTTAATTCGCAAATATTAATATCAATTGTCATTCATATTTATTAACATAATTACTTTTTTTTTTTATCTAGGTATGGCACATAAATGCTTTTTCATCTAATCATTATATATTTTTAAAGTATTTTAAAATCAGTCGCACTAAAAGGAAAAGAAATTTTTGCTTTTAAGAGTGATTAACTTGGCATTATAATAATAAAATCCGAATTAAAAATAAAAAGTAAAACTAATATTTTATTTTAAAGAATTAATTAAATATATGATTATTTATATATATGCTATCATTACAAACATAATTCGAAGTGGAAAATTAGGCTTAATACTATAAAGGGCAGGATCAATGTGATTCGAAATTTTAATTGAAAATTAACATCAGACAAGAAAATACTCGTACTAGTTGGAAAAGCACTAATATCAATCCACATAGTTTAATAAGAGATGGAGATAATTAAATTTTAATAAAAATTTTTAACTAATGAGTGTGATTTTATTCATCACAAATCTATACCAAATTCATTTTAATGAAGATTATGAGTTTTTCATTTAAAAAAGCATGTAAATTTCAAAAATGAAGACAAATCTGTTAATTCCTGTAAATTCATATGAAATTACATACTGAACTAGTTTCTAATTTTTAAATAATAATAATAATAATAGAAATAATTAATATTAGTTTGTCATAATCGTTTTTTTTAATTACAAGTATACAGATATTAATCAAATTAGTAGTATATTATCATTTTAAATGACACTCAATTTTAATTAATTACTATTAATTCTTTAAAATTTTGCTTATGTTTGATAATTGTGGAGTTAATATTGAAATAATTGTTAATGAAAATGATAGCTACAATTTATTTAAAAAAAAAAAAAAAATTAGGAATATATGACATTTTGGAAAACGAAACTTTTCCATCAAGTTCGAAGTCACCAATGATTTAAAAAGTTTGAGAACATAGGAATCTTCATTTGATTGAAGTAATTTTTTATAAGAGGTTTTAAATTACACTTTCCTCGTATTTTTTATTCACTTTTTGCTTGCATTTTAACCTTTACCGAAAAATGTCAAAAGGACACGTATTTTCAACTTCCGTCGAACACCTAAAAATCGGATATCCCTTTAGCACAACGGTTCCGGTCTATTGTGGGCCGCAAGGAAGTCCCCAATCCCTCTTCCTTTACCGTTGGGTCGTCGACTGAAGCATATACCCCCTTCATTTCCAAAATTTCACCAATCACCCCAGATTCTAGCTATGAATATTTTTAAAAAAAATATGTAACTTGAGTGAAAATTTATTCAACATCAAAACACTAATAATAATAGTGCTTCATACGAAGGAAATTATGCAAGTAAAGTTTTAGAATACTGAATGGAATTTTAATTAATGTATAGCAATATATATATATATATATATATATATATATATATATATATATATATATATATGAAATTATTCCCAAAAAAATAAGAAATTCCACAACCAATACAAATTTATTATTTTTTAAAATGATTTTTAATAAATATAATTTTTAATTTACAGATTATGCGCAGATTAGTCAGAAAGGATTTTTTAACCTCTCTTAGTTATTTCCAAGCTTTCTTTTAACGTTATCATTAAATATGTATATAAAAATGAATTTACTATTTTCAGAAAACTTTATATAACTAATAGTTGAAAAATATTAATTTAAAGTCACATTTAAATTAATTTTTATTACAAATAATATTTTGATTTTAATTTAAAGAATAAAGTAATCATACAGTTTATATAATGTTATATATGATATATACTGTAAAATTACATTCGGATTCAAACTTGAAGTACATTCTAAATGATTTCTTTCTTAACTTGAAGCGTAAAGTGATTCGCAAGCTTTTTAATTTAATGTTGGTTTCATTTTTTGCAAATATGTTCAATGTATATTTTTCGGTTAAATCTCTCATGATATCCGTTTATAAAATGATTTGTTTAAATTCTTTTTCTCTAAAATGTATGTATAAATGATTTTTTACACAATACCATATATATCAGCATTATTTTTTTTAGTGTAATAGAATATATAAGTAAATAGATAAATAATTTCTTGGTGAAATTTGCAAGATGAATACTCAGAATTTCTAATACGTAAGAAATCCTACAAAGGAAATAATGCTTCTAAGTTATCGTAAATAATTTCCCAAATATAATAATATTTCCAAAAACTTACATTCTTTAGAATACATTAATCAATGTAATTTTAAAAATTTGATGTAAGTTGTATAAATTTTAATTAGTATCTAATGTTATTTACAGGCATTATTTTCATATGAGAATCTTTCTTTATTTTCATCTAATTTGTGTCGTATTTAAACTATAATTTTTCGAGATCAGTATAAATTTATAAAATTGTATTATAAATAATTATTCACAATTATTTTTAAAATGTTTAATTACCTGATATCTATGCACTCCTGTATTATAGGAATTTCAGCTATGAAAAATATTGTACAGAATATTGTTTATAAATGGCAAGTAATATTAACTTCTATTTGCCTGTAATTAAGAAAAGATAAATTTACTGCTTATGGATGTATAACAATCTTTACAGCTTAACCTGTAAAGATTGTTATACATCCATATCGTATTGGGTTACAGGAGTATTGTTCATATATGACATGCTGTATTCACTCTTCACAAGAAATAAGTTAATTCCAAAGAACCTGCACTTAGGTATAGAAAAATATAAAGTCTCAACATTTACTCTAACTTTACATGACTTTTATAAATTCTGATTAATAATTCAGTGGTTTAATTTAAATAATTTGAAAAATAATTTTTAGGTGGATCATGTGAGGTGGTTTATGTGGATCATTAGGGTTTAATATATTTAATTCGTAAAATAGAATACCGATAATAAAATATATACTTGTATAGTAATACGTGATATTTTTTAGTATTTATTTAGTGTTATATTAGAATTCAAAATATATTTTAGGATTTTGTAAATAAAAATAACAAAAATAACTTTTATAATAGAATTCATTCATATAATTATAATGCAATATTTTTATTTTAAAAAATTTCCAACAATTTCTATTATTTTTCTTATATTTACATCAACTTTTCTCAGCTAGAATAATTCAAAAATGCTTTAATGAAGCTAAGAATTTTAGATAATTTTAAACAAGATTTTTTTTTAAAAAAAATAATTTTATCATTTATTTATTTATTCGACATAAAAAAGTAAATAAATTAAAAATAAACAAATATGTGCAATCAAATTCTCATAATTTATTTATGGATAAAAATTTATTTAGTATTTGTTCTGCTACACAATATGATTTACAAATTAAATTCATCATTTCTCACATTGGATTTACTTAGTAATATCTTTCTGCCGAAAGAACTCAATTGAATTTTATATTCATTTAAATTTAGTTTTTTCTTTTATTTTTCTATAAAAAAACTAAATAGTTTTAGAATTTAGTTAGTTAACCTTTCTTTCACCTCAGTAAACTATAATTGGGATATCACATGTATGACACTTGCTGGAAAAACTCCCTTCTTCAGCTACAAAAAAAAAATAAATAAATAAAAATAAGCTCTTTGAAAATAGCACAAAGTATAGTTTATAAACATTTAAGAAAGAATAAAGAACAGAAATTGAGATGTCTAATTAAAGTGTTTTTATTTCTTTTTACCCATCCCCCTGGCGTAAATAGAACAGGAAAGCTTATCCCCCACATACAAGTGAAAGTTCGAATATCCTCTTCATAAGACGAAAAAAAAAAAAAAAAAAAAGGAGAAAAGAAATGCGCAGAATAAAATATTCCTGCGCAATTCTCTCCCCATCTCTTCCTTCAAAAGTGATGTGCGCTCAACACCTGTTCTTAAAAACTCGCACATCTATTTTGTAAGCACGGCATCCATATTTTCTACCCAAATTTGCAGGTTAGTGCCGGAAACGAACATTTCCCCGTCTTCACGCCACCCTAGATTGAAAAGAAACAAGTGAAGCGAATACTTCACCCAAAGAGGATGTTTGTTGCAAGTCAGGGTGTGCCAAAGGAAAGACCTACCCTAAAATTCTGTAAATAAAGATCTCAGGTGGTTGGATTCTTGAATATAAAAAAGTATGAAATACTTGATTTTTATTTATATGACTAGAGATAAAAAATTTTTTAGCCATTTTTCTCAGTTTGGTAAGAAAATCGAATTTTTTTTGTCTGACAAATGTTTTATATATATATATATATATAAATATATATATATATATATATATAAATATATATATATATATATATAAATATATATAATATGTATATATATATATATATATATATAAATATATATATATATATATATATATATATATAAATATGTATATATATATATATATATATATATATATAAATATATATATATATATATATATAAATATATATATATATATATATAAATATATATATATATATATAAATATATATATATATATATATATATAAATAAATATAAAAATAAATATATATAAATATATATATATAAATATATATATATATATATATAATATATATATATATATATATATATATATATATTATATATATATATATATATATATAAATATATATATATATATATATATATATATATATATATATTATATATATATATATTATATATATATATTTATATATATATATATATATATATTTATTATTACCCTTAATTTATGGACATATATGAGATAAAAAATATTAAGACAATATAAAAATTTATATGAGAAGATCTTAATTGAAGTAAAATTAAAAATATCAAGTAAAATGTAAACTTAAAAATAAATTATTAAAAAAAATATTGGGTGTAAAGTCACACATTTTGTAATCAAATAAGAGAACATAATTATTGATGGTATATTTGTTAGATACAATGAGAAATATTTTCCTGAAGACATTGTAATTTTTTAGCGAAATGATTTCATTGACTAAAATAATTCATAGAGAAAGTTGAATAATTTATGTTGATAAAATTTTTTAGAAATATAACTGTTGATTACAAACAGGCGATTTAGATCCTTAACTTGCGTTAAATAAATCTTTAATGACATGGTGTTATAAAATCATATTAATTTATTACCGCACATAAACTATTTAGAGAAAAATAAACTTAACATCGATTTACAGATAAGATTTTCTAACATAAAATATAGTTATGCAAATAGCTAATATATAGCATAATAAATTCTTCACTGGAAATTTCAATAATTTTTCTGTGTCTGGTCAATAAGAATCAGATAAAAAAATCTCCGAGATTAGAGATTTTTTTACGAAGATGGTGATTCTCTTATAAATTGTCATTAGAATATATATATAACTAAAATTAATTTTAATCACGACAAATCATATGTGGGTTCCATATTACGTTTTAACGAAGAATTGATTCAAACAAATATTTACTTTTTAATTCCTTTTCAAATAGTCCAAAAATCATGCATAATTCATATTTAATTTTTTTGGATATTTGAAAGGGATTTACTATACATTAATCATAAATTTAGAATTACGATAAAAAATAAATAAAATCCTTATGTTATAATCTGAGATAAGTGTCATTAACTTTAGAAAAAATACGTTTTACCCTAAATTTATGTTTGTGATTAAAGTAATTTGCAATATTCTAGATAATATCACATGTACATTTGAATGGAACTCTTTCATTAAAATTATTGAGAAGATATAATAGACGTTATGGTGGAAATCTTGGCTTTACAAAATAGCCAGGAAATAAAATTAGACAACCAAAAATAAACATACCAAAGATATGAAGAAAATGTTCAGTAATTAAAATATTGTAAGTTTCCAATTTCCTTTTTGCTGATGCTAGAAACATATTCGTAAATGTTTCTTTTGATTTAATCATCAGCTGAAAAAGTAAATTAATTTTTCTAAAGTCAGGTAGACTAATAAGGAAATAATAAGACTTAATAAGTAAACTATAATATATATTAAAAAGAAGAACTCAGGAATTTATAATATATAAAATGATCTTACAAAACATAAGAAATGGGAACTCCAGTAAGGGCTAAAAGGAATTGTATAGTGACATAAGGGTATAATGGTTTGCGACTGTCGTCTGATACTAGAAAAAATAGATAATTGATTTAATTTTCGTGGTTTTAAGTACATGCTTTCTCTCTTATATTCGACGATATGCCAATAACCAGCTTGTATCCATGACAACCAATGAGAAAATGAATATTTGTTTTGATAGAGGCACTGGGACAAAATGCTAAGCAAGAACTAAAATCAAGTTCTTAATACTATTTAATATTATAATCCAGTAATTGGTAAAACAAATATGAACTCGGGTGATAATAAAAGGGGAACATGTGTTCCTGTCGAATCATTGCATTGGATATAAAAACGTAAGGAGCTTTACTGCATAGCTAATGAAATTCTATCACAAATAAAAACTCATAGGGTTTAACAATGTTGTTATTGAATTAAGAGGTTCTCCTTTTCAACCGATTTCCCTTTTGTCTCAAATGCAATTATTATTATAGATTGACTTATACCTAATAACATCGCCAAGTCTTCTCGGAAGAAAGCTACGCCAAGACAGCTATCTCGATTAAATGATTATCAGAAATTGGTTTATAACCTCATGCTCTAAATGTCATAAGCAAACTTTCATGGAAGAATAACATTCTGCTCTATTACATATATTAAAGCTGTTTTATATATGTTATATAAACTTTTTGAAGATGATATATGATACCTAGAGTGATAATTGATCTCTATGTTAATAACCTTAAGACCTTAACCTTAGCCATTATGGCCGTGTGCATTCTGTTACACTACCCAATGTATACATCCATTACCTTAAGGTAGGTCTCAAGAATCATTTCACAACAGGATAAAATTAGAAGCACGTTCCTCAGCATACTGGTGAGAAACTGGCATTTTATCATTTCTTTTCATCTCCTGACTTTTCTCCCCCTGTGAGCACAGATGAAGCATCATTTATTAACATTTAATATTAAAAAAAGATTAAAACTATTGAAATCTTAGTAATTTATATCTTCAAGTGCTTGTTACATAGGATAAAATTCCTCTGACATAGATTAACCTCTTCAATAATAGTACATGAAGCCTGTATGTGTATGTATTTTTACGGTTGTCTATATTCAATAAATTGCATGGATATGAACACTCTTTTTAGCTCTTATTTTTATCATTTACATGTGAACAACTATGTTTATCAATTATCAGATATTCATATTTCCCCAGCTTTCACATCTTGGTATTGCAATTTTGATAGTGATCAGCAAT